>CM044003.1:9246666-9946666 GCA_024085815.1 Flaveria linearis
TTTGAAGCAGTCTTTGCCTGATTAGAACGGTCGTTGGGCATTTTAAACTGAGGGGTAATGAGCTATGCCTCGTCGGGTCAGGCATAGTTTTGTTGGAGGAAGTACAGGAGCTGTGTCTAGCAGCCTCATACTGTGATGTATTGGAGTCCGCTTTTCTTTGTTGCTCCTTAATATTTGGACGACCACGTCGGTCATGACGCACCTCAGGTTCTTTAAGTTTTGACTTGCTCTTAAAGAGTCAAATACTTTGTTAAACAATTTTTTCTTTACTTACTGGATTATTGAGAGACGACATAACCTTTTTGTTTCAAGTCATCAAATTTATTTCACATCGTAGTCGGGTTCAGGTGGGCGCGACGTACGGTGGCTCGAAATCAAGCTTCCTCCAGTGTGGATCTACCGCATCGAGTGGAATACTTGTAAATGGATTTAAGGTTAAATTATTAGTGAAAATATGCAATCGTGTGACAACAATAAAAAATGTATTAAGAAAAATATAACCTTCTCGGGTGTATATCTCCAAACGACAAGCACATGGCAAGCCCATGGACTGAACAACTGGTGTCCACATGAACCCCCAACTCCTGAATCATTCCATTTTCGTCAACTCTGCTTCACAAGAGGCTAAGGCAAAAACGCGGGGCTCCACACACCCATTTTCGTCACTATAGGTTTTTAGTAGCACTCGGGAACACTGTGTCACACGCGCTCATCAGGGCCAGGTCCCTGTCTGTGACAATAATGCGGGGCTCCATACACCCATCGAGCATATCTCTGATCCGCTCCAGTACCCATGTGAAGTTGTCCTGCCGTTCCCTCGATATAAATGCATGCGCAATACAAAACGACTTTGACGTCGACGTAACGCCAATACCTGAACAAATGGAATGTTGTACATGTTGGTCTTGTACGTCGTGTCTATCAACATCATGTGCGGGAATGCGCGCCACTTTTATACGAAGTAGGATGACAAAAGAAACATCTTCCACGGCCTTAGTAGTTGCATTCGTTCGTGTTTCATACACGAACTCTTTAGATTGTATCAGGTTTTCAAGTTCCTGCATTGGTGTCATGCCTTTTCTCCCCTCAGCCCTAAACTTCGACGTCAGATTGTATATGTCTTGAACAACACATACGCTGTGGGGAAAGTGCTCCCTTACGGCTGAATAGATATGTCGTGGCCGCACGTGCTGTCTGTGTAACTTCTCGACAAGATCAATTTCTTCGGCGGTCATCTTCCTAAGATGAGTGTGGCCCTCCTCGTACCAACAGGATCGTGGTTGTGCGTCTCGTTTCTCACCTCTAACATCCAACTGTCACTCTTTCCTACGTACTTCCCTACGAGTTTAAAGGGACATTCTTTCTTTATGCTCCAGTACGTCTACTTGTGCCAGTAAATTTAGGTTCACCACTATGATTGCATAATAGTTCCACATCCTTTTTACGTGACCGACCCACCACAATGACGCACCCATGCTCGCGTCCTCTCATTTTAGCCCACTTCTCTAAGTCCTCACGAGAATCAAAATACTGAAAAAATAATAAAGCTATACATAAAAAACAATATATAAAACAAATAAAAAAATAAAATAAACAAAAGAATAAAAACTCTTCGTACTTTATCGGTTTTATAAGAAACCGTAGCCTTTCTTATCCGATCCTCATCCCCATCATGCTCCGCGGTGTCCCCATGGTTTTCTTTTAGGTGAACCGAACCGTCACTCTCATCTGTGTCATTCCCATTAAAGTATCCGACACATGTGTAATTTCTAGTTCTGACTGGTATGGGGGATGTCTGTAATCCAGCTTTGTTTGTGAGTGGTACGTGTTCGGGGCATGCCCGTAAGAATTGCAAGGGGGATATCTGTACCCTTCACCGTAACCTGTCGGTCCAATAAAGAGTTGTACGCCTCTTGAGCAAATGTGTTCGACGGGTTGGTTTCCTCCTCCCCCCACGGAGGGTGACTCCCGTATACGTAATATTCCTAAAAAAGATAATGGTTAGATATTTCAAATAATAAGTTATAATAAAACATATACTAGTTCAACCTGGTTCGAATCTTCGATATGTGACACCTCATTCAATGTGGAAGCTTCGGCTTTGATAATGATCTCCCAAACCCGACATTGTTTTCAAATTAACGTGTTTTGGAATGAAGAAGGTTGAAAAATCTCGAGTGTTGGATGAATAAAATCTCAAATAGCTTATGATGAAAAAATTTCGAGTGTAGATTAAACGCCGAGTGTGGAAAGCTGAAAGGTATTTAAGGGTAAATCTGGTGCACAAACCGTCATGGTTTGGCCTCCACGTGACGGTTCGTGGCGCGAATCCCGGCCCTTTTGTCAACATCACGGTCTACCTCGTACCTTAAACCGAACCTCGTACCCTAGAGGTCACGGTTAGGCCAAACCGTGACGGTTTGGTGACCGGTTTTTTTAACTTTTCCAGGCCATTTGTTGTTTTGTTGTCACGGGGTGTCGGAAGACAGACACAGAAACCGTGACCGCAAGACCTTGCGGTCACGGTTAGGCATCAAAACGTGACCGCAAGCCCTAACCGTGACCGTGTGACCGCCTACCCCCAAAAACCCCAATATCTCTTCCTAAAACAAAGAACTTTATTGTTTTTTTAATTTTTCTGTTTTTTTGAAATAATTTTTTACAGCATTTCATTTTTAAAAAGATCGGTTATAAATATTTCATATTTAAAATAAAGTTCTTTGTTTTAGGAATGATTCGTAGTTTTTAAAAATTTGTTATTTGAAAAGTGTATTCTTAATAATTTAGAATGTAATGTTTAATTAATTAAAAGTATGTTATTATTCTTTCAAAGAAATCTAGATTGTTAAAATAAGATAGAAAGAGATATTGAGAATTAGGGCTGTTCACGAACCGAACCGAACCGAACACTCCGCTCGAACTTGGTTCGGTTTCAAACCGAGCGGCTCGGTTCGGTTCGAATTTACAAATTCGAGTGCAAATTTCATGCTCGAACTCGGTTCGGTTTTAAACCGAGCGCTCGGTTTCGCTCGGTTTTGCTTGGTATAGTTTCATAACAATGTTTTACCCTGTAATCAACTAGTAAATTTCACAACAATGTTTTAAACCGATTGCTCAGCAGCGCCGCTGGTCGGCGGCCGCAGGGGGAGGCCCGAAGGGTGGAGGCTGCTGGAGGGTGAGGAGTGGAAAGGGGAGAGGGGTCTGGCGAGGGAGAGTGGAGGCTGGCGGCTGGACTGCTGGAGGAGAGTAGGAGATGAGGAGAGGAGTGGACTCTGGAGGATGAATGAGGTTTGAATGTATTGGTAATTAGAGTTTTAAGTTTTTGACTAAAAAAATTAAAATGTTTGTGATTAATAAGTAACTAAATAAATAATAAATTAACATATATAATTATATATAATATATAAAAACTAAACTAAAAATAATTCGAGCGAAACCGAGCGAGCGAAGAGCGAGTGACCCTTCGATCATGCTCGGTTCGTGTTGAAACCGAACGAGCCACTCGGTTCATTACAATCGAGCGGAAATTCGAACGAGCAAAATTCCGAGCATTTTTTAAACGAGTTCGAGCGAGTTTCGAACGTCGAGCTATTTGAACAGCCCTAGATTCATTTAACTGTTTATTTTTCATCTACATTATTTATTGGTTTTTAAAAGTCAAAATATTAATTCTATTGAGAATTAATATTTTTGACTTTTAAAACCAATAAATAATGTAGATGAAAAATAAACAGTTAAATGAATCTGTGATATCGTGTGTCTCTCTCATCTAATCCGTATCAAATCATGGAAATTCTTTTTTTTTCTACCATTCACTCACATCCACTGATTATTAACTAACATTTATAAAATAAATAGAAAATATTAAAACTATATAAAATGTATATAGTAAATAAAAACTAGATATTATTAAAATATATAGTTGCGTAGTCGAGTTACGTAAATATGTTCCACCAAAACATACATGTCCGGCCAGTAGTCGATTGTCGAGTTGCATAAAATGTTCTATTAACGTAGCGCACAAGTCGATACTCTTACACGGGTTGCTTAAATGTAAGGTTATACTCTTACTAATAATATTTGCATATTACATATTTAGGAAATACTATATGGTTGTAAATATGTAATATTTTATAAAATTATATAGTCATTTTTAAAAATGTTTTATAAAAAGAATAAAAGAATGTTTAATTTATTAAAATGTTTTATAAACAAACGTAAAAAGAATAAAAGAAATGTTTAATTTATTAGTATGTTTTTTAAACAAACGTATCATTTTCTTTAAATATTAAACACTTTATAAAAGAAGTCATAGAAATCATTTAATAGAAAAGAGATGGAAAACAAAAATTATAAAACCAATAAATAAAATTTGTATATTTAATAAGAGATAAAGGGCTAGGCGGGAAAATTTAAGGATTCATGAAAAAGTGACACGTGACACATAAGATGTTTTATTAGTATAAGATTATCAAATAAAATAATTAGAAATATATAATCAAAGATAGTAAGGTTTAAATTTAATAAATTTAGAGTCCGGCTATTACAGATTATCCCTTTATAAATCAATACCCATATACTTATATACAGGTCACATAGCCCTATACGTGTCGTATAGAGAGTCGTAGAGTTTTATATGAGGTGTAGAACCCATCTGACGACCCATCTAACAGCCCTTGAACCTTTTTTGTTTGTGTTGTCGAACTTACACGTTTTGTATAATCCTATACAAGCCGTATAGTGGGTCTTTGATTTATAATTGTGAATTTCTTAATAAATTAATATTAGGACCCTTTAAGATTTGAGTGTTGAAAAATCATATAACTTTAATACATCACCTCTTCTCAAATCATTCAGTGTTGAAAAATCATATTACTTGGTGTGGTGTTAGATACTCCACCGCCCTATTTTATTTTAGTTGCTACCCTATCCTCTTAATCTTTAATCTTTTAAATAGTTCTTATTTTCTTTTAGTTTCTTATTTAACAAATCATCTCTTAATATACGAAATTTATCATAGTTTAATTGTTGATGTCAATAATTTTATTTTGGTTTTTGTTTTTTACCCTAAACTATACTAAAATAAAAGAGTTAATTACATGAAAGGTTCGTGTGCTTAGGTCCGTTTACACTTTTATTCTCTAGGTTTGAAAAACTACAAAGTCGGTTCAGAGGTTTTATTTTATTCCCTAACCACCGCTGCTCTGCCTTGAAACAACCACCACCATCGGTCCATCTCCATGGTCATCATCGCCCTAGTAAATTGCTTCATCCAATTAATTCTTCATCCTATTTTCGATCTTTCATTCATCGAGATATCGAAACTATTCGATTTCAGAGATGTTGTTGCAATGTCAAAAGTGATGGGTTTGGTGAGGACGGTGGACGGTGGAGAGCCGGTGGTGGGAGGCGGCCGGAAATTAAAGTCGGAGATGAAGACCGATTGGGGGTGATGGTGAGGGTGATGGGTTGGGGTGAATTATTAATTTACTCTAATGTTTATATAATAATGAGTTAGTTACACAGATGGTCCCTGTCGTTTGCCAAAAGTAACATGTTTAGGGTCTTACTTTGAGAAGTAACAAGTTTAGGATCTGAAGATTCACTTTTGTAACAGTTTTGGGATCTAATACTAACGTCTGTTAAATTTTAACAGAAAAAGAATCGATATGCCTTGCACATGAGCGTATTTTAAGTATTTTAAATAATACTACTAGTTATCTATTTTAATGTAATCATATATATCACTCCACCATCTTTTCTCAATTATCTATATAATACTATTAAGTTGTTAATGTTACTCTTACTTTAATATTATTTAGAAAAATAGAACTTCAATCACAAGATGACTACGACATGAATTTGAATTTTACGTACTATTATAGCTTTTTTATAATTTATCATGTAGAGAAAATGTTTCAATATCAAGCAAATCAACATACTTTGTTTCGTCTTTATTTACATCATGCCAGGAAAGTCACTAAACACACCTCCATGGTGTATTTTCATAGAGAAGAGGTTTGGTAATTCCCCTACAAACAAAAAAGAAAAAAATTCAATCTATGTTAATAAAAAGATTTCAATCACTACTAATGCAAGAATTAGAGACTTACCATATATGAGATCATGATCAAACTCTGAATCATCATCTCTTATGTGCCACATTTTGAGCAAAGAAAAGGACGACAATATTCAAATGTTAAGATTTTTAGAGCAGAAGAATTAAGTTTGAAACAAATATGGTGATAATTTAAGAGTTAATAGACCATGTGATTACATTCAAAAAACAAAAAAAGATTATGTCCAAAAATATAGATTACCTTCAAAAGAATATATGTTGCTAATATAGATTTTTAATAATATAAAAATATTCATTTAATATAATTATAAAGGAGTTCCGATGTTGATGAATGGAGGCTTAAGTATATATAGCAATATATACTTAAAAAAAGTTAAGAAATTTTTAAGGGAAGAGGGTGGCAGAATAAATATAAATATACATATATAAATTGGTTTAAATAAATAGCTATTAGTAATATTTAAAATACCTAAAATGCCCTCATGTGCAAGGCATATGATATATTTTTTGTTAAAATTTAACGGATGTTAGTGTTAGATCCTAAAAATGTTAAAAAGATGAATTTTTATATCCTAAACTTGTTACTACTCAAAGTTAGGCCTCAATCTCGTTACTTTGGACAAACGATAGGGACCATTTGTGTAATTAACTCTATAATATAAATATAAGTATTTATGTCACATCCTCGCTTATAGCGGAAACACGGGGATGCGACGGACGGGATCGTCATAACACTTGGTATAATAACAGAGATGTAATACATGCAAAATACTCGTGTCATGACGTCGCCCAACACAATAGTGACTTGTGTCGTGGTTAGTCAGTTTCACGACTATCATAGTCTTATTGATTCTAATCCAAAATACACAATGTTCAAATATGAAAACAAATGACAAATATTACATATGCAAATCTATTGAAATCCTGAGGGTCTCTGCTAAGGCATCTGCTCTAGCTATCCTCTTTGATTATGTTCACCTGAAAAGATATGCTCAAAAATGTCAACACATAATGTTGGTGAGTTCCGTAGGTTTAATTGAAAACATGTAATTGATGCTGTATAAAATTTGATATGAAATCATACTGCAAGCACAAACCACATAACATGTGTTTAAAGACAACCAAACCTAATGACGTTATGCATATAAATCTGCCGGAATATATTCACCCTTGGCCGGATTGCTGGCAGCTGTGTTGGTAACTCGCAAGTTAACCAATCGTCGAAGGGTGGGGGTGTCAACCCAGTAGTACTACCAATACCTAACCGTTGGTTCCCAAACCCGGGAATTAATGGTTGTATGAGTGTTCCATAGAATAACACCATGTATGCATGCAAAACAGTATCACATTGATTCCAAGTATGAACATAGAATATACGATGTACAGCATTGAAAACGGGTGAGCATACTTTTCCCCCATTGATTGAAAACATTGAAAATTTGTATAAGCATAAAAAGGGGCCACGAAACTCACCTTGAATTGATGTAATGCACAAAGACTTCACAGAATCAAGCAATGCACGTTCAGATACGATCAATACCTATTATTGATTACAACTAATCCTTTAAAACATACTCAGTGTGAATAGATATGTTTGATTGAATTCGAGTCGGTTCGGTTTGATGCCCATGATTAGTTATATATACATTTGAGTTTGATTATGAACTTAGTGATGCTAAGGTTTGACATCTGCTAATGTTTTAAATATATTTCGTATATATTTTCTTTGTAATTCTTTGAAATAAATATATTATTTACCGTATAATTCGATAATAATTTATTAATTCGAGTATATAAAAATATAACACGTAATTACATTCGTAATTAATTTGTATATAATTTCTACGATTTTTGTGTTTATTTCATAATTAAACACGATTTGATGTCTATTTTTATAAAAATAATTATTTTTAATGTTTACAAATAATATTTTATAAATATTCTTAAGATTTTTAAACAAATAAATTTACAAAAAATAATTTTGTGAGTTTTAAAATAAAGGTAGTTTATAAAAATTATTTTATGATTTTTAGGAATTTTTGTATAATTTTTGGAAGCTTAAAAGCTTTAAAAAAATTAATTGCAGGTGCCCGGGTTCGAACCCGGGACCTCCTGTTGGACATGAAGCGTAGTAACCAGTGAACCAAAGGTCGTGGCCGCGTCTAAACTTGGTTCCAATTGTTTTTAACCATGGTTTCCTATTTCCCCCAATTTCCCTATAAACCCTAATTCGATTTGGGTTCAATTGGACACGAATTCGATCTTGTTTGCAGTTGTAATCATAGGGCTTTTGATCCCCATGTATAAACGAGTAGATTGAAATGTTTAATTACCTGATTTGATTCGTATTGATGGTATGAACAGATAAGAACAAGCCGCGGGCTAGCTTGAATTCGAGTGATGATCAAACACTAATGGAGTTCAAATTGATTGCACGGATAGCTTCGAATGAGGCTAAGGATTGAAAGCCCTATGTTAATTGCAAGTTACAAGACTCGGAGTGTGGTGTTTGATTGAGTTGCAGGTTCGACTATGAAGATGATGATCGATCGGTTTGATGGTGTGTGTTTTGATGAAATGACAGTATCATTCGATTTACAGTGAGTTAAAGATCAGTTTAACGGTATTATCTTGATTAAAGTGGTGTTTTAGTGGGTGATTAGCCGTTAGAAACGGTCGGGAAATAAAGTGGAATTTCATAGCCGTTGATTGACCATTTCCACGCGTTTTCTTGTTGCTTTGGGTTCGAATCTTGTCCCTGAAGCGGTTGGGTGTAATTTAAGCTGCAAAAATCAAGTTTTTACGCGGTTTTGGTGGTCGCCGGAGTTTGGCCGGAACCGTCGCCGGAAAAACGGGGCGGGCGGGGGTTTGGTTTAAAAATTTACTGATTTAGTCCCTGCGGTTTATGTTTTGTTATTTCATGTTATAAACTTATTTTGAAGTTTCAGAATTGACCAATTGCCCCCTGGACTTTATTATTATTATTATTTTCATTATTATTATGATTATCATTATTATTATTATGATTATTATTATTATTATGATCATTATTATTATTATGATTATTATTATTATTACTATGATTATGATTATTGTTATTATTATTATTATTATTATTATTATTTTTATTATTATTCATACGAACGTGTGTACGAGAGTTTCAACTAAACGATATTATAATATATATATATATATATATATATATATATATATAATATATATATATATATATATATGATAATTACGTAATGATAGTTAATACACACGGAACGAGTACATGATGAAAATTCGACTAACACAATGATTAGACTATAAGACATACATGATGCTTAGTTAATACACACGATGAGTTAACAGGCTTAATGCCGATTGACGGTCTATTGGTGATAGATGCCACACACCATCACATTCAACACATGATCTTCAACAAGAAGAATCTTAGGTTTCCTTTCTGATTTGGGAATATCTTGATTGTTTCTAAAACTTTGTTCATTAAATCCATCTGTATCATCTGAACTGTCACACTAATGTGACAGTAACCCACAATGTTCTTTGCTTGATTTTGTGAGGTGTCACAGTATCCCCCAGTTGAGGGAATTTCGTCCCGAAATTCAACTGGTGCCTAGGTCCAAGAGTGTCATCCTCGAACAGATGAGGATATTTGAGTTTCATCTGATCCTCTCGTTCCCATGTAAACTCTGGACCTTGTTTGGAATTCCATCTCACACGAACAATAGGTATCTTACTGCGTCTCAACTTCTTGACCTTTCAGTCCATGATCTCAATAGGTTCCTCCACAAAATGGAGGCTTTGATCAATCTTGATGTCCTCAATAGGCACGTGAAGTGATTCGTCAGCTAAACACTTCTTGAGGTTCGATAAATGGAAAGTATCATGCACACTGCCAAGCTCTCGTGGCAACCTTAATCGATATGCCACTGGACCGATCCTCTCTGTGATCTCAAATGGTCCAATGTATCTCGGGGCTAACTTCCCCTTCTTTCCAAACCGAACGATCCCTTTCCAAGGAGAGACCTTAAGTAACACTCGATCTCCAACATTAAACTCTAACGGCTTCCGACGGTTGTCGGCATAGCTCTTTTGGCGATCCCGAGCAGTCTTAAGTCTATCTTTGATTAGGAAAATTTTATCGGTTGTTTCTTGTATGATTTCAGGACCTGTTAGCTGACTCTCACCAATCTCGGCCCAACATACAGGTGACCTACATTTTCGGCCATACAACGCTTCGAATGGTGCACACCCAATACTAGTATGGTAGCTGTTATTGTAGGAAAACTCAATCAACGGTATATGAGTATCCCAACTGCCACCAAAGTCAATGACACATGCACGTAGCATGTCCTCAAGCGTCTGTATTGTGCGTTCACTTTGGCCGTCTGTCTGGGGGTGATAGGCTGTACTCATATCCAGTCGAGTGCCCATCGCTTTCTGCAACGTCTGCCAAAAGCGTGAAGTGAATCGACTGTCTCGGTCGGATATGATTGACACCGGCACTCCATGCCGTGTCACAACCTCTTTGATGTATAATCTTGCCAACTTATCCATTTTATAGTCTTCTCGGATTGGCAAGAAGTGAGCAGATTTTGTTAGTCGATCTACTATGACCCATATCGAGTCGTGCCCGCTTGGCGTTCTCGGGAGTTTGGTGATAAAATCCATTGTGATGTTCTCCCATTTCCACTCGGGAATTTCAGGTTGTTGCAATAATCCCGATGGCTTCTGATGTTCAGCTTTAACCTTGGAACATGTCAAGCATTTGCTCACATATAGAGCAATATCTTTCTTCATACCCGGCCACCAGTACAGATCCTTCAGATCGTGGTACATCTTGTCTGCACCGGGATGAACAGAATATCGAGTCTTGTGTGCTTCGTCCAAGACTAGTGTACGTACACCTCCCCATTTGGGAACCCATATGCGATCAATGAAGTAATGTACGCCGTCATCCTTACGATTCATCTGTTTATCCAACCCTCGGAATTCTTCTCCCGCAAGGTTTTCTTCTTTTAGAGCCTCACTTTGCGCATTTTGGATTTGAGCTTTCAAGTTCGTTTGAATGGTCAATCCCAAAGCTTTAACACGTAGTGGTTTACGCGTTCTTTACGACTGAGGGCATCAGCCACCACATTTGCTTTCCCCGGATGATACCGGATTTCGCAATCGTAGTCACTAAGTAGTTCTACCCAACGTCGTTGTCGCATGTTGAGCTCTTTTTGATTCAGGATGTGTTGAAGGCTCTTATGATCGGTATAGATGATGCATTTGGTTCCATACAGATAGTGCCTCCATATCTTAAGTGCAAATACTACAGCGCCCAACTCTAAATCATGAGTTGTGTAGTTCTTCTCGTGCACCTTGAGTTGTCGTGAGGCGTATGCAATCACCTTGTCTCTTTGCATTAACACACATCCTAATCCCTGATGCGAAGCATCGCAGTACACCACGAAGTCGTCTGTTCCGTCCGGAAGGACAGTATTGGAGCATTGCACAGCTTTTCCTTTAACGTTTGAAAAGCTTGTTCTTGTGCATGTCCCCAATCAAACTTCTTATCCTTCTGGGTTAGCATGGTCAACGGTTGTGCGATTTTTGAAAAGTTCGCAATAAACCTTCGATAATACCCGGCCAATCCTAAGAATTGTCGGATTTCTGATGGTGTTTGGGGTGTATCCCAATTCTTCACCGCTTCAATCTTGCTGGGGTCTACATGGATTCCATCTTTATTAACCACATGGCCTAAAAACTTCACTTCTTGAAGCCAGAATTCACACTTCGAGAATTTGGCGAAAAGCTTCTCTTCCCGCAACAATTCTAGAATTGCTCGAAGGTGTTTCTCGTGGTCCTCTTTCGAACGGGAATAGATAAGTATATCATCTATGAACACGATTACAAACTTATCTAAGTATGGTTTGCACACTCGATTTATCAAATCCATGAACACAGCTGGTGCATTAGTCAGCCCGAACAGCATGACTAAGAACTCATAGTGCCCGTAACGAGTCCTGAATGCTGTTTTCGGTATGTCATCCTTATAAACTCTCAGTTGATGATATCCAGAACGAAGATCAATCTTGGAGAAATACGAAGCTCCTTGTAATTGATCAAACAAATCATCAATTCTGGGAAGAGGGTATCGATTCTTTACAGTCAACTTGTTCAACTCGCGATAATCGATACACATACGAAATGACCCGTCTTTCTTCTTGACAAATAGAACCAGTGCTCCCCCTCCCCATGGTGAATGACTCGATCGAATGAATCCCTTCTCCAACAGCTCTTGTAGTTGGCTGGATAATTCTTGCATCTCCGATGGTGCTAATCGATATGGTGCCTTTGCTACCGGCGTAGCTCCAGGAACCAACTCGATATGAAATTCTACCTGTCGTAGAGGAGGTAAACCCGACAAATCATCAGGAAATACTTCCGGATAATCTCGCACCACAGGAATATCTGCCAACTTGATGCCTTCTTTCTTCTTTTCTACAACATGAGCCACGAGTGCATAGCACTGCTTCCGTAGACATCATCGCGTCTTCATGCAGGAAATAAGCTTCAGAGTTCTTCCTAGTCGTTCTCCTTGAATTTTGAGTACCTCCCCATTAGGCATGGGGATTCGTACTACTTTCTCCCGACAAACGATCTCGGCTCCGTGCTTCGACAACCAATCCATTCCCACTATCACGTCGAAGCTCCCTAGCTCAAAAGGTATTAAATCTATGTCAAAAGCATGGTCTTCTAATATTATGGAGCACTGTCTAATGATCTTATCTGCTTGTACGAATCTACCATTGGCCATTTCCACGGAAAAGCTAGTTTCTAGCCTACTTGGTTCCAAATCAAGCATGTGTGCAAAATCAGAAGATATGAAGCTATTGTCTGCTCCCGTATCAAACAATATAGATGCGAAGTGGTCGTTGAGAAGGTACGTACCCGTGACGACATTGGGATCCTGGCGGGCATCATTAGCTCCAATGACGAAGGCACGTCCTCTTGCAGCATTTCCTTGATTTCCTTGGGCCGGATTACCAGCTATAGCCAGCAATTGCTGTTGGTTATTGTTTTGTTGACCGGGTGCTCTGTTTAGTCGGGGGCACTTGTTTCGGAAGTGATCGAGACTTCCGCATTCATAGCATGCCCTGGCATTCCCGACGGGGTTAACCGCATTGATGGGCGCTACCAGGTTTGGCGCAGTCCTACAATCTTTCGCCCAGTGACCTAAGCGCCTACAGTTTATGCATTCATGACACGGCCTTGCTGGGGAATGGTGCCAATTACACTTGTTGCACTTGGGGTGCGGTCCAGTGTAATCCTTCTTTTCTTGGGTTACAGCCACAAAACTTCGGGCTGTTTTAGCCTTCTTATCAGATCTTCCAGCATTAGACCCGAACTCCTTTCTTTTCTCGGTTCCCTTTCCCAGCACTCCAGTTCTCACCATTTCATCAGTAAGAGCGCCAGCCTTCAAATTGCGCTCTGGATTGTAAGAGGAGCAGCTGCTGTCACCAGTGCTCGGATTTGAGGCGCAAGTCCCCAGATATACCTCTCGATTCTCTTGGATTTCGGTGTGACTAAATGCGGAACCAATCTTGCCAGTTCATGAAATCGGTCGGTGTACGCTGCGTGCCCAGCTCCCACCATTGCGTGATTCCAGAATTCATGTTCGAGTTTTTTCATTTCATTAAGAGGACAGTATTCCTTAGAAATTAATGCCTTAAACTCATCCCAGGTCATCTGCATTGCAGACTCCCTTCCTCTTGCCTGAACCTGGGTGTTCCACCAGGTTAATGCCTTGCCTTGCAGTGAGCAGGTGGCATATTTGATCCGTTGACTATCGAGGCATTCACTAATGTCGATTACTGCCTCCATCTTCTCGATCCATCTGGTCAAGGCTATCGCTCCGCCTTTCCCATCGAATTCATGGGGTTTGCAAGCCACAAACTCTTTATATGTGCATCCCCGTTTGGTATGGTTGACGCCAATTTCGTTTCCGTTTGTTCCACCAATGCCAATATCATCCACTACCCCTTGGTTATGTTGGCCGTTGGTGTTATGATCCCCGTGGAGAGGATGATTCAGCAGGGCGTCGCTTACTTGCGTCACAATAGTAGGAACTAATGCAGCTAGCTGCTGAGCAATCATAGTAGCTATATCAGGGGTGCCAGTTTCTTGATTATTGCCAGCTGGAGCACCACCAGCTCTTGATGGTCTACCCCTTCTCCTATTTTGCGGGGCTTCAGCTTCTTGGTTGGTTTTGCGTGTGACTCTTTTAGGCGCCATCTTCTAACTACAGAAAGATGGAAACTTTAGTCACCGCATGATTTCACTCATTAATTCATAATAACCTATGCTTCGGTCCATTAAGATCATTAGGTAGCCCAGATTAAGCATATTCTTAGTATACCGGTGATGCTTATATATAGGGTTCCCCACAACGTTCCCACCACATCCACGATATACCTTGAATAATTCTTAAACTAGTTATATAACATCTTAATTTTCCTTAGCATCTACTCAAATAATAACGTTTTGTATGGGTAGAGAGTATCATTACTCCTCTACATTCATGTGTTCCACTTTCATTCTAAGCATTAATCAGTAGTTACTGAAATGCTAAGTGGAGGAATGTCTCATAAGGTCAATATGATTGGAAATACCATGAAGGCTCTAAGTAGGACAGGACTTGAGTAAATGTTGATAATGTTTGATTGCCTTCAACAAGGACTTATAATGTTTGATTGCCTTCAACAAGGACTTATAATGTTTGATTGCCTTCAACAAGGACTTATGATGTTTGTTTGCCTTCAACAAGGACTTACTAGAATTATGACCCTAGCACCCTAGGGTATAGAATAGAAACATGTGATACTCATGATCGTTACCTCATGGTAAGATTAGCCAGACTTCTCATGCATGGTGAATTGCAATTACGTGTGCACCCGTAATGGTAATTTACCTTGCACGATCACCCTTAGCTTTACTTACCCTAAGTTAACATCATAGTATTATTTAGGTTCATCAAGCACAAATAATGTAATGTCCTTATGTCCATGAGCCAGTATTCCAATAATAGCATGTAATAACAAATAAGCACATAAGCACATTATGTCTAATAATAACTGCATATCCGTCATACTTTTAGGATTTCAGTCATGACCATGATAGGGTTGGATTCATTATCCGAGATCAACACTACGCGTGATCACCGAAGTTTCCTAATAATATGATGTTGTACAAGGGTCTAGTTTGTAATTTTCCT
This sequence comes from Flaveria linearis, assembly GCA_024085815.1. NCBI lineage: Eukaryota > Viridiplantae > Streptophyta > Magnoliopsida > Asterales > Asteraceae > Flaveria > Flaveria linearis. The sequence continues at coordinate 9,262,017 of CM044003.1, forward strand.
TCTCAGTAGTTTGTACAACAGCTGAAGAAATTGTTCTTCAGTTGTTATAGTTCAGTGGTTTGTAAACGACTGAAGAGTTTGTTCTTCAGTCGTTGTACCTTTTCAGTAGTTCTTTTTCAATACTCGTAACAATTAGAACACTTATCATTTTGTAAGAGGGTGTCAGCTGTTTGACATCTAGTATCAAAGTATCCCATGGAGAAAGACTAAGAGTAATAATGTCTTCCTCGGGATGTTCAGATGACACGTGTATATGTATAAAATCAAGTATGTAGGAACATACTTGTATATTAAGTTCATAGACTTAATATACTTGACCTATTTGTCTTGTAGTTTTGTGTATTGACCATAGTTTATCACTCATCCCAGAAATCCCCAGGTAGCGTAACGGGTCTCGCAATGAGATTTATACGAATACGCTTGCCTTAGCCCGTAGGCCTTTTGCCAGGAAATCCAGAATACAGGTGTCTATGTGTCACACAAATCATAAAAGACATTTAGGTAAAATCAAATGCACACAATTCCTAGCATGCATTCTATATGAAGGTTCTTAGGTTATAGTCTAGGTCGAATTCTCCACCTAATTCTCTATAACCAAGGCTCTGACACCAATCTGTCACACCCTCACTTATAGCGGAAACACGAGGATGCGACGGACGGGATCGTCATAACACTTGGTATAATAACAGAGATGTAATACATGCAAAATCCTCGTGTCATGACGTCGCCCGACACAATGGTGACTTGTGTCGTGGTTAGTCAGTTCCACGACTATCATAGTCTTATTGATTCTAATCCAAAATACACAATGTTCAAATATGAAAACAAATGACAAATATTACATATGCAAATCTATTAAAATCCTGAGGGTCTCTGCTAAGGCATCTGCTTTAGCTATCCTCTTTGATTATGTTCACCTGAAAAGATATGCTCAAAAATGTCAACACATAATGTTGGTGAGTTCCGCAGGTTTAATTGAAAACATGTAATTGATGCTGTATAAAATTTGATATGAAATCATACTGCAAGCACAAACCACATAACATGTGTTTAAAGACAACCAAACCTAATGACGTTATGCATATAAATCTGCCGGAATATATTCACCCTTGGCCGGATTGCTGGCAGCTGTGTTGGTAACTCGCAAGTTAACCAATCGTCGAAGGGTGGGGGTGTCAACCCAGTAGTACTACCAATACCTAACCGTTGGTTCCCAAACCCGGGAATTAATGGTTGTATGAGTGTTCCATAGAATAACACCATGTATGCATGCAAAACAGTATCACATTGATTCCAAGTATGAACATAGAATATACGATGTACAGCATTGAAAACGGGTGAGCATACTTTTCCCCCATTGATTGAAAACATTGAAAATTTGTATAAGCATAAAAAGGGGCCACGAAACTCACCTTGAATTGATGTAATGCACAAAGACTTCATAGAATCAAGCAATGCACGTTCAGATACTATCAATACCTATTATTGATTATAACTAATCCTTTAAAACATACTCAGTGTGACTAGATATGTTTGATTGAATTCGAGTCGGTTCGGTTTGATGCCCATGATTAGTTATATATACATTTGAGTTTGATTATGAACTTAGTGATGCTAAGGTTTGACATCTGCTAATGTTTTAAATATATTTCGTATATATTTTCTTTGTAATCCTTTGTAATAAATATATTATTTACCGTATAATTCGATAATAATTTATTAATTCGAGTATATAAAAATAAAACACGTAATTACATTCGTAATTAATTTGTATATAATTTCTATGATTTTTGTGTTTATTTCATAATTAAACACGATTTGATGTCTATTTTTATAAAAATAATTATTTTTAATGTTTACAAATAATATTTTATAAATATTCTTAAGATTTTTAAACAAAATAAATTTACAGAAAATAATTTTGTGAGTTTTAAATAAAGGTAGTTTATAAAATTTATTTTATGATTTTTAGGAATTTTTGTATAATTTTTGGAAGCTTAAAAAGCTTTAAAAAAATTAATTGCAGGTGCCCGGGTTCGAACCCGGGACCTCCTGTTGGACATGAAGCGTAGTAACCAGTGAACCAAAGGCCGTGGCCGCGTCTAAACTTGGTTCCAATTGTTTTTAACCATGGTTTCCCATTTCCCCCAATTTCCCTATAAACCCTAATTCGATTTGGGTTCATTTGGACATGAATTCGATCTTGTTTGCAGTTGTAATCATGGGGCTTTTGATCCCCATGTATAAACGAGTAGATTGAAATGTTTAATTACCTGATTTGATTCGTATTGATGGTATGAACAGATAAGAACAAGCCGCGGGCTAGCTTGAATTCGAGTGATGATCAAACACTGATGGAATTCAAATTGATTGCACGGATAGCTTCGAATGAGGCTAAGAATTGAAAGCCCTATGTTAATTGCAAGTTACAAGACTCGGAGTGTGGTGTTTGATTGAGTTGCAGGTTCGACTATGAAGATGATGATCGATCGGTTTGATGGTGTGTGTTTTGATGAAATGACAGTATCATTCGATTTACAGTGAGTTAAAGATCAGTTTAACGGTATTATCTTGATTAAAGTGGTGTTTTAGTGGGTGATTTAGCCGTTAGAAACGGTCGGGAAATAAAGTGGAATTTCATAGCCGTTGATTGACCATTTCCACGCGTTTTCTTGTTGCTTTGGGTTCGAATCTTGTCCCTGAAGCGGTTGGGTGTAATTTAAGCTGCAAAAATCAAGTTTTTACGCGGTTTTGGTGGTCGCCGACGTTTGGCCAGAACCGGTCGCCGGAAAAACGGGGCGGGCGGGGGTTTGGTTTAAAAATTTACTGATTTAGTCCCTGCGGTTTATGTTTTTTTATTTCATGTTATAAACTTCTTTTGAAGTTTCAGAATTGACCAATTGCCCCCTGGACTTTATTATTATTATTATTTTTATTATTATTATGATTATCATTATTATTATTATGATTATTATTATTATTATGATCATTATTATTATTATGATCATTATTATTATTACGATTATTATTATTATTACTATGATTATGATTATTGTTGTTGTTGTTGTTATTATTATTATTATTATTATTATTATTATTATTATTTTTTTATTTTTATTTTTATTATTCACACGAACGTGTATACGTGAGTTTCAACTAAACGATATATATATATATATATATATATGTGTATATATAAATGATAATTACGTAAGGATAGTTAATACACACGGAACGAGTACATGATGAAAATTCAGCTAACACAATGATTAGACTATAAGACATACATGATGCTTAGTTAATACACACGATGAGTTAACAGGCTTAATGACGATTGACGGTTTATTGGTGATAGATGCCACACACCATCACATTCAACACATGATCTTCAACAAGAAGAATCTTAGGTTTCCTTTCTGATTTAGGAATATCTTGATTGTTTCTAAAACTTTGTTCATTAAATCCATCTGTATCATCTGAACTGTCACACTAATGTGACAATAACCCACAATGTTCTTTGCTTGATTTTGTGAGGTGTCACAATTTATATTTAAATAAGGGCATTTTGTTCATTTTATTCACATTTAGCGGATAATGATATCGGTCATCCAAGTTGGGGACCATTTGTGTTACGTTTTATCAAACATATGGACCAACTTTGTAATTTTTCAAACATAAAAACCGAAAGTGAAAACAGACTTAATCGCATGAACATTTCATATAATTAACTCAAAATAAAAATATCATGGTGCCACAGTCCTAAATTACCCTTATTCATTTATCTTTATTTTTATTAAAAAAATACATAACTAATTTAAAAACGTAAATATACTAATTTCAAACCTTAAATAAATACAAGTTTGAATTGAAAAACTTTTATAGAAAATAGAATGTTGTAACACCCGGAAGTTTGACTTTTTGAAGTGATATGCGACTGAGTCTCAGTCGCATGGAATTTATGCGACTGGGGTTTCAATCGCATGATGCTCGGACGATTGAAGCTCAACCGTACGACTGGAGTTCAATCGCACGACTGAAGGTTCAACCGCATGGAACTCATGCGACTGGAGGTCCAGTCGCATGGTGTTCATGCGACTGAAGGTCCAGTCGCCCCTGGACTTCGGGCGACTGAGTTGTACCTATAAAAGTGGAGCAGCTCTCTTCTTCCCCCAACACTCACACGTTTCAGTCGGGGAAAGAGCAGAGAGCGACAGAGCAGAGAAAGAAAAGAGAACGGGGTGATTCGGGCTCGAGATTTATCGAGAGGCTATTCAAATCGAAGCTCTTCATATTCTCCGTGATAAGGTGAGTTCTAGGACCCCTCATTTACATGTTTTCAAACGATTTTGGGGCTGGATCATATCTAAACCCTAGTTTTGTAAAAGTGTATGTTTGACCCATTTGGGTGAAATCTTGGGTAATGTGTTTAAAGTATGATTTAGGACTTACATATGTTTACAGGATGTCCTAGCATGATTCCCTAAGGTTTGGGAGGGTTAATCTGGGCTTGAATGGAGTTTAGAAGGGTTTATCAGCCGAGTGTCGCGGCTGCTGTTCGTGATGAACTTCAGTCGCTGCCCAGTTAGGGTTATGCGACTGAAGGGCCAGTCGTACGACTGAGGAACGACTGATGTTCAATCATACGATTGAGGCTCAGTCGTACGATTGGGTCTCAGTCGCATCATACGATTGAGGCTCAGTCGTACGATAGAAGTCCATCCGCACGACTGTATGCCCATTCGCATGACCCAGTCCCATGGAGGCCATGCGATTGGAGTATGTTCAATCGCCCTAATAGGGCTGATGTGAACGTGGAGGGAAGAGTATGTATGATGTATGTAGGCTAAGTATGATGTAGCCTTATATGATAGTACGGACTGATGATTTGTAAATACCGATGTTCCTCGATTTGATGCATGCTTATCTTTCCACAGTTTTACATGTTATCACTAATAGATAAAATGAAAGTATTATGTATAGTACAGTGAAAGAGTAATAAAGAAAGTGAAGGAACATTAATAAAAGTTAACAAGTCTTGCAAGCTTATAGGAGTTACACGACTATGTGTCGTTAGCTCAACTGTGTTGCGGGCTAGCTACCCATTGACGCACACAGGGTCAATCAATTGAGATTGGCAGGACCTTTGTGGCGTGCCCCGGATGATCGGGTCGGCCTTGTACATAGTACACATAGCCCTTTCGGGGGAATACAGTTGACCCTTCGGGGGATACACATAGCCCTTTCGGGGGAATACAGTTGACCCTTCGGGGGATACACATAGCCCTTTTGGGGGAATACAGTTGACCCTTCGGGGGATACACATAGCCCTTTCGGGGGAATACAGTTGACCCTTCGGGGTATATAGATGGCCCGTCATCCGCTTTCCCATCGCGTACATAGTTGGGGTATCGCTCACTGGTCTATACAGAAAGTGAAACATAAAGATAAAGTTTACAGACAAGGCATACAGTACAAAGAACGAACGTTATTTGTTCACACAGTTGATGCGTGCTGGCATATACAGTACAGTATAGTATTTTACAGAAAAGAGTATTTTTATATACTACATATAGAAAGTGTTTTACCACATATAAAACTAGAACTCACTCAGCAACGCTGACTTTTTATGTGTTTCCAGTTGGCAGGTAGGGTTGCTGGGGATGGCACGAGGCGGCTACTCAGCTCTTTTGGGACGACATTCTCCTTTTGATAATGCTACAACGTCATGTGTTGTGGGCCCATAATGCACGCAACACATTATGTTGCTTGCAAGTGCGAGATTTCTTGAGGATCCTGATAAACAGGATTATTTAAGAAATCTCCTTTATGATGAAACCTTTTGTATAATGCTTTTGTGATGTAATACAACATCAGATGTTTTGTAACTGACGTACGTTGTATTAAATGGCAAAAGTGTTTATAGTAAAATGAAAGTCTATCTCAGAGTTTCCGCTGCATGGTTTAAATAAATTATAGTAAATTATGTATGTTAAGTGCAATGAATGACCAACTGTGAGGTTCCCGGGGTCGGGGCCTTACAAATGCTGATAATTCAATTTTTGGTGTGCTAAAATATATGAGGTGCGATATTTAAATGGTAAAAAATATTTTTTTATAAACACCTCAAACGGTAACAATCTCTTGTAATCTGGCCGGAATTAACTTATTTGGTTTAAGATTTTATAAGTTATTCAACCATACTTTTAATTTCTTTACTAATAGATATACTACCGGATGTCATATATAGCAGCAGGATTGGTTCGTTCAATTTAGATGATGATAAAGTTATTTTTATTTTGTTGAAGTTGAACTTAATTATCTTTAATTATATTATATTTTGTGGAATTCGATATAAACAAGTTATGAGTTAGATAGTATGTTGAATTGATTGCATTTAATATTTTTATTTGTGTTTATTTTGTGGAACTTTAATTACATTATATTTTTATATGTAGTTTGCATATTAATAAAATTTACTGGGTTTGGTTATGGTTATGGCTAGCCATGTGTACACATGAGTACAAGATCCATTGCCCTTGTAGATAACCTAGACATGCCACTTGGATTCTTTAGGCGAACATGTCGATAGGCAGCGCATTCTTTCGAAGAACGTTGTCCAATGTTCCAAAGAATCCATCACGTCGAGTTAAAAAAATGTTTCGGAGAATCCATCAATAGGCATTTAAATCTTTTGATGTATGAATTGGTACATTGTAAATATATTAAATTCTTTTCACAAAAGATTATTCTTGTAAGCATATGATTTAGTGTGGATTTTTGGTTTCAAACTGAGATGTACATTTCCATTTCTTTATTCTTCACATTTCCATTTCTAATATGCGTGTTTTTCAAACTTAAATTAGTAATATATGTGGTTGTTGTACCGATGGAAAATATATGATTTAATATATACATATTAAGTTATTATCCTGTGTATTACGTGGGTTAAATAAATAAATATTAAATTAACAATAATGAAAATTTATTAATTATAAAATAATATTTAATATAGGATACTATTGAAATTACTTATGAGTAATAATTATGGTAATAAAATAATTTCTATATTTTTTTAGAAAAAATTTTAAACATTTTGTTCCAAAACAAACCATCTTAAAAAAGTGTACTTTCTAAATAAAACCTCATTATAACTCTAAATTTTAATTATTTTGTTTTATAAAAATTTTATTATTTAATAACACTAACTTTTAAATATTTTATATTTTTAAAAAAGTTTGATGTTTTAAAAAAATTTCTAGTTGTAATAAATGTTTCCTTAGAAATTACATTTATAAAAAGAACTATTTTTTAAATTATTAAAAAACTATATTTAATCTAAAACAGAGTTAAATATTATTATTTGTAATTAATGTAACTATTTAATAAGAGAGGCGGGAAAATTAAAATTAGAAGCTTTAGAATTATGTCAAATCCAACTAAAACTTTCTTTTATTATAATAAATAGATAAATGTAGAACTTGTTCTAAATTTTCATACTTGTTAAAAATACCTAATTTTATTATTTAAATATAAATAAATTAGCTTTTTACCACTAGATTGAAGTTTTACAAAATGTATGATGTTAATGTTTGGTTTAAAACCGTTAAAACAGTCCAAATTTTTTTAAATTTTGGTAGGTCTAAGATTCAAAAATTTTAAATTTTAAAGAGTGATTTGGTTTAAACAGGGCCAGCCAATGTTGTTGAGACCGGATCGGACCGGCCGGTCCGACCGGTTCGACCGGGATTCGGTGCCAGGTCCAGTCCGGTCTGGGGTGAATCGTTTTCTACTGGTCGAACCGGCCGGTTCGTCCCGAACCGCTAGTCGGACCGGGAAACCGCACCGGTTCGGACCGGTTTTGTTTTTGTTTTTTTAGAGGGTAAAAACGGGGTGTTAAACCATAAATTAGTACGTCGGATATACAAATATAGTTAAGTTTTATATATAACTATAAAATATATATATAAATCATATATAAATTACTTATATTTAATTACATATATAAATATAATTAAAATATAGTTAAATCCGGTCCAACCGATCCGACCGGTCCGACCACCAAACCAGTAAGGCGTCCAGTTCGACGTCCGATCCGGTTCTGAAAACATTGGGGTCAGCCCAAACATAGAATGAACTCCAATTAGAGTTTGGGGCCTCTATTTTGTAGGGGCCCCAATTTCATATAAAAAAAGTTATATACGTTTAAAAACGGAGAGAATTTGAAAAAAAATCAACAATTGTAGATTATTTTCAAATCTACATCTTCATACACATTTGTTACGTAATTATTTTTCATCATTAATATGAACAATCCATCACTTAGATCAATTGTTATTATCACTTCGTATACTTTACACAAATGGTTTACTTTGAATCAATCATTGTTTGTTGTCCTCTCAAGTCAATATCAATTTCAATTTGGGGTCTACCAAAGAGACGCCCTCAAGGATATTCAGACGCCCTACTTACGGGCCGTAAGGCCCTTCACGGGCCGTATTGACTGTCGGGTAGTCAAATCAGTCATTCAAAAACGTAACGGTCCGTGAATATGTTCACGGTCATATTTTTTCACGGCACGTGAAGCACTTCACGGCCCGTTTGGCACTCACCTTACGGGCCGTGAACTTCTTTACGGGTCCTATTTTCACCATTAATAATTTGACGAGATATATTATTCCTCGTTTTTCGTATAATTTTGTATTTATTACGTTATTTGATATGACGTAATATTCCTCGATAGTCGTATAAATTTGTATTTATTACATTATTTGATATGACGTAATATTCCTCGATATTCGTGTTAATTATGTGAAGAGATGCAATATTTCATTTCAACTACTATATAAACGTTAGTTTATAAATTCATTTCATAATTCAAATTTCTACGATATAAATTCATTTCATTTCAACTACTATATAAACGCAATATTCCATTTCAACTACTATATAAACGTTAATATTTAACGTTACGATGTCTTTCTGGGATAGCAACTATTTATTCGGTTCGGAATCTAACTATTACCCTGAGGAGGGTTACGGTTATTACGATGAGGTTGCTTCAAACTATTTAGGACAGTCCGCGTCCAATTACGGCGGGAATGACGGCGGCGATGACGGGGGTGATAACGGTGGCGATAGCAGCGGTGATAATGATGGTTCTGGTTCCGGTAAAAGAGGTTTATACGACACGAATCAGGTTATAAGATATATCATATTTAATTTTACTTTCATTTTACTTTCATTTAGTAATAACTAACTAAAAATATTAAATTGATTTGGTCTTCTCATCTCGTGAAGAATTAGTTGATTGGGCGACTAACGTGGGGCGAGAAAATGGGTTTGTTATTGTCACCAAACGTTCAAAAAGATATTCGAATGGTGTGGTGGTTAAAATTTGGTTGAAATATGATCGAGGTGGTGTATATAAGGGTGCATCCACTCTAAGAAAAAGTGGCACGAAAAAAACAAACTGTCAATTTGAATTGCAGGGTAAGTACCAGATGAAGAGAGATGGGTGGATTATAGTTGTTGTGGATGATACTCATAACCATGAACCTGCTGAACACCTGGAAGGACATGCATACGCAATGAGGCTCACCGAAAATGAGCTTTCTACTGTAAAGAATCTGACCGAGCAAAATATTGACCCTCGAAACATTCTAGGCACGTTGAGGGAACAAAATCCCAATAACGTGTCTGTGTTACGAACCATATATAACGCTCGGGCAAAAACTAAAAAGTCCACAAGAATTGGTGAAACCCCAATGCAGGTTTTTTTTTCTATACTACAACAACATCAATATATTTACACCCCTCACATAGATGAACCGACAAATACCGTCGACGGAGTTTTTTTTATACATCCCACATCTCACACATTATGGCGTGCGTACCCACACGTGCTGATGATTGATACAACATACAAAACTAACTTGTATATAATGCCATTTGTTCAAATGGTTGGTGTGACATCCACCCTGAAATCTTTTTCTGTTGCTCACGCATTCATTGATTATGAGCGTGAAGCCAACTTCAGATGGGTGTTAGAGCAACTAAAAGCAACGCTGGAAGAAAAGTGTATGGAGCCCCGTGTTATACTAACCGACCGAGACCTCGCTCTGATGAATGCGTCAGAAGAAGTTTTTTCGAGTGCTGTTCGATTACTTTGCAGATGTCATATTTCGGAAAATATTGCTAAACATTGCAAGGCAAGTTTTTCAAATGAAGAGTGGGGTGCTTTTGAGCATGTGTGGTCGGTACTTATTAACTCTGCAACGACGGACATATACGCTTATAATTACGACCGGCTTTATCGCAGATTGGTGTCCAAACATTCAAGTAAGTTTTCTAGTGTTATTCTTAAAAATATATGTATATTTACATAAAAATAAGTACATTTTTTTTAAATAGGAGTGCTGATGTACCTCAAAAATAACTGGTTGGACCCCTACAAAGAGAGATTTGTGTCGGCGTGGATAAATAAAAGTTATAACTTCGATCAGCACACAACGAACCGAGTTGAGAGCCAACATTCATTGTTAAAAAGTTACCTGAAAGCAACCAATAGCACTCTGGATAGATTTATTCCTTTTATTAATAATATCTTAGTTACCCAGAAAATTGCTATAAAAGAAAGTTTTACCAAAAGCAAAATCATGCTTATGGTGCAGCATAATCATGAAGTGCTTAAATTGCTGCGAGGTAACGTTTCTGTTGCAGCTTTGGATATGTTAGTTGGTGAGATTAACAGGATAAATCATCTAATTATATCCAAAGAATCATGTGGCTGCCATCTTTTTACCAGCTGTGGTCTTCCGTGTGCTTGTAAATTAAACAATTACTTTCAAACAGGTGAATGTTCTTTTACGTTTTTATTTTTTCATGAAAACTTTTATTATATTTAATTTAATATATTATTTTATAGGTCAATGTATCCCGCTCGATGCCATTGATATTTTTTGGAGGAAGCTAGATTTTTCACCCGCGTATATTGTACGGGAGGTTCAAGTAGATGTGCATAAAGAGATGGAGATGATGACAAAATATTTACTTGTCCAACCCGAAAATGTGAAAAAATCTTTGATTAATATTTTTAAATCTTTCATTAATCCTTCAAAAACTGATAAAAAACCTCCTAAAGTCCAAACACATACACGGGGTCGTCCAAAAAAAGATAAGCAAAAAGAAACAATATTAGACCCTCCCAGACATAGTTCATATGTTCAACCTAGAGAAAATTTTGCGTCCGCCAACATATTCAAGTTCGGTGGTGAAATCAAAACAAGGGTCTTTGCAACGCAGTCAATCCATGTCTTTGAAATCAAGAGCCAAAGATGGATTATCTTAACAGAGTTCCAAGTTTTCATATATCCCGGGCGACGAAGATAAAAACATTTTTTTCCGGTTTAACCGCTGGATTTCATCATTCTTTTTCCCGTATATTTCAGGTGCGGATGATGTTTTAGCGGACGGCAATTGTGGTTTTCGTGCTATAGCACTCGCACTAGGATATGGTGAAAATCACTGGCGTTTTATTCGTACGGAACTTATATCTGAGTTGGATGAAAACAGACATAGGTACGCTGTGATGTTTTCTGATATAAACGAAATAAGGAAATCATTAAACTGGAACGGCTTAGGTGCAGCTCCCCACAAAAATTGGATGACAGTGCCACCTGCTACAATCCTTATTGCTAACAGGTTTTGAGTGGTTATAATTTTTATATCTATCGGCAACTCCGCTACTTTTTTCCCGTTCTGGTTATCTCCTCGTGATATCAGTGAACATCATATAATTTCAATTGCTTATGTTCAAGATAGCCATTTCATTAGAATTCGATTAGTGGGTGACTATCCAATGCCTGTTCCGAGGAAATATTGGTATTTGTACAAAACAGAAAACGCTAATGATTGGGAGGCTATATACGGAAGTCAAATTCAAAAATATCTCGAACTAAGGCCCGTAGACCCGGTTGAACGTATAGATTAGTATAATTTACACATTTATCAATTCTTTATTGTTGTTGAATTGTAAACATGTAATCTATTATTTATTCAATTCTTTATTGTTGTTGAATTGTAAACATGTAATCAATTCTTTCGTTTTCCAAAGAAAAATGCAATAAGAAGATTATCGAACTTTTCTTCAACCTTTGAATTTTGTTTATATGAGTTGGGCATTCGGTTAGCATAAAATGTGTGTAGGAATGTTAATGATATGAGATGCATAATATTTGTTGAGAGGGTAATATTTACAAGTTGCACTTTAAACCGTTTGCTTGTAAGTTGCACCCTAAACCGTTTGTTGAATTGTAAACATGTAATCAATTATTTATTTAATTACTATTGTTGTTGAATTGTAAACATATAATTAAACATTTAAACGCCATCCAAAATAAGTCATAATATATCAACAAATTTTTTCAATTTTTTTACATGAAAGGTAAATAAAACAAAAAAGCCTACTATCTATGCGTCATGACCACCACCAGCATCACCACCACCAGCATCCTCCTCATCACCACCAGCAGCCTCCTCGTCATCACCCGCAGGTCGTCTGACAAACGGAGGCAACTCCGGCTGAGGCGGGAGGTCGATACCCTGGCTAGCAGCCAAAATGCTGCACGCATCCGTCGTCCATCCTAACAAGGCCTGGGACTGGCGCAACAAATGTAGTGCCTCCGCCATAAACTCCCCCGTCGGTAGAATCTGCCGAATGATGATCCTGGGAATAGGCGGTACTGGCGGTGGGACGGGTGCTCTGGCGTATGGCTAGGGCAACGACTGCTGCTGCGGCGCCGGCCGCTCCTCCTCCTCACCAACGTCCGCCACCGGCTGCCAGATGGTCTGACCACAATCAGTGGACCATCGGAGGTCGTCGCCAAGTTTGGCGGCAATCCCCATGGCCATGACGGTCTGTCGACCCAAAATCCGAGACAGCGTGTCCGTCGTCTGCCTCGCAATTAGGGCGTCCATAAACAACCCTAAGCACGAGGCAATGACGGTGATGTAAGAGCCGACAACAATCGGGCTATCCATCTGCAAACCAATCAAATAAGAGGCATAATTATGAGTCGCATAATAGATAATACATATTTATTAAGAATTAATATAAATATTTTTTTACCTTGCCCTGAATGACGCTGAAGAAATAGGCGGCCATGCAGTGAGCAAGATTCACCCGCCTAGGTGAAAGCAAGGCCCTCAGAAAAAATAAATCAAGGAGTGACACCTGCTCCATACTCTGGTCTCTACCGGCAATGGTGCCGGCAATGCACCGGTGTAGGTACCGGTGCAACGGATCTCTAATGGAGCTCGCCCTAACGGCGCCCTCCCATGGCTGGTTGGAAATGGTCGGCCACCATCCGACCAGAGGAGCCGCCTCTGACTGGACCTCGTCAGAATAAAAACGAGGATCCTGCGTCTCCTCCTGGGTGTAAAACCCAAGAGTCACCGCCCACTGAGCGAGGGTGAACTCAAACCTAGTGCTCGCCAGCATAAATCGAACAGCTAGGTGCTCGCGGGGGTCCTCATCCTCTGGGGTCCTCATCCTCTGTCGCGGGAGTGAACAAAAACGTAGACAAAAACTCCAACGTGAGATCCCTATAGCCCCTCCTAGATCCAAAATCAAACATACGCCTCCAGGGCGTCTCTCCCTCGAGCCCAACGATGTCCTGGGCACGTGCTATATCTCCAACCTCCTCTAGCACGTCCCAGTCGAGGGTGCGGGTCCCCTTCAGGGGCCGTCCAATCAGCTTCCACAGCCTAAGCCGTGGCTGTGTCTCTCGAGGAAAACGAAGATGCGGATGTGGGTCCAGGAAGTCACCCTGACCCTCAGGCTCGGTCTCTGGACGTGAACGTTTGCGCGGCGGCATAATCTGCAAAAAAATTAGAAAATCTCAAGAACACAAAAAAGGGTTACGGGCCGTGAGACAGCCTCACGGGCCGTAACCTTTTGAATGTTCAAAGGGTTACGGCCTGTGAACAGCAATCACGGCCCGTGACCCTTTGAAAATTCAAAAGGTTACGGCCAGTGAGAGTGTCTCACGGCCCGTAACCCTCAATTTTTTCAGATTATTTTCGTTTTTAAATTAAATTTTAACATATTTAAACCATAAATATGGTCTTAGGAATGACGGCGGTAGGGAGGATACGGGAGACACACGCAGATAGATTATTTATTGATGAGGAGAGAAGATCATAGCTCGTGGAAAGACTGTAAAGCAATCCGGGAGAGACGGTTGTAACGCAACATCATATGTTGGTGGCGGATATACGCGTCAAGAGGCCAATTGCCCAATGGAACAGGAGAATCACACCCAAGATCAGATGGGGTCAGCTCAAAGACGAAAAGATTACCATTTTTAGAGATAAAGTCATACCAATGAACCAAACTGGGCCACAGGAAGACGCAAATCAAAAGTGGGAGGTTATGGCAACTAGGCTCATACAAGCAGCTAAAGAAACGCTTGGAGTTACAACAAAAAGGACAGTTGGTCATCAGGAATCATGGTGGTGGAACGAAATTGTACAGGAGAAGATACGTATCAAACAACAAAGTTTTAGAGGACTCATACGATGTAACAGTGAGGAAGAACACGCAGAGCTAAAACAAAAGTACAAGGAGGCTAAGAGACAAGCGAAAAAATCGGTGTCAGAGGCAAAGAACACGGCATATGAAATGATGTATAAGCGATTAGAGACGAAAGAAGGAGAGCATGACATGTTCAAGATAGCCAAGGCAAGAGAAAGAAGAAGACAGGACCTAAGAATGGTCAAGTTCATAAAGGCTACGGATGGAAAGGTTTTGGTGAACGAGAAAGATATCAAGGTGCGATGGAAAACTTACTTCGATAACCTATTTAACATAAGGAATCCAAATCAACAAATTGAGATAGATAGAACAACCCAAACAACGCAACAAAACCAATGCTATTGTAGAAGCATCACAGTTGACGAAGTTAAAAGAGCTATGAAGAAAATGGGAAGGGCTAAAGCGGTGGGGTCAGACAACATACCGATTGAGGTGTGGAAATGCCTGGGTGATGAGGGTCTCCAATGGCTAACAGATCTATTTAACACTATCTTTAAGACAGGAAAGATGCCAGATCAGTGGAGAACCAGTGTCTTAGTCCCCATATATAAGAAAAAAGGAGATATCCAAGGATGCGAAAAATATAGGGGAATAAAGCTACTGAGTCACACGATGAAATTATGGGAAAGAGTTATTGACACGAGAATTAGACGGGAAACCCAGATAGCAATAAACTAATTTGGATTTATGCCAGGACGCTCTACAACAGAAGCAATACACGTCATAAGATGGATAATGGAGAAATATAGAGAAAAGAAAAGGGACCTCCATATGGTATTCATCGACCTAGAAAAGGCCTATGACAGTGTACCGAGACAACTAATTTGGGAAAGTCTACGACATAGAGGGGTACAAGAGAGGTATATCAAATTAGTTAAGGATATGTATGACGGGGCAAAAACATGTGTGCGAGCACCAGTAGGAGACACAGACTCATTCTCAGTGGAAGTGGGACTCCATAAAGTGGGACTCCACCAAGGATCGGCATTGAGCCCATTTCTCTTCGCACTAGTGTTGGATGAGATGACTAAGTCAATACAACAGTCAGTCCCATGGTGCATGCTCTTCGCGGATGATATCGTCTTAATATCAGAATCTAAAATGATGCTTAACGACAAGCTAGAGCAATGGAGAGCAGCGCTAGAGAGCAGAGGATTAACGATAAGTCGCTCTAAGACGGAATACATGCATTGTAACTTTGGTTGCGACGACGAAGAGGGCACCCAAATCAGTATCCAGGGCATGCCGGTCCCACGGACATCTAGGTTCAAATATCTGGGCTCGTACCTGCAGGAGGACGGAGAGATACACAGCGATGTAGCTCACCGTGTCCAAGCAGGATGGTGCAAGTGGAGAGCAGCATCAGGGATCCTATGTGATAAGAGGTTTCCAGCAAAACTTAAGGGAAAACTATACAGAGTGGCGGTACGCCCAGCTATGCTATATGGAACAGACTGCTGGGCCATAAAGAAATCGCACGAGAAACAAATAGAGGTTGCGGAAATGTGAATGCTAAGGTGGATTTGTGGCCATACAAGACTGGATCGGATAAGAAACGAAGTGTTTCGACAGAAGTTAGAAGTGGCTTCTATTGCAGATAAAATACGAGAGGGAAGATTAAGATGGTATGGACATGTCAAGAGGAGACCAATGGCAGCACCGGTCAGAGCAGTGGAGAACATCAGCATAGAGGGTAGGAAGAGTAGAGGACGACCTAGGTTGACTTGGGAAGAGAGAATTAGGCGAGATATAGAACACTTGCACCTCTCTGAGCACATGATCGAGGATAAGAGTGACTGGAGACGTAGAATTAAAATTAAGGACTTTTAGTGGTTTCTGTAGCTAGGAAAGGACTTTGTTTACTTGTTACGGGGCCTGATGTGTATGTAGTACGCTTGGACCTTTTTAGGGAAACTTGCGGCTTTCCTGATGCATGCTTGTTCATTTTATACTTCCTTTTGGTGATATTTTAATGTTTGTTGTATGATGTGTGCTGTACCATACACCATATATCATAAATCGTACGTTTGATTATATGTTAAATCGCTAGCGTTATAGCTTTTGTATCGAGCCAGGGGTCTCTTTGGAAGCGGTCTCTCTACCTATCTGGATAGAGGAAAGACTTGCCACCAACTACCCCTCCCAGACCCTGCTCTTGAGTGGGATATACTGGGTTTGTTTGTTTGTTTGTTTGTTTATATTTAAACCATAAATATACAAAAATAAAATACGAATTTAAATACGTACCGTAGTAAGGAGTCGGCGGTATGAAAGTGATGAAAATCCGAAGCTCGTGATAGAGTGAATCGAATGTGTGTTTAGGGGGCGTAAATGAAGAAATGGGCCGTGAGGTCGTACATATGATACGGCTTCACGGTCGTGAAGGGACTCACGGCCCGTTACTGATGGCAAAAACGGGCCGTGAGAGACCTCACGGCCCGTGAGGTGGATAATTTTTTAAAAACAACCGTTGAGACTTCACGGCCCGTTTGGTAGCCAACATACGGGCCGTAACGTCCCTCACGGGCCGTTTCATTATTTTAGGTCTATAAATTCAACCACTTCACACAACCAATTCACACAAATTTACTCAATATCCAAACCATGAGCGCTACAAGTTTTACATCAAGTTCCTCGTCCCATTCACCGGATCAAAATCCACGGACGGATGAAGAGGAGGTGACTTTAGTAAGATCTTGTATCGAAAATTCAGGGACTATCCTACCAAATTCAATATTTTGGAACCGGGTTTCAACTCGTTTTCATCAAATTCTCGAACGTGAAGAATATCGCACCACTCGTGAACTTAGAAACAAGTGGTTTGACTTGAGAAGGAAGGTCACGACATTTCACCAGCTCTACAAAGACGTTTACAACAATCAAAATACGTTATGGAATGATACGGATATTATGACAACAACTCAAGAAAGATATCGGGAGCATTTTGGAATTTTTTTTAACCATTTTGCGGCTTGGATCTTTTATAAAGATCAAGAAGATTAAAAATTATATGTTTTATTATTGTGTGATAATAACGGTTTATCGTTTTTAATAAAGTGTACTAATAAACATTTATGTTTTAATAAAATATTTCATTACTGTTCTACATTATACGTCTAGAATACAGTTCGTCTGCCATAAATCTTCGGAATCTAAAGCAAGCATCCTGTAAGTTAATCTCTTGCCACTCTAAAGATCTATTTTGAACCAACCTACGCAATAACATACAAATTACAACTCCCGAATCTCGACCAATATGACCAGCGTTAGGAGGCCAAACGGTTTCACCGGATACGACCAGTTCTTCGATTTGTTCTTGTCCGGAGTGCTGCCAATATTGTATACGTGACAGAAAATGTAAAAAGTACGATTCGAATTGTACGAAAATCGTTCGGGCGTTACGATGAATGCACCATGAATCATCACACGTATTTGGTCGACATTCGTATGGAGAATATATACGAACTTGTAGTGAGTCCATAGAAATCTTAAAAAGATACCAATTTTCTTCGTCATCAGTCATTGGTACGTAAACCTACAAAACAATTTAATTCACGGTTATAAATTCATAATTTTTATTGTAAAACATGAAAACAGTATTACCGTATCAACTTCCCATAACGCGGGATATAGATAGTCACTCCCGTCGCCATATTCGTTACCATTAACGGACCCCGAGTATATTAAGTTAAACCACTCAAATGGGAGAATCGTCCAACGATCACTACCCGGCAACTCTTCTGTTCTACGTATTTCTTCGTATCTCCATATTGTGAGTCTATTTGTCCACGTCCGAACATGCTATAAAATAACAACTTTTTAATTGTTAGAATTTTAAAATAAAATAAAATATACAAAAAAACTTTAAATCATACCTCTGTACCTAAAGACACGTTTCCGAGTAATTCACGCCAAAATTGTAACTGAATATCGGAATTACCCATGTAATACACTCTACATGTTTGGGAATCACTGTTACGTATAAAGTGAATAACATTCTGAGACCAGTTCCTCCCGTTCTGCCAATTATGGTTATCTATTGGATCAGGAATACTTTCCACAATATCTCGTGAGTTTGAAGAGGACTCATTTTGACGTCTTCTATTACCTCCACGAGAAGACATTTTAACTGTTTCGTTTCTCACTAACCGTATATAACAAGTAATATATATAACGGTTTATATAGAATCTTAAATCGAATCAAGGAATAATACGTCACGTCACATAATTATAAAATTTAAAAGTGCACGCAGATCGAGGAATGTAAATTCTCAGAAGGACTACTACGGCTCGTGAGAGAACTCACGGGCCGTTATGGAATGTGTTAACGGGCCTTGGGAGTGGACATTTACGGGCCGTTTGTTCTTACACGGCCCGTGAGTAAATGTAGGTGTGAAAATTAAATTTCGAAAACCTTACGGCCCGTGAGGCCCTTCACGGGCCGTGAGAAAAGTCAAAGGGCGTCCAGATATTACCTGACAGGGCGTTGGATTAGCTGGGGCCTTTCAATTTACATATGACACTCTTGGTCTATATCTAAACTATTGTTTGCCTACTCATGATAATACTTTTTGAAAACGATTGTGGATTTGTCGGTAGGAGAGAGAGAAAAAAAATAATGTTAAAAATATAAAAATATATTATTAAATTAAAAAATAATTACTTTTAGTATATTACAAAATTAAAGAAAAAAAAAGATTATGTAAATTCTATAGTCCACAATATTGATATTAAATCAATAAGTTTGTTACTTTTTTTGAACGGCTGGTTAGTTGTTAGTTATTTGTATCATCAAGTTAGCAATATTTACTTATGTCAAAGTTTGAACCTAGGACCTCTAAGAGGCAAAATCTTCTATCTTTCTCTTGACCACTAGACGAAAAGATAATTGGCAATAAGTTTGTTACTAAACTTGCACGAAGTCAAATTTTAGCATTTTTGTGTGACGGAAGGAATAGTATATCTAATTAAATTGAAATATTAAATTATTTCTATTCCGCTTCAGTATTTTAAGATATACCTCTTGCTGAAACGTTACATAGAATGGAGACTTCTCTTGTTCCATATCTCATCATCTAGACAAAGGCACACTGAAATAGGTTAGTGCTAGCATTTACATCTTGTTCCCTGTGATTATACAAGTGTATTTCTTATATTATATCGACTGATTTTAAGTAGAGGAAATAAAAAAATATTACTATTCATCTGTATATTATGTAATACACCGTTTAACCCTTAAAAGTTTCTAATATTTTTTTAAAGTGATTCTGAGTGAAATATAAATGAAAATAGGCTTGTAAATGAACTGAACGAACACGAACATCAGCATGTTCGTGTTTGTTCATATAACTTTTACCGAACATGAACACATAATCGAACATGATTTTTTGTTCATGTTCGTTTATTAAGAAAATAAAAATGTCCGTGTTCGTTCATATTTGTTCGTTAAAAAGCTAATGAACACTTCACGAACATAAACGAACATAAATGAATAATATTAAACGAACATAAATAAACAAACATAAATAAACGAACATAAATGAACAATAATAAACGAACATAAATGAGCAGTAATAAACATACATAACTGAAAACATAAAAAAACAACGTTAAACGATTATTTAGGAACTTTTAGGTGTACTAGTGGAGATTGAAATCTCACTAAACTTATAGGTTTCTAGTATAACGTAATACACTTAAATTTCAAATATTAACACATAATATCTTTTTATTAATATATTAATATATAAATAAACGAACATAAACGAACGTAAATTAAATATTTAAAAACATAAATATATCAACTTCAAACATTAAATAAATATAAAATTGAATTGAAAAGGGTTAGTAGAAAGAAGAATGAAGATTATTAAATTTTGACGTGTTCAGAAATATCAGATATATGATATTTAAAGGGTATTTAAAGGGTAAAATGATAATTTTTTATAAAAACCTCAAACAGTAATATTAATATGGGAATTAATCTAACGCCTAAAAAACAAACAACCTGGACTCGGGTAGTAGTACTTGCATCCAACTACCAGCTGAACCATAACCCAAGATGCCAGCGTTGGTGTAGCCGTGGTGAGGCCGGTACCCGAGCTGGCGGGCTACCAGCACCACCATACCCGAAGGGGCCTCACAACCCTTAAACTTTACAGGTTTTAACTTCAAAAGTGTAAAAGTAATACAACGTGTTAAATTAGATTAAAAACACCTAAAAAGTAATCATATTTTAAAAGAATTAGTTTGGTGCAAACTGAAAAGTATCACAACATCATAATCCATATGACATTGATTGCATGAAATCTCTTATGTCACGGTTGAAAATTATTGAGATCATGAAGTGTACCAATTTCTTCAGCATTAACGACATTAAGATTAAAGTAGTGAGGTGGATGTAACAAAAGCAAGCAAACTATGTTTGCTTTGATGTTGGTTCACAACTTTTCTTTATTTTGTTTTATTTAGCGGCAGCATTGATGTTAAATCAATAAGTTTGCTACTTTTCTTATTTTGTTTTATTAAGCAGCAGCATTGATGTTAAATCAATAAGTTTGTTACTAAATCGTCATGAAAAGTTTTCTCAAGATCTTACTTATAGCTTCGTTATAAAGGATGTTTATTGGGTTTGTTTGTTTATTGGGTTTGTTTGTTTATACCTCTTGAATTCTTGCTGAAGCTTTACAAACAAATGTAGACTTATCTTGAATTTGTAGCCTTAAGACTCAAAGTTCATGTTTCATATCCATTACCCACAAGATAAAGGCACATAGAAATAGGATAGTTCCACAAATCTAAAATAGTCCTAAAGCGTGTTAGATATGATGTTTTAGTGTAACAGTATTACTTTAAAAGGTTTAAGGGTAAAAATTGTCAATTCAAAAGAGTTGAGGGGGGGTTTTGGCATGTGATAGATGCCGTTTGTAATCGTGTATAAGTATAATATGTATATATATGGATACATTTTAGCAACCGATAAAACACCCAAATCCTCAAACATCTTCCAACAGCCGATGCATGTTTCATGAACTCTCTTCATCTCTACAAAGGCATATGGCTCTATCCCGACGCCCTATTAAGCGTCACATTAATGCAAACACACTTCACCCATCGACCCACCGATATCTTCCTAACATCCTTCATCAAAAGTGGCACCACATGGCTCCGATCACTCATCTTCACCACCCTCACCCGATCCAACTTCAATTTATCCGATTCCGACCACCCTTTGCTCCACAACGGTCCCCATGACTGTTTCCCCGTTCTAGACCTCTTCAAACCCGACGATTATCGCGATACGGATCGCGATCAAGCGCCCTCTTCCCCTCGCCTTTTCGTGACGCATTTCGCGTATAATTTGTTACCTGCAAGCATCGCGGATGGTGACTCGGGGTGCAGGATTGTTTACGTGTGTAGGGACCCGAAGGACGTGGTGGTGTCGTTATGGCACTTTATGGTTCACCTTAGGCCTGAAGAGGCACCTGTGGTTTCGTTTGATCAATTGGTTAATAGGTTTTGTGAGGGTGTTGTTGAATACGGGCCTTATTGGGACCATGTGTTGGGGTATTGGGAGGCGAGTGTTCGATCTCCAAAAAAGGTGTTGCTTTTGAAGTATGAGGATATTAAGAGGGATCCCGAGGGTCATGTGAGGAGGTTGGGTGAGTTTATGGGGGTGCCGTTTTCGGCTCGAGAAGAGAAGGATGGGTTGGTGGAAAAGATTGCGCGGTTTTGTAGTTTTGAGCATTTGAGGGGGTTGGAGGTGAACAAGACTGGGGCTTATAGGGCGAGCAATGGGACCGTGGTGGCGAATCGGGCGTTTTTTCGACGAGGCGAGGTTGGAGATTGGAAAGGGCGCATGACGGATGAGATGAAAGAGCGGATTGACAGGATCACTTGCGAGAAGTTACGGGGTTCGGGTTTGATGCTTGGTGCAACGCATAGTTGAGCACAGTGTATACAATACACCTACTCTACTCTTAGAATCATTATTCATTTCTATTCGAGGATACCACTCCAAACGAGTAATAAAGTGGGTTAATTTCAAAAAGCGTATATGACATATCATTATCATTTCTTCTGTTTTTATCTACTTATTGTATGTAATAAAACATGTGGGCGTGTTTTGTCACACTCTTATTTGTTTGGTCGTTCATGGTGTTGCATTTAATTTACATGTTATGTCATAGAAATTTAGTATTTGTGAGCAATAGGAAATTAAATTAATATCACTCTAAACCAATCCCATATACACAAAAAGAAATTTACAAAATTTTGAAGTCAAAACAACCAAATGACACAATCTTTTCTCAGCCAATGAACACTATAAACACGATCATTCGGGTAAACCCATTGGTGAAACACCACTCATAACCATGAGAACAGACAGCGCTAGTGACAGACCCGCCTATCATTTCAGAGAAAAACCCACCACCCAATTGTCTACTATGATAAAACTTTTAGGCTACTTGAAACATATTGCATCAATCAAGTTAGACTCAACCCATGACCTTCATTTTCGAAAATCATAAAGTGACTCTTCACAAACCAATTTATCGGTTGCTTATGCCTTATCGGCAACCAAATTACATACTAATTCAAAAGCCACATAGTTTACTAACTCACAGAACAATTAATAAAATCATTAAGGTGGCTGATATGAATTGTAGTTTAGAACAGTAAGGCATATTTGGCGAATAAAAAACTTCACTAATGATTTAAAAATGTGCATATATGTTGGTTTAGTTTATGAATAGGCTATATTATAAATCGTGAATCGATCTATTAACGAATAAGTAGAAGTGTTTTAAGTGATGTAGATCTAATCCGAACCAAAGTTAAACCGTAGGTTCTTGTAATGTTGAGGACGACATAAACTTCGTTATTGTGTCTTTTGGTTAAGATACGGATTCTGGTTTCTATTTATCATAGTAGAAATTATGTTTTCCGTTACCTTATTGTATGGATTCCTACACTTTTACCCGGTATGCATACCTCTGCTTCTATTAATACGACCTACTTGACCTTTGGGCGTCATATATAACGTTAAGGAACTTTGATCTATTATTAGTTCTCTTCTCTTTTGACCCTTTTTAATTATTAGTTCTTGTTAATGAGACTTATACAATGCAATAGACCTTGTAAATATGTATTTATTATTATATGTTCTCATAGATAAAAAGATGGACATGTATTAATATGTTGTTACCCGTTAGGTAGTTAATATGTTATACTACCCCTCGTACATATTAATCTGTTACCAAAGTATGTCAAACATGTCATTATGACATTGACGGGTGGTCCATATGACAACCCTTCATAATGTTAAAAGACGAATTTATCTCTCATTTAATCGTGTAATTATCTTGAATTAGATAACTACAGTTGCTTTTGTTTCAGGTACATTATGGAGCTTAATGTGAAGAAAACGCAGCTTTGGAGGGACTACAACGGGATGGAGCAAGGAAGGATGGGAAGAAGGAACAAAACAAGAAAAGTGGGGGTCTACCGTAATTTACGGTAGCCACCGTAAATTACGGTGCCCCCCCCCCAATGTCATAATCTCCACCGTAATGCAGTGGATTTCCACCGTACTGATTTGGTTTCCACCGTAACTTACGGTGGCTACCGTAAGTTACGGTAGCTGCTGACGAAAAAGTGCAACTTGCCATAATAAAATGGTTTGAGTGGTGCCTTTTGCTCATAATCTGGATCTGACGACTTTTGGGGCAGAAAGAGGGGAATTTGGTCTGTGCTTGCCAGTTTAAAAAGATTAAAAAACAGTTGATTCAAGTAGTTAATTCCTTTGAACAAGAACCTTCGTGTGATGATGATGATTCAAGTCTTGTTTGGCTAAACTTTTGGTGATCATCTTAGATGTGTTGAAGAACAAGATCTTTTGGTACTTTAATCCTTGCTATTTCATTTTGATTGTTATGAATTCTATCTTGAATCTTGTTTTTATGTATGAAACTATGAGTGGCTAGTCTCCTTTTATGTTTCCTTTTGGTTTGAAGGATTTGCAATTTTGATCATGTTGGTGTTCTATATTTATAGGATGATGAAATTGATCTTGTGATTGTTTTGTCATGATGATTGTGTATTGTGTGTAATGGGTCATTCGTGAATTGCTTAACTTTAACCATACATTCTTGATGCCATAGGCAAATCTGGATTTAGTGGAAGGGTTGGGGTAATTCAATAGTGATACTGAGTATCGAGAGATAACCTTGCTAATACAAGTACTTAGTCCTTTTTTATCACACATAAGCACACACTCATGAATCATGTCTATGTGGTTCTTCCCAATTAACACCAATATCATCATTTGTTAAAATCCGGATACCAAAGGGAAACATATCTCTCATACTGATTTTTACAAACCAATTTACTTTGTTTTCTTGCTTTAAGCCAATTCAACAAATCAACAGACTATTGAATTTTACTTTCTTGTCATTTTAGTTAAATTTAGGTAATTGCAATTTGATTGAGTTAACACATATTCCACAAACTCCATGTGTTCGATAACCCACTTACCGCTAGCTAATTAGTAGTATTTGGTTTTAAATTTGATTGAGACTTCGACCTCACGTCAAATTTTGGCGCCGTTGTCGGGGAGTTGTGCGCAACGTGTGTTTGCTTATTAGTTTGTTTTGTTATTTTGGTGTTACGCTGGTTGTGTGTAGTGTGCAGGTTTTTGTTTCAGGTGTATGCATACCAGAAACTCGCGCTTATCATCACTATTAGTGTTTGATCCACAAATTGAGCGAGCTGCTCGCAGGTACAGAGTCTTACACAGACAAAATAAATTCAGTGGTTCACCAATAGCACCTACATCACCCGTTACACCACAAAACACAATGGATCCTCCCTCATCACCTCCCACTATGGGTCAAACAACATCACCCAAACCTTTACCCATGTTTACATCAACATCGGAAACTAAACCAACCCATACCCGATTACCTACAAGTACCCAAACCGAACATTCTTTTAGCTTTGACCCATCAGCACCCATTCCGCCCTTTTCATATTTCTTCCCAACAACCGGTCAATCATCATCGTCTAAACCAGTACCACCACCATAACCATATCAATCCAACCCATCCATATTTCATACTCCCCCTACCTCTCAGATGCAACCGGATACACAATACCAACAACCTCAAGTTGTACAAACCTCGGGAGCAGGAGGAACTGGTGTTGATGGTGGTTATGGTGATGAATTTAGGAGATATGAGGAAGAAGGGTATACGTACGAAGGAGATGCTGATCAAGGAAATTATGTTTATAGTCAAGGACAAGCTATGCAAGGATATGGGAGACCACAACCACAAGTTGTGCAGCAACAAATTATACCACCATAAATACAACCCCAAGTGAGGCCACATGGGCCATAGTTTCAAGAGCAGATTCCTCCACAACATGGGGGAGCAAACTTTCAACCACCGTTTCAGCAATTCATGCCTCCAGGACCACAAGTTCAAAGACCAATGGGTCTTCAGCGACCAAGAGTTAGGTTGGGTGTTCCACGAAGGCATAATTGGGACGCTGCTAGGGGTATTGAGGCACACTTTCGTCCAATCATCACAAATAATCCATCACCGGTGGTCATTCCTCAAAACAATCAAGGGAGAACGTTTGAAGTCCAAACAAATTCACTTCAAAGTTTGCCAAAGTACAAAGGGTTAGCAAAGGAAGAACCCTATTTTCATTTGGAAGCTTATGACTCAATTTGTAACACAATTGGTGGTCAAGGATTTTTTGCGGATGATATCAAGTTAGTGTTATTTCAGTTTTCATTGGAGGATAAGGCAAAGAGGTGGTTCTACACTTTGCCAGCCGCTTCAATTTATACATGGGCTGAGATGCAACAAAGGTTTTTGGAAGAGTTTTTCACAACCCAAAAGACTAACGATGCTAGGAGAAGCTTGAGAAGCTTCCAACAACAACAAGGTGAAATGTTTCATGAGGCGTTTGAGCGGTTTAACATGATGATCAAGAATTGTCCTCATCATGGAATTGAGTTATGGGAGTTGTTGAACGCTTTTCACGAGGGGCTTCATTCTGAAGATGCCCGAGATTTAATGTCTATCACAAATTGTATATTTGGTACAAATTATGAGCAAGACGATTGGGCATTTTTGGAACAAATGGTGGTTACATCAAAGAGGAAGGCTCAATCATCAAGACGAGCAAGACCGGTAATTACACGAGCTCCAGTTCATGCGGTGGATGATGGTAATGTACAAGCTACAAATCAAGTTTACAATGTTTGCACAAATTGCAATGAGTTGGGGCATACCATGGATTCTTGCACGGTAATGTTTGAACAAGTGGAGGAAGTGAATGCTATTCAAGGTCAAGGGTTTGGTGGAAGAAATTACAACATGAATTCAAATACCTATCATCCGGGTTTGAGGAATCATCCGAATTTTAGTTATGGGAATCCAGCTAATCAATCTAACCTAAATTTCCAAGGAAAGCCTCAGGGTAATTTTGTTCCTCGTCAACAATATCAAACTTCTCAAGGAAATTTTAGAGGGGGAAACAATCAAGGATATCAAAAGCCTTTTTAACGATCGAGAAATGACCAAGCAAATGAGACAAATCAATCTTCATCAAGTGGTGGTAATGAAGTGATGGAGATGCTAAAGTCCATGCAACAGGAGATGCAAAAGAGGAATCAATTGGATGATGCTAGAGCCCAAAAAGATGAAATTCGAGACAAAGCCATTCAATCATTGACCAATCAAATGGGGCAACTTGTAACGGATGTGGCGAATCTCAAGAAGAACGAAGGCCAACTTCTTAGTGACACCAAGGTAAATCCCTCTCACAGTTCTTCTCGTAATATTCCCATTAACCATGTTAGTGTTTTGAGAAGTGGCAAAGAATATAAAACATCATCTTCTCCCGTTTTAATCGAGGGGATAGTTGAAGATATTACGGGTAACGAAAGTGATGATGATGTTCCACCGGTGACATCGAAAGAGTCGAATATCAAAACATCAGGGTTGGGTGAAAATGTAAATAATGAAAAAGTTGAGAGTGAAACGGGTCAAGTCCCATTTCCATCGGCCTTACTTGACCCGGGTAGAAAAAATTTTATTACATCAAGAGGTCCCCAAAAAGAAGAATTATGGGACATGTTTACACAAGTAAAAATTAATCTTTCACTACTTGATGCAATAAAACAAGTACCTGCTTATGCTAAATTTCTAAAAGAGATATGCACACAAAAAAGACAACAAAAGAAGAAAATGCCTAAGCGGGTGGATTTAACCGGGCAAGTAAGTGCAGTTTTAAATGGGGAGCTTCCTCCTAAGCTTCAAGATCCGGGTACGCCATTAATTAACATTCAAGTTGGTAATTTTCAAATGGCAAGGGCGTTACTAGATCTTGGAGCCGGGGTGAGCATTTTACCGGGGGGTTTGTATGATCAATACGACTTTGGTCCATTAGCAAGGGTAGAGACAACGGTTGTTTTGGCCGATTTGTCTCATAAGCTACCTCGGGGGATGGTTCAAAATGTGATTGTGAAAATTGATGAGTTTTATTACCCAGTTGACTTTTTAGTATTGGATTACTCATCCGCGGACCCAAAACAACAACAAAATGTTATTTTGGGTCGGCCATTTTTGAGCACCGCACATGTTGTGATCGATTGTAGATTTGGTACAGTCGATATGACTTTTGGGAATAGAAAAATGCGTTTGAATGTTTTTACTAACAATTTTAATGCTGTTGGTGTTGATGAGTGTTTCATGGCAGATTTAATTGACGGATGCAACCCGTATGAGTATGAGGAGAATGGTACGGATGTTTGTTTGTGTGATTTTTCTAAACAGGTACATGCTTGTGCACAAAGGGTTGAAGAGGAAAAACAGGATGCTATGGCTTTGAAGGAAGGTAGACCACCATGGACTCACCAATTTGAAGGTTTGCCAGTGGAGATAAGCTCGGGTACTAAACCATCATTAGAAGAACCACCAAAGTTGGAGCTCAAGAACTTGCCAAGCCATTTGAAGTATGCTTTTTTAGGGGATAATGACACATTACCGGTCATTATTGCCTCTAATTTAGAGATGGCGCAAGAACAAGCTTTATTAGAGGTTCTAAAGGAGAACAAAGGAGCTATTGGATGGACGATTGCGGATCTCAAGGGAATTAGTCCATCAATTGTCATGCACAAGATAATCACCACCGAAGATGCAAAACCAACACGGGAAGCTCAAAGGCGATTAAATCCGAATTTAAGGGAGGTAGTAAAGAAGGAGGTAATTAAATGGTTGGACGCGGGAATTATTTATCCAATTTCGGATAGTGCTTGGGTAAGTCTTACCCAAGTTGTGCCTAAGAAGGCATGCATTCAAGTAGTTAAGGATGAAAGCGGTGAACAAATTACCACCCGACCAGTTATCGGGTGGCGTGTGTGTATTGACTACCGTAAATTGAATGCCGCCACTTCTAAGGACCATTTACCGCTACCTTTCATTGACCAAATTATTGAAAAATTATCAGGTCAAAAATACTACTGTTTCTTAAATGGGTATTCGGGTTACAATCAAATAGCAATACACCCAGATGACCAACATAAGACCACCTTCACTTGTCCATATGGCACCTTTGCCTTTCGGCGAATGCCATTCGGTTTGTGCAATGCACCGGCGACTTTCCAACGATGTATGATGAGTATCTTCTCGGACATGGTTGGAGAGTCACTTGAAGTATTTATGGATGACTTCTCAATTTTTGGCACTAGTTTTGAATCTTGTCTCAACGAACTACAAAAAGTTTTAAAAAGATGTGTTGAGAAAAATTTAGTGCTTAGTTGGGAGAAAAGTCATTTTATGGTGCAAGAGGGTATTGTGTTAGGTCATATAGTATCGGAAAGGGGGATGGAGGTGGATAAGGCAAAAATAAAGGTAATTTCATCTTTGCCACCACCGAAAAATGTTAAGGGTGTAAGGTCATTCTTGGGACATGTGGGTTTTTATAGACGTTTTATCAAAGGTTTTAGTGTTATCACAAAGCCTTTATGTAATTTGTTATTAAAAGATGCTCCATTTGACTTTACTGACGAATGTTTGCAAGCATTTACTGTTTTGAAGGAACAGTTGGTCAAAGCTCCTATTTTACAACCACCGGATTGGTCAAAGCCATTCGAGATCATGTGTGATGCAAGCGACACTACAATTGGTGCAGTTTTGGGTCAACGAGTTGATAAGAAGCCGGTGGTAATTTACTATGCAAGCAAAACTCTGTCCGAAGCGCAACTGAATTACACTACGACTGAGAAGGAATTATTAGCGGTGGTGTATGCTTTGGATAAGTTCCGTTCGTATATTTGGGGGAGCAAAGTGATTGTCTATTCGGATCATAGTGCGGTCCGGTATTTGATGGAGAAAAAAGACGCTAAGCCCCGTTTAATTCGATGGGTGTTGTTGTTACAAGAGTTCGATTTAGAGATCCGGGACAAAAAGGGGAGTGAGAATGTAGTAGCGGATCATTTATCTCGGATCCCGGTGGAAGAAACCGACGATGTGAGTGAAATAAATGAAAGTTTTCCTGATGAGCAACTCCTAGCCTTTTCTACTTCTGCTTCACCGTGATATGCTCATTATGTAAACTACCTAGCCACGGGGGCCATCCCAAACCATTGGACGAAAAAGCGGAGACAACAATTTATGGTCCAAGTGAAACAATACATTTGGGACGAACCCGATCTTTTTAAGATCGGACCTGATCAAGTCATTCGAAGGTGTGTGCCCGAAACTGAGGTGTTGGAAATCCTGACTCATGCTCATTCATCCACATGTGGAGGTCACTTTAGTGGACATAAAACGGGTTATTGAGTGTTATCGTGTGGATTTTATTGGCCCACTATTTTCAAGGATGCATGTGAGTTTGCTAGGAAGTGTATTAAGTGTCAAAGGATGGGAAGCATTTCAAAAAGGGACGAGATGTCATTGCAACCAATTTTGGTTGTGGAAATATTTGATGTATGGGGGATTGACTTTATGGGTCCTTTTCCGAGTTCCAATGGGTTTTTATACATTTTAGTAGCTGTGGATTATGTCTCTAAGTGGATTGAAGCCATTGCAACAAGAACAAACGATCACTCAGTTGTTTGTAAATTCGTTCAATCCAACATCTTTTCTCATTTTGACATTCCAAGAGTTATTATAAGTGATGGTGGTTCGCATTTCAAGAATTTCAACTTCGGAAAATTATTGAAGAGATATAACGTGAATCACCGGATTGCCACACCTTATCATCCGCAAACGAGTGGACAGGTTGAAGTGTCTAATCATCAAATCAAAGAAATTCTCATGAAGACGGTTAGGACAGATAGGAAAGATTGGTCGAGTAAGTTGGATGATGCGTTGTGGGCATACCGAACGGCTTACAAGACTCCAATTGGCACAACTCCTTACCGGATGGTGTATGGGAAGGGTTGTCACTTGCCAATGGAATTAGCACACCGAGCGTATTGGGCAATTAAGACAGTGAATGCGGACTATGATGAAGCGGGAAAGATGAGGAAATTACAATTGAATGAATTAGAAGAGATTAGAGATGAGGCGTATGAGTGTCCATCGGCTTACAAAGACAAACTTAAGAAGGTACATGATGCAAAGTTAAGGAAAAAGACTTTTGAGGAGGGTCAAAAGGTTTGGTTGTATAACTCAAGGCTCAAGATGTTCGCGGGCAAGCTTAAAAGCAAATGGATGGGCCCGTATGTCGTTCGGCGAATTGGGAGGTTTGGTGATGTAGACATCCAAGATGAGCAAACTAACAAGATACAAACGGTGAATGGACATCGGTTGAAGCCATATTTGGAAGGCAATGACATCAATAATTTGGAGCATGACAATGCGGGCTATTTATTGCGCCCGGTCGATGATGAACAATCATGAGAGGTCCAGGTTTGCGGTAGTGTAAATATTTAGTTTTGTTGTTGTTTTGTTTTGCTTTATTTTGTTTGATTGCACAATTTTTGTTTTGTTTTGTTTTCATTTGGGTAACCAATAGTTCTAGCATCATGTTGAGGACAACATGGGATTTTCGAGGGGGTAGGTAATTTCTATCTCATCGGCATTCAACGTTTCACCATGTTTAATTAAAATTTTTCCAGAGATTAGTTTTTATAAAATAATAATAATAATAATAATAAAATAAAATTCAAGTCTACCGTAAATTACGGTACACACCGTAATTTACGGTGGCCAGTCCTTGTTTTTACGGCAGTATTACACTGCTTTACGGTGGAAGTTGAGGCCAGAAGCTACCATAATTTACGGTAGCCACCGTAAATTACGGTAGAACCTGGATGGGCGACGGTTTCAATTATTTAAAAAAAAATTTTCCTTTCCCTTTTACAAAACCCACGACCCCTAACCTTTTCTTCACCATCTTCCATTTCTTTTTCTTCTCCATAAACACCACAAACTCCCCACATTGATTCCTTCATAAAATTTTCAATTCTCAACCAAATCAAGTGATTCTTGGGTCTATCTTGACTAGAATTTCACGTAAATTCTGATTTTGAGAAGCAATTTATGAAAAAACGAAGTTTTCTGGTTCGAATATCAAGCCCTAGGTCCGAAAATTTTGGGGGTTTTTCAAGCTTTTGTCTTTCTTGGCTTTTAACATCATCAATCGAAGGTATGTGTTGTTATATTGTTATTATTGATGGTGCATTATGAAGATTAAGGTTGTTACTCTTATTTGTTCATACCCACTTGTTTGTTCTTAGACTTTGTCATGGAAGTAGTTCTTGAATATTGTTATGGATTGTAGATATAAGTTTGATGATAAAGTTGTGAATTTTGGGAACCTTTACATTGTAGAGACATCATGCCTAATTTTTGAAAAAATTTATAAACTCTTGGTTAACTAATATCTACAACCATAATAACAAGCAAGTGTGGGGATATTATGGAAGAAGGATCATACTTATTGTGTTGATTGTGTGTTTGTCTTGTGTGTAGAAAAATGGTACGAACTAAGGAAGGAGCAGGAGCAAGTTCTTCCTCTTCAAAAGGTAAGGAACCGGAACAACAACCAAGGAAGAGGCAATATTTGGGTAGGGTTGATGATAGTGAAAGTGATGAGGAAGAGATGATGGAATTGGATCATGGTAGTAAACCAAAGTGGGAATCAGGTCCTTTAGATGATCAGCCGGAGGAGTGGCAACCGGCATTGTTTCATGACCGAATGAACCGGTTAAAAAATAAGGCTACTGCGTTTATCTGTGAAAGGGAAGTCAGAGAAGTTGAGTTCGGGCCCTTTAATGTATTTGCCCGGTTTCGCGCTTTAGGATGGGAGGCAGCACTCGGTTGTTACGACAAGGACAACAAGAATCTATTTATGACTGAGATTCAAGAATGGATGGCAACGCTGAAATGCAACAGGCAAGATAGGCCATCACAGATGAAGTTAACTGGTGAGGTTAATGGGATAAAGGTGGAAATGTCATTTGAGTCACTGTGAAGATTAGCAAAATATGACAGTTTACCTGCTCGTGATTACATGATCCCAAGCCTTGATGATCTGCTGATTAAACCGGAGAAACATCCAAGGTGGAATGACATGCTGACAGCTTTATTCTTTCCCGGTACTTATAGTGGTGTTTTGTACTGGAGGAACTTGAAGATTGAAGCAAAATTGCTGCTGTCAATTTGTATTTTGAATGTCATTCCACGAAGAGGAGATAAGGAACAGGTGAGGTATTCAGAGGTTCCAGTTCTCTACTCGTTGCCTAACGGATCGCCGCGATTTCCGATACGGTATTTAATCATGAACCATCTTTGGATATGTCATAACAAAGTGGGGAGGAACATATCCCGTACTGCCGAATTATCACGGGATTGTTGAAGCAGCTTAAAGCAATCACAGCAGAGGATAAAGGAGCATTTAAGAGGCATAAGCCTCTGGAGATTCAAAGAATGGGTACTGGTTGGACTTACACTCAGTCGGAAAGATATCACAAGCTTAAATCGGAGGGTCAAAGATGGAGAGTACTGAAGGTTGATGCAAGGGCACTTTTACCAGGTGAAGAGGATGATCCAGAGAGTGGAGAGGAAGCCCCGAGTGGGGATGATGATTATGCGGATGAGCCTCATGATGAGGATGTGCATGAGGGTCAAGGGGGTCTAGGTAGGGGACATGGTGGTGCTTTTTATGATTACACGGAGCGGTCGTACGCGCCAAATTAGGCTTACGATGGTAATATGCAAGAAGTTATTGAGAACCAACGTCCTCCGGCACCCGTGTTTGATTCGTGGTCGGGTTCTGAGCGAACGCTATTTGATCAACACACGATGATGAGTGCTAGTATGGAACGAGCTTTGAAGCATAATTTTGATCGTCAAGAAGCATGGAACCGTGCACATGCTTATTCCCATGAGGTGGAGATAAATAATCGGTATGAAGATGATCAAGCAAGAAGGACGCACGCGGATTGGCATGCAGGGCGGCCTGTGGTTGTGGATCCACCCCGGTGGATTATACGTCTCTACCCCTTACGATGGTAGTGTATCGTATCCGACCCCGCCGCTCCATCATTCACAATGGATAGATCCTCGTCAACAACAAGGAGCATCGCAGCAAGAGGGAAGTGGTAGTGGCGCATTTGCTTTCGGAGAGTGGAATGAGACGATGTCTTCTATCTTCGGGCCTCCTCAGCCCCGCTACTATTAGTCAGGTTGTGTTCTTTCTTGTACATTTTGTGAATATTTGTTGGTTTGTCATGTTTATGGATGGGTGGAGGGGTGGAGTTTAGTAGTTTTTTTTTTGTTTCGAGCTGTGTGAGAGGTGGTGGTGTGTTGTTTTAAAAAAAAGAAAAAAATATAAAATGAAAAATACCAAAAAGGAATCTATTGCTTAAGCTTATGAGCTTTCGGTTTGTTTAAGCGATCAAATCTTCCTAAAACCGTACATTGGGGTCAATGTACCTCAAGTGTGGGGATGGGGAGAAATTTTGAAGTTTTTAAAAAAAATTCAAGCAAAACATTGTGAGAATTTGAACACCTTGGATTAACTCCGAATGATGCATCGGCAACCTTTAATCATTCTTATTCTTGGTGAGAGTTGAAGCCACACTTGTAGATAAATAACACATTTCTTTGTGAGAGTGGCAACGGGTGAGGGTGCATTAGAACTTGTGCTTGAATACGATTCAAGACTTTAGTTGGATGTGAATGTGAAAAGAATAAGGGCATTTAGGTAGCCTCATCTTTGATGTGTGCGAGTGTGGGATTTAGGGGGTTGGACCTCATAAATTATATATATGAGCTTGGTTGCGAGAGGGGCGGGGGTTTGGACATTTAGTTGCCCAATTTTGTGCCTAAAAGCCTATCGTTTGTTACCCCTTAGCTAGTTACTTTAAAATTTACCTAACTTGACCTGGTCTTATAGTGTTAGTAGTTGTTTAGTAGTTGTAATCATCTTCAATGCTATGTTGAACGTTTGCGTGAAGATTTCGTGTTTGTTTTATTGTTATTAAAGAAAAAAAATATATAAAAAATTTTTGGAAAAAGCGATGAAATAAAAAAAAGGAAAGAAAAAAAGAGAAAAATGAAGAAAGAAGAAAAAAAGAAGATTGAAGTTGAGTATCTTGTTCATAGTAGTTAGGTTTGGTAGTTAGTTGTTTATGTTATTGTGTAATAAAAGATCAGGTTAAGTTTTCGCTTCTTCATATATATTCCATTTCCTACCCGTACACCTAGCCATATTACAACCTGGAAGTCCCTTTGATATGCATTCATGTTTGGCATTTGTTAAGAGAAGGGTCGATTTATGTACAAGCTTATAGTTGTGCAACCGCTCGTTTGCCTTTTGTGTGTCTAGCTGATAGATGCTAGTGCTTACTTGTCGCCGAGAGGAGGGACATAGCGAGGGGTGTGTCATTTTAGTTGTTACGAAAAGGTTAGTAAAAGTATTACATGTTTATGCCTGGGTTACGTTGATCTCTTGTTTGAAAATGGTTTGATATGTTGCTTGGGACAAGCAACGGTTAAGTGTGGGGATGTGACGGGTGGTCCATATGACAACCCTTCATAATGTTAAAAGACGAATTTATCTCTCATTTAATCGTGTAATTATCTTGAATTAGATAACTACAGTTGCTTTTGTTTCAGGCACATTATGGAGCTTAATGTGAAGAAAACGCAGCTTTGGAGGGACCACAACGGGATGGAGCAAGGAAGGATGGGAAGAAGCAACAAAACAAGAAAGTGGGGGTCTACCGTAATTTACGGTAGCCACCGTAAATTATGGTGCCCCCCCCAATATCATAATCTCCACCGTAATGCAGTGGATTTCCACCGTACTGATTTGGTTTCCACCGTAACTTATGGTGGCTACCGTAAGTTACGGTAGCTGCTGACGAAAAAGTGCAACTTGCCATAATAAAATGGTTTGAGTGGTGCCTTTTGCTCATAATCTAGATCTGACGATTCCTTTCAAGAAAAGAGGCGAAATTGGCTGTTCTTGCTTC
Source organism: Flaveria linearis (assembly GCA_024085815.1). Taxonomy (NCBI): domain Eukaryota; kingdom Viridiplantae; phylum Streptophyta; class Magnoliopsida; order Asterales; family Asteraceae; genus Flaveria; species Flaveria linearis. The sequence continues at coordinate 9,298,115 of CM044003.1, forward strand.
ATTCCAAACATTTCTAAACATTTGATTTGTGTTTTTGACTCATATGAACATTAGTTGGTGTATGGTGATGATGGATCAAGTCATGCTTGGCTAAACTTGTGGTGATCATCCTAGATGTAAGGTTTGCTTTTGAAACACTATGTTTGTGCTTGAATTTCTAGAATGATAACTTTGAATGTTTGTTTGAGTTATTATGGTGTTTGGATATTTGTTTGTAAGTTGTTGATTGATGTTTGATGTTAACCCAAACCATACGTTCTTGGTGCTATTGGCAATTGAGATATCATGGGAGGGATTAAGGTTGGATAATCGTCAATTGATCATCGAGTAACAACCTCGCATTTTACAATCCGAGTACTTAGTTCTCTTTCATCACAAACAAATATTCAAGCACGAACCATGTCTATGTGGTTCTTTCTAGTAAGCATAAACATAAGTGTGGATTAAAACCTGAAATCTAGGATGGTCACTTGTTTTTAATCTGTTACAAAAGTACGTTTTGATTTGCAATCTATTTAGTTACTATTAGTTCTTAAACCAAAACAATCCAATTCTTGATACTTAATTTTTGCATTTTAGGGCAATTGTAGTTAATTTACAGGACTATAAGATAAACACATATTCCACAAACTCCCTGTGTTCGATACCTTTTTACTACTATCTTTGAGTTGTAATTTGGATTAAATTTACGTGTACTGCGACAGCACGTCAGACATCAATTACATAACCTTTTTGTGACAGTGTTTTTTAATTCACAGCATCTCCAGTTAACATGTTAGTACTTAGGGAATACACTAGCCAAATTTATGTTGGAGGTACATGGAGCGATCCTAATTTAGTTTAGATCAGTTCAGTTTAGGATGATGGAGAAATGTGTGTATGCCACGCATACCATCACATATTTGGTGCATAATGAAGATAGTTATGTACCCCTCAGTTCAGCTATGTGTATTTCCTTATATTACACGACTTATTTTTTTGATATAACATGTTGTGTAGATCAGTTTGGTATCATATTTCAGTATTATATATGTTTTAGCTCAGTCTTAGATATCAACATTATATTTTCAGACTTCAGATGTCACTATTATATGTTAGGTTTTAGCAGTTCGTGTATATCACTATATTTGTTATCAATTGCATCCATTTAGCTCATTCTGCTTTGATGTGTTGGTATTTGCTTTCGTTTATCCGCCTCGTTATCACTATTATTGTTCTTTTTGTTACTGAGCAATAATTTCCTCAACTGTGTTTTCTTTTGTTGTTTTTATATATGTAACAGGTCTTATGGGGATCACGGGATGTGTGAAGAAGAACAAGAGTTTGGGAGAACTTCAAATGACATCGTAATGAGTCCTATCATGTGTGTTAAATTGAATTGCTTTTAGCTTTTGCTTGTGTGGATATATTAATTTCGGTATGTTGGAAACCCTCAGTTATGCTAAGATTAGTTAATTTAAGTTCATCCATAGAGAATAGAATTGACAAGACCATTATGTGTGTTATAAGCCTCCGTACGTATTGTTTGGTTGATTGTAGTCTTAGTACTAGTGGGAGGTGCATTGACTTATTCGCGTCTAAGATTTTCTAAGTTATAAGTTGATCAATTTGAGGTTTACTTCATGATTAAACGATTATTAACATTGTCTATGATTCTAGATTTTGAGGATTATGGATTATAGGCCCTTAGTGGAGATTTAGTCCATTGTAGCACTTCATAATAATAGGACTCTTGAATTTAGTTGGTGGTTCTTAGACACGCCGAGGCCAGTAAGGTCTACAATTTTAAGTATTCGTGGAGCTAGATATATTTGACGGGAGACTAGTCTAAGCAAGAACAATTTCATAAGTAGAGTACGCTAAATAAGCCTTTACACGATCAAGAAAAATGACATCTAAGTAATATTCCTTATTGAACTTTCTTTAGTTCTGGATCAGTTTCCCTAGTTATTATTTTCTTTGTTTTAAGTTTTAATCATTCTACAAATCAATATTATCGTAGGCCGGATATCATAGAGACTTAGTATCGATGGACCTAGAGTGTTCTTGTCATTCAATATTATATCTAGATAGGTTTACTTTCCTATGTGTTCGGTTTTGGTGTTTACCATGTTTAATGTTTTTAAGGCTTTAGTTGTGTTAGCAATCCTAGTTACTTTATATGAAAAAAGCAAGTGCTAATAAATAGTACTATTCATCGATGAATAGTGGGGATGAACAGTTGGGGGCTTATAAACTCGCGGAGGGAAGGTTTTACCCTCCTATTTGGTTCGAGAAAGAGAGAGAGGGTGACGGCTCCGCCCACCGCCCACCGCCCACCGCCCACCTCCCACCGTCAGCCACCCACCGCCTGTTGTCCTCTTTCCGTTCATCGCCGTCGTTGCACGGCCACCGCCTGTAACACCGCCGCCAGCACCGTCGTTGCCACGTGAGCAACCGGTGGTCTTGATCACTCCGACATGACCGCCGCCGGTGGTCTGTAGTGACCGCCTTTGGTGGCGTCTGTCGGCGTATCCACGTTGTTGTTTGCGGTGGTAGAGGTACCACCGTCTTTCATCTTTCTCTTATGCCAATCACCGCCGATTGTTGGTGGGTAGCGAGCGGCCTGTAGATCTCGTCGGAGCTTTGGCAGGTTTGATCTTTTTAGGGTTTCTTTGCCCGGGTGGTTGTGGTGTAGTGGTGCGTTTGTGTTAGGGCCACCGGGGTTCTCTTCCCGCTCTGCGTCTCCTCCGTCTTTGTTGTGGTGACTCTGTCGCCGGCCGTACCTGCTGCGGTGACTCTGTCGCCGGCCGTACCAAAGGGGATAATGGGGATTTTTAGGGTTTTGCGGTGGTGCCTGGCCGTGCCAAAGGCGACGATCGAGGAGGCGACGAGGATGGTTGTTTTGGCGTTGGCTCGCGGCAGTAACGACTGTTGTGGCGGTGGCTTTGTTGTTGCTTCGCCTCCCCTTTGTGGTTACAGTATGTTACACCCACCAACTCCATATGGATCTGCAAAACATTGTAAGTATGATTCAATATTCAGTTCTAGGTGTGCAAAAAGGTAAAAAAAAGCTTATGTGATCTCTGTTTGTAAAAGAGCAATCGATTTTCAACTATAGATTTATTATGTCGTTATTAGAAGCATGTTGGTTCGTTTGTGCATCTACCCTTCGATTGTTTAGTGTTCATGTCTGTATGTTTCAGATTTTGATACTTAAATTAACTTTTAAGTTGGGTACCTTTTGGACTACAAAGCTTTTTTACTTTGTTATTGAAGTTCAAAGTTTTGATTTGTAGCTTACACTTTTTCTGCTTTCGTTTTAGTTCTACCCTTTGATTGTTTAGTTTTCATGTCTTTATGTACCCAAATTTTTCAATCTAGTAGTTAAATAACTTAGTAAATGTTCTATCTCAGTATTTAATAGCTTAATTTTTGTACAAAAATAGAGTATGAACTGTTTGGTACCGGCACCTAAGGATTACAAAGCCCCAATTTGTTGGCCAACATATCGGAATAAGGTGATTGTTTTGTTGAGTTTTATGTCATGTGTTAGCTTTGAATTTAAATACAATTTAGTTTATGAACAATTTGGTAATTAGATTAATATTAGACTCTCATTTCTATTTTGATAATAATTAAACTTATCCATACACCATTTTTTTAGTTGAATTGTTTTCCATATGCTTTGAATTTTTATACAGTTTAGTTTGATGAACAATGTGTTAATGAGATTAATATTAGAGTGTCAAATTTTGTTTTGACATTGTATAATTTGGTAATAAGATTGTATAACATGGAAAATTTGAGCGTAAACGATTGGGAACTTAAAGAATCTGATCCATACACCATCTTTGTAACTGAATGATGTTTGTTTTGCACTTGATATAGGTGTGGTACAATAAGTATTCACATGGAGCAGAACAATAAATGGATCATATGTCACAGGTATAACATTTTTTGAATATCAAAAACTTAAGTTTCATTCAATTGAATTTAACAGTCTGGTTGATTTGTTTTGGTAGATATTTCCCAAGATTGTGTTTGGAAATCATACACAAGTTGCATTAGATGTTGGATATGGGGTGGCAAGTTTATGTATGTTATCAATAAGATTGAATTTATTCCACTGTTTCGGATGTAGTTCTACAGCGATAGACTCTTTGAAATCATGAATGTCGCTGCCCGGAGTAGCCATTAACAACTTTCTCTGTCAGCGGCGACATGCTATGTGGTTGGGTAATCTGTTATGTCCGTGATGATGAGTACTATCTCATCTGAGACATTATCGTTGGGTTGTTCACTTTGTTGTTGATGATGATGAGGGTTTTCCCATCTGAGACCATTCGTTCTGGTGGTTCACCGGCTGTGATAATACCACATAACTGTCGTTGGTTGCCCTAGCTTGGCAACCGTCTTTGGTGTGCAGCCGTAACCCAACGTTGGTACTGAGCCACCTTTTAACCATCACGTGTTGTGGCTATGATGATCTAAACGTAACATTATAAACATGTGCGTTTGTCTAAGCCTCGGTTTACTGTATCTAAGACGCGCAACGCGCGTCTGGGTTACAAACGCTAGTTAGATTTATATACCTATTACTCACATCACTCCACCACTATTTACAATGAGATATGTTGAATCTTAGTCAAGTAGGAGAGTTATTATCTTAAAATTGTCATATGCTATAGCATTGATTCGTATTCCTTATCACATAAAACCATTACATAAACATGCAATGAGATTTAAAAGTGTTTTGAAGATGTTCTATATACGTTACACTAGAATTTTTTTAACGAAACATGTTATGCAAGTAAAGTTTGACTAGTACGGGAGATGTTGACGTTTACAAGCATACGGGAGATGTTGACGTTTACAAGCATGTTTATATATGTGTATGAAACATTACAATTTGAATTTTGATTATTTGCATCTATGCTACCTTACATGATATGGAAATCTTTCTTTATAATCTTTGTTCTATAACCCTTTTTTTCTGTTAACTTTCTTTGATAAGCCATGCATATCCCATTTATATGTTGTATTATGTGATATTTAAGTACTAAAAGAAATATATTTGTGATATGATTTCTGTATAGATGACGTATCAGGCTCGTTCCGTTTGGGTGTTAAATCCACCTTCTTTACACTGCACAACCATCACAATCCCCAACCGACATAAATAAGATTTGATCACTTCAATCAAGGGTTTGAGAAGTCATTTGAACTTTGACCAACCCGACTAACATGAACATGAGATTTGAGGTTGTTTGGAAGTACAGTATCTAGGGTTCTAACGTTTTGGAGTACATAGTCAGCAAAGAGTAAATTGAAGTTGATCTAGGGTGTTTTTGACGTCCAGGGTAAGGAGACTTTCACTGAGTGGTGATTGCGGTCAACTGAGTGGTGACATTGAAGGCGATTGGGATGATGAAGATAGTCAGCAAGAACAATTAATTGTTATTATGCCACTGCATATGGATGTGTTAGTAAACAGAGATGATATTCACCAGGTTATTTGGTCTAAGGGTCATCAAAAAAGTGTGAAAACACTACGGCAACTAGTCAACAAGAATCCAATCTATTAAACCCGGATACACACATGTATGAATATACTTTTACATCCACAAATACTTTAATAACTTTATTAAAATTAAAAAAGAAAAATCAAAGGATATAAAACGTGACATGAACTGTATATATAGGAGCGACTATTCAAGTCGAATTCGGTTTATTTGAATAGAATTACTCTGAATTTGAATATTTAAAACCGAATTCAAATTCAAATAGCAACTAAATTATTTGTCTCGAATAACCTTATTTTATTCAAATCAAATTCGAATTTAATTCAAATACATTTGTTTTTAAATCATAAAAAACATAGAGTAGTCAAGCAGTCAACTACTTGACTAATATGAAAAAAGAATTCGAACAATAAACACCCATGTATTAACATATATATTGTTAAGGGAAAAGCGATTGTACCACTTAGGTAAGAAATCAAGTTGGATTACAAACAAACATATCCAGTAAAATCTTATTTATAGCAGGATTATTGATAGCAGGATGGTAGAATAAAAACAAACCTATCCTCTAAGGTAGAGAGATTGCTACTGATAAAACCTTTGGCCTCAAAAACCTTTTTATCAATGTGTATAGTATAGAAGTCGGATTATATTAAAATCCTTGATTTATATAAAGCCTTCATGTGCAATCGAATAATTCAAAATTCCTCCCTAGACAATTTTATTACGCAGGCAAAAAGGCGTGGCATGATCAACATTGTAAACGAAATAAATTTTGATGGAGTAAAATTAGGATAAATAGTTCAAAGGTATTTAACTAGAATCGTGTAATTTTGATAAAAATTATAACTAAATAGGAGTGCTTTTACAGAGATTCACGGCGAAATCTAAGCTTAGGTGTACAACAGCATAATATTAACTATATTTGTACATAACACGTTAAAATATGATTAGGCAGAGTTGGGGCCACCATAAACTAAGTTTGACCCGTTTCCTTCTTAGCTAGTATATTCTTTCATTATACTCAATTAACCCATTATAGATATAATACAGCCATTCATATGTAAATGGGTTGAAATTGCAACCTCTAATTCTGTAGAGCTTTATACTATGCAAAATTTGGTTGCACAAAAATAAAGGAAACAAACCTGTACATTGCTATTACATGTGAATGACACGGCCCAACCTGAATGGACCTGTACCAGTCACCCAAAAACTGTTAAAGAGTGCTCCATTCGGGTCAAAAATTAACGGACTAGGTGAGAAGTATTAGCTATGAAGACGGCTGCTTTTGCCACTGTACACCAGCGTCGTCATGGTTAACTGCTGACCCAGAATGTTCACTGCCCCCAGTGCCTGCAACATTGTTTGATTGAGTTGGAACCTCATCCGACACAGGACCAGAAGAAGAATCATAAAATGGCTCAGATGTTTTAGCTGCTTCTTTGGCTTGAAGCTTGCTTGTAGACAGTTCGGAAGCATTTTCTTTTCGATTTTGTATCATTCTCTGACCAGCAGCCAAACCAGAATAGTGACCATTTGTGTAATTAACTCAAACCAGATTAAGATGAATTTTTATATCCTAAACTTGTTACTACTCAAAGTTAGGCCTCAATCTCGTTACTTTGGACAAACGATAGGGACCATTTGTGTAATTAACTCTATAATAATAAATATAAGTATTTATATTTAAATAAGGGCATTTTGGTCATTTTATTCATATTTAGCGGATAATGATATCGGTCATCCAAGTTGGGGGCCATTTGTGTTACGTTTTATCAAACATATGGACCAACTTTGTAATTTTTCAAACATAAGAACCGAAAGTGAAAATAGACTTAATCGCATGAACATTTCATATAATTAACTCAAAATAAAAATATCGTGGTGCCACAGTCCTAAATTACCCTAATTCATTTATCTTTATTTTTATTAAAAAATACATAACTAATTTAAAAACGTAAATATACTAATTTCAAACCTTAAATAAATACAAGTTTGAATTGAAAAACTTTTATAGAAAATAGAATGCTGATAATTCAATTTTTGGTGTGCTAAAATATATGAGATGTGCGATATTTAAATGGTAAAAAATATTTTTTTATAAACACCTCAAACAGTAATAATCTCTTATAATCTGGCCAGAATTAACTTATTTGGTTTAAGATTTTATAAGTTATTCAACCATACTTTTAATTTCTTTACTAATAGACATACTACCGGATGTCATATATAGCAGCGGGATTGGATCGTTCAATTTAGATGATGATAAAGTTATTTTTATTTTGTTGAAGTTGAACTTAATTATCTTTATTTATATTATATTTTGTGGAATTCGATATAAACAAGTTATGAGTTAGATAGTATGTTGAATTGATTGCATTTAATATTTTTATTTGTGTTTATTTTGTGGAACTTTAATTATATTATATTTTTATATGTAGTTTGCATATTAATAAGATTTACTGGGTTTGGTTATGGTTATGGCTAGCCATGTGTACACATGAGTACAAGATCCATTGCCCTTGTAGATAACCTAGACATGCCACGTGGATTCTTTAAGCGAACATGTCGATCGGCAGCGCATTCTTTCGAAGAACGTTGTCCAATGTTCCAAAGAATCCATCACGTCGAGTTAAAAAAATGATTCGGAGAATCCATCAATAGGCATTTAAATCTTTTGATGTATGAATTGGTACATTGTAAATATATTAAATTCTTTTCACAAAAGATTATTCTTGTAAGCATATGATTTAGTGTGGATTTTTGGTTTCAAACTGAGATGTACATTTCCATTCTTTATTCTTCACATTTCCATTTCTAATATGCGTGTTTTTCAAACTTAAATTAGTAATACATGTGGTTGTTGTACCGATGGAAAATATATGATTTAATATATACATATTAAGTTATTATCTCGTGTATTACGCGGGATAAATAAATAAATATTAAATTAACAATAATGAAAATTTATTAATTATAAAATAATATTTAATATAGGATACTATTGAAATTACTTATGAGTAATAATTATGATAATAAAATAATTTCTATATTTTTTTAGAAATAATTTTAAACATTTTGTTCCAAAACAAACCATCTTAAAAAAGTGTATTTTCTAAATAAAACCTCATTATAACTCTAAATTTTAATTATTTTTTTTATAAAAATTTTATTATTTAATAACACTAACTTTTAAATATTTTATATTTTTAAAAAAGTTTGATGTTTTAAAAAAATTTCTAGTGGTAACAAATGTTTCCTTAGAAATTACATTTATAAAAAGAACTATTTCTTAAATTATTAAAAAACAATGTTTAATCTAAAATAGAGTTAAATATTATTATTTGTAATTAATGTAACTATTTAATAAGAGAGGCGGGAAAATTAAAATTAGAAGCTTTAGAATTATATCAAATCCAACTAAAACTTTCTTTTATTATAATAAATAGATAAATGTAGAACTTGTTTTAAGTTTTCATACTTGTTAAAAATACCTAATTTTATTATTTAAATATAAATAAATTAGCTTTTTACCACTAGATTGAAGTTTTACAAAATATATGATGTTAATGTTTGGTTTAAAACCGTTAAAACAGTCCAAATTTTTTTAAATTTTGGTAGGTCTAAGATTCAAAAATTTTAAATTTTAAAGAGTGATTTGGTTTAAACAGGGCCAGCCAATGTTGTTGAGACCGGATCGGACCGGCCGGTTTTGTTTTTGTTTTTTTTAGTGGGTAAAAACGGGGTATTAAACCATAAATTAGTACGTCGGATATACAAATATAGTTAAGTTTTATATATAACTATAAAATATATATATAAATCATATATAAATTACTTATATTTAATTACATATATAAATATAATTAAAATATAGTTAAATCCGGTCCGACCGGTCCGACCACCAAACCAGTAAGGCGTCCGGTTCGATGTCCGATCCGGTTCTGAAAACATTGGGGCCAGCCCAAACATAGAATGAACTCCAATTAGAGCTTGGGGCCTCTATTTTATAGGGGCCCCAATTTCATATTAAAAAAGTTATATACGTTTAAAAACGGAGAGAATTTGAAAAAAAATCAACAATTGTAGATTATTTTCAAATCTACATCTCCATACACATTTATTACGTAATTATTTTTCATCATTAATATGAACAATCCATCACTTAGATCGATTGTTATTATCACGTCGTACACTTTACACAAATGGTTTACTTTGAATCAATCATTGTTTGTTGTGCTCTCAAGTCAATATCAATTTCAATTTACATATGACACTCTTGGTATATATCTAAACTATTGTTTGCCTACTCATGATAATACTTTTTGAAAATGATTGTGGATTTGTCGGTAGGAGAGAGAAAAAAAATAATGTTAAAAATATAAAAATATATTATTAAATTAAAAAATAATTACTTTTAGTATATTACAAAATTAAAGAAAAAAAAAGATTATGTAAATTCTATAGTCCACAATATTGATATAAAATCAATAAGTTTGTTACTTTTTTTTAACTGCTGGTTAGTTGTTAGTTATTAGTATCATCAAGTTAGCAATATTTATTTATGTCAAAATTTGAACCTAGGACCTCTAAGAGGCAAAACCTTCTATCTTTCTCTTGACCAATAGACGAAAAGATAATTGGCAATAAGTTTGTTACTAAACTTGCACGAAGTCAAATTTTAGCATTTTTGTGTGACGGAAGGAATAGTATATCTAATTAAATTGAAATATTAAATTATTTCTATTCCGTTTCAATATTTTAAGATATACCTCTTGCTGAAACGTTACATAGAATGGAGACTTCTCTTGTTCCATATCTCATCATCTAGACAAAGGCACACTGAAATAGGTTAGTGCTAGCATTTACATCTTGTTCCCTGTGATTATACAAGTGTATTTCTTATATTATATCGACTGATTTTAAGTAGAGGAAATAAAAAAATATTACTATTCATCTGTATATTATGTAATACACCGTTTAACCCTTAAAAGTTTCTAATATTTTTTAAAGTGATTCTGAGTGAAATATAAATGAAAATAGGCTTGTAAATGAACAGAACGAACACGAACATCAGCATGTTCGTTTATGTTCGTTCATTTAATAAATGAACGAACACGAATCAGAAAATTATGTTCATTTAGTTAAATGAACGAACATGAACAGAGGCTTCATTCGTTCGTTTATGTTCGTGAATATTCGATAATGTGTTCGTAACGTCCGTTTGTGTTTGTTTTGTTTAAAAGTTATGTTTGTAATAAGTATGTTAAGTACTTATTTATATTTAGTTTATATTACATAATGTTTGTGAGTATAGTTATAAAATCAATATATGATGGTTTTTATTAGTTTGTTTTAGAATATTTTATTTGTGTTTATCAATGTTCATGAATATTTGTGTGTGTTCGTTTGCTTTCATTTGTGTTCGTTTATATTCACAAACATTTGTTTGTGTTCGCTTGTGTTTGTTTCTGTTCATTTATGTTAAGTAAGCGTTCTTGAATAGTTTATAAACAATGCATTTCCTTGATAAATGAATACGAATAATAAATCTTGTTCGATAAGTGTTCGTGAAGAATTCACAAACAGTCTCATTTCCTTAATGTTCGACCATGAACAAGGTTTTGTTCATGTTCATTCGGTTCGTTTATATCCCTAACTATTTGTTCCTAAAAGACATCCCGGTGATAAATTGTTTCATCTTTATTTAAAAGGACACGTGTTTAAATCTTGTAAGATATAAATGTAAGTTGTTAAGTTGTTAAAAAATGTTAATAAATGTTCAAAACTGTTATGTTATTTTTAAAAAAACTTTTAAAAAGGTTTTCCAAAAACCAGGGCGTAAGGTGACGGGGGTGTTTCTTTAATTGTCTTTCACTAATCAGACTAATGAGATTTGGTCGTTTTAAATGTACCATAAACTAGCTTAAAATATCCTAATAGGTGGTGTCACTATCCTAAATTGCTCCAATCCATTGTTCCTAACTTTATTAAAAAAATGATGATTAAATATTTAAAAACATAAATATATCAACTTCAAACATTAAATAAATATAAAATTGAATTGAAAAGGGTTAGTAGAAAGAAGAATGAAGATTATTAAATTTTGACGTGTTCAAAAATATCAGATATATGATATTTAAAGGGTATTTAAAGGGTAAAATGATATTTTTTTATAAAAACCTCAAACAGTAATATTAATATGGGAATTAATCTAACGCCTAAAAAACAAACAACCTGGACTCGGGTAGTAGTACTTGCATCCAACTACCAGCTGAACCATAACCCAAGATGCCAGCGTTGGTGTAGCCGTGGTGAGGCCGGTACCCGAGCTGGCGGGCTACCAGCACCACCATACCCGAAGGGGCCTCACAACCCTTAAACTTTACAGGTTTTAACTTCAAAAGTGTGAAAGTAATACAACGTGTTAAATTAGATTAAAAACACCAAAAAAGTAATCATATTTTAAAAGAATTAGTTTGGTGCAAACTGAAAAGTATCACAACATCATAATCCATATGACATTGATTGCATGAAATCTCTTATGTCACGGTTGAAAATTATTGAGATCATGAAGTGTATCAATTTCTTCAGCATTAACGACATTAAGATTAAAGCAGTGAGGTGATGTAACAAAAGCAAACAAACTATGTTTGCTTTGATGTTGGTTCACAACTTTTCTTTATTTTGTTTTATTTAGCGGCAGCATTGATGTTAAGTCAATAAGTTTGCTACTTTTCTTATTTTGTTTTATTAAGCAGCAGCATTGATGTTAAATCAATAAGTTTGTTACTAAACCGTCATGAAAAGTTTTCTCAAGATCTTACTTATAGCTTCGTTATAAAGGATGTTTATTGGGTTTGTTTGTTTATACCTCTTGAATTCTTGCTGAAGCTTTACAAACAAATGTAGACTTATCTTGAATTTCTAGCCTTAAGACTCAAAGTTCATGTTTCATATCCATTACCTACAAGATAAAGGCACATAGAAATAGGATAGTTCCACAAATCTAAAATAGTCCTAAAGCGTGTTAGATATGATGTTTTAGTGTAACAGTAGGTTTAAAGGTAAAAATTGTCAATTCAAAAGAGTTGAGGGGGGGTTTTGGCATGTGACTGATGCCGTTTGTTCCCACCTGGTTCGATGGCCTGGGGGCTCTGTAGCGTGGGCCCGGTTAAGACAACATAGTCTACATCCCCCGCTCGGCTCGAACTTGTGTGGTCTGGGTTATCATGGTATAGGATTTCCGTTGAGACACTCGCCTTTCAAAAAAATATATATATATATGGATACATTTTAGCAACCGATAAAATTATAGCTTTCTTGTAGTGTTTAAATCATCAGAAACGACCTTTGCATATATTTTAAAGCAATCCTTCCCACATTAATCAACCAACCACTACTTAATGCAAAAGTGTGTTATATAATCTAATCGATCCATCATATTACAACAACACGCAAACAATAATGTCAAGTGATCAGACAGACGATGAACACCAAAACACCCAAATCCTCAAACATCTTCCAACAGCCGATGCATGTTTGATGAACTCTCTTCATCTCTACAAAGGCATATGGCTCTATCCCGACTCCCTATTAAGCGTCACATTAATGCAAACACACTTCACCCATCGACCCACCGATATCTTCCTAACATCCTTCATGAAAAGTGGCACCACATGGCTCCGATCACTCATCTTCACCACCCTCACCCGATCCAACTTCAATCTATTCGATTCCGACCACCCTTTGCTCCACAACGGTCCCCATGACTGTTTCCCCGTTCTAGACCTCTTCAAACCCGACGATTATCGCGATACGGACCGCGATCAAGCGCGCTCGTTCCCTCGTCTTTTCGCGACGCATTTCGCGTATAATTTGTTACCTGCAAGCATCACGGATGGTGAATCGGGGTGCAGGATTGTTTACGTGTGTAGGGACCCGAAGGACGTGGTGGTGTCGTTATGGCACTTTATGGTTCACCTTAGGCCTGAAGAGGCACCTGTGGTTTCGTTTGATCAATTGGTTAATAGGTTTTGTGAGGGTGTTGTTGAATACGGGCCTTATTGGGACCATGTGTTGGGGTATTGGGAGGCGAGTGTTCGATCTCCAAAAAAGGTGTTGTTTTTGAAGTATGAGGATATTAAGAGGGACCCCGAGGGTCATGTGAGGAGGTTGGGTGAGTTTATGGGGGTGCCGTTTTCGGCTCGAGAAGAGAAGGATGGGTTGGTGGAAAAGATTGCGCGGTTTTGTAGTTTTGAGCATTTGCGGGGGTTGGAGGTGAACAAGACTGGGGCTTATAGGGCGAGCAATGGGATCGTGGTGGCGAATCGGGCGTTTTTTCGAAGAGGCGAGGTTGGAGATTGGAAAGGGCACATGACGGATGAGATGAAAGAGCGGATTGATAGGATCACTTGCGAGAAGTTACGGGGTTCGGGTTTGATGCTTGGTGCAACGCATAGTTGAGCACAGTGTATACAATACACTTACTCTACTCTTAGAATCATTATTCATTTCTATTCGAGGATACCACTCCAAACGAGTAATAAAGTGGGTTAATTTCAAAAAGCGTATATGACATATCATTATCATTTCTTCTGTTTTTATCTAATTGTATGTAATAAAACATGTGGGCGTGTTTTGTCACACTCTTATTTGTTTGGTCGTTCATGGTGTTGCATTTAATTTACATGTTATGTCATAGAAATTTAGTATTTGTGAGCAATAGGAAATTAAATTAATATCACTCTAAACCTATCCCATATACACAAAAAGAAATTTACAAAATTTTGAAATCAGAACAACCAAATGACACAATCTTTTCTTCGCCAACGAACACTATAAACTCGATCATTCGGGTAAACCCATTGGTGAAACACCACTCATAACCGTGAGAACAGACAACGCTAGTGACAGGCCCGCCTATCATTTCAGAGAAAAACCCACCACCCAATTGTCTACTATGATAAAACTTTTGGCCCACTTGAAACATATTGCATCAATCAAATTAGACTCAACCCATGATCTCCATTTTAGAAAATCATAAAGTAACTCCTCACAAACCAATTTATCTGTGGCTTATGCCTTATCGGCAACCAAATTACATACTAATTCAAAAGCCACATAATTAATAAAATCGTTAAGGTGGCTGATATGAATTTTAGTTTAGAACAGTAAGGCATATTTGGCGAATAAAAAACTTCACTAATGATTTAAAAATATGCATATATGTTGGTTTAGTTTATGAATAGGCTATATTATAAATCGTGAATTAATCTATTAACGAATAAGTAGAAGTATTTTAAGTGATGTAAATCTAATTCGAACCAAAGTTAAACCGTAGGTTCTTTTAATGTAGAGGACGATATAAACTTCGTTATTGTGTCTTTGGGTTAAGATACGGATTCTGATTTCTATTTATCATAGTATAAATTATGTTTTCCGTTACCTTATTGTACGGATTCCGACACTTTTACCTGGCATACGTACATCTGCTTCTATTAATACAACCTACTTGACCTTTGGGCATCATATATAACTTTAAGGAACTTTGATCTATTATTTAGTTCTCTTCTCTCTTGACCCTTTGTAAATATGTATTTATTATTATATGTTCTCATAGATAAAAAGATGGACATGTATTAATATCTTGTTACCCGTTAGGTAGTTAATATGTTATACTACCCATCGTACATATTAATCTTTTACCCAAGTATGTCAAACATGTTGTTACCTGCAAGCATCACGGATGGTGACTCGGGGTCCAGGATTGTTTACGTGTGTAGGGACCCGAAGGACGTGATGGTGTCGTTATGGCACTTTATGGTTCACCTTAGGCCTGAAGAGGCACCTGTGGTTTCGTTTGATCAATTGGTTAATAGGTTTTGTGAGGGTGTTGTTGAATACGGGCCTTATTGGGACCATGTGTTGTGGGGTATTGGGAGGCGAGTGTTCGATCTCCAAAAAAGGTGTTGTTTTTAAAGTATGAGGATATTAAGAGGGACCCCGAGGGTCATGTGAGGAGGTTGGGTGAGTTTATGGGGGTGTCGTTTTCGGCTCGAGAAGAGAAGGATGGGTTGGTGGAAAAGATCGCGCGGTTTTGTAGTTTTGAGCATTTGCGGGGGTTGGAGGTGAACAAGACTGGGGCTTATAGGGCGAGCAATGGGACCGTGGTGGCGAATCGGGCGTTTTTTCGACGAGGCGAGGTTGGAGATTGGAAAGGGCACATGACGGATGAGATGAAAGAGCGGATTGATAGGATCACTTGCGAGAAGTTACGGGGTTCGGGTTTGATGCTTGGTGCAACGCATAGTTGAGCACAGTGTATACAATACACCTACTCTACTCTTAGAATCATTATTCATTTCTATTCGAGGATACCACTCCAAACGAGTAATAAAGTGGGTTAATTTCAAAAAGCGTATATGACATATCATTATCATTTCTTCTGTTTTTATCTAATTGTATGTAATAAAACATGTGGGCGTGTTTTGTCACACTCTTATTTGTTTGGTCGTTCATGGTGTTGCATTTAATTTACATGTTATGTCATAGAAATTTAGTATTTGTGAGCAATAGGAAATTAAATTAATATCACTCTAAACCTATCCCATATACACAAAAAGAAATTTACAAAATTTTGAAGTCAGAACAACCAAATGACACAATCTTTTCTTCGCCAACGAACACTATAAACTCGATCATTCGGGTAAACCCATTGGTGAAACACCACTCATAACCGTGAGAACAGACAGCGCTAGTGACAGGCCCGCCTATTGTATGGATTCTGGTTTCTATTTATCATAGTAGAAATTATGTTTTCCGTTACCTTATTGTATGGATTCCTACACTTTTACCCGGTATGCATACCTCTGCTTCTATTAATACGACCTACTTGACCTTTGGGCGTCATATATAACGTTAAGGAACTTTGATCTATTATTTAGTGCTCTTCTCTCTTGACCCTTTTTAATTATTTTATTAGTTCTTGTTAATGAGACTTATACAATGCAATAGACCTTGTAAATATGTATTTATTATTATATGTTCTCATAGATAAAAAGATGCACATGTATTAATATGTTGTTACCCGTTAGGTAGTTAATATGTTATACTACCCCTCGTACATATTAATCTGTTACCAAAGTATGTCAAACATGTCATTATGACATCAATTACATAACCTTTTTGTGACAGTGTTTTTTTAATTCACAGCATCTCCAGTTAACATGTTAGTACTTAGGGAGCACATTAGCCAAATTTATGTTGGAGGTACATGGAGCGATCCTAATTTAGTTTAGATCAGATCAGTTTAGGATGATGGAGAAATGTGTGTATGCCACGCATACCATAACATATTTGGTGCATAATGAAGATAGTTATGTACCCCTTAGTTCATCTATGTGTATTTCCTTATATTACACGACTTATTTTATTGATATAACATGTTGTGTAGATCAGTTTGGTATCATATTTCAGTATTATATGTTTTAGCTCAGTCTTAGATATCAACATTATATTTTCAGACTTCAGATGTCACTATTATATGTTAGGTTTTAGCAGTTCGTGTATATCACTATATTTGTTATCAATTGCATCCATTTAGCTCATTCTGCTTTGATGTGTTGGTATTTGCTTTCGTTTATCCGCCTCGTTATCACTATTATTGTTCTTTTTGTTACTGAGCAATAATTTCCTCAACTGTGTTTTCTTTTGTTGTTTTTATATATGTAACAGGTCTTATGGGGATCACGGGATGTGTGAAGAAGAACAAGAGTTTGGGAGATCTTCAAATGACATCGTAATGAGTCCTATCATGTGTGTTAAATTGAATTGCTTTTAGCTTTTGCTTGTGTGGATATATTAATTTTGGTATGTTGGAAACCCTCAGTTATGCTAAGATTAGTTAATTTAAGTTCATCCATAGAGAATAGAATTGACAAGACCATTATGTGTGTTATAAGCCTCCGTACGCATTGTTTGGTTGATTGTAGTCTTAGTACTAGTGGGAGGTGCATTGACTTATTCGTGTCTAAGGGGCTGTTTGGCAACTTCTGAATAGGTAAGTGCTGAATCAATAAGAGGTCTGAACCAATAAGAGGTCTGAACCAATAAGTGTTGAACCAGATTAAGTCTGTTTGGTTGGATATCTGTTTGGTTATAACTCCTAATATTGAATAATTATTAAAAAAATACAAACCAAACAGCCAATTAACAAAAACCAAGCATACCAATTAACAAAAACCAAGCATACCAATTAACAAAAACCAAGCATACCAATTAACAAAAACCAAGCATACCAATTAACAAAAACCAAACAGCCCCACGTGCCCTAATCATAAAGATTTCAATAAAGGAAGTAAGCAAGTATTCTGCTTTGCATATTAACAAAGGGAAGGAAGCAATTAACAGGTTAACAAAAACCATACATGGAAGGAAGCAATTAACAATTAACAGATTTCAAGAAAGGAAGCAAGTATTCTGCTTTGCAACAAAGTATTGTCTCAAGTTAAATGTCATCACAATGAAATTGGTAATCAAGATCACATAAATGCATCAATTTCCATGTGCCCTAATCGTAATCTTGCTAATAAAGAAAAATATATTATCTTTGTCGAAAGATTGTTAGGGCACAAATGATAAAAAGCAAAAGGGTCTAAGATAACGCAACGATGAAGAGAAGTTACCGGCGATTATTAGAGGGACTCCGAGGTAGAAGATTAGAGTGTTGATTAACGTTGTTGTTGAGGCTGCACGTCGAATGTTCCAGAGACGATGAGATGATATGAGATGAGAGAGAAAGAGAATGGGTGGACGGAGGCCGAGCGGTGGTGGACGGAGGCCGAGGCGGTGGTGGACGGAGGCCGAGAGCAGTGGCCGTCCACGAGATGTTGCAGCGCGATGGAGTGGAGCGACAGAGAAGAGAAGGGCGACAGAGAAGAGAAGGGGAATTTGGTCAGACTTGGTTTGTGATCTGACCTGATAAGAGGCAAATAAGAGCCTCTTTTTTAATCAGAAGGAGCAACCAAACATGAGATGTCTGACCGAGTCAGATTTGAGCATCTGACCAAGCTCAATAAGAGCTAAACAAACAGCCCCTAAGATTTTATAAGTTATAAGTTGATCAATTTGAGGTTTACTTCATGATTAAACGATTATTAACATTGTCTATGATTCTAGATTTTGAGGATTATGGATTATAGGCCCTTAGTGGAGATTTAGTCCATTGTAGCACTTCATAATAATAGGACTCTTGAATTTAATCGGTGGTTCTTAGACACGCCGAGGCCAGTAAGGTCTACAATTTTAAGTATTCGTGGAGCTAGATATATTTGACGGGAGACTAGTCTAAGCAAGAACAATTTCATAAGTAGAGTACGCTAAATAAGCCTTTACACGATCAAGAAAATTGACATCTAAGTAATATTCCTTATTGAACTTTCTTTAGTTCTGGATCAGTTTCCCTAGTTATTATTTTCTTTGATTGCATATTAATAAGATTTAGATAGTATGTTGAATTGATTGCATATTAATAAGATTTAATGGGTTTGGTTATGGTTATGGTTATGGTTATGGTTATGGTTATGGTTATGGTTATGGTTATGGTTATGGTTATGGTTATGGTTATGGTTATGGTTATGGTTATGGTTATGGTTATGGTTATGGTTATGGTTATGGTTATGGTTATGGTTATGGTTATGGTTATGGTTATGGTTATGGTTATGGTTATGGTTATGGTTATGGTTATGGTTATGGTTATGGTTATGGTTATGGTTATGGTTATGGTTATGGTTATGGTTATGGTTATGGTTATGGTTATGGTTATGGTTATGGTTATGGTTATGGTTATGGTTATGGTTATGGTTATGGTTATGGTTATGGTTATGGTTATGGTTATGGTTATGGTTATGGTTATGGTTATGGTTATGGTTATGGTTATGGTTATGGTTATGGTTATGGTTATGGTTATGGTTATGGTTATGGTTATGGTTATGGTTATGGTTATGGTTATGGTTATGGTTATGGTTATGGTTATGGTTATGGTTATGGTTATGGTTATGGTTATGGTTATGGTTATGGTTATGGTTATGGTTATGGTTATGGTTATGGTTATGGTTATGGTTATGGTTATGGTTATGGTTATGGTTATGGTTATGGTTATGGTTATGGTTATGGTTATGGTTATGGTTATGGTTATGGTTATGGTTATGGTTATGGTTATGGTTATGGTTATGGTTATGGTTATGGCTAGCCATGTGTACACATGAGTACGAGATGCATTGCCCTTGTAGACAACCTAGACATGCCACGTGGATTCTTTAGGTGAACATGTCGATAGGCAGCCCATTCTTTCGAAGAACGTTGTCCAATGTTCCAAAGAATCCATCACGTCGAGTTAAAAAAAATGTTTCCGAGAATCCATCAATAGGCATTTAAATCTTTTGATGTATGAATTGGTACATTGTAAATATATTAAATTCTTTTCACAAAATATTATTCTTGTAAGCATATGATTTAGTGGGGATTTTTGGTTCAAACTTAGATGTACATTTCCATTTATTTATTCTTCGCATTTCCATTTCTAATATTCGTGCTTTTCAAACTTAAATTAGTAATATATGTGGTTGTTGTGCCGATAGAAAATATATGATTTTTTATATACACATATAGGTAGAACTTGTTTCAAGTTTTTGTTAAAAACACCTTATTTTATTATTTAAATGTAAAGAAATTAGCTTTTTACCACTAGATTGAAGTTTTACAAAATATATGTTGTTAATGTTCGGTTTAAAACCGTTAAAATAGTCCAATTTTTTAAGCTTTTGGTAGGTCTAAGATTCAAAAATTTTAAATTTTAAAGAGTGATTTGGTTAGACAAAACCAGCCCAAACATAAAATGAACTCAAATTAGAGCTTGGGGCCTCTATTTTGTAGGGCCCCAATATCTAATGGTGTTTTACATATATGTGTGTGACTTAGGCTAAGTTTGCTGAGATTAGAGCTTGAGAATGCTAAGATGAAGTGTGGACAATTTCCAATGAGGAAGAGGTGAAGAGACCGGACGATTCATTCTAAGTATTCTGTATTTCTCTACAATTGAGAACTTCCTAGACGACATTTGGCATTTGAAACTATGAGCTTTGAATCTAGTTGCTTGATATAAAGGATGTTGATGTACTAGAAAGGATAAAACGAGAGCCGGCAGTGATTAGACTATGTGTAGTGATGAGTGTAGCTAAGTGCCACAAAGGCAAATACAAAATTCATTAAAACCATTTTTAAATTAAGTTTAGTTGTTTTAACTAAATAAATTGGTTCCAAAGCCAATAAGAAATGAGTGTGATTTGGTTGTTATCAAAGCCACCACCTTTCACGCCCGTTAAGAGGTTGGTGTGAAACCCTTTGGCGCCTCCTTTTACCACATTTGTAGTGGCTTTGGCGCTACACTTCCAAGCCACATCAGCAACTTTTACGCCCTCTTGTCCCCACACTACGTTTAGACTTAGAACAAAGCTTTAGGGAGGTTTGCAGATACTTATTTTGTTTCTTAATTGGTTGTCTTATTTTGGTCAAACAAATAAATATTAATAATCTCAGGTTTCATATTCTGTTTAAGGTTATAAAATGCTCGATTTTATAGTGTATTTTTTTAAATAATTTCATATAAAAAAGTTATATACATTTAGAAAACGGGGAGAATTTGAAAAGAAATCAACAATTGTAGGTTATTTCCAAATCTACATCTCCATACACATTTATTGCGTAGTTATTTCATCTTTAATATAAATAGTTCATCGCTTAGATCAATGGTTGTTATCACTTCGTACACTTCACACAAATGATTTACTTTGTACCGATCATTGTTTGTTGTGCTCACAAGTCAAGATCAATTTCAATTTACATATTACACTATTGGCCTATATCTAAAGTATTGTTTGCCTATTCATGATAATACTTTTTGAAAAGAGTAAATTTTGATTTTGGTCCCTAAGCTTTAACCATTTTAACCATTTTAGTCCAAAAAAGAATCTTTGATCATATAATGCTCTGTGGTTTCATTTTTTTAACGTTTTGGTCCCTGACACTAACTTTGTTAGTTTTACAGTTAAATATGAGGATACTTTGGTCATTTTACATTTGGAGGACTAGTTATGTAAATTGTATTAGATTAGGATAATTGTTGTAATTTTTTAAAACAACAAAAGGTCACTGCTTGGGCGAGATCCTCTCTTTCACCTCCAAACAACAAGGAAGTGCTTCAATGGCGTCATCTGAGCTCACAAAGTCCAAGCAACAATGGCATCATCTGAGCTCACAAAGTCCAAGCAACAGGTATCCACCATGTTAAAACAAGGTTTCATCTCCGACTACTTCCTCTCTCTTCCACCATCTTCCCCTTCCGAATCGACCAGACCCATCCAAGCCCCGATCCGATCCACCCCCAGCCCCACCCTCTTCGACATGATGATCGAAGAGCAAACCCGAGACTCCAGGCCCTCTGCCCACTCCCACTCCCTTAACACCGCCCGAATCCGTATCGAGGAACGGGTTGCTAGGGTTTTATCCGGAGCCCCTTTCAAAAATTCTAGCGATTAGGGCTTAAGGTTTGTAGATGTCAAACTCACTCTTACAGCACGTGATGGTTTCAGCGTGTCAATGGATGTTCACCGCCAAGTGTTGGTCCGTCGGAGGCAGTTCTTTAGGGAGAAATTGGGTCGGAGGAGGCCACCACACCTCCGACTGCCACCACCACTTCTCCGCCAAATACGTCCCCTCCAACGCCGACCCCACCTGCACCGAATCCTACTTGTTAGACGAAATCGTCTACCGATCACGCTCCGACGGCCTCCTCAATGTTCAACACGACATCGAAGCCCTTAAGAAATTCGATGGTGATTACTTGAAATCGTTGTTCGAATCACGAATGGGGAAAGCGGTGGCGGTGGGTTAGATTATATTCAAGTTTTCTTTTTTTATTTTTTGTTGCTTCAAAAATTACAATAGTTATTCTAATCTAATATAATTTACATAACTGATCCACCAAATGTAAAATGATCAAAGTACCCTCACATTTAACTGTAAAAACTAACAGAGTTAGTGTAAGGGACCAAAACCGTTACAAAAATGAAACCAGAGGGCATGATATGATCAAAGATTTCTTTTTAGACTGAAATGGTTAAAATGGTTAAACCACATGGACCAAAACTGAAATTTACTCTTTTGAAAATTATTGTGGTTAGAAGAGAGAGAAAAAGTAATGTTAAAAATATAAAAATATACTATTTGATTAAAAATAATTATTTTTAATAATAATTACAAAATTAAAGAAAAAAAGATTATGTAAATTCTCTAGTCCACAATATTGATGTTAAATCAATATGTTTGTTACTAAACTTGCACGAAGTCAAATAGCATATCTAACTAAATTAAAATATTAAATTATTTCTATTCCGCTTCATTATTTTAAGATATACCTCTTGCTGAAACGTTACATAGAATGGAGACTTCTCTTGTTCCATATCCATCAGCTAGACAAAGCCACAATGAAATAGGTTAGTGCTAGCATTCATATCTTGTTCCCTATAATTATACAGGTGTATTCCTTATATTATATCGAATGATTGTAAGTAGAGAAAATAAAAAATAATAATACTATTAATCTGTATATTATGTAATACACTATTTAACCCTTATAAGCTAATACTTTTTAAAGTGATTCCGAGTTAAATATAGATGAAAATAACAATAAAGTGTAGGGTTGTAAACGAACCAAACATTCAGCAAACAGTTTGTGAACCTTCGACGGAAAATTCGTTTATATTCGTTCATTTAATAAATGAAAGAACACGAATCAAAAAATTATGTTTATTTAGTTAAATGAACGAACATGAACAGAGGCTTCAATCGTTCGTTTATGTTCGTGAATATTAGATAATGTGTTCGTTAACGTCCGTTTTGTGTTTGTTTTGTTTAAAAGTTATGTTTGTAATAAGTATGTTAAGTACTTATTTATATTTAGTTTATATTACATAATGTTTGTGAGGATAGTTATAAAATCAATATCTGATGGTTTTTATTTGTTTGTTTTAGAATATTTTATTTGTGTTCATCAATGTTCATGAATGTTTGTGTGTGTTCGTTTGCTTTCATTTGTGTTTGTTTATATTTATAAACATTTGTTTGTGTTCGCTTGTGTTTGTTTGTGTTTATTTGTGTTAAGTAAGCGTTCTTGAACAGTTTATAAATAATGCATTTCCTTGATAAACGAACACGAATAATAAATCTTGTTCAATAAGTGTTCGTGAAGAATTCACGAACAATCTCATTTCCTTAATGTTCGACCATGAACAAGGTTTTGTTTATGTTCATTCGTTTCGTTTATATCCCTAACTATTTGTTCCTAAAAGACATCCCGGTGATAGATTGTTTCATCTCTATTTAAAAGGACACGTGTTTAAATCTTGTAAGATATAAATGTAAGTTGTTAAGTTGTTAAAAAATGTTAATAAATGTTCAAAACTGTTATGTTATTTTTAAAAAAACTTTTAAAAAGGTTTTCCAAAAACCAGGGCGTAAGGTGACGGGGGTGTTTCTTTAATTGTCTTTCACTAATCTGACTAATGAGATTTGGTCGTTTTAAATGGGCCATAAACTAGCTTAAAATATCCTAATAGGTGGTGTCACTATCCTAAATTGCTCTAATCCATTGTTCCTAACTTTATTAAAAAACGATGATTAATATTTAAAAACATAAATATATCAACTTCAAACATTAAATAAATATAAAATTGAATTGAAAAGGGTTAGTAGAAAGAAGAATGAAGATTATTAAATTTTGACGTGTTCAAAAATATCATGTCACATCTTGGCGGAAGCGTGAACGAGACGGATGGAATGTGACTAGCTTTTATCAGAGTGCAGAGGTTTATATTAAATAAACACAGATATAACCGAAACATAATACAGACATGCTTCAAATATTTCAAATATTTTTTTCTGGTTTTCATTGACTGTAAAAATTAATAGAAACATCTTCGGGCCTCTAAAAAATTCTTTATTCATAATAGGTTGTGATTAATTCAAAAATCACACAAAATAGCTATTGATGTCCAAAAATTACCAAATTTGGTAAAATATAAGTTTGAACAACCTGTAACTTCCCATAATTTTCACAACATCAAATCCTTCACAAATTATTTCCCATAAGTCCCACAATATTCTCAATATTCATCATAATACCTTCTGCTGTCCAATAAATCCTCGATATTTCATAGAATTTTTTCCAAAAAGTCAGTAACATCACATAATTTTTATAGAATCCAACTCTTAACAGATTATTTTCTGTAAATTTCATAATATTCCCTTAAATAGTTAAAATAGCTTCTGTTTACGAAAAATTTCCAAAATTCTACAGAAGACTTCAACAATAAAATAAAGCATCATATAATTATTTCAGAGTCCAAGTCATAACAGATTAGTTTCTGTAATTTTCACAATAATTGACATATTTAATAAAAATATTCATACTGCTCCATAATTTATGAAAATAATATATTATACATTATCTTCTTCAATATTTCATCTATGATTTTATCCGAATTTATTATGTACTTTAAGTATTTATTAAGATTTATTTATTACAGAAAATATAAAAATTCATATCCTTATTATAACAAGGAATAAAATTATGAAATAATTCCAGGGGCTTTTATACCTCAAAAGAATCATTCTGTAAGTTTATCAGAATTCTCCCGAATTTATTTCTATTTTTGATATTTTTTCTATTTTCCATTATAAAATAATTATATAAATTATTTACTTATCAAAATTTTATCAAAGTTTCCAGTTTATTATTTCAGAATAAAAACAAAAATGTCAATGTTTATTCCCACAATTGCTTTCATTTAATATTTATTTGATTTTTCTTAATAATTATGATATATATTTTTGTAAAATTCAAATATATCTTTCTAAATTATAAGTTCCTGAGTTTTGGAACTTATTATTAAATATTTGTGGTTTAAAATTTCCCAAAATTGGTTTCGGGTGGCTAAGCCCTTTATATACATACATATCAATATGTAGGTATATATATATATGTTTTGTTAACATATGTGTAACTAAACCTTTTATCACCTTTGAATGATGATCTTGATGGTGTTTCACCTCTGAAATCCTAGAACAAGGCTGTAGAGTGCTGGTGGTGTGTGGTTTATGGTTGTTTGGTGTTTGGGGTTGTCGGGTGTTGTTGTTGGTGTTGTTTGTTGTTGTTTGTTATAACCGAGAGAGAAGGTAGTAGATGTGGTAATGTTGATGAAACAACCCAGGGTGAGAGAGACAGAAGGTGGCTGGAGGTGGTGGCGAAATGATCGAATGATGATGATGTGTATATATAGATCCGAGAGAGAGATAAGGTGATGTTTGGTTGTTTGTATCTAAGTCGAGGAACAAGGGAAGGTGGCTGTCAAGAGCCCTTTTTATGCATACAAGAGAGTAGTCTTAGGCTTAGTGAGTCATCATGTAGTCTAGATGAGTCAACACTTGTAGGTTTGCTTACTCAACCCCTCTAGCTAAGGTGGCGGTTTAAGGAGAGGGGTATGGTGTGAATGCTTTGATGTTGGAATGATGTGGTGGCGGTTTGTGGTTTATGAGGACAAGAAACCGAGGCATGGGTATGAAATTAAGAAGTATAGATGCATGGTGATGGGTCTTAGTGAGATGAATGCATGGATTGAGATGCATGTGGCGGTTTTAAGAAAGAAACAAAATGGAACAAGTTATCTAGGAGATAGTCTAGGTTTTGACTTTTAAAGTGTGAATAGTGGTGTAGGGTGGCGGTTTTGGTAGATGGAACCGAGGCTAGGTTGCTTTTCTTTTTGTTCATAAGACATGAAACTTGGACTTTAATATGACTAGTATTTATTCAATGGATAATACTTTTGGTTAGTGGTTGTAATGGTGTGAAATTATGAAAGGAAAACTGAGGGTGTCTGCGAGGGTGGTTTGGGTGTTAGTTTTAGGTTTTAGTTTTTAGGATTTTGGTTGTTTTGATTTAGTTTAGTTAAATCTTGATATGTTCATATGTACATATATATATGTATCCATAAGTATATATATATACATATATAGAAGTAAGCTATGTATATATATATATATATATATATATATATATATATATATATATATATATATATATGAAGATACCTCTCATTACTGACCTTTATAAACATATAAACTTACATATATATACTATGGCATTCAAAATTTTTCATGTATACAAACATGCATACGTAAAAATTTATACATATACATACGTAGGTGTGAGTTTTCAGACATATAAACATACGTACATACGTAAATTATAAATATATAGACATGCAAGCAACATGCATACGTAAGGTTTTCATATATATATGTATGTATGCAACCATGCATACGTACACCCATAATATATATCATTTTATGAGTCCAAAGTTATATATGTATATAAGGTATATATATATACATATCATACATAAAATTATTCGTACACAAACTTGCTTGTTTCATTTTCCATATATATAATTGCATATGTGTATTATATATTTAATATGCATGCAAAAAGTATAATTAATTATAAATTTTAGGGTTGTCACGTAATAAAAATGAAGAAAATTTTTCGACGTACTATATATAATAATAAAATATTTTTAGGGTTATCACATTCTCCCCCCGTTAAAAGAATTTCGTCCCGAAATTCAGTGGAGTATGCTTTAGAAAACTTAACTAGATATTACCTCTGAATAGGTGCGGGTACTTTTTCTTGATCTCATCTTCCCTTTCCCAGGTGTATTCTGGTCCTCTTTTTGCATTCCACTTGACTTTTACTTTAGGAATTTTACTTAATTCCTGTGGTAATTCCAACTTATATGCTATAGGACCAATTCTATCAATAATCTTGAATGGACCAATATACCTAGGGTTCAGTTTACTGGGTTTCCCAAATCGAAAGATTCCTTTAAAAGGTGTTATTTTCAGATAGACTCTATCTCCAATTTGAAATTCTAATGGTTTCCTCCTTCTGTCTGCATAGCTTTTCTGTCGATCACGACCTGTTTTCAACTTGTTTTTATTTTCAGTGATCTTGTCTGTGGTTTCTTGGATTAATTCAGGACCTGTAAATTGTCTATCACCTATTTCATTCCAGCATAAAGGTGACCTACATTTTCTTCCATGTAAAGCTTCAAATGGTGCTAATCCAATACTAGAGTGATAACTATTATTGTATGAAAATTCTATTAAAGGCAAATGACTATCCCAATTTCCACCAAAGTCTATAGCACAAGCCCTTAACATATCCTCCAAAGTTTGTATTGTTCCTTCACTCTGTCCATCAGTTTGTGGATGATAAGCTGTACTTAAGTTTATTTGAGTCCCTAAAGCTTTTTGTAAGGTTTGCCAGAATCTGGAAGTAAATCTCCTATCTCTATCTGATATAATAGATACAGGTATTCCGTGCCTAGACACAATTTCTTTTATGTAAATCCTTGCTAGTCTCTCAATCTTGTAATCTTCTCGAATAGGTAAGAAATGAGCAGACTTGGTTTGCCTATCTACTATAACCCAAATTGTGTCGTATCCATTTCTAGTCCTGGGTAACTTAGTTATGAAATCCATGGTAATTTGATCCCATTTCCATTCTGGGATTTCTAGTTGTTGCAAGTATCCTGAGGGCTTCTGATATTCAGCTTTTATTCTGGAGCAAACATCACATTGTTCCACAAATTCTCCAACTGATCTTTTCATACCTGGCCACCAATATTGGCTTTTCAAGACTTTATACATTTTATTATTTCCTGGGTGTACAGAGTATCTTGACTTGTGAGCTTCCTGCAGAACAGTTGTTCTAATTAGTTTGTTGTCGGGTATCCAGATTCTTTCGTTGAATTTCAGAATTCCATCTGCTTCTTCTTTTAAATCTTTCCTTTGCCCTTTTAGTGTCAGCAGGTCTTGTTGTTGAACTTCCTGGATTTGTCTTAACAGATCTGAACGTAGTTCCATTCTCATTGCTCGTACCCGTAGAGGTTTTGTTCTTTCTTTTCTACTTAAAGCATCAGCTACTACATTGGCTTTCCCTGGGTGATACCTAATTTCACAGTCGTAATCCCTTAATAACTCTACCCATCTTCTTTGTCTCATATTTAACATCTTCTGATCAAAGATGTGTTGCAAACTTTTGTGGTCCGTATATATTATACACTTAGTTCCATATAAGTAATGTCTCCAAATTTTCAGTGCAAATATTACAGCTCCTAATTCTAGATCATGGGTGGTGTACTTCTTTTCACTACCTCAAAGTTGTCTAGATGCATATGCAATTACCTTATCTTTTTTCATCAAAACACATCCAAAACCTTGACGAGAGACATCACAGTAGACTATGAAATTATCTGTTCCTTCAGGTAAAGCTAACACAGGTGCACTACATAATTTACTCTTAAGGAGTTCAAAGGCTTTATTCTGTTTTTCTTCCCATAAATACTTTTTATCTTTCTGAGTTAATTCTGTCAACGGTTGAGCTATCTTTGAGAAGTTTTCTATAAATCTCCTGTAATATCCTGCTAAACCTAAAAATTGACGTATTTCTGTTGGAGTTTTTGGAATTTCCGATTTCTTAACTGCTTCTATTTTTGCTGGATCAACCTGAATTCCATTTTGGTTGACTATATGCCCAAGGAATTGTTAACCCAAATGGCATCACAAGGAATTCATAATGACCATATCTAGTTCTAAAAGCAATCTTAGAAATGTCATCTTCTTGTACCCTTAATTGATGATATCCAGATCTTAAGTCTATTTTTGAAAAATAACTAGATTCCTGCAGTTGGTCAAACAGATCATCAATTCTAGGAAGTGGATACCTATTCTTTATAGTAACCTTATTAAGTTCCCTATAATCAATACACATTCTAAAGGTTCCATCCTTCTTTTTAACAAATAAGATTGGTGCTCCCCAAGGGGATACACTAGGACGTATGAATCCTTTATCTAACAACTCCTGTAACTGAGTCATAAGTTCTTTCATCTCAGTTGGTTCTAAACGATAGGGTGCTTTGGCAATAGGGGTTGTTCCCGATATCAACTCTATTTTAAATTCTACTTGACGAGGGGGTGGTAATCTAGGTAGTTCATCAGGAAACACATCAGCATATTCATTTACAACAGGAACACTTTCCAAATTTTCCTTATCAAGTTTTGTATCAACAATATGGCCCAAGAATGCTAAACAATTATTGTTGAGGTATTTTCGTGCTTTTTCACAAGTAATCAGTTTCACTGTATTATTTGGCTTATCACCATAAATGCAGAGAATTTTATTTTCCTTAGCCAAAGGAATCTTAATCATTTTCTTATCACAAATGATTTCAACATGATTTGCACTTAACCAATCCATCCCTACTACGATATCAAATCCTCCTAACTTAATAGGTTTCAGATTTATATCAAAATAATACTCATCTAAATTCAAGATGCAGTTAGGAATAATTTCATCAGCTTCAATTATCTTACCATCAGCTAATTCTATCACATAAATATTATGTAATTTTTCAGATGCTGAATTGATTGCTGGTCTAAAAGTATGTGAAACAAAACTGCGGGTTGCTCCTGTATCAAATAATACTTTAGCGTACTGGTTATTGATAAGGAACGTACCCGTAACTACTTCTGGTTCATGACGTGCCTCATCAGCTTGTATCACAAATGCCCTTCCACGGGGGTTGTTCTGGTTAGCTGGAGTCTTACCCTTTCGCTGTGGACATTCGTTCCGGAAATGATTTTCACTTCCACATTGAAAGCAGACGGTTTTTGGGTTAGTAGGGTTTTTGCAGTCTCGAGAAACATGTCCCTTCCTTTTTGACAGGATCTCAGCCTCTCGTTTGATCAATCAGATTGGTTTGCAGCGGATTTAGCACGTTAATTAGCGATTAATGCAAGAACATAAACGATATTGCAATTAAAAGCACGAATATAGAGAGGGAAAAGAGTTCTGCGAAAAATTAATTGTTCTATTGCTAAACACGTTTCGGCAATTAAAACAGCATGGTTCACCATCCTTTTATAGGCGGCAAAAGGATGGTGGTGATGTCCTTTCTCTGACATCAACCGATTATTAAAATTACAACTAACGGAACATAAAACTACTGAAGATGTCAACAGCTGACATCTTCTTACAAAAGTGTTCCTATCTTTTACAAGTACTGACAAAAGTAAACTACTGAAATCATACAACGACTGAAGAACAACCTCTTCAGTCGTTTATAACTACTGAAACTATAATAGCTGAAGAACAAGCTCTTCAGCTGTTGTACAACTACTGAAACAAAATAAACTACTGAAAAAGAAAAACCATCACAACAACTGAAGAAGACTTCTTCAGCTGTTGTGACAAACTCTGAGTCTTCAGCACTTGGTTCTTCAAACTTGGGCTTCAGATGATGTAACAGCTGATGACTTCAGTAGATGTCATCAGCTGTTGTCTTCAGTCTTTGTCTTCAGACTTTGTGCTTCAGTAGAAGTTCTTCAGCTCTTCAGTTCTTCAGCTTTTGATTCTTCAGCACTTATCTTCAGTACTTAAAGTCTTCAGTACTTGTATGATCAGTACTTCAGACTTCAGTTCTTGTCTTTAGTACTTTAGAGTCTTCAGCTGTTGTTCTTCAGTTCTTTGATCTTCATACTTTGATCTTCAGACTTTGTCAGAACAGCTGATGGGAGTCTTCAGCAGTTGTTGCAGTGGCATGTGGGACTTAGAGGTTTTCCTGATCTTGGCTCATTGGTTCTTTTGGTCCAACAAACTCCCCCTGAACCAATGCAGCCAAAACCTCTAATTATTGGTTGTCCCACTTATTGGTGGCATAAGGATTGGTCTATTTCCTTCTAGATCAGATTAGAAGTTGACCCAGATAAGCACTGGCCTGGAAGAAGGTTTCTAGTGTTTGTTTGGCTAAATATGGATGGGAGCTCTGTTTTGAGGAATTGGACACAGAGCTGTTGTCCCATCCATGAAACCTACCTCCCATGTACTAGCCTGTAGGATTCTCTGGTGTAGGCTCGGACGAAAATCATTTGTTCTTCTTTGGTCATGTCTTCAGCCCCACCACTCGAACAATCCTTCACGGCCGTACATCTCTGAGACAAACTTGACCTGTTTGCCATTCTTGAGCTCAACTGTTGTGATTTGCTTATATGCAAATTCATCTGGATGTCTGCCTTCTAGCAACAAGTTGAGCTCATCTTTGCGGAAGTTCTCAAGCTTCTTATAAACTAAGCCTTTTCTAACCATCCTGTTCTCCAACATCATTTCAGGTGGTTACTTAGACTTATAAGCTTTCTCGAACTCATCCACAATTTCCCAGGGTGTTACTACAAGAGCCACTGTGATTATTTCATCTACAATCCTCTTCATCTGGCTCTTGTACCTCACAGGAATGTCTTTCTTTGTAATCCTGTGAGCCACCCTCGAATCAGGCCAAGTCCTCACTCTCTCTTTGTTATATTAGAAGGTTTGTTTGAGAGTGAAGAGTCTCAGAGCTTCTTTCTTCATGTTCATGATAGAGGTAGAGGCAGCATATGCTTGGTCAATTGACTTAAGCATTTCAGCATCATGAAGCTGTTGCTGTGCCTCTTCCTCTATCTTTACCCTCACAGTGTCCATCTGTGAGGTGGGAGTGATGGTTTGTGATTTGGCTTTAGGTAGAGATATAACTGTAGAAATGGGCAGACTATCCTCCTCATCCTCCTCTTCTTCTTCTTGCAGCCTCAACACCCTTCTCTTCTTCTTCAAGGGTGGATCATTGGCTGCGGGTTTTGATGGTGAAGGGGTTGGTTTAGTGGGTTGTGGTTGGGTTGTTGGTGTGGGAATGTTGGCAGGCACTGCTAGTAACCTAGAGATAAGAGCTAGTTTGGTTTGTTTTACTAGCAGTGTCCTGTTCCCAACACCGGCTTCTGAGAGGGCCTCAGCGACCAGTCCTTTAGTGAAATCACCAGCCGAACAAATCTTGGTGGTTATTGCCAAGAGTCTGTCCCTGGTCCATGCCTTGACATCAAGGACTGGCCTGCCCAGGTACTTCGAAGTGAACCTACTCATAGCCTCAAGTTTCTTTCTTTCCTCTTGGCTATAAGTAGTCCATCGGTACTCAATCTCTCTTCTCTCCATGTTCCTGATCTCCTGATCTAGCAAGGCAGTGTCCTTGTCAAAGCCTTGCCTGAACAGCTGATCAATGACAGAGTCCATTGATCGGCTATGCTCAGCATCAGCCTCCTTGATAAGGGCTGCTAGATCAGAGTCAGCCACCTTCTTTCCCTCCTCTCCCTTTTTCTTATAAGTGACACTGAAATCCTTCTGGATTCCAGCCACTTCTATATGCTCAACCTCCCTCTCTTTCCTCTTCCCTTTCTCCCTCACCCTACTACTCTCCTCAGCCATCTCCCTCTCAACCACCACCTCTTTCTCTGCCTCTAACTCCTCCTCTCCCCTCTTCCTCTTGGCTTGCACTGATGTCTCCCCCTTTTTGGGTGCATTGGTTGGGGTTTGACTATCAGCAAGCGCCTTAGTAATGGCAACCTCCACCATGGGTTGTATATAAGTGGGAAGCCTCTCGTCAAGGGTTTGAATGACTATATCTTTAAGTATGGGTGTGATGAGTGGCAGGGATTTCTGGAGGATAGCATCCAGCTGCTCAGGGGGGTTCTGACCCTGAGAGCTAGTGCCAGAAGCAGGGGCTGGTGGCCGAGTTTGTGGGAGTGGCTCAGTGTTTTTGAGACCTTCGGGTGAAGGTGCCATCTGTGGGGTCATGGTGGCAGATGGACTTCTATCTTGAGTCATTTGAGCAAGCAGCTCTTTGAGTCTGCTTATCTCATCTTCTAAGATAGTGTTTTGAGCTACTACATCATAGAAGAAGCTCAGGTTATCATCAGTATGAACTGAATCATCTGACCTCCTGACAATGTCAGGATGTACATGCTCTGAGTGTGGCTCAGATACAACATGTGCCCCTTGTTCATGGTACTGGGGACTTCCAGCCTCCGGATTGGATCCATCATCGGCAGTTGCCTCTGGTGAGGTCTTATTGATGTTACCAGCTTCACCCTGCTCAGATGTTGATGCAGAGGAAGTGGCAACCTCACCAGATTGTCCTATCTCCCTAGCCACACTGGGAGATTGGTCTTGTGATTCTCTGTGCTGTGGGCTCCCACCGGCACTTGTATCCATCCCCTCTTCGGTTGGAGTCTCCCCAGTTGTAATAGGTTTCTGGGGAGAGGGTGGAGTGCTCAGATGGGTCAGCACTTTGGCGATAACCAATGTAGGGCTTTGTGGGGCGGTCTCATCAGGAGATGGGTTCGAAGCAGTGTGCACAGGGGGAGGACTGTGCTGTTCAATGGCAATCCTCTCAATTGAGATAGACCCCAGTAGTGTGGTTGCCCCAGTATTGGTTGCATCAGGCTCCTGTTGAGAGGAAGCCTGTGCGGTTGTGGTAGGTGGAGTCGTGGTACCTGCTGGGAGAATCGAACCAGCAGGCACATCCTGCCTTTGTGTTGCAGGGGCATCCTCAGGGGACTCATCTCCCTGAGTAGCCTTTTTGGGCTTCTTTTTGGCTTTTGGTTTGGTGGGGACTTTGGATTTAGAGGTGGAGGCTGTGGGTTCCTGCTGTGTGGGTTTTCGCAGCCGGCCAGCCTGTTTGAGTGTGTGGTCAGTGTTGTGCCTGGAGTATACCTCGGCTAGAACAGCCATGGCAGGGACCCCAGTGCCAACTAATCCCTCAGCCTAAAGCTGGTTTTCTATCATGGCCATTATGAACCGTGGATACAAGATCCAACGGTTAGAAAGAGGTTTTGTGGCCATGTCTTTAAGTTCCAAAAAGATGAGATCAGTTAAGTTCAGAGGTTGATGCTCAAAGATAGAAAACAATACCTGTTGCCACCTTGATGACATCTGGTCCCACGAAGAGGTTTTGGGAGCCAGACACACGTTCACCATATGAAAAATGAGGCGTTGGGGATCAGGGAAGTGCTTCTTCAACAAGGTGGAGGCGGAGAGGTCACCCTGGTAGTCGTTGGATGTGAAGGATAGATCCAGGGCACCTTTGGGGTAGGAGGTTGGGTGGGTGGCATCCTCCAGCTGTAGGGTTTGGCGCAGGGTAGCTGGAGTGATAACCACGGGGTGGTTGTTGACGGAGGACCGGAGAGAGACCTCGCCATCCTGCTCTCCGGTTTGGACGGTTATGTTTGTCCAAAACTCCGTCAAGGAGTCGGTGTATATAGTGGGGTTCAAGAGAAAAGCCGTTTTGTATGGTGAGTCGTGCATAAGATCGACGGCTTGGTGAAATTTGGGCCATAATGGCGATTTGGTGAGATGGGCGACACAGTTGTGTCGAGGTTTCAGTTGCATGTTCGCCATTAATGGTGTATGGGAATTTCAGAGGTTTTGAAAGATTAGGTCAAGTGAGGAGTAAATGCTCTGAAGGTGGGGTATTTATAGGGTAGGGCAAAGGCTTGAAAGAAAACTACTGAAGGTTTTGGTGTTAGTGATCAGTTGTTGTAACGACTGATGACGTGGTTTTAACCTTCAGTGGTTGTAACATCTGAGGACTTGGTGTTGGTCTTCAGTAGTTGAAACTACTGAGACTTTGGTTTTGTCCTTCAGATGTTGTAAACGTCTGAAGAGTTACTGTCAGTCTTCAGTAGTTATGAACTACTGATGACCTGATATTCTTCTTCAGACATTGTAACAACTGAAGACTTGGTGTTAGCCTTCAGTAGTTGTGAACTACTGATGTCAGTAGTTGTGAACTACTGAAGACATGGTATTGCTTCAATTGTTGTAAACAACTGAGGACTTGGTGTTAGCCATCAGTAGTTGTGAAACTACTGAAGACATGGTTTTGTCCTTCAGTTGTTTGGGTATGAAATAGCAGCTGTTGTCATCAGCTGATGAGAAATTACTCATCAGCTGTTTCTGTCAAATCAGTTGTTTCATACTAGCCTCTACACTTACTCATCAGCTCTTTGGCTGATTTTTAGATGTTTCATCGACCCTTCAGCTCTTGTGAATATTTATGCCTTCAGCTCTTGTGATCAGATGTTCACAAGTGCTGATGAAATACTCTTCAGAGCTGGTGAACAAAATCTGTCTTCAGTACTTGTGTAAGATTACACATCAGTACTTGTGAGCAAAATTTGTTCTTCAGTACTTATTTATTTGAAAATCATACATCAGTAGTTGTAATCCACTTCACTACATCAGTTGTTTTCAATAAATAATGTACATCAGTACTTTGAGTCAATTTAGTCTTCAGTAGTTGTGAAAGAGCTGAAGACTGAATTACTCATCAGTACTTGTATTTGACCTAATGCTCATCAGTAGTTATAAAATAAGAGCACTAGCATAGGTCAAATCAATCAAGCTGCAGCATACCAAGCCGTAGTACCAAATTTTGGAATGTGGCACTATCTAAAGGCTTAGTGAAGATGTCTGCAAGCTCATCAGCACTAGGCACAAACTTAGGATCAATCAGACCTTTTTCATAGCAATCCCTGATAAAATGATGTCTGATCTCAATATGTTTGGTCCTAGAGTGCTGGACTAGATTTTTGACAATACAAAGAGCTGAAGCACTATCCATTAATAATGGAGTCTTAGTCTTAGTAATGCCATAATCCAGAAGTTGATTCTGAAGCCAGAGTATCTGAGAGGTACAACTTGAAGCAGCAATGTACTCAGCTTCAGCAGTGGATGTAGCAATTGATGTTTGTTTCTTACTCTGCCAAGAAACTAAACAATTGCCTAGGAATTGGCAACCACCAGAAGTGGATTTTCTGGTGACTTTGCATCCTGCATAGTCACTATCAGAGAAAGCAACTAATTTGCAAGAATGCCCAGTTGAATACCAAAGACCTAGTGATTGGGTACCTTGCAGATATCTAAAGATCCTTTTGACTGCAATCAAATGGGATTCTTTAGGTGCAGCCTGAAATCTAGCACAAGCACATGTTGCAAACATGATGTCTGGTCTCGAAGCTGTAAGGTACATCAAGGACCCAATCATACATCTGTAAAGGGTTTCATCAACCGCTTTACCTTTCTGATCTACATCTAGTTGTGTGATGCTGCTCATGGGAGTAGAACAGGGCTTACAGGTTTGTAAATCAAACTTATTCAACAACTCTTTTGAATATTTGGACTGATGGATGAAGATTCTATCATCCTGTTGTTTGATTTGCAAACCTAGAAAGAACTGTAATTCTCCCATAGCACTCATTTCAAACCTTAGCTTCATTAGCTTTGTAAATTGATCACATAACTTTGGATCAGAGGATGCAAAGATGATGTCATCTACATAGATTTGAACAAGGAGCTTATGTTGTCCCACAGTCCTGATGAATAAGGTTTTATCAATGGTGCCTCTAGTGAACTTATTTTCTAAAAGAAAAGTTGATAGTGTCTCATACCAAGCTCTAGGAGCTTGCTTCAGCCCATAAAGAGCCTTATCAAGCTTGTACACCCAATCAGGATGTTTATTATCCTCAAAGCCTGGTGGTTGACACACATAAACTTCTTCTTTTATTTTTCCATATAAGAAGGCACTTTTGACATCCATTTGATAAACCTTAAGACTGTGAAAGGCAGCATAAGCTAAGAATAGTCTGATTGCTTCCAGTCTGGCCACAGGTGCAAAGGTCTCATCATAATCGATGCCTTCCTCCTGTGCAAACCCTTGAACAACCAGTCTAGCCTTGTTCTTAACAATTTGGCCCTTCTCATCTGTTTTGTTCCTAAATACCCACTTGGTGCCTATAGCACACTTACCTTTGGGTAGTGGAACAAGCTCCCACACTTGCTGTTTCCTAAACTGAAGAAGCTCAAGCTGCATAGCTTCCACCCATCCATTTTCTCTTAAAGCAATATGATAGTTCTTTGGCTCTTGCTGACTGATGAAGAGAGCATAGAAGCAGAAGTTGGACAATTGATTCCTGGTTGAAACTCCAGCATGAATATCACCAATGATTTGAGATGTGGGGTGATTCTTGAGCTCTTGATAGACTATGATATCTGTGCAAGTGTTTGTAGATCCATCAGCAGCAGCAGATGGTGATGGAGATTCCTGAAACCATGTAGAGGATGGCAGCTCAAACGAAGTAGAGCAAGCAGAAATCTCATCAGCATTTGTAGTGGATGGAGCTGCTAAGGCTACAGGAGCATCAGGTTCAGTGGACTCAGGCAGGTTGTCACTAAACCTGAAGAGGTGAGTACTGACTACATCATCATCAGTACCACCAGGTGAAGATCTGTTTACAGGCTCAACAGATGGAGGTTGATAAGGAACATATTGCAGTATGTCCAGATCAAACAACTCCACAGGGTTTTGTGGAATCTTGTCCTTTGGAGATTCATTGAACTTAACATGCAGAGTTTCTTCAACCCCCTTTGTTCTACAGTTGAAGACTCTGTATGCCTTGCAAGTTGATGAATAACCAACAAAATACCCGGCATCCACCTTACTAGCAAACTTCTGGAGTGGGTTGCTAGTATTGAGAATGAAACATGGACACCCAAAGGCTCTAAAGAATGAAATCAGAGGAGCCAAATGATGAAGAACTTCATAAGGAGTCTTCATCAACCTCTTATTCACTAAAGCTCTATTCTGTACATAGCAAGCTGTATTGACAGCTTCAGCCCAAAAGGTCAGTGGCAACCCTGAGTTAGCCAACATTGGCCTTGCTGCTTCAATGAGGGTCCTGTTCTTTGTCACACCCCAACCTTGATGGCGGAATCGTCGAGGCGTGAGAGTTACGATTGTTCACAGCCACATAACGCTATTGCCTGAAACATGTTAAAAATAAAATGTCAACATATTGTTGGTGAGCATTCTATAGTTTTTCATACATAAGTATATATAAAAGATGGCAATTCATGTTGTAAATTAGAGAACAAGGTAACTAGGGATGTAAGACAGAATGCACAATCAAACCTTGACAATGTTTTACAAGTATCAAACGACGTTAATATTCTATTAACGTTAAAAGTATATACGATTAGCTAAGTGTACTTGGATCAACCAAGCAGGCTTGTCAGGCCCACAGATCTATGACGTCGCCAGGCTAGCAATAGTTAATGATTGTACATATATTCGACATTACATGGTAGCTACAAGATTCAACTAATCACAACACACAAGCAAATTGCCATAAGTTTACAAGAATCAAACGTGTTTACAAGTGTAACGTTTATATGGTAACATGTTTCACCCAAAAGTGTGTGAAATAATAAAATGGGTATAGAAATACTCACTTGGCGATTAAGTATATATTGGATGATTAATAAGAAATAATAACCAGCGTCGTTTCAACGAATTCCTCTACAAGGTACCTATATATATATACATGTATGTATAAAATTGTAGTTAATGATTTCACGTGAATTAAGGTATTTAGAATTTATACTTGAGGTTTTGTCAATTAATTATATTTAATAAGTGGGAACAAATTATATTTTCGTGAAATAAAATGAAGAGAAGTTTATGATATTTTATATACTTAAAGATGTGAAAAGAAAATGTTTATAAAAATTTTTGTATGATATATATATAAGATTTGAATAAAGTTTTGTAACCAAATAAATACGTTTCAAACAATAATTTAAATGCAACGTTTAACCCAATAATAATTTAGAATTTTAAACTATTATTTAAGGTCCATTCTTATAAAAATATTTATTTATAATATTTGTAATTATTATTTTATAAATATTATTTATGGTTTTTAAATAAAGTAAATTTACAATAATTCATTTTATAACATTTAAAAAAAGGAAAGTTTATAAAATTAATTTTTATAATTTTTAAGAATTTTTATGTATTTAATTGGGGCTTAAAAGGCTTTTTTAAAAATATAAGGGGGTGCCCGGGGTCGAACCCGGGACCTCCTGTTTCACAACACACACACTTAACCGGTGGACTAAGGGCCTCAGCCGCGGTTATAATTGGGTTTTAATTCATTTAAACATCACTTGCAGTTCCTCATTGATTCTAAGAACCCTAGAGTCAATCTGATCCAAATTGAAGATCGGATTGATGATGTTAATTCAAACGATCATGGGGCTTTTGATCCCCATCAAAAATCGAACGTAATGATGTATTTAATTACCTGGTTGGACACCCGATTGACAAGAAAAGATGAAGAACAGGTCGCGGTTTTAGCTTGAAGTTGAATGATGATCGAACGATGATGAAAACCAAATTCACTTCACAGGTAGCTTCAAACGAGGTCAACAATCAATTGCCCTCTGTCAATTGTGACTTATAATAGTTATAAGTAAGAGTTCGAGTGTGTTGCAGATCGCGGGGAAGAAGAAGATTGAATTGAGGTTTCTGTGTTTTAATTGGTGCAATTGAAAACTTATACAGATTCGTAGTATTTATAGCATGAATTAAGTGAGATTAATTCGATTATCACTTAGTTCCAGTGCGATTTGAAACCTGTAAAGGTACCGACAACCACGTGGGTCGGTTTGGGATCGATCGCACTCAGTTTTATTCGATTTTTGTGGGTGTCCAGTTCGAATCATGCATGTGAAAGTGTCTATGGTTTTTAATTTAGTTAAAATCGGATGAATTTGGTGTATTTGGCTTGCCGGAGAGCCGCCGGAAGGTGGCCGGATCCGGTGCCGGAATTTCGGGGGTGAGGAGGGGCCGGTTGTGTAAATTTATGATTTACAGAATTGGTCCCTGGGGTTTTGATTTTATTATTTTATGTTTTTAAATTTATTTAAACTTTCAAAAATTGCAGAATACCCCCTGGACTTTATTATTACTATTATTTATTTTTATTATTATTATTATTATTATTATTATTATTATTATCATTATTATCATTATTATTTATTATTATTGTTATTATTGTTTTATTATAATTATTATTATTATTATTATTATTATTATTATTATTATTATTATTATTTGCAAAATACGAAATGTTACAGTCTCCCCTACTTTAGGAAATTTCGTCCCGAAATTTATTTACGAGGAGGCTGAGACGACAAGATGAGGACACTTGGAGAATTTTCAGGTTTTGATAAAGTATCAAAAGAAGAAAATTCATCATCGATTAAGCCGACTGCTTTAGTGTTTACTTTATGTGCAATGGCAGAGACATTAGAGGTAAAAAGAGAGACTAAAGTGTGTGTCTTCCAATTAGCCTCATAAGCTTTTACGTTGATTAAGAATGAATGTTAATTATCGCATAAATACAAAGTGTTACTGTCTCCCCTACTTTAGAGAATTTCGTTCAGAATTTAAAAATGAACTAAACAAACAAATACGGGTATCTCTGCTTCATATGATCCTCCCGCTCCCACGTGAACTCAGCTCCACACTTGTTCTCCCAACGAACCTTGACAATTGGAGTAGTTGTGGTCCTAGTCTTCTTCATAATGCGATCCATAATCTCGACAGGTTTCTCAATGAAGTGCAATGACTCGTCGATCTGAATGTCTTCCAGTGGAACATGCAGACTCTCGTCGGCCAAACACTTTCTTAAGTTTGAGACATGGAACACAGGATGAACTCCACTAAGGTCGGAAGGTAGTTCCAGTTTATAAGCCACTTTCCCAATCCTTTTCAGGATTTTGAAAGGTCCTACAAATCTCGGAGCTAGTTTGCCCTTCTTTCCAAAGCGAATAACGCCTTTCCATGGTGAGACCTTAAGAAGAACCATATCACCAACTTGAAACTCCAACGGTTTACGATGCTTATCGGCATAGCTCTTTTGTCGACTTCTTGCCACTTCAAGGTTCTTGCGGATTGTAGCGACTTTATCGGTCGTTTCTTGTATAAGTTCAGGACCAGTGATAAAGTTTTCACCAATGTCGGTCCAACAGATCGGCGATCGGCATTTACGACCATAAAGTGCTTCGAATGGTGCCATCTTGATACTCGAGTGATAACTATTGTTATACGAAAATTCCGCGAGCGGTAAATGCGTATCCCAATTACCACCAAAGTCAAGGACACATAATCGTAGCAAATCCTCGAGGGTTTGGATTGTTCGTTCGGTTTGACCATCAGTTTGAGGATGGTAAGCCGTACTTAAATCCAATTGAGTACCCAAGAGTTCTTGCATAGATGA
This sequence comes from Flaveria linearis, assembly GCA_024085815.1. Lineage (NCBI taxonomy): Eukaryota > Viridiplantae > Streptophyta > Magnoliopsida > Asterales > Asteraceae > Flaveria > Flaveria linearis. The sequence continues at coordinate 9,339,781 of CM044003.1, forward strand.
CCAAAAGTGTGAAGTGAAACGAGCATCTCGATCAGAAATGATGTGCAACGGTACGCCATGACGACTAACAATTTCATCAATGTATATGCGAGCTAGTCTTGAAACCTTGTAAGTGTCTCGTATAGGTATGAAATGTGCCGTCTTGGTCAAACGATCCACAATCACCCATATGCTATCATGACCACGAGGAGTACGTGGTAATTTGGTTATGAAATCCATGGATACATGTTCCCATTTCCACATAGGGATTTCAGGTTGTTCAAGTAAACCACTTGGTCGTTGATGCTCGGCTTTGACTTTTGCACACGTGAGACATTTGGAGACATGAACCGCGATATCTTTCTTCATTCCAGGCCACCAATATTGACCACGCAAATCCATGTACATTTTATCGGAACCAGGATGAATAGAATATCGGGTGTGATGAGCTTCGTTCAAGATGATGTGTCGAAGGTTATCACGATTTGGAATCCCAAGTCGATTCATAAAGTACCATAGGCCGTTTGGTTTTTTCTCCAGTTGTGATCGAACGTTAGACACCAAATCCTCATTACTTCCTTCGTCGGTTATTGCTGCTTGTTGAGCCTTGCGAATGCATAACTCGAGATCACTATCAATTCTTATGTTTTGGAGCATGATAGTAGCCTCGTTAACATCCACACGAACCTCGGTATCAAATTCTCTTAGCGTGTAAAACCACTGTCTTTGATCTCGGATTCCTTGTAGTGAGACAGTCTTGTTATGGATCTTGCGACTCAGCGCGTCGGCTACAACATTCGCCTTTCCAGGATGATAGCGAATGTCACGGTCGTAGTCGCTGATTAACTCGATCCAACGTCGTTGTCTCATGTTGAGATCTTTTTGGTTGAACACATGTTGGAGACTTTTATGGTCGGTGTAGACTATGCATTTCGTCCCATAAAGATAATGTCGCCAAATCTTTAAGGCGAAAACCACAGCACCGAGTTCAAGATCATGAGTCGTGTAATTCACCTCGTGAACCTTCAATTGTCTTGATGCATAAGCTATCACCTTTCCTCGTTGCATAAGAACACAACCAAGACCTTGTTTTGAAGCATCACAATATACGGTGAAATCATCGTTTCCATCGGGTAGGGTCAAGATAGGAGCATTGCTTAGTTTGTGTTTTAATGTTTCAAAAGCTTCCTCTTGTTCGGGCCCCCACTTGAATGGTTTATCTTTTTGTGTTAAGGAAGTGAGCGGCTTCGCGATCCTTGAAAAGTTGGCGATGAATCGCCGATAATAACCAGCAAGACCAAGGAAAGAACGAATCTCGGTCGGTGTCGTGGGAACACACCAATTCTTCACAGCTTTCACCTTTGCAGGGTCAACGTGAATTCCTTGGCTATTCACCACGTGTCCTAGAAATTGAACTTCCTTGAGCCAGAAATCACACTTCGAGAACTTCGCGTACAATTGCTCTTTCTTCAATAATTCAAGAACTTGTCGCAAATGCAGTTCTTGCTCGGCGTTGGTTTTGGAGTAGATGAGAATGTCATCAATGAAGACGATCACAAACTTATCTAGATAAGGCTTGCATACTCGATTCATGAGATCCATGAAGACAGCAGGAGCATTAGTCAAGCCAAAAGGCATCACCGTGAACTCATAGTGCCCATAACGAGTACGAAATGCGGTCTTGGGGATGTCATCATCATGGACACGTAATTGATGATATCCAGAACGTAGATCAATCTTCGAGAATATAGTAGCTCCTTGGAGTTGATCAAACAGATCGTCGATACGAGGAAGAGGATACCGGTTTTTGATGGTCAACTTGTTGAGCTCTCGGTAATCGATACACATACGGAATGACCCATCTTTCTTCTTCACAAATAAGACAGGTGCACCCTAAGGAGAAGAACTAGGGCGGATAAACCCTTTTTCGGATAATTCCTGGAGTTGGCTAGAGAGTTCTTGCAATTCCGATGGTGCAAGCCGATATGATGACTTAGCCACGGGTTGTGCTCCCGGTATCAAATCAATTTTAAATTCAACTTCACGTACGGGAGGTAAACCACTAAGGTCATCGGGAAATACTTCAGGAAAGTCTCGTACAATAGGGACATCTTTAAGTTCTTTCCCTTTGGCTTTTGTGTTGACCACGTAAGCCAAGAAGGCTATATACTTCTTGCTTAAGCACTTTCGGGCTTGAGTGCAAGACATGAGTTTGAGTCCTTGTGATGATTTCTCGCCGAACACTTTCAAAGTATCCCCGGATGGTAACGGTATTCGAATACACTTCTCAAAACATACGATCTCAGCATGATGTTTGACTAGCCAATCCATTCCAATGATGACGTCGAAGCTTCCGAGTTTCATAGGAATAAGATCAATAGGGAATTCGTGCTCGTTAAAGCTTATGATGCAATCACGTATTATGACATCAACGACAATGGGTTTTCCATCGGCGACTTCGACCGTGTAGGGTCTTTCCAGATTAATACGTGATTTAGAAAGTACGGGCTCGAATTCTAACGACACGAAACTCTTATCCGCACCCGAATCAAATAATACAGATGCATAATGATCATTTACAAGATACATACCTGTTCGGTAAAAAAAATTTATTATTGATACGATGATTACAAAGATGGAAAACATCAATAATACAAGGAATGATTTAAATGGGGTTCTTCGTCGTACCATTCACAACGTCATTGCTGACTTGTGCTTGGTTGGCGTTGATATTGAAAGCCCTTCCACGAGCTGGTGGCACGTTGCCCGCATTGCGAGGGCATTGCGGACGAATATGACCAGGCTCGCCACAGTTGTAACAGGTTCGGTTGGCAAGCATTGCAGCGTTGTTTGGTGCACGTAGACAAGTTGTCACCAAATGGCCATACTTTCCACACAACGAGCAGATTCGGCATGGAACGTTACCCGCATGATGGTACTTGCACGTGTTACACATTGGCAGAGAACCCGTATAAACTTTAGCCATGGGAGCTTGATTTGCCACCACCATTTGTTTTTGAGGAGCATTTGGAGTGGTCACAGCGTAGTTGCGTGTTGTTGGGAACTTACGCTTCTTGCTTTGGGAAGACGACTCAGCCTTTACATCCTTTGTTGCCTCGGGTGTCGCCTTCACAGTAGACTTTGAACCCTTTGCCGACATAGTGCCAGCTCTAATATGATTCTCAGTGAGCTGCGCTGTGATAGTAATTGCCTCCTCCAAAGTTGTGGGTCGACTACCTACCACAGCATCTTGAATTTGGGGTGGTACACCCTTTATGAACTTCTCGATGTTGCGGGGGACAGTGTCAACCATATGGGGCAATAGTAGACTCAACTCATGATGCCTAGTTGAGTAGGCCAAATGATCACCACCATCTTGCTTCAAGTTCCAGAATTCTTCTTCCAACTTTTGTAATTCACTTCTCGGGCAAAACTTCGCGATGGCGATGTTCTTGAATTCATCCCAAGAGAGTGCCGAAATAGCATCAGCTCCTCGGTTTCTCTTCTCGCTATTCCACCAGGTAAGTGCCCTTTGTTGGAGCATACTAGTGGCATAACGGACTTTGAGTGCCTCGGGACACTCACAATTGGCGAAAGTGTTCTCCATGCCTTCGAACCACTCAAGAAGACCAGTGGCTCCTTCCTTGCCACTAAAGTTGGTGGGTTTGCACGAGTTGAAGTGTTTGAAGGTGCAAGTACGATCGTTCCCGTTTCGACTGTTGCTATTTTCCCCTTGAGCACCGTTGTTGTTTCCATTGGTGTTGTTGTTGCTATTAGCCATCATGGTGCTATTAAGTTCAGCAACCATGGTTGGGAGCACAACAGCCATTTGTTTGGCGATCAATGCTGCCAGCTTACGGTCGGAACTTCCACGCTTTCCATGATGACGAGACATGCTGGATATACAAAAATGAGCTAATTACGGGAGTGAAGATAACAAAGGATATTAGTTTAGACAAAGGTAAGCTAAAGGTTGTAAGGTACACGGAATGATTCCATTTGGTAACGCATTACCATTTGGAACCGTGGACACGTCAAGGTAAATTGACTCATTTGCCTTAGAAATTTGTGTATTTTGACCATAGTTTATCACTCATCCCAGAAATCCCCAGGTAAGCGTAACTGGTCCCGTAGGATATATGCGAAACGCTTGCCTTAGCCCGAAGGCTTTTTGCCAGGAAATCCAGAATACAGGTGTCTATGTGTCACACAATATTTCTTAGGTTCATGAAATCAAAACCTTGATGAGATTTATATAGATTAGACATAACGTCTAAAGATCCAAGTCATAAGCATAAGTATACGATTCCACGTGTCGTCGAGAATAAGATTGAGAGGTTTTATGTTCGGGGAGAGTCAAAGATAAGTTTAGGGAGACAAGTAACTAAGTTTAGGCAATCCTATGCTAAGGCATCAAATTGCACATAAGGAGGCATAGCATTATGTAACATGCAAACCATGTATTTACAAGATAACAAAATTCTATAAGGTGCATGCATAAGCTATAGTCTTGGTCATTATTAATAACCTAAATCCCTATAGTTATGGGCTCTGATACCAATCTGTCACACCCCAACCTTGACGGCGGAATCGTCGAGGCGTGAGAGTTACGATTGTTCACAGCCACATAACGCTATTGCCTGAAACATGTTAAAAATAAAAGGTCAACATATTGTTGGTGAGCATTCTATAGTTTTTCATACATAAGTATATATAAAAGATGGCAATTCATGTTGTAAATTAGAGAACAAGGTAACTAGGGATGTAAGACAGAATGCACAATCAAACCTTGACAATGTTTTACAAGTATCAAACGACGTTAATATTCTATTAACGTTAAAAGTATATACGATTAGCTAAGTGTACTTGGATCAACCAAGCAGGCTTGTCAGGCCCACAGATCTATGACGTCGCCAGGCTAGCAATAGTTAATGATTGTACATATATTCGACATTACATGGTAGCTACAAGATTCAACTAATCACAACACACAAGCAAATTGCCATAAGTTTACAAGAATCAAACGTGTTTACAAGTGTAACGTTTATATGGTAACATGTTTCACCCAAAAGTGTGTGAAATAATAAAATGGGTATAGAAATACTCACTTGGCGATTAAGTATATATTGGATGATTAATAAGAAATAATAACCAGCGTCGTTTCAACGAATTCCTCTACAAGGTACCTATATATATATACATGTATGTATAAAATTGTAGTTAATGATTTCACGTGAATTAAGGTATTTAGAATTTATACTTGAGGTTTTGTCAATTAATTATATTTAATAAGTGGGAACAAATTATATTTTCGTGAAATAAAATGAAGAGAAGTTTATGATATTTTATATACTTAAAGATGTGAAAAGAAAATGTTTATAAAAATTTTTGTATGATATATATATAAGATTTGAATAAGTTTTGTAACCAAATAAATACGTTTCAAACAATAATTTAAATGCAACGTTTAACCCAATAATAATTTAGAATTTTAAACTATTATTTAAGGTTCATTCTTATAAAAATATTTATTTATAATATTTGTAATTATTATTTTATAAATATTATTTATGGTTTTTAAATAAAGTAAATTTACAATAATTCATTTTATAACATTTAAAATAAGGAAAGTTTATAAAATTAATTTTTATAATTTTTAAGAATTTTTATGTATTTAATTGGGGCTTAAAAAGGCTTTTTTAAAAATATAAGGGGGTGCCCGGGGTCGAACCCGGGACCTCCTGTTTCACAACACACACACTTAACCGGTGGACTAAGGGCCTCAGCCGCGGTTATAATTGGGTTTTAATTCATTTAAACATCACTTGCAGTTCCTCATTGATTCTAAGAACCCTAGAATCAATCTGATCCAAATTGAAGATCGGATTGATGATGTTAATTCAAACGATCATGGGGCTTTTGATCCCCATCAAAAATCGAACGTAATGATGTATTTAATTACCTGTTGGACACCCGATTGACAAGAAAAGATGAAGAACAGGTCGCGGTTTTAGCTTGAAGTCGAATGATGATCGAACGATGATGAAAACCAAATTCACTTCACAGGTAGCTTCAAACGAGGTCAACAATCAATTGCCCTCTGTCAATTGTGACTTATAATAGTTATAAGTAAGAGTTCGAGTGTGTTGCAGATCGCGGGAAGAAGAAGATCGAATTGAGGTTTCTGTGTTTTAATTGGTGCAATTGAAAACTTATACAGATTCGTAGTATTTATAGCATGAATTAAGTGAGATTAATTCGATTATCACTTAGTTCCAGTGCGATTTGAAACCTGTAAAGGTACCGACAACCACGTGGGTCGGTTTGGGATCGATCGCACTCAGTTTTATTCGATTTTTGTGGGTGTCCAGTTCGAATCATGCATGTGAAAGTGTCTATGGTTTTTAATTTAGTTAAAATCGGATGAATTTGGTGTATTTGGCTTGCCGGAGAGCCGCCGGAAGGTGGCCGGATCCGGTGCCGGAATTTTGGGGGTGAGGAGGGGCCGGTTGTGTAAATTTATGATTTACAGAATTGGTCCATGGGGTTTTGATTTTATTATTTTATGTTTTTAAAATTTATTTAAACTTTCAAAAATTGCAGAATACCCCCCTGGACTTTATTATTACTATTATTTATTATTATTATTATTATTATTATTATTATTATTATTATTATTATCATTATTATCATTATTATTTATTATTATTGTTATTATTGTTTTATTATAATTATTATTATTATTATTATTATTATTATTATTATTATTATTATTTGCAAAATACGAAATGTTACATTCTTTCTCTCCACCACTCCATTCTGCTCAGGAGTTCTAGGAATGCTAAACTGCCTTCTAATTCCCTTGGATAGGTAGAAGTCATCAAGTGTGTGGTTTCTAAACTCTGTTCCATTGTCACTCCTCACACACTTGACCTGTAGGGAATACTGCTTTTCTACAAGTAACACAAGTTCATTATAGTCTTGGCTGCTTCATCCTTGGAGTGCAAGAAGAAAGTCCATACAAACCTGGAATAATCATCCAAAATTACCAGGCAGTATTTCTTCTTTGCCATGCTCATCACTCTGACAGGACCAAAAACATCCATGTGCAGGAGCTGCAAGCAGGCAGTGGACTTTGGTTCTTCTATTGAAGGGAATGAAACTTTGTGTTGTTTACCCTTCAAGCAAGCAGTGCAGTCATCTTCACACTTGAACTCCTTCTGAGGCAATCCTCTTACTAAACCATGGCTTATAAGCTGATTCATGTTCTTGAAATTAACATGACCCAGCCTTCTATGCCATAGTGTAGACTCTTGAGGAGATGCCTTGGAGAATAAGCAAGGATGGCCTTTTAGATCCATCTTTTTGGAAAGATCTAAAGCATACACTCTTCCTGTCCTGTTGGCCTTTAGGAGAGTGTGTTCATCCAATGCCTTGTCAATCAAACTTAGAACTTTGGATGACAGAATCTGACAGTTCTGGCTTGTGAAAAGGGCAACATGGCCTTTGTCACACATTTGACTGACACTCAAGAGGTTGTACTTGAGATTCTCAACATGGTTAACATCATCAAACCTTATTTCCCCATTGGAGACAAAGCCTTTTCCGATGATGTAACCCTTTGCATCATTGCCAAAGGAAACAAATCCCTTCTTTCCTTGAGAGTAGTCATTAAGAAGGGAGCTGTTTCCTGTCATGTGCAAGGATCCTCCACTATCTACATACCAGATGTTTCTATGGCATGTTGAAGAACCCTGCAAACACAACCATGTGTTAGTTGGTCTTGGAGACCCAAACCTGCTTGGTTTTGGGTCTGTTCTCAGCTACAGGTGCAGCACTAACAGGTGTGTTATGTGTGACAGTCTGAGGTTAAGAAGATGGTGCAGACGAGGAACCCTTTGGCTTGGACTTCCTTTTCTGTGGTTTCAACACATGAGCATCTAAGTGGTTGACTCTTCCCACTAGTTGCTGAACCATCATCACCAACTGTGTCTGATTCTGTGATAAAGCCTTCAGCTCTTCAGACACATTGGAGTTTGCTGATGATGAGTTCCTATGTTGTACCATCTTTTTCTGAGCAACCTCAGCTGTTGCCTGAGTAACCCCTACCTTCTTTTTGGATTTAGCTTTGGGCTTAGGGATTTCAGGCTTGGATGTTGCTAGTACAAACTTGGTTTCAAACTCATTCTTCATTGTATTGATGTCCTCATTGATTTTCTCCTTCTGTTTGAGTTTGGAACCCCTTTTGTACCAACAATCATCAGTAAAATGATTGAACAAGCCACATATCTCACATGGCTTTTTATTCATCTTATGCTGATCATCAGCTGAAGAGGATTTAACTGCTGAAGACTTGTTCTTCAGCTGTTTGCCATCAGTACTAGCAGTTTTCTTCCTAGTGCATGCTTTCCTTGTATCCTCTTTAGCTGTCTTCAAACCTTTCCTACTGTTAGTTTTCTTCTCTTTAGTGCTAACAGTATTTGAGGTTTGAACTTCAGATGTTGTCACTTGCTCTCCAGTACCTTCAGTACTTCTAGTGACAACACCTGAGTTGATCAGCCTTTTGGTCATGTGACAGTCAGCATTTGAACCATCAGCTGTTGTAGCATCAGCTGATTGGTTTTGGCAGAAGTTAATGCTGACTTCTATCTCTGATGATGCTGATTCAGAAGATAGTAGGTCACATGATGAGAAGGATTGGTTATTGCTCTCTCCATCAGATTCAACTTCTGCTCTTGAAGTGAAATCTGTAGGAGGAGCAATGTGATTATAACCAATGCCAACTTCACATTGGAAGCTGATTGCTTGCTAAGAAGCATTTCAAAACCCTTGCATGATTGCACCCATCGATCACACTCAACTTGGGTGGTTGCAAGAGTTTCCTTGAGGTCTCTGTACTTCTCTAGAAGTACATCTTCCGTAGCTTTATCATCTTTGATTTGGCATTTAAGCTTGTAAATCTCATCATTTTTATCTTTTAGAGCAACCTTAAAATCAGCTTTTCTTTTGGAAATAGTATGCTCAAGCTCAAGATTTTTATCTATTAAAGCTACATTTGCTTCTCTAATAGAAGCAAATGCTGCTATGTATGATTCAGAACAAAGCTTGGCTTTTGCCTCAGTGGATACCTGAGATGAGGCATTGGATGATGACCCTTCAGCAGAATCAAGGGCCATCAGAGCAAGATTTCCAAAGGTTGGTCACCACCATGTTGACCAACACCTTGGAGTAGTTGATCCTGACCAGATAGCTCTTCTGGTAGACTACTCCAGTCAACAACACTTGGGGTGAAAAAGCTATGTTGTTGAGGTTGTGTGTGATGATGAGATTAGGAAGATTGAGGCTCTGGAAGAGCATGAGGTGGTTGAGCCGGGGGTGCTTGAGTTTGGCTAGGCTGAGGCATGTAGTAACAGGGTAAGGATATGGCATATGACCCTGTGGCACAAAATAAGCAGGTGGTGCATGTGCTTGTGATGGATGGCCAGAGCTGGAGGAAGGTTGCCCTCTGTGCTGTGAGCTATTGCTGGGAAAAGTCACAAAGGGTGCAGAGGAGTTAGATCCAGACGATCTACACTCTCTTGCAAAGTGTCCAAGCCTTTGGCACTTGTGACACCTCAACTTGCTCTTGTCAAAACCAATTTTGGTTTTGCCAGAGAGTCCAGGGAATTTCCTACCAGTTCTCATGTAGAACTTTTGAGAGCGGATATTTATCATTGCCATTTGGTTCAAAATATCCATCTCTTCCAGATCATCATCTGGAATGCCCTTCAAGTCCTCCATCAGAAAGCACAAGTTGTCACCACCACCTCCTGAACTACTAACACCAACAAAAGCTTGTTCTGAGTTGGTAGAGAAATCAATATGCTCATCATAAGAACTTTCTGATAAAGCATATTCTGACTCATGACTTATCAAGGCAGTATTACCTTGGACAAAGTCATCAGCGAGCTTGCCAGAAGAGGACAACTTCCTCTTTTGCTCTATCTCTCTCTCAAAAGTGAGCAGTTTCCCATGAAGTTGGGTGAGAGATAGAGTTTCCAGATCAGCACTGGAGCGTAGGACAATGGTGTATGTGTCCCATCTCTCAGGCAGTGACCTGAGGAACCTGTTGTTCATCTGGCTGTTGGTGTACTCTTGTTTGACCATCTTCAGCTCAGAGATCAAACAAGAGAACCGCTCAAACTGCTGGGTCAGAGTCTCACCCTTTCTATATGAGAATGTCTCATATTGTTGGGCGAGGATTTCCCTATTGTTTGCTAAGACCGAATCAGTTCCTCCCAATTGTTCCTTTAGAGCAACCCATAGGTCATGAGCAGACTCATGATGCAAGAGCCCTGAATATATCTCATTAGGAATGGCCATGGCTAGAATTCCATGGGCTCTAGCATCAATTTCGAACAGCTTTAGATCTTCGTCCGAATATTGTTCAGGTTTCTTCGTAACCTGTTCATTAGATTCCGGGACGCTCACCATAGGCTTGTATGGTCCATGCACCACTGACTTCCAACAACCAGCACTGTTGACAGCCAAGTGGTGTAGCATACGTCTTTGCCATATGTTATACTCGTTCCTAACAAGCATCGGAGGCTTTGTTGAGGAACTAGTATTGTGAGGATCATTAGTTGGTGTCGTCATCTCAGGTTTTAGTCAAAAACAAGTTTAAACAAGACAAACGTAACTAAAAACCACCTGAGGACCTCAAGATTTTGGCCAGAAACAGCAGAAACTCACTCTCTATGGCTAATTCTTGCAAATTGCTAATTCGATCAAACAGAGAGATCAAAAGAGCAGTTTCAAATGATCAATAGTGAAATCGATCAATGATTAACCTGCTCTGATACCATTTGACAGGATCTCAGCCTCTCGTTTGATCAATCAGATTGGTTTGCAGTGGATTTAGCACGTTAATTAGCGATTAATGCAAGAACATAAAAGATATTGCAATTAAAAGCACGAATATAGAGAGAGAAAAGAGTTCTGTGAAAAATTAATTGTTCTATTGCTCAACACGTTTTGGCAATTAAAACAGCATGGTTCACCATCCTTTTATAGGCGGCAAAAGGATGGTGGTGATGTCCTTTCTCTGACATCAACCGATTATTAAAATTACAACTGACGGAACATAAAACTACTGAAGATGTCAACAGCTGACATCTTCTTACAAAAGTGTTCCTATCTTTTACAAGTACTGACAAAAGTAAACTACTGAAATCCTACAACGACTGAAGAACAACCTCTTCAGTCGTTTATAACTACTGAAACTATAACAGCTGAAGAACAAGCTCTTCAGCTGTTGTACAACTACTGAAACAAAATAAACTACTGAAAAAGAAAAACCATCACAACAACTGAAGAAGACTTCTTCAGCTGTTGTGACAAACTCTGAGTCTTCAGCACTTGGTTCTTCAAACTTGGGCTTCAGATGATGTAACAGCTGATGACTTCAGTAGATGTCATCAGCTGTTGTCTTCAGTCTTTGTCTTCAGACTTTGTGCTTCAGTAGAAGTTCTTCAGCTCTTCAGTTCTTCAGCTTTTGATTCTTCAGCACTTGTCTTCAGTACTTGAAGTCTTTAGTACTTGTATGATCAGTACTTCAGACTTCAGTACTTGTCTTCAGTACTTTAGAGTCTTCAGCTGTTGTTCTTCAGTTCTTCGATCTTCATACTTTGATCTTCAGACTTTATCAGAACAGCTGATGGGAGTCTTCAGCAGTTTTTGCAGTGGCATGTGGGACTTAGAGGTTTTCCTGATCTTGGCACATTGGTTCTTTTGGTCCAACACTTTTGCAGTTATAACACACCACTGTCATACAGTTTCCTGTATGATATCTCTGACAGATATTGCACTGTGGTGGTTTTTTCTATTTTCTTTCCTTGAGTTGTTCCCAAAAAGTTCCTTGGTGAACGTCGAGCTATTCTTTTCTGAGAACTTTCTCCAAATCTTTTTCCAGGATGATTTTCAGTCCATTTTCTTTTCTCTCCTACCTGTTGATGACCTAATGATCCATTTCTGATCATTTCATCTGTCAGACTTCCTGACAGGATTACTGCTTCTTGAAAGGTTTTGGTTCTAGCAGATTTCACTAGTCCTCTTATTTGTGGCACTAATCCCCAAATATACCTTCCTATTCTTTTTGATAGGGTTATCAAATGTGGTACTAATCTGGATAATTCGTTATACCTATCAGTGTACTCCCGGTGTGCAGATCCTTTCATTTCTAGTGCTAGGAATTTAGCCTCTAGTTTTTCTATTTCATTGAATGGGCACTATTTTTCTATCACGAGGTTTTTAAATTCTTCCCAACTTAGCTTATTCATAATATCTCTACCTCTAGTGTGTACCTCCATTTTCCACCAGGATTGTGCTTCTCCTTTAAGGGAATGGGAAGCAAATAGTGTTTTGAAGTTTTCAGCACAGTTACTGATTTCCAGGACTCCTGCCATGTCATCTAGCCATCTTAACGCTTGTACTGCTCCACCTTTTCCATCAAATTCCCGAGGTCTACAGGACATAAAAGTTTTGTAGGAGCATCCTTTTGAAATTCCATTTAGGATTTCTTCTTCCTGTTGTTCTTCCCTGTTTATGTTTTCAAGTCCCGCTGGTGGGTTTGAGGTAGTTCCAATATTCAGATTTTGCTGAAGTTGGGTAATTAAAGTAGGTAGGGTAGCTTCCAGTTGTTGGGCTACTATCTGAGTTATCCTATCATTTTCAGTGGTATCAGGGTTCACAGGGTTCACGGGTGTTTCTTCTTCCCCCAAGTCTGGTCCTGGGTCGTCCTACTCGAGCTGTTCTCCTGACAGGCTAAGTGTTTCTTTTTGGTGGCATGATTCACTATAGTGAATTTCAATTTTAGTATTGTAAATAAATATCTTAATACAAAATCATTTAACATAGATCAAATAAACATGTTAACATAGATCAATTTTAGAATTTTTGGTTAGAATATAAATCATAAAATTTCACATACTTCACATAAATTCACATAAAATCATAAAGTATATTTTGAGCTTATGGTTATAGTCTAGTTATTTACTTTGAATGATGTTTGGGGATTAGTGCCACAATGAATTTTTAGGTACTATCAGACATATAAACATTGGGAAGAAAAACAGATAGTTATCACTATGAGACCGATCCTTCAGGAGATCACGTATGGGAACGAGACATTCTAATTTATTCTAAGAGAATGGGAACAAGGCCAGGAGATTTATAGAAAACTTCTATAAACGTGAATTTGACACTAATCCCCAAAACATCATAAAGTATATTTTATCCAGATTGTGATAACTAAACTAATTTTATCATAACTATCTTTGAGAAATTTTCTATAAACGTAGAGGCATACGTGTGTTTCTATATACTTTATGATAGTTATGATACGTGAGCTTATGTGTAACATCCCGTATTTTTTATAAGACGATTAAGTTTAATACGTTACTAATTCCAATAATTACAAAAATTATAATAATAATATAATAACAAATAATAATAATAACAAACAAACAAACAAACAAACAAACCCAGTATATGCCACTTAAGAGTAGGGTCGGGGGGGGGGTAGGTGGTGGCAAGTCTTTCCTCTATCCAGATAGGTAGAGAGACCGCTTCCAAATAATAATAATAACAATAATAATAATAACAATAATAATAATAATAATAATAATAATAACAATGAATTATAAAAAAATGTATAAAAATTTAATTTATAAGTTCAGGGTGCTTGTGTCATTTTTAAAATTTGTTTTAAAAGCTTACACATGAAATAACAAACTTAGGAAACCGCAGGGACCGTTTATGTAAATATGTTTTAAAAACTGCTTTCTCTCTCTCCCCGATCTCCGGTACCGGATTCCGGCCACCGGTCGCGGCTCCGGCGAGGCTACTACACCCAAATTAACGTGGATTTTGCTCAATCAATTGCTCCCGACAGCATCGCGTGGAGGATTCGACTCATGGACCACCTTAATTTGAATAATTGAATGACCTACCCATTAAACCACTTCGACCAAACTTTCGGCCGACCCACTCACCTATTCGAGCACTAACTTCATAAATAGACTAATTAAATCGCACATCTACGATTATAAATCTGTTCGTAAACTAACTCAGTTTGCAATACATCAAAAACACACACGAGATTCCACCTCGATTACCCTTCGAAGCCGCGACCTGCAACTCATTCGATTCCTATCTTATGAGCTTCATTACACGAAATTGATAAAGGGTTTTTGATCATTATCACCCTTTGAAACTTCCTGTGCAATCAATTTGGTTAACATCATCATTTGGGCATCGAACCAGTGATACCTCATTCGCGACCTGTTCGTGCTCACATCTCAATCGAAATCAATTCGAAACAGGTAATTGAACATACCCATATACTCGATTTTACATATGGATTAAAAGCCCTACATTAATTTGATAATTAACTTCGAATTCGGGTTCAATTTGATTGAAATCGAATTAGGGTTCTTATGATTTGGGGAATTTTACTAATTAATGTATTTAAGAATTTAAAACCATGATAAACCGCGGCTTAGAGCCTTGGTTCACTGGTTTGGGCTGTGTGTGTGCAGGTGAGAGGTCCCGGGTTCGACCCGGGCAACCTCTTTTATTTTTTTTAAGCTTTTTAACCCTTTTAAAATATGGAAAAATTTCTAAAAATTATAAAAATAAATTCTATAAATTCTCCTTATTTTAAATATTACAAAATTATTTTCTGTAAATTTCTTTTATTTAAAAACCTTAATAAATTTTTATAAATATTATTTATAAATACTTAAAAATTATAAAAATTATTTTATAAACTCTGTTTATTTTTAAAACCACCAAATAATTTTCTGGAATTTATTTTAACATTATTTATTTATTGTATTATTATCTTTTAAAAACAAATGATTTAATTAGTCTAATTTTTATAAAATGGACTTTAAATATAATTAAATTATTATATATATTATATTATTTTTTTAATATGGATTAATCATGATAAATGTAGGAATTATATTTTCACAAATTACTTACAAATGTAATTGTATGTTTATTTCTTATAAAAATATTTTAAATAATAATATAGATTAAGATCTTATTATTAATCGAAACTATTTTGTAATTATCCTTAGATAATTATAAATTACATAATTGAATCACATCGTTTTATATTTATATCATTCCAAATATTTATATATACATATAAAATCCTTCTAATAGAATCAAATGTAAGTAATTATTTGGTAAACTTAACACTTATTAATAATTACTTATTAATACATATATAACCCTATCAAAATCTTGTAATATACATCTATTTGTGTGCGTATCGCACGTCAAACCAAACCAACCCAAAATCCAACCAAATATATCTATTCACGTGGAATACAAATTAAAGACTTAGTTACAATTAATACATAGGTGTTGATCGTGTTTGGACGTGCATTGCATTATTCTGTGAAGTTTTGGTTCATTACATCAATTAAAGGTGAGTTTCGTGGCCCCTTTTTATGTTTATACAAATTTCCAATGTTTTCAATCAAATTGGGGGAAAAGTATGCTCACCTGTTTTTCAATGCTGTACATCATATATTCTATTTCATACGTGGAATCAATGTGATACTGTTTTGCATGCATACATGGTGTTATTTTATGGAAAACTCAAACAACCATTAATTCCCGAGTTTGGGAACCACGGTTAGGTATTGGTAGTACTAATGGGTTGACACCCCCACCCTCGACAGATCGGTTTAACTTATGAGTTACCGACTACAGCTGCCAGCAATCAGGCCATGGGTGAATATATTCCGTCAGATTTATATGCATAAGGTCATTAGGTTTGGTTGTCTTTAAACACATGTTATGTGGTTTGTGCTTGCAGTATGATTCCATATCAAATTCTATACAGCATCAAATGTTTTAAATTTAAACCTGCGGAACTCACCAACATTATGTGTTGACATTTTTGAGCATATCTTTTCAGGTGAATATAATCAAAGAGGATAGCTAGAGCTGATGCCTTAGCAGAGACCTCAGGATTTTAAATAGTTTTGCATTAGTGATTGCATATCATTTGTTTTTCGTTTGTAAACTCCGTGTATTTTGGATTTAGTATTAATAAGACTATGATAGTCGTGGAACTGACTAACCACGACACAAGTCACCATTGTGTCGGGCGACGTCATGACACGAGGATTTTGCATCTAATATCTCTGTAATTACCAAGTGTTATGACGATCCCGTCCGTCGCATCCTTGTGTTTCCGCTATAAGCGAGGGTGTGACAGATTGGTATCAGAGCCTTGGTTATAGAGAATTAGGTGGAGAATTCGACCTAGACTATAACCTAAGAACCTTCATATAGAATGCATACTAGGGATTGTGTGCATTTGATTTTACCTAAATGTCTTTCATGATTTGTGTGACACATAGACACCTGTATTCTGGATTTCCTGGCAAAAGGCCTTCGGGCTAAGGCAAGCGTATTCGTATAAATCTTATTGCGAGACCCGTTACGCTACCTGGGGATTTCTGGGATGAGTGATAACTATGGTCAATACACAAAACTACAAGACAAATGGGTCAAGTATATTAAGTCTATGAACTTAATATACAGGTATATTCCTATATACCTAATAATCTACAAGTATGTTCCTACATACTTGATTTCATACATGTACACGTGTTACCTGAACATCTCGGGGAAGACATTATTACTCTTAGTCTTTCTCCATGGATACTTTTATACTAAGAACGTTATGCTTGTATGCGCACAACATCATATTATTTGGGAGCTTCGGTGATCACGCGTAGCGTCGATCTCGGATATTGAATCCGACCCTATCATGGTTATGACTGAAATCCTGAAAGTATGACGGATATGCAGTTATCATTAGACTTAATGTGCTTATATGCTTATTGGCTATTACATGCTATTATTGGAACTGGCTCATGGACATAAGGACATTACATTATTTATGCTTGATGAATCTAAATAATACTATGATGTTAACTTGGGGTAAGTGATGCTAAGGATGATCATGCAAGGTAAATTACCATTACGGTGCACACGTAATTGCAATTCACCATGCATGAAAAGTCTGGCTAATCTTACCATGAGGTAACGATCATGAGTATCACAAGTTTCTATTCTATACCCTAGGGTGCTAGGGTCATAATTCTAGTAAGTCCTTGTTGAAGGCAATCAAATATCATAAGTCCTTGTTGAAGGCAATCAAACAATATAAGTCCTTGTTGAAGGCAATCAAACATTATAAGTCCTTGTTAAAGGCAATCAAACATTATCAACATTTAAGTCCTGTCCTACTAAGAGCCTTCATGTTAAGTGATGCTAAGGATAAACGGATGTCACGTAACTGGTTTAGGCATCGTTCCGGTATACCATGGATGTGGTGGGAACGCTGCGGGGAACCTTATATATAAGCATCCTTGGTATACCAAGAATGTGTTTAAAACTGGGCTACGTGATGATCCCGATTGACTGAGGCATGGATTGGTTTGGTTGTAAACTATACGTATACGCTTTGTGGATCTTACTACGTCACATCAAACTATTTACACTTTGGAAATGTTTCTCTACAGTCATCAATTCCCGTGTGGAACCGATGTATAGGTTTGTCTGTAGCCATTTATATACTGGTAAAACCGCCTATACATAAGTTGCGGTAGCTCACATCAAACTTATATTACGTTATTCTTTGGAATTATGCTAAGGAAAATTAAGATGTTATGTAACTAGTTTAAGTATTATTCAAAGTATATCGTGGATGTGGTGGGAACGCTGCGGGGAACCCTATATATAACATCACCGGTATACTAAGAATGTGCTTAAACTAGGCTACATAATGATCTTGATGGACCGAAGCATGGATTATGGAAACTTGATGAGTGGAACCATATGTGATTCTTTTTATACTTTGATTCCTATCAAAGCACACACAAATCTTAATCATAGTCAAGGCATTGTGTGTCTAAATCGAATAATTTTCAAAATGAGCTTTGAATCGTTATTCGTGGTTTTCAAAATGTCGTCAAAGTCTGTGCCTCACCACCCAATACATGCAAGGTTGGAAGAGTGGGATGAGTATCTGCTTATCGGAACACATGTCTTCAACAAAGTTGTGGCTGACTTAATGCTGTGATTAGTCGACGTACTCGCTTTGATTTACGAATCAAACGATTACACTCGGAACATCTCATTGTTATTATACCAAATCCTTGATTGTCATTTTCATGCTGTATAGCTCATATTACCCCAAATCTCATAAAATATCTTAATGATATTTTCAGGATGTCTTCTATCAGCCCTTCTATTACTTCTTCTGAAAACGAATCGAAGCCTGAAAAGATTCTTTTAGCGTATCTAGTGCAAACATCTTCTAATACAAAATCTAACCCTGAGGAGGTGATGCTTGATGCACCAGACTCGTTTGAAGAGGAAGAACCCATAGACCCTGTTGTGCACACTCTACCTGCTGTCGCCACTGCACCGATTAATCCTGTGGAACCTAACCCTGTTGCACCTGTAGTTCCCATAGCATCTACAGTTGCAAGGAATGCCCCCGAGGCAAGACCCCAACAAGTGAACAACGAAGGAGCCGTGAGACGGACGGCTCGAATTAGAGGGTTCCCGGCAAACCGGATTAGGATCTGGCCGCCTGCCGACGAGACCAATTTAAGGGGCAACTATCCCGACCTACCCCCGAGTCTCTCTAGTTCCTCCAGCAGTGATGAAGACCAGGACTGACATCACACGAGCACTGATGGAGAAATAACGACTGGAAAAAGTCATCTCTAGTTACTTCATGCTTTATGTTTAGACCCATCTAGACTATGAGTATTTGCTTATTTGGGGTGTTACTTGGGTATTTGAACGTACTTAAAACCTTGGGATTTATAATGATGAATGTATATTATTATTTTTTTGTCTTGTCGTTAAGGTACTATCCTGAGAAGTCCATATGTTCCCTTCGATTGTGAATCGAATGTTCACATCTCATTGTGATGTCGAATCATTTCTTGTCCTTGATTTCGTCTCCATCCTAACAAATTCTGCTATCTCAAACTTTGATCTTAAGCTTGTAATCATGATTTTTCCTTTGTTACACTGATGTAACTTGAAATTTTCCGAATTCCTAATTGATACTAATTTTCCTTTCGTCGTTAAGTCAAACTTCATACTGCTTGCACCGTGGGAAATGCAAGAGTTTTCAAGACAACCTATGACTAAGAACACTCGTATCTCCTAAATGATTCTATCTCATCAAAGCAGGGGAGATTCCCTTACTTTGATGAATCTCTATTACGATAAATGGTTTTCCATTTGTTTGTTTTGTGAAATTTCATCCTCTGGATTAGGGTGACTTCCTTATCTTGAGGATTGACTTCAATTATTCTCATTGGAATTTACATTTCACAAATGACATGATCTCACCAAAGTAGGATTGAAACCCGTATTTTGATGACAAATGTCAACACTCGATTGTTTTCTTGTTAATATCAAGATAAGCATGAATTCCATACCTTGATGACTAAATCTCAACTCTTGATCTTCAACTTACCATGGTTGTAATCAAGTAACGAGAAGGATGAAGTAACTTGAAGGATGAACCAATGTTGGTAATTCGACCTACCAAGCCAAAGCATGATTTCTGAACTTGAAAGGAGACCCGATCGTATTAAGTTGAGTTTGATTCCAAGTTTGGAGCACTTAACTTCTTAAATCAATTTCCCTCCCTTTATCCTCATATTTTGACCTAGCTATAAGGAAACATTTATTCCTTATCTACCGACTTTCATCAAAACGTGATTGTGCGATGGTAGTCTTCCTAAACAATCCCTCTACTAAAGATACTATCAACTTATGAACATGACTTTCTAGTCACGTAAATGTTCTCAGCTGAACTCATGGTTTGTTGAACTGCGTATGTAAAAAGATATTGCTACCTTGCAAAACATGTTTACAAATACTTTTTCCTATTGTTTGCTTCACTTCTAGATTCGCCTTTGAATCCTTAACCTTGAAAATCATTAAAATTCTATCTTGGAATTGAACAACAAGACTTTAAAAGAGAAGTTCTGGAGAAAGTTGTCAGCAAAGAGAGGAATTACTTTTAAGACTGAGTATTTGGAGCCAAAACATTCTTAATATGTGGTGAAACCGTGTTCAGCAAAGATGGAAAAAAAAATGGTGTTAATTACATGGACATGGAAATCACGGATCAGGTGAAAAAGAGAGAAAAGATGGCAAAACTAAGGGAAGAAATAGCTGTGCAGAAGGCCAAAGAGACAGAACTTAATAAAACGTTCATATTACAGAGGAAACGATGAGAGCAAAACAAATGCTAGCAACCATGTCACACGAGATAAGAACTCCATTATCAGGGGTCGTTAGCATAGCAGAAATTCTATCAACAACAAAACTTGATAAAGATCAGAAACAACTTTTGAGTGTCATGTTGTCTTCTGGTGATCTAGTCCTTCAACTTATTAGTGACATCCTCGACTTTTCCAAAGTTGAGTCAGGAGTTCTGAGGTTGGAGGCCATAAAATTTAGGCCAAGAAGAGGTGATGTCCCAGTGGAGGTTAATGGTGATGTTTTACGGATTAGACAAATTCTCACCCACTTGATCATTAATGCTATCAAGTTTACCCACCAAGGAAAGGTTCAGAGTAATCTTTATGTAATAGCAAACCCATTATCTCACAACGTCGAGAAATTAACCTGTACCTGTCATATACCATGGTATGACGTTAAAACATCAATCGTTATTTTGAATGATTGATTCATTTTGTTGTGAACTCATTCCAAGATCTTCGCATAGCGTATTATTCTTAGACCAATGGTTGGTCAAAGGAGAAATACATATTCATAAAAGATGAGTTAAGGTCGTTTCATATGGTGACGTTTGAGGATTCTTAAATTCCAACGGATAACCTTTCTATCATTGCTGGTCTTTTAATGATTTCTAGACTTCACCTTGTCACGAAATTATGTTCTGGAAATTGTGATTATAAGTCTAACATACCATGGTAACTCGTCATCGTGTTCTAACGTTCCATATGCCAAATCTCAAAGAGAGTCTCGCGATTCTCTGGAAGAGTTCAAATTGGCATACATTATGTCAAGAATCTTGTAAAAGATTCTATACAAAACGAAACAAAGCCAGATACCTATTGTCAAAGTCCGCTGGGAATCTAAACGTGGCCCAGAGTTCACCTGGGAACGTGAGGACCAAGTGAAATCCAAGTACCCATATCTTTTCGTTTCAGTCTCCTCGTGATTAAAATTTCAGGACGAAATTTCCTAAAGCAGGGGAGACTGTAACATCCCGTATTTTTTATAAAACGATTAACTTTAATACGTTACTAATTCCAATAATTACAAAGTTTATAATAATAATAATAATAACAAATAATAATAATAACAATAATAATAATAACAATAATAATAATAATATATAATAATAATAATAATAATAATACAATGAATTATAAAAAAAATGTATAAAAATTTAATTTATAAGTTCAGGGGTGCTTGTGTCATTTTTAAATTTGTTTTAAAAGCTTACACATGAAATAACAAACTTAGGAAACCGCAGGGACCGTTTATGTAAATATGTTTTAAAAACTGCTTTCTCTCTCTCCCCGATCTCCGGTACCGGATTCCGGCCACCGGCCGCGGCTCCGGCGAGGCTACTACACCCAAATTAACGTGGATTTTGCTCAATCAATTGCTCCCGACAGCATCGCGTGGAGGATTCGAACTCATGGACCACCTTAATTTGAATAATTGAATGACCTACCCACTAAACCACTTCGACCAAACTTTCGGCCGACCCACTCACCTATTCGAGCACTAAACTTCAATAATAGACTAATTAAATCGCACATCTACGATTATAAATCTGTTCCTAAACTAACTCAGTTTGCAATTCATCAAAAACACACACGAGATTCCACCTCGATTACCCTTCGAAGCCGCGACCTGCAACTCATTCGATTCCTATCTTATGAGCTTCATTACACGAAATTGATAAAGGGTTATTGATCATTATCACCCTTTGAAACTTCCTGTGCAATCAATTTGGTTAACATCATCATTTGGGCATCGAACCAGTGATACCTCATTCGCGACCTGTTCGTGCTCACATCTCAATCGAAATCAATTCGAAACAGGTAATTGAACATACCCATATACTCGATTTTACATAGGGATTAAAAGCCCTAACATTAATTTGATAATTAACTTCGAATTCGGGTTCAATTTGATTGAAATCGAATTAGGGTTCTTATGATTTGGGGAATTTTACTAATTAATGTATTTAAGAATTTAAAACCATGATAAACCGCGGCTTAGAGCCTTGGTTCACTGGTTTGGGCTGTGTGTGTGCAGGTGAGAGGTCCCGCGTTCGACCCCGGGCAACCTCTTTTATTTTTTTTAAGCTTTTTAACCCTTTTAAAAATATGGAAAAATTTCTAAAAATTATAAAAATAAATTCTATAAATTCTCCTTATTTTAAATATTACAAAATTATTTTCTGTAAATTTCTTTTATTTAAAAACCTTAATAAATTTTATAAAATATTATTTATAAATACTTAAAAATTATAAAAATTATTTTATAAACTCTGTTTATTTTTAAAACCACCAAAATTAATTTTCTGGAATTTATTTTAACATTAATTTATTTATTGTATTATTATCTTTTAAAAACAAATGATTTAATTAGTCTAATTTTTATAAAATGGACTTTAAATAATAATTTAAATTATTAATGGATATTATATTATTTTTAATTATGGATTAATCATGATAAATGTAGGAATTATATTTTCACAAATTACTTACAAATGTAATTGTATGTTATTTCTTATAAAATATATTTTAAATAATAATATAGATTAAGATCTTATTATTAATCGAAATACTATTTGTAATTATCCTTAGATAATTATAAATTACATAATTGAATCACATCGTTTTTATATTTAATATCATTCCAAAATATTTAAATATACATATAAAATCCTTCTAATAGAATCAAAATGTAAGTAATTATTTGGTAAACTTAACACTTATTAATAATTACTTATTAATACATATATAACCCTATCAAAATCTTGTAATATACATCTATTTGTGTGCGTATCGCACGTCAAACCAAACCAACCCAAAATCCAACCAAATATATCTATTCACGTGGAATACAAATTAAAGACTTAGTTACAATTAATACATAGGTGTTGATCGTGTTTGGACGTGCATTGCATTATTCTGTGAAGTTTGTGGTTCATTACATCAATTCAAGGTGAGTTTCGTGGCCCCTTTTTATGTTTATACAAATTTCCAATGTTTTCAATCAAATTGGGGGAAAAGTATGCTCACCTGTTTTTCAATGCTGTACATCATATATTCTATTTTCATACGTGGAATCAATGTGATACTGTTTTGCATGCATACATGGTGTTATTTTATGGAAAACTCAAACAACCATTAATTCCCGAGTTTGGGAACCAACGGTTAGGTATTGGTAGTACTACTGGGTTGACACCCCCACCCTCGACAGATCGGTTTAACTTGTGAGTTACCGACTACAACTGCCAGCAATCAGGCCATGGGTGAATATATTCCGTCAGATTTATATGCATAACGTCATTAGGTTTGGTTGTCTTTAAACATATGTTAT
The DNA here is from genome assembly GCA_024085815.1 of Flaveria linearis. Lineage (NCBI taxonomy): Eukaryota > Viridiplantae > Streptophyta > Magnoliopsida > Asterales > Asteraceae > Flaveria > Flaveria linearis. Next base: position 9,363,457 of record CM044003.1, read on the forward strand.
GTGGTTTGTGCTTGCATTATGATTCCATATCAATTCTATACAGCATCAAATGTTTTAAATTTAAACCTGCGAAACTCACCAACATTATGTGTTGACATTTTTGAGCATATCTTTTCAGGTGAATATAATCAAAGAGGATACCTAGAGCTGATGCCTTAAAAGAGACCTCAGGATTTCAAATAGTTTTGCATTAGTGATTGCATATCATTTGTTTTTCGTTTGTAAACTCCGTGTAATTTTGGATTTAGTATTAATAAGACTATGATAGTCGTGGAACTGACTAACCACGACACAAGTCACCATTGTGTCGGGCGACGTCATGACACGAGGATTTTGCATATAATATCTCTGTAATTATACCAAGTGTTATGACGATCCCGTCCGTCGAATCCTCGTGTTTCCGCTATAAGCGAGGGTGTGACATTATGATAGCATAATCCTTGAGGAGATTTATAGAAAACTTCACAAAGATAGCTCAACCGTTGACAGAATTGACTCAGAAAGATGAAAAGTATGTATGGGAAGAAAAACAGAATAAGGCCTTTGAACTCCTTAAGAGTAAATTATGTAGTGCACCTGTGTTAGCTTTACCTGAAGGAACAGATAATTTCATAGTCTACTGTGATGCCTCTCGTCAAGGTTTTGGATGTGTTTTGATGCAAAAAGATAAGGTAATTGCATATGCATCTAGACAACTTAGAGGTAGAAAAGAATTACACCACCCATGATCTAGAATTAGGAGCTGTAATATTTGCACTGAATATTTGGAGACATTACTTATATGGAACTAAGTGTATATATATACGGACCACAAAAGTTTGCAACACATCTTTGATCAGAAGATGTTAAATATGAGACAAAGAAGATGGGTAGAGTTATTAAGGGATTACAACTGTGAAATTAGGTATCACCCAGGGAAAGCCAATGTAGTAGCTGATGCTTTAAGTAGAAAAGAAAGAACAAAACCTCTACGGGTACGAGCAACGAGAATGGAACTACATTCAGATCTGTTAAGACAAATCCAGGAAGTTCAACAACAAGACCTGCTGACACTAAAAGGGCAAAGGAAGATTTAAAAGAAGAAGCAGATGGAATTCTGAAATTCAACGGAAGAATCTGGATACCCGACAACAAACTAATTAGAACAACTGTTCTGCAGGAAGCTCACAAGTCAAGATACTCTGTACACCCAGGAAATAATAAAATGTATAAAGACTTGAAAAGCCAATATTGGTGGCCAGGTATGAAAAGATCAGTTGGAGAATTTATGGAACAATGTGATGTTTGCTCCAGAATAAAAGCTGAATATCAGAAGCCCTCAGGATACTTGCAATAACCAGAAATTCCAGAATGGAAATGGGATCAAATTACCATGGATTTCATAACTAAGCTACCCAGGACTAGAAATAGATACGACACAATTTGGGTTATAGTAGATAGGCTAACTAAGTCTACTCATTTCTTACCTATTTGAGAAGATTACAAGATTGAGAGACTAGCAAGGATTTACATAAAAGAAATTGTGTCTAGGCACGGAATACCTGTATCTGTTATATCAGATAGAGATAGTAGATTTACTTCCAGATTCTGGCAAACCTTACAAAAAGCTTTAGGGACTCAAATAAACTTAAGTACAGCTTATCATCCACAAACTGATGGACAGAGTGAAAGAACAATACAAACTTTGGAAGATATGTTAAGGGCTTGTGCTATAGACTTTGGTGGAAATTGGGATAGTCATTTGCCTTTAATAGAATTTTCATACAATAATAGTTATCACTCTAGTATTGGATTAGCACCATTTGAAGCTTTATATGGAAGAAAATGTAAGTCACCTTTATGCTGGAATGAAATAGGTGATAGACAATTTACAGGTCCTGAATTAATCCAAGAAACCACAGACAAGATCACTGAAATTAAAAACAAGTTGAAAACAGCTCGTGATCGACAGAAAAGCTATGCAGACAGAAGGAGGAAACCATTAGAATTTCAAATTGGAGATAGAGTCTATCTGAAAATATCACCTTCTAAAGGTATCTTTCGATTTGGGAAACCCAGTAAACTAAACCCTAGGTATATTGGTCCATTCAAGATTATTGATAGAATTGGTCCTATAGCATATAAGTTGGAATTACCACAGGAATTAAGTGAAATACACAACACTTTTCACGTCAAGAAATGCTTAACTAATGAAGCCCTAAAAGTACCAATTCAAGAAATACAGGTAGATAGACAACTGCATTTTATAGAAGAACCAATAGCCATTGTGGGAAAAGAAATAAAGAAATTAAGAAGAAGTAAAATTCCTATAGTAAAAGTCAAGTGGAATGCAAAAAGAGGACCAGAATACACCTGGGAAAGGGAAGATGAGATCAAGAAAAAGTACCCTCACCTATTCAGAGGTAATATCTAGTTAAGTTTTCTAAAGCATACTCCACTGAATTTCGGGACGAAATTCTTTTAACGGGGGGAGAATGTGATAACCCTAAAAATATTTTATTATTATATATAGTACGTCGAAAAATTTTCTTCATTTTTTTTACGTGACAACCCTAAAATTTATAATTAATTATACTTTGTGCATGCATATTAAATATATAATACACATATGCAATTATATATATGGAAAATGAAACAAGCAAGTTTGAGTATAAATAATTTTATGTATGATATGCATATATATATACCTTATATACATATATAACTTTGGACTCATAAAATGATATATATTATGGGTGTACGTATGCATGGTTGCATACATACATATATATATGAAAACCTTACGTATGCATGTTGCTTGCATGTCTATATATTTATAATTTATGTATGTACGTATGTTTATATGTCTGAAAACTCACACCTACGTATGTATATGTATAAATTTTTACGTATGCCTCTACGTTTATAGAAAACTTCTCAAAGATAGTTATGATAAAATTAGTTTAGTTATGTAGTGCCAAAATTACGTATGTTTCCTATACGTATGTAAAATATTCTAGGAAATTAGGAGATTTAGTGTCAGCAGGTCTTGTTGTTGAACTTCCTGGATTTGTCTTAACAGATCTGAACATAGTTCCATTCTCATTGCTCGTACCCGTAGAGGTTTTGTTCTTTCTTTTCTACTTAAAGCATCAGCTACTACATTGGCTTTCCCTGGGTGATACCTAATTTCACAGTCGTAATCACTTAATAACTCTACCCATCTTCTTTGTCTCATATTTAACATCTTCTGATCAAAGATGTGTTGCAAACTTTTGTGGTCCGTATATATTATACACTTAGTTCCGTATAAGTAATGTCTCCAAATTTTCAGTGCAAATATTACAGCTCCTAATTCTAGATCATGGGTGGTGTAATTCTTTTCACTACCTCTAAGTTGTCTAGATGCATATGCAATTACCTTATCTTTTTGCATCAAAACACATCCAAAACCTTGACGAGAGGCATCACAGTAGACTATGAAATTATCTGTTCCTTCAGGTAAAGCTAACACAGGTGCACTACATAATTTACTCTTAAGGAGTTCAAAGGCCTTATTCTGTTTTTCTACCCATACATACTTTTTATCTTTCTGAGTCAATTCTGTCAACGGTTGAGCTATCTTTGAGAAGTTTTCTATAAATCTCCTGTAATATCCTGCTAAACCTAAAAATTGACGTATTTCTGTCGGAGTTTTTGGAATTTCCCATTTCTTAACTGCTTCTATTTTTGCTGGATCAACCTGAATTCCATTTTGGTTGACTATATGCCCAAGGAATTGTACTTCTCTTTTCCAAAATTCACATTCGGAAAATTTTGCATACAACTTTTCTTTTTGTAACAATTCCAAGGTTAACCTGAGGTGTTGTTCGTGATCTTTCTTACTCTTAGAATAAATTAGAATGTCATCAATGAAGACTATAACAAATTTATCTAGGTAAGAAATTTATCTAGGTAAGGTTTATACACTCTATTCATTAAGTCCATAAATACTGCTGGAGCATTGGTTAACCCAAATGGCATCACAAGGAATTCATAATGACCATATCTAGTTCTAAAAGCAGTATTGGAAATGTCATCTTCCTGTACCCTTAATTGATGATATCCAGATCTTAAGTCTATTTTTGAAAAATAACTAGATCCCTGTAGTTGGTCAAACAGATCATCAATTCTAGGAAGTGGATACCTATTCTTTATAGTAACCTTATTAAGTTCCCTATAATCAATACACATTCTAAAGGTTCCATCCTTCTTTTTAACAAATAAGACTGGTGCTCCCCAAGGGGATACACTAGGACGTATGAATCCTTTATCTAACAATTCCTGTAACTGAGTCATAAGTTCTTTCATCTCAGTTGGTGCTAAACGATAGGGTGCTTTGGCAATAGGGGCTGTTCCCGGTATCAACTCTATTTTAAATTCTAACTGACGAGGGGGTGGTAATCCAGGTAGTTCATCAGGAAACACATCAGCATATTCATTTACAACAGGAACACTTTCCAAATTTTCCTTATCAAGTTTTGTATCAACAATATGGCCAAGAATGTTAAACAGTTCTTGTTGAGGTATTTTCATGCTTTTTCACAAGTAATCAGTTTCACTGTATTATTTGGCTTATCACCATAAATGCAGAGAATTTTATTTTCCTTAGCCAAAGGAATCTTAATCATTTTCTTATCACAAATGATTTCAACATGATTTGCACTTAACCAATCCATTCCTACTACGATATCAAATCCTCCTAACTTAATAGGTATCAGATTTATATCAAAATAATACTCATCTAAATTCAAGATGTAGTTAGGAATAATTTCATCAGCTTTAATTATCTTACCATCAGCTAATTCTATCACATAAATATCACGTAATTTTTCAGATGCTGAATTGATTGCTGGTCTAAAAGTATGTGAAACAAAACTGCGGGTTGCTCCTGTATCAAATAATACTTTAGCGTACTGGTTATTGATAAGGAACGTACTCGTAACTACTTCTGGTTCATGACGTGCCTCATCAGCTTGTATCACAAATGCCCTTCCACGGGGGTTGTTCTGGTTAGCTGGATTCTCACCCTTTCACTGTGGACATTCGTTCCGGAAATGATTTTCACTTCCACATTGAAAGCAGACGGTTTTTGGGTTAGTGGGGTTTTTGCAGTCTCGAGAAACATGTCCCTTCCTTTTGCAGTTATAACACACCACTGTCATACAGTTTCCTATATGATATCTCTGACAGATATTGCACTATGGTGGTTTTTCAATTTTCTTTCCTTGAGTTGTTCCCAAAAAGTTCCTTGGTGAAGGTCGAGCTATTCTTTTCTGAGAACTTTCTCCAAATCTTTTTCCAGGATGATTTTCAGTCCATTTCCTTTTCTCTCCTACCTGTTGATGACCTAATGATTCATTTCTGATCATTTCATCTGTCAGACTTCCTGACAGGATTACTGCTTCTTGGAAGGTTTTGGTTCTAGCAGATTTCACTAGGCCTCTTATTTGTGGCACTAATCCCCAAATATACCTTCCTATTCTTTTTGATTCTGGGGTTATCAAATGTGGTACTAGTCTGGATAATTCATTATACCTATCAGTGTACTAATCTGGATAATTCATTATACCTAGCTTTTATCAGAGTGCAGAGGTTTATATTACCTTCGAATTTATACCTATCAGTGTACTAATCTGGATAATTCATTGTACCTAAAAATTTATACATATACATACCTATCGGGTGGCTAAGCCCTTTACATACATACATATCAATATGTAGGTATATATATATATGTTTTGTTAACATATGTGTAACTAAACCTTTTATCACCTTTGAATGATGATCTTGATGGTGTTTCACCTCTGGAATCCGAGAACAAGGCTGTAGAGTGCTGGTGGTGCGTGGTTTATGGTTGTTTGGTGTTTGGGGTTGTCGGGTGTTGTTGTTGGTTTGTTTGTTGTTGTTTGTTATAACCGAGAGAGAAGGCAGTAGATGGTGTTGATGTTGATGAAACAACCCAGGGTGAGAGGGACAGAAGGTGGCTGGAGGTGGTGGTGAAATGGTCGAATGATGATGATGTGTGTATATAGATCCGAGAGAGAGATAAGATGATGTTTGGTTGTTTGTATCTAAGTTGAGGAACAAGGGAAGGTGGCTGTCAAGAGCCCTTTTTATGCATACAAGAGAGTAGTCTTAGGCTTAGTGAGTCATCATGTAGTCTAGATGGGTCAACACTTGTAGGTTTGCTTACTCAACCCCTCTAGCTAAGGTGGTGGTTTAAGGAGAGGGGTATGGTGTGAATGCTTTGATGTTGGAATGTGGTGGCGGTTTGTGGTTTATGAGGACAAGAAACCGAGGCATGTGTATGAAACTAAGAAGTATAGATGCATGGTGATGGGTCTTGGTGAGATGAACGCATGGATTGAGATGCATGTGGCGTTTTAAGAAAGAAACAAAATGGAACAAGTTATCTAGGAGATAGGCTAGGTTTTGACTTTTAAAGTGTGAATAGTGGTGTAGGGTGGCGGTTTTGGTGCATGGAACCGAGGCTAGGTTGTTTTTCTTTTTGTTCATAAGACATGAAACTTGGACTTTAATATGACTAGTATTTATTCAATGGATAATACTTTAGGTTAGTGGTTGTAATGGTGTGAAATTATGAAAGGAAAACCTATGGTGTCTGGGAGGGTGGTTTGGGTGTTAGTTTTAGGTTTTAGTTTTTAGGTTTTTGGTTGTTTTGATTTAGTTTAGTTAAATCTTGATATGTTCATATGTACATATATATATGTATCCGTAAGTATATATATATATATATATAGAAGTAAGCTATGTATATTATATATATATATATGAAGATACCTCTCATTACTGACCTTTATAAACATATAAACTTACATATATATACTATGGCATTCAAAATTTTTCATGTATACAAACATGCATACGTAAAAATTATACATATACATACGTAGGTGTGAGTTTTCAGACATATAAACATACGTACATACGTAAATTATAAATATATAGACATGCAAGCAACATGCATACGTAAGGTTTTCATATATATATGTATGTATGCAACCATGCATACGTACACCCATAATATATATCATTTTATGAGTCCAAAGTTATATATGTATATAAGGTATATATATATACATATCATACATAAAATTATTCGTACACAAACTTGCTTGTTTCATTTTCCATATATATAATTGCATATGTGTATTATATATTTAATATGCATGCAAAAAGTATAATTAATTAAAAATTTTAGGGTTGTCACGTAATAAAATGAAGAAAATTTTCAACGTACTATATATAATAATAAAATATTTTAGGGTTATCACATTCTCCCCCCGTTAAAAGAATTTCGTCCCGAAATTCAGTGGAGTATGCTTTAGAAAACTTAACTAGATATTACCTCTGAATAGGTGCGGGTACTTTTTCTTGATCTCATCTTCCCTTTCCCAGGTGTATTCTGGTCCTCTTTTTGCATTCCACTTGACTTTTACTATAGGAATTTTACTTCTTCTTAACTTCTTTATTTCTTTTCCCACAATGGCTATTGGTTCTTCTATAAAATGCAGTTGTCTATCTACCTGTATTTCTTGAATTGGTACTTTTAGGGCTTCATTAGTTAAGCATTTCTTGACGTGAAAAGTGTTGTGTATTTCACTTAATTCCTATGGTAATTCCAACTTATATGCTATAGGACCAATTCTATCAATAATCTTGAATGGACCAATATACCTAGGGTTCAGTTTACTGGGTTTCCCAAATCGAAAGATACCTTTAGAAGGTGATATTTTCAGATAGACTCTATCTCCAATTTGAAATTCTAATGGTTTCCTCCTTCTGTCTGCATAGCTTTTCTGTCGATCACGAGCTGTTTTCAACTTGTTTTTAATTTCAGTGATCTTGTCTGTGGTTTCTTAGATTAGTTCAGGACCTGTAAATTGTCTGTCACCTATTTCATTCCAGCATAAAGGTGACCTGCATTTTCTTCCATATAAAGCTTCAAATAGTGCTAATCCAATACTAGAGTGATAACTATTATTGTATGAAAATTCTACTAAAGGCAAATGACTATCCCAATTTCCACCAAAGTCTATAGCACAAGCCCTTAACATATCTTCCAAAGTTTGTATTGTTCTTTCACTCTGTCCATCAGTTTGTGAATGATAAGCTGTCCTTAAGTTTATTTGAGTCCCTAAAGCTTTTTGTAAGGTTTGCTAGAATCTGGAAGTAAATCTACTATCTCTATCTGATATAATAGATACAGGTATTCCGTGCCTAGACACAATTTCTTTTATGTAAATCCTTGCTAGTCTCTCAATCTTGTAATCTTCTCGAATAGGTAAGAAATGAGCAGACTTAGTTAGCCTATCTACTATAACCCAAATTGTGTTGTATCCATTTCTAGTCCTGGGTAACTTAGTTATGAAATCCATGGTAATTTGATCCCATTTCCATTCAGGGATTTCTGGTTGTTGCAAGTATCCTGAGGGCTTCTGATATTCAGCTTTTATTCTGGAGCAAACATCACATTGTTCCACAAATTCTCCAACTGATCTTTTCATACCTGGCCACCAATATTGGCTTTTCAAGTCTCTATACATTTTATTATTTCCTGGGTGTACAGAGTATCTTGACTTGTGAGCTTCCTGCAGAACAGTTGTTCTAATTAGTCTGTTATCGGGTATCCAGATTCTACCATTGAATTTCAGAATTCCATCTGCTTCTTCTTTTAAATCTTTCCTTTGCCTTTTAGTGTCAGTAGGTATTGTTGTTGAACTTCCTGGATTTGTCTTAACAGATCTAAACGTATTTCCATTTTCATTGCTCGTACCCGTAGAGGTTTTGTTCTTTCTTTTCTACTTAAAGCATCAGCTACTACATTGGCTTTCCCTGGGTGATACCTAATTTCACAGTCGTAATCACTTAATAAGTCTACCCATCTCCTTTGTCTCATATTTAACATCTTCTGATCAAAGATGTGTTGCAAACTTTTGTGGTCCGTATATATATTATACACTTAGTTTCATATAAGTAATGTCTCCAAATTTTCAGTGCAAATATTACAGCTCCTAATTCTAGATCATGGGTGGTGTAATTCTTTTCACTACCTCAAAGTTGTCTAGATGCATATGAAATTACCTTATCTTTTTGCATCAAAACACATCCAAAACCTTGACGAGAGGCATCACAGTAGACTATGAAATTATCTGTTCCTTCAGGTAAAGCTAACACAGGTGCACTACATAATTTACTCTTAAGGAGTTCAAAGGCCTTATTCTGTTTTTCTTCCAATACATACTTTTTATCTTTCTGAGTCAATTCTGTCAACGGTTGAGCTATCTTTGAGAAGTTTTCTATAAATCTCCTGTAATATCCTGCTAAACCTAAAAATTAACGTATTTCTGTCGGAGTTTTGGAATTTCCCATTTCTTAACTGCTTCTATTTTTGCTGGATCAATCTGAATTCCATTTTGGTTGACTATATGCCCAAGGAATTGTACTTCCCTTTTCCAAAATTCACATTTGGAAAATTTTGCATACAACTTTTCTTTTTGTAACAATTCCAAGGTTAACCTGAGGTGTTGTTCCTGATCTTCCTTACTCAGAATAAATTAGAATGTCATCAATGAAGACTATAACAAATTTATCAAGGTAAGGTTTACACACTCTATTCATTAAGTCCATAAATATTGCTGGAGCATTGGTTAACCCAGGTGGCATCACAAGGAATTCATAATGACCATATCTAGTTCTAAAAGCAGTCTTAGAAATGTCATCTTCTTGTACCCTTAATTGAAGATATCCAGATCTTAAGTCTATTTTTGAAAAATAACTAGATCCCTACAGTTTGTCAAACAGATCATCAATTCTAGGAAGTGGATACCTATTCATTATAGTAACCTTATTAAGTTCCCTATAATCAATACACATTCTAAAGGTTCCATCCTTCTTTTTAACAAATAAGACTGGTGCTCCCCAAGGGGATACACTAGGACGTATGAATCCTTTATCTAACAATTCCTGTAACTGAGTCATAAGTTCTTTCATCTCAGTTGGTGCTAAACGATAGGGTGCTTTGGCAATAGGGGTTGTTCCCGGTATCAACTCTATTTTAAATTCTAATTGACGAGGGGGTGATAATCCAGGTAGTTCATCAGGAAACACATCAGCATATTCATTTACAACAGGAACACTTTCCAAATTTTTCTTATCAAGTTTTGTATCAACAATATGGGCCAAGAATGTTAAACAATTCTTGTTGAGGTATTTTCATGCTTTTTCACAAGTAATAAGTTTCACTGTATTATTGGCTTATCACCATAAATGCAGAGAATTTTATTTTCCTTAGCCAAAGGAATCTTAATCATTTTCTTATCACAAATGATTTCAACATGATTTGCACTTAACCAATCCATTCCTACTACGATATCAAATCCTCCTAACTTAATAGGTATCAGATTTATATCAAAATAATACTCATCTAAATTCAAGATGTAGTTAGGAATAATTTCATCAGCTTCAATTATCTTACCATCAGCTAATTCTATCACATAATATCACGTAATTTTTCAGATGCTGAATTGATTGCTGGTCTAAAAGTATGTGAAACAAAACTGCGGGTTGCTCCTGTATCAAATAATACTTTAGCGTACTGGTTATTGATAAGGAACGTACCCGTAACTACTTCTGGTTCATGACGTGCCTCATCAGCTTGTATCACAAATGCCCTTCCACGGGGGTTGTTCTGGTTAGCTGGAGTCTCACCCTTTCGCTGTGGACATTCGTTCCAGAAATGATTTTCACTTCCACATTGAAAGCAGACGGTTTTTGGGTTAGTGGGGTTTTTGCAGTCTCGAGAAACATGTCCCTTCCTTTTGCAGTTATAACACCCCACTGTCATACAGTTTCCTGTATGATATCTCTGACAGATATTGCACTATGGTGGTTTTTCTATTTTCTTTCCTTGAGTTGTTCCCAAAAAGTTCCTTGGTGAAGGTCGAGCTATTCTTTTCTGAGAACTTTCTCCAAATCTTTTTCCAGGATGATTTTCAGTCCATTTCCTTTTCTCTCCTACCTGTTGATGACCTAATGATCCATTTCTGATCATTTCATCTGTCAGACTTCCTGACAGGATTACTGCTTCTTGGAAGGTTTTGGTTCTAGCAGATTTCACTAGGCCTCTTATTTGTGGCACTAATCCCTAAATATACCTTCCTATTCTTTTTGATTCTGGGGTTATCAAATGTGGTACTAATCTGGATAATTCATTATACCTATCAGTGTACTAATCTGGATAATTCATTATACCTAGCTTTTATCAGAGTGCAGAGGTTTATATTACCTTCGAATTTATACCTATCAGTGTACTAATCTGGATAATTCATTATACCTAAAAATTTATACATATACATACCTATCGGGTGGCTAAGCCCTTTATATACATACATATCAATATGTAGGTATATATATATATATATGTTTTGTTAACATATGTGTAACTAAACCTTTTATCACCTTTGAATGATGATCTTGATGGTGTTTCACCTCTAGAATCCGAGAACAAGGCTGTAGAGTGCTGGTGGTGCGTGGTTATGGTTGTCTGGTGTTTGGGGTTGTCGGGTGTTGTTGTTGGTGTTGTTTGTTGTTGTTTGTTATAACCGAGAGAGAAGGCAGTAGATGGTGTTGATGTTGATGAAACAACCCAGGGTGAGAGGGACAGAAGGTGGCTGGAGGTGGTGGTGAAATGGTCGAATGATGATGATGTGTGTATATAGATCCGAGAGAGAGATAAGGTGATGTTTGGTTGTTTGTATCTAAGTCGAGGAACATGGGAAGGTGGCTGTCAAGAGCCCTTTTTATGCATACAAGAGAGTAGTCTTAGGCTTAGTGAGTCATCATGTAGTCTAGATGGGTCAACACTTGTAGGTTTGCTTACTCAACCCCTCTAGCTAAGGTGGCGGTTTAAGGAGAGGGGTATGGTGTGAATGCTTTGATGTTGGAATGATGTGGTGGCGGTTTGTGGTTTATGAGGACAAGAAACCAAGGCATGTGTATGAAACTAAGAAGTATAGATGCATGGTGATGGGTCTTGGTGAGATGAACGCATGGATTGAGATGCATGTGGCGTTTTAAGAAAGAAACAAAATGGAACAAGTTATCTAGGAGATAGGCTAGGTTTTGACTTTTAAAGTGTGAATAGTGGTGTAGGGTGGCGGTTTTGGTGCATGGAACCGAGGCTAGGTTGTTTTTCTTTTTGTTCATAAGACATGAAACTTGGACTTTAATATGACTAGTATTTATTCAATGGATAATACTTTAGGTTAGTGGTTGTAATGGTGTGAAATTATGAAAGGAAAACCGATGGTGTCTGGGAGGGTGGTTTGGGTGTTAGTTTTAGGTTTTAGTTTTTAGGTTTTTGGTTGTTTTGATTTAGTTTAGTTAAATCTTGATATGTTCATATGTACATATATATATGTATCCGTAAGTATATATATACATATATAGAAGTAAGCTATGTATATATATATATATATGAAGATACCTCTCATTACTGACCTTTATAAACATATAAACTTACATATATATACTATGGCATTCAAAATTTTTCATGTATACAAACATGCATACGTAAAATTTATACATATACATACGTAGGTGTGAGTTTTCAGACATATAAACATACGTACGTACGTAAATTATAAATATATAGACATGCAAGCAACATGCATACGTAAGGTTTTCATATATATGTATGTATGCAACCATGCATACGTACACCCATAATATATATCATTTTATGAGTCCAAAGTTATATATGTATATAAGGTATATATATATACATATCATACATAAAATTATTCGTACACAAACTTGCTTGTTTCATTTTCCATATATATAATTGCATATGTGTATTATATATTTAATATGCATGCAAAAAGTATAATTAATTATAAATTTTAGGGTTGTCACGTAATAAAAATGAAGAAAATTTTCGACGTACTATATATAATAATAAAATATTTTTAGGGTTATCACATTCTCCCCCCGTTAAAAGAATTTCGTCCCGAAATTCAGTGGAGTATGCTTTAGAAAACTTAACTAGATATTACCTCTGAATAGGTGCGGGTACTTTTTCTTGATCTCATCTTCCCTTTCCCAGGTGTATTCTGGTCCTCTTTTTGCATTCCACTTGACTTTTACTATAGGAATTTTACTTCTTCTTAACTTCTTTATTTCTTTTCCCACAATGGCTATTGGTTCTTCTATAAAATGCAGTTGTCTATCTACCTGTATTTCTTGAATTGGTACTTTTAGGGCTTCATTAGTTAAGCATTTCTTGAGGTTGGACACGTGAAAAGTGTTGTGTATTTCACTTAATTCCTGTGGTAATTCCAACTTATATGCTATAGGACCAATTCTATCAATAATCTTGAATGGACCAATATACCTAGGTGTTGGACCAAAAGAACCAATGAGCCAAGATCAGGAAAACCTCTAAGTCCCACATGATATCACAACAACAGCTGAAGACTCCCATCAGCTGTTCTGACAAAGTCTGAAGAATCAACAGCTGAAGTTCAAAGAACTGAAGTACAACAGCTGAAGATCCCAAAGTACTGAAGACAAGTACTGAAGTCTAAAGTACTGATAAACACAAGTACTGAAGACTTCAAGTACTGAAGACAAGTGTTGAAGATCAAAGTCTGAAGAACTGAAGAACTGATGAACAACTGCTAATGCACAAAGTCTGAAGACAACGACTGAAGACATCAGCTGATGACAACTACTGAAGTCATCAGCTGATGAATCATCTGAAGACCAAAGTCTGAAGACCAAAGTGCTGAAGTTTCAGAGTTTGTCATAACAGCTGAAGAAGTCTTCTTAAGTTGTTGTGATGGTTTATTTTCTTTTCAGTAGTTTTATGTTTTTCATTTCAGTAGTTTGTACAACAGCTGAAGAGTTTGTTCTTCAGCTGTTATAGTTCAGTAGTTGTAAACGACTGAAGAGTTTGTTCTTCAGTCGTTGTAGTTTTCAGTAGTTTCCTTTTCAGTACTTGTAACAGGTAGAACACTTAGGAAATTTTGTAAGAAGATGTCAGCTGTTGTGACATCTTCAGTAGTTGTGTTCTATCAGTAGTTAGTTAAATAATTGTTTAATGTCAGTGGAATCTGACAACAGTATGGGTCATTTGCCTATAAAAGGGCAGTGACCTGAATGTATTCCACGCCGAAACATGAAATAAACGAATATTATTCCTTCAAGGCAGAATTATTCTCTCTACATCTACTTTTGGTTTGCATGCAATATTCTTTATGTTCTTGCTTTAATAGCTAATATTCATGCTAAATCCGCTGCGAACACAATCTAATTGATCAAACTAGAGGCTGAGATCCTAACAAATGGTATCAGAGCGGGTTAATCATTGATCGATTTCACTATTGATCATTTGAAACTGCTCTTTTGATCTCTAAGTTTGATCGAATTAGCAATTTGCAAGAATTAGCTGTAGAGAGAGAGATTCTGCTGTTTCTGGCCAAAAACTTGAGGTTCTCTTGGTGGTTTTGAGCTATATTTGTTTTGTTTAAACTTGAGTTTGACTAATAACTGAGATGACTACACTAACAAATGATCCTCACAATACTGGTTCCTCAACCAAGCCTCCGATGCTTGTGAGGAATGAGTACAACATATGGCAAAGACGTATGCTTCACCACCTGTCTGTCAACAGTGCTGGTTGTTGGAAGTCAGTGGTGCATGGACCATACAAGCCTATGGTGAGCGTCCCTGAATCTAATGAACAGGTTCCAAAGAAACCTGAACAATATTCGGACGAAGATCTAAAGCTGTTCGAGATTGATGCTAGAGCCCATGGAATTTTAGCCATGGCTATTCCAAATGAGATCTACTCAGGGCTCTTGCATCATGAAACTGCTCATGACCTATGGGTTGCTCTAAAAAAACAATTTGGAGGAACTGATTCGGTCTTAGCAAACAATAGGGAAATCCTCGCCCAACAATATGAGACATTCTCATATACAAAGGGTGAGACTCTGACCCAGCAGTTTGAGCGGTTCTCTTGTTTGATCTCTGAACTGAAGATGGTCAAACAAGAGTACTCCAACAGCCAGATGAACAACAGGTTCCTCAGATCACTGCCTGAGAGATGGGACACTTATACCATTGTCCTACGCTCCAGTGCAAATCTGGAAACTCTATCTCTCACCCAACTTCATGGGAAACTGCTCACTTTTGAGAGAGAGATAGAGCAAAAGAGGAAGTTGTCCACTTCTGGCAAGCTCACTGATGACTTTGTTCAAGTCAATGCTGCCTTGATAAGTCAGGAGTCAGAATATGCTTCATCAGAAAGTTCTTATGATGAGCATATTGATTTCTCAACCAACTCAGAACAAGCTTTTGTTGGTGTAGGTAGTAGTTCAGGAGGCTGCAGTGATAACTGGTGCTTCTTGATGGATGATTTGAAGGGCATTCCAGATGATGATCTGGAGGAGATGGATATTTGAGCCAAATGGCAATGATCAATATCAGATCTCAAAAGTTCTATAAAAGAACTGGTAGGAAATTCCCTGGTCTCTATGGCAAAATCAAAGTTGGTTTTGACAAGAGCAAGTTGAGGTGTCACAAGTGCCAAAGGCTTGGACACTTTGCTAGAGAGTGTAGATCATCTGGATCTAACTCCCCTGCACCCTTTGTGACTTTTCCAAGCAATAGCTCACAACACAGAGGGCAACCTTCCTCCAGTTCTGGTCATCCATCACAAGCACAGGCATCACCTGCTTATTTTGTGCCTCAGGGGTATATGCCATACTCTTATCCCTGCTACTACATGCCTCAGTCCAGTCAAACTCAAGCACCTTCTGCTCAACCACCACAGGCTCTTCCTGAGCCTCAATCTTCCCCATCTCATCATCAAACACAACCTCAACAACACAGCTTCTTCACCCCAGGAGTTGTTGACTGGAGTAGTCTACCAGATGATCTATCTGGTCAGGAACAACTACTCCAAGGTGCTGGTCAACATGGTGGTGATAGTCCTTTTGGAAATCTTGCTCTGATGGCCCTTGAGTCTGCTGAGGGTTCATCATCCAATGCCTCATCACAGGTATCATCTGAGGCCAAAGCCAAGCTTTGTTCTGAATCATGCATAGCAGCATTTGCTTCTATTAGAGAAGCAAATGTAGCTTTAATAGATAAAAATCTTGAGCTAGAGCACACTATTTCCAAAAGAAAAGCTGATTTTGAGGTTGTACTAAAAGAGAAAAATGATGAGATTTACAAGCTTAAATGCCAAATCAAAGATGGTAAAGCTAGGGAAGATGTACTTCTAGAGAAGTACAGAGACCTCAAGGAAACTCTTGCAAACACCCAAGTAGAGTGTGATCGATGGGTGCAATCATGCAAGGGTTTTGAAATGCTTCTTAAGAAGCAATCAGCTTCCAATGTGAAGTTCGGGATTGGTTATAATCACACTGCTCCTCCTATAGATTTCACTTCAAGAGCAGAAGTTGAATCTGATGGAGAGAGCAATAACCAATCCTTCTCATCATGTGACCTACTATCTTCTGATTCAGCATCATCAGAGTTAGAAGTCAGCAACCAATCAGCAGATGCTACAAGAGCTGATGGTTCAAATACTGACTGTCATATGATCAAAAGGCTGATCAACTCAGGTGTTGTCACTAGAAGTACTGAAGGTACTGGAGAGCAAGTGACAATATCAGAAGTTCAAACCTCAAATACTGTTAGCACTAAAGAGAAGAAAACTAACAGTAGGAAAGGTTTGAAGACAGCTAAAGAGGATACCAGGAAAGCAGGCACTAGGAAGAAAACTGCTAGTACTGATGGCAAACAGCTGAAGAACAAGTCTTCAGCAGTTAAATCCTCTTCAGCTGATGATCAGCATAAGATGAAGAAAAAGCCATGTGAGATATGTGGCTTGTTCAATCATCTTACTGATGATTGATGGTACAAAAGGGGTTCCAAACTCAAACAACAGGAGGAAATTAAAGAGCAAATAAAGAAAATGAAAAATGAGTTTGAAACCAAGTTTGTACTAGCAACATCAAAGCCTGAAATCCCTAAGCCCAAAGCCAAATCTAAAAGGAAAGTAGGGAATACTCAGGCAACAGCTGAGGTTGCTCAGAAAAAGATGGTACAACATAGGAATCCATCATCAGCAAACTCTAGTGTGTCTGAAGAGCTGAAAGCTTTATCACAAAGTCAGACACAACTGGTGATGATGGTTCAGCATCTAATGGGAAGAGTCAACCATTTAGATGCTCCTGTGTTGAAACCACAGAAAAGGAAGTCCAAGCCAAAGGGTTCCTCTTCTATACCATCTTCTTCACCTCAGGCTGTTACACATAACACACCTGTTAGTGCTGCACCTATAGTTGAGAACAGACCCAAAACCAAACAGGTTTGGGTCTCTAAAACTAACTAACATGTGGTTATGATTGCAGGGTTCTTTAACATGCCAAAAGAGCATCTGGTATGTAGACAGTGGAGGATCTATGCACATGACAGGAAGCAGCTCCCTTCTTAATGACTACTCTCAAGGAAAGAAGGGATTTGTCTCCTTTGGCAATGATGCAAAGGGTTACATCATCGGAAAAGGCTTTGTTTCCAATGGGGAAATAAGGTTTGATGATGTGAACCATGTGGAGAATCTCAAGTACAACCTCTTGAGTGTCAGTCAAATGTGTGATAAAGGCCATATTGCCCTTTTCACAAGCAAGAACTGTCGGATTCTGTCATCCAAAGTTCTAAATTTGATTGACAAGGTGTTGGATGAATACACTCTCCTGAAGGCCAACAGGACAGGAAGAGTGTATGCCTTAGATCTTTCCAAAAAGATAGATCTAAAAGGCCATCCTTGCCTATTCTCCAAGGCATCTCCTCAAGAGTCTACTCTATGGCATAGAAGGCTGGGGCATGTTAATTTCAAGAACATGAATCAGTTGATAAGCCATGGTTTAGTAAGAGGATTGCCTTTGAAGGAGTTCAAGTGTGAAGACAACTGCACTGCTTGCTTAAAAGGAAAACAACACAAAGTTTCATTCCCTTCAATAGAAGAACCAAAGTCCACTGCCTGCTTGCAGCTCCTGCACATGGATCTCTTTGGTCCTGTCAGAGTGATGAGCATGGCAAAGAAGAAATACTGCCTGGTAATTATGGATGATTATTCCAGGTATGTATGGACTTTCTTCTTGCACTCTAAGGATGAAGCAGCCAAGACTATCATGAACTTTGTGTAATTTGTAGAAAAGCAGTATTCCCTACAGGTCAAGTGTGTGAGGAGTGACAATGGAACAGAATTTAGAAACCACACACTTGATGACTTCTACCTGTCCAAGGGAATTAAGAGGCAGTTTAGTATTCCTAGAACTCCTGAGCAGAATGGAGTTGTGGAGAGAAAGAACAGGACTCTCATTGAAGCTGCAAGGTCAATGCTGGCTGACTCAGGATTGCCACTGACCTTTTGGGCTGAAGCTGTCAATACAACTTGCTATGTACAAAATAGAACTTTAGTGAATAAGAGGTTGATGAAGACTCCTTATGAAATTCTTCATCATTTGGCTCCTCTAATTTCATTCTTTAGAGCCTTTGGGTGTCCATGTTTTATTCTCAACACTAGCAACCCACTCCAGAAATTTGCTAGTAAGGTGGATGCAGGGTATTTGTTGGTTATTCATCAACTTGCAAGGCATACAGAGTCTTCAACTGTAGGACAAAAGTGGTTGAAGAAACTCTGCATGTTAAGTTCAATGAATCTCCAAAGGACAAGATTCCACAAAACCCTGTGGAGCTGTTTGATCTGGACATACTGCAATATGTTCCTTATCAACCTCCAGCTATTGAGCCTGTCAAAAGTTGTCCACCTGGTGGTACTGATGATGATGTAGTCAGTACTCACCTCTTCAGGTTTAGTGACAACCTGCCTGAGTTCACTAAACCTGATGCTCCTGTAGCTTCAGCAGCCCCATCCACAACAAATGCTGATGAGATTTCTGCAAGCTCTACTTCATTTGAGCTGCCATCTCCTACATGGTTTCAGGAATCTCCATCACCATTTGTTGCTGCTGAAAGTCCTACAAACACTTGCATTGACATTATAGTCTATCAAGAGCTGAAGAATCACCCCACATCTCAAATCATTGGTGATATCAATGCTGGAGTTTCAACCAGGAGTCAATTGTCCAATTTCTGCTTTATGCTCTCTTCATCAGTCAGCAAGAGCCAAAGAACTATCATGTTGCTTTAAGAGACAATGGATGGGTTGAAGCAATGCAGCTTGGCTCCTTCAGTTCAAGAAACAGCGAGTGTGGGAGCTTGTTCCTTTACCCCAAGGGAAGTGTGCAATAGGCACCAAATGGGTATTCAGGAACAAAACAGATGATAAGGGCCAAATTGTCAAGAACAAGGCCAGGCTGGTTGTCCAAGGATTTGCACAAGAGGAAGGCATCGATTATGATGAGACCTTTGCTCCTGTGGCAAGACTGGAAGCAATCAGACTGTTCTTAGCTTATGCTGCCTTTCACAGTCTTAAGGTTTATCAAATGGATGTCAAAAGTGCCTTCTTATATGGAAAAATAAAAGAAGAAGTTTATGTGTGTCAACCACCAGGCTTTGAGGACAACAAACATCCTGATTGGGTGTACAAGCTTGATAAGGCTCTTTATGGGCTGAAGCAAGCTCCTAGAGCTTGGTATGAGACACTCTCAACTTTTCTTTTAGAAAATAAGTTCACTAGAGGCACCATTGATAAAACCTTATTCATCAAGACTGTGGGACAACATAAGCTCCTTGTTCAAATTTATGTAGATGACATCATCTTTGCATCCTCTGATCTAAAGTTGTGTGATGAATTTACAATGCTCATGAAGCAAAAGTTTGAAATGAGTGCTATGGGGGAATTACAGTTCTTTCTAGGTTTGCAAATCAAATAAAGGGATGATGGAATTTTCATCCATCAGTCCAAATACACCAAAGAGTTGTTAAAAAGTTTGATTTACAAACCTGTAAGCCCTGTTCTACTCCCATGAGCAGCATCACACAACTAGATGTAGATCAGAAAGGTAAAGCGGTTGATGAAACCCTTTACAGATGTATGATTGGGTCCTTGATGTACCTTACAGCTTCTAGACCAGACATCATGTTTGCAACATGTGTTTGTGCTAGATTTCAGGCTGCACCTAAAGAATCCCATTTGATTGCAGTCAAAAGGATCTTTAGATATCTGCAAGGTACCCAATCACTAGGTCTTTGGTATTCAACTGGGCATTCTTGCAAATTAGTTGCTTTCTCTGATAGTGACTATGCAGGATGCAAAGTCACCAGAAAATCCACTTCTGGTGGTTGCCAATTCCTAGGCAGTTGTTTAGTTTCTTGGCAGAGTAAGAAACAAACATCAATTGCTACATCCACTGCTGAAGCTGAGTACATTGCTGCTGCAAGTTGTACATCTCAGATACTCTGGCTTCAGAACCAACTCTTGGATTATGGCATTACAGAGACTAAGACTCCATTATTAATGGATAGTGCTTCAGCTCTTTGCATTGTCAAAAATCCAGTCCAGCACTCTAGGACCAAACATATAGAGATCAGACATCATTTTATTAGGGATTGCTATGAAAAAGGTCTGATTGATCCAAAGTTTGTGCCTAGTGCTGATGAGCTTGCAGACATATTTACTAAGCCTTTAGATAGTGCCACATTTCAAAACTTGGTACTAAGGCTTGGTATGCTGTAGCTAGAATAATTTGACCAATACTGATGCTCTCAGTTCACAAGTACTGATGAGCATTAGTAGGCAAAGGTCAAATATAAGTACTGATGAGTAATTTAGTCTTCAGCATTTTCACAACTACTGAAGACTAAAATGCTTCAAAGTACTGATGTACATTATTTGTTGAAAACAACTGATGTAGTGAAGTGGATTACAACTACTGATGTATTATTTTCAAACAAATAAGTACTGAAGAACAAATTTTGTTCACAAGTACTGATGTGTAATCTTACATAAGTACTGAAGAACAAATTTTGTTCACCAGCTCTAGAGTATTTCATCAGCACTTGTGAACATCTGTTCACAAGAGCTGAAGGCATAAATATTCACAAGAGCTGAAGGGTCAATGAAACATCTGAAAGTCAGCCAAAGAGCTGATGAGTAAATGTGGAGGCCAGCATGAAACAACTGATTTGACGGAAACAGCTGATGAGTAATTTTACTCCTCAGCTGATGCCAACAGCTGCTGTTTCATACCCAAACAACTGAAGGACAAAACCATGTCTTCAGTAGTTTCACAACTACTGATGGCTAACACCAAGTCCTCAGTTGTTTACAACAACTGAAGCAATACCATGTCTTCAGTAGTTCACAACTACTGATGTCAGTAGTTCACAACTACTGAAGGCTAACACCAAGTCTTCAGTTGTTACACCGTCTGAAGATGGAAACTAGGTCTTCAGTAGTTTATAACTACTGAAGACTGACAACAAGTCTTCAGCCGTTTACAACATCTGAAGGACAAAACCAAGGTTTCAGTAGTTTCATCTACTGAAGACTAACACCAAGTCCTCAGATGTTACAACCACTGAAGGTTAAAACCACGTCATCAGTAGTTTCAACAACTGATGACTAACACCAAACCTTCAGTAGTTTCTTTCAGCCTTTGCTGTACCCTATAAATACCTAACCTTCAGAGCTTTTCATTCTCACTTGACCTAACTTTTCAAAACCTCTGAAATTCCCATACACCATTAATGGCGGCCATGCAACTCAAACCTCGACACAACTGTGTCGCTCATCTCACCAAACCGCCATTCTGGGCCAAGTTCCACAATGCCGTCGATCTGATGACCGACTCACAATACCAGACGGCATTCCTCCTCAACCCCACCATATACACCGACTCCTTATCGGAGTTCTGGACGAACATCATCGTCCAAACCGGAGAGAATGATGGCGAGGTCTCTCTCCAGTCCTCCGTCAACAACCACCCAGTGGTTATTACTCCAGCTACTCTTCGAGAAACCCTAAAGCTGGAGGATGCCACCTACCCAACCTCCTACCCCAAAGGCGCCCTCGATCTATGCTTCACTGCCAACGACTATCAGGACGACCTCTCTGCCACCACCTTGTTGAAGAAACACTTCCCAGATCCCCAACGACTGATCTTCCACATGGTGAATGTGTGTCTGGCTCCCAAACTTCTTCATGGGACCAGATGTCAACAAGGTGGCAACAGGTATTGTATTCTATCCTTGAGAAACAACCCCTAAACTTTACTGATATTATATTTTGGGAACTCAGGGATATGGCCACAAAACCTATTTCTAACCGTTGGATCCTGTATCCTCGGTTTATAATGGCCATCATCCAAAGCCAGCTTCAAGCTGAGGACTTGTTGGCACTGGAGTCCCTGCCATGGCTGTTCTAGCCGAGGTATACTCCAGGCACAACACCGACCACACACTCAAACAGGCTGGCCGGCTGCGAAAACCCACGCAGTAGGAACCCACAGCCTCCACCTCCAAATCCAAAGTCCCCACCAAGCCAAAAGCCAAGAAGCCCAAAAAGGCTACTCAGGGAAATGAGTCCCCTGAGGATGCCCCTGCAACACAAAGGCAGGATGTGGCTGCTGGTTCGATTCTCCCAGCAGCTACCATGACTCCACCCACCACAATCGCACAGGTTTCCTCTCAACAGGAGCCTGATGCAACCACAACTGGGGCACCTACACATCTGGGGTCTTTCTCACTTGAGGAGAGTGCCATTGAAATGCACACTCCTCCCCATGTGCACTCTGCTTCTAGCCCATCTCCCACAGAAGCCGCCCCACAAAGTCCAACCCTAATGATTGCCAAAGTGTTGACCCACCTGAGCACTCCACCCTCTCCCCAGAAACCTATTACAACTGGGGAGACTCCAACCGAAGAGAGGGTGGATACAAGTGCTGGTGGGAGCCCCCAACACAGAGAATCACATGTCCAATCTCCCAGTGTGGCTAGGGAGATAGGACATTCTGGTGAGGCTGCCACTTCCCCTGCATCAGCACATGAGCAGGGTGAAGCTGGTACAAGCAATAAGACCTCACCAGAGGCAACTGCCGATGATGGATCCAATCCGGAGGCTGGAAGTCCCCAGTACCATGAACAAGGGGCACATGCTTTACTGAGCCACACTCAGAGCATGTACATCCTGACATTGTCAGGAGATCAGGTGATTCAGTTCATATTAATGATGACCTGAGCTTCTTCTATGATGTAGTTGCTCACAACACTATCTTAGAGGATGAGATAAGCAGACTCAAAGAGCTGCTTGCTCAAATGACTCAAGATAGAAGTCCATCTGCCACCACCAACCCACAGATGGCACCTTCACCCGAAGGTCTCACATACACTGAGCCACTCCCATAAACTCAGCCACCAGCCCCTGCTTCTGGCACTAGCTCTCAGGGCCAGAACCCCCCTGAGCAGCTAGATGCTATCCTTCAGAAATCCCTGCCTCTCATCACACCCATAATCACAGAAATTGTGATGAAAACCATTGATGAGAGGCTTCCCACACATATCCAACCTCTGGTGGAGGTTGCTGTTGCTAAAGCACTTGCTGAGAGTCAAACCCCAGCCAATGCACCTAAAAAGGGGGAGACCTCAGTGCAAGTTAAGAGGAAGAGGGGAGAGGAGGAGTTAGAAGTAGGTAGAAAGGAGGTGACTGAGAGGGAGAAGGTTCAGGAGACTAAGGGGAAGGGGAGGGAGAAGGAGGAGAGAGCTGAAAAAGAAGTGACTGGAATCCAAAAGGATTTCAGTGTCACTTATCAAAAGAAAGGAGAGAAGAGAGGAGAGGTGAGGGAGAGTGCTGATCCTGATCTAGCAGCCCTTGTCAAGGAGGCTGATGCTGAGCATAGCCGTTCAATGGACTCTGTCATTGAACAGCTGTTCAGGCAAGGCTTTGACAAGGACACTGCCTTGCTAGATCAAGAGATCAGGAATATGGAGAGAAGAGAGATTGAGTACCGATGGACTACTCATAGCCAAGAGGAAAGAAAGAAACTTGAGGCTATGAGTAGGTTCACTTCGAAGTACCTGGGCAGACCAGTCCTTGATGTCAAGGCATGGACCAGGGACAGACTCTTGGCAATAACCACCAAGATCTGTTCGGCTGGTGATTTCACTAAGGGACTGGTCGCTGAGGCCCTCTCTGAAGCCGGTGCTGGGAACAGGACACTGCTAGTAAAACTGACCAAACCAGCCCTTATCTATAGGTTACTAGTAGTGCCTGCCAACATTCCCACACCAACAACCCAACCACAACCCACTAAACCAACCCCTTCACCATCAAAACCCGCAGCCAATGATCCACCCTTGAAGAAGAAGAGAAGGGTGTTGAGGCTGCAAGAAGTAGAAGAAGAGGAGGATGAGGAGGACAGACTGCCCCTTTCAGTAGTCATTCCTCTACCAAAAGCCAAATCCCAAACCATCACTCCCACCTCACAGATGGACACTATGAGGGTAAAGATAGAGGAAGAGGCACAGCAGCAGCTTCATGATGCTGAAATGCTTAAGTCAATTGACCAAGCATATGCTGCCTCTACCTCTATCATGAATATGAAGAAAGAAGCTCTGAGACTCTTCACTCTCAAACAAACCTTCCAATATAACAAAGAGAGAGTGAGGACTTGGCCTGATCCTAGGGTGGCTCACAGGATCACAAAGAAAGATATTCCTGTGAGGTACAAGAGCCAGATGAAGAGGATTGTAGATGAAGTAATCACAGTGGCTCTTGTAGTAACACCCTGGGAAATTGTGGATGAGTTCGAGAAAGCTTATAAATCTAAGCAACCTCCTGAAATGATGTTGGAGAACAGGATGGTGAGGAAAGGCTTAGTTTATAAGAAGCTTGAGAACTTCCACAAAGATGAGCTCAACTTGTTGCTAGAGGGCAGACATCCAGATGAATTTGCTTGCAGGCAAATCACAATAGTTGAGCTCAAGAATGGCAAACAGGTCAAGTTTGTCTCAGAGCTGTACGGTCATGAAGGATTATTTGATGGTGGCGATGAAGGCATGACCAAAGAAGAACAAATGATCTTTGTCGGAGCCTACACCAGAGAATCCTACAGGCTAGTACATGGGAGGTAGGTTTCATGGATGGGATAACAGCTCTGTGTCCAATTCCCCAAAACAGAGCTCCCATCCATACTTAGCCAAACAAATACCAGAAACCTTCTCCCAGGCCAGTGCTTATCAGGGTCAACTTCTGATCTGATCCAGAAGGAAATAGACCAATCTTTATGCCAACAATAAGTGGGACAACAAATAATTAGAGGTTTTGGCTGCATTGGTTCAGGGGGAGTTTGTTGGACCAAAAGAACCAATGAGCCAAGATCAGGAAAACCTCTAAGTCCCACATGACATCACAACAACAGCTGAAGACTCCCATCAGCTGTTCTGACAAAGTCTGAAGAATTAACAGCTGAAGTTCAAAGAACTGAAGTACAACAGCTGAAGATCCCAAAG
Organism: Flaveria linearis; assembly: GCA_024085815.1. Taxonomy (NCBI): domain Eukaryota; kingdom Viridiplantae; phylum Streptophyta; class Magnoliopsida; order Asterales; family Asteraceae; genus Flaveria; species Flaveria linearis. Next base: position 9,388,987 of record CM044003.1, read on the forward strand.
TAATGAAGACAAGTACTGAAGTCTAAAGTACTAATAAAAACAAGTACTGAAGACTTCAAGTACTGAAGACAAGTGCTGAAGATCAAAGTCTGAAGAACTGAAGAACTGATGAACAACTGCTGATGCACAAAGTCTGAAGACAACGACTGAAGACATCAGCTGATGACAACTACTGAAGTCATCAGCTGATGAATCATCTGAAGACCAAAGTCTGAAGACCAAAGTGCTGAAGTTTCAGAGTTTGTCACAACAGCTGAAGAAGTCTTCTTCAGTTGTTGTGATGGTTTATTTTCTTTTCAGTAGTTTTATGTTTTTCATTTTAGTAGTTTGTACAACAGCTGAAGAGTTTGTTCTTCAGCTGTTATAGTTCAGTAGTTGTAAACGACTGAAGAGTTTGTTCTTCAGTCGTTGTAGTTTTCAGTAGTTTCCTTTTCAGTACTTGTAACAGGTAGAACACTTAGGAAATTTTGTAAGAAGATGTCAGCTATTGTGACATCTTCAGTAGTTGTGTTCTATCAGTAGTTAGTTAAATAATTGTTTAATGTCAGTGGAATCTGACAACAGTATGGGTCATTTGCCTATAAAAGGGCAGTGACCTGAATGTATTCCACGCCGAAACATGAAATAAACGAATATTATTCCTTCAAGGAAGAATTATTCTCTCTACATCTACTTTTGGTTTGCATGCAATATTCTTTATGTTCTTGCTTTAATTGCTAATATTCATGCTAAATCCGCTGCGAACACAATCTAATTGATCAAACTAGAGGCTGAGATCCTAACACTAGGGTTCAGTTTACTGGCTTTCCCAAATCGAAAGATACCTTTAGAAGGTGATATTTTCAGATAGACTCTATCTCCAATTTGAAATTCTAATGGTTTCCTCCTTCTGTCTGCATAGCTTTTCTGTCGATCACGAGCTGTTTTCAACTTGTTTTTAATTTCAGTGATCTTGTCTGTGGTTTCTTAGATTAGTTCAGGACCTGTAAATTGTCTATCACCTATTTCATTCCAGCATAAAGGTGACCTGCATTTTCTTCCATATAAAGCTTCAAATGGTGCTAATCCAATACTAGAGTGATAACTATTATTGTATGAAAATTCTACTAAAGGCAAATAACTATCCCAATTTCCACCAAAGTCTATAGCACAAGCCCTTAACATATCTTCCAAAGTTTGTATTGTTCTTTCACTCTGTCCATCAGTTTGTGGATGATAAGTTGTACTTAAGTTTATTTGAGTCCCTAAAGCTTTTTGTAAGGTTTGCCAGAATCTGGAAGTAAATCTACTATCTCTATCTGATATAATAGATACAGGTATGCCGTGCCTAGACACAATTTCTTTTATGTAAATCCTTGCTAGTCTCTCAATTTTGTAATCTTCTCGAATAGGTAAGAAATGAGCAGACTTAGTTAGCCTATCTACTATAACCCAAATTGTGTCGTATCCATTTCTAGTCCTGGGTAACTTAGTTATAAAGTCCATGGTAATTTGATCCCATTTCCATTCTGGGATTTCTGGTTGTTGCAAGTATCCTGAGGGCTTCTGATATTCATCTTTTATTCTGGAGCAAACATCACATTGTTCCACAAATTCTCCAACTGATCTTTTCATACCTGGCCACCAATATTGGCTTTTCAAGTCTCTATACATTTTATTATTTCCTGGGTGTACAGAGTATCTTGACTTGTGAGCTTCCTGCAGAACATTTGTTCTAATTAGTCTGTTATCGGGTATCCAGATTCTACCATTGAATTTTAGAATTCCATCTGCTTCTTCTTTTAAATCTTTCCTTTGCCCTTTTAGTGTCAGTAGGTCTTGTTGTTGAACTTCCTGGATTTGTCTTAACAGATCTAAACGTAGTTCCATTTTCATTGCTCGTACCCGTAGAGGTTTTGTTCTTTCTTTTCTACTTAAAGCATCAGCTACTACATTGGCTTTCCCTGGGTGATATCTAATTTCACAGTCGTAATCACTTAATAACTCTACCCATCTCCTTTGTCTCATATTTAACATCTTCAGATCAAAGATGTGTTGCAAACTTTTGTGGTCCGTATATATTATACACTTAGTTTCATATAAGTAATGTCTCCAAATTTTCAGTGCAAATATTACAGCTCCTAATTCTAGATCATGGGTGGTGTAATTCTTTTCACTACCTCAAAGTTGTCTAGATGCATATGCAATTACCTTATCTTTTTGCATCAAAACACATCCAAAACCTTGACGAGAGGCATCACAGTAGACTATGAAATTATCTGTTCCTTCAGGTAAAGCTAACACAGGTGCACTACATAATTTACTCTTAAGGAGTTCAAAGGCCTTATTCTGTATTTCTTCCAATACATACTTTTTATCTTTCTGAGTCAATTCTATCAACGGTTGAGCTATCTTTGAGAAGTTTTCTATAAATCTCCTGTAATATCCTGCTAAACCTAAAAATTGACGTATTTCTGTTGGAGTTTTTGGAATTTCCCATTTCTTAACTGCTTCTATTTTTGCTGGATCAACCTGAATTCCATTTTGGTTGACTATATGCCAAGGAATTGTATTTCCCTTTTCCAAAATTCACATTTGGAAAATTTTGCATACAACTTTTCTTTTTGTAACAATTCCAAGGTTAACCTGAGGTGTTGTTCGTGATCTTCCTTACTCAGAATAAATTAGAATGTCATCAATGAAGACTATAACAAATTTATCTAGGTAAGGTTTACACACTCTATTCATTAAGTCCATAAATATTGCTGGAGCATTGGTTAACCCAAGTGGCATCACAAGGAATTCATAATGACCATATCTAGTTCTAAATGCAGTCTTAGAAATGTCATCTTCTTCTACCCTTAATTGAAGATATCCAGATCTTATGTCTATTTTTGAAAAATAACTAGATCCCTACAGTTTGTCAAACAGATCATCAATTCTAGGAAGTGGATACCTATTCTTTATAGTAACCTTATTAAGTTCCCTATAATCAATACACATTCTAAAGGTTCCATCCTTCTTTTTAACAAATAAGACTGGTGCTCCCCAAGGGGATACACTAGGACGTATGAATCCTTTATCTAACAATTCCTGTAACTGAATCATAAGTTCTTTCATCTCAGTTGGTGCTAAACGATAGGGTGCTTTGGCAATAGGGGTTGTTCCCGGTATCAACTCTATTTTAAATTCTACTTGACGAGGGGGTGGTAATCCAGGTAGTTCATCAGGAAACACATCAGCATATTCATTTACAACAGGAACACTTTCCAAATTTTCTTTATCAAGTTTTGTGTCAACAATATAGGCCAAGAATGCTAAACAATTCTTGTTGAGGTATTTTCATGCTTTTTCACAAGTAATCAGTTTCACTGTATTATTTGGCTTATCACCATAAATGCAGAGAATTTTATTTTCCTTAGCCAAAGGAATCTTAATCATTTGCACTTAACCAATACATCCCTACTACGATATCAAATCCTCCTAACTTAATAGGTATCAGATTTATATCAAAATAATACTCATCTAAATTCAAGATGCAGTTAGGAATAATTTCATCAGCTTCAATTATCTTACCATCAGCTAATTCTATCACATAAATATCACGTAATTTTTCAGATGTTGAATTGGTTGCTGGTCTAAAAGTATGTGAAACAAAACTGCGGGTTGCTCCTGTATCAAATAATACTTTAGCGTACTGGTTATTGATAAGGAACGTACCCGTAACTACTTCTGGTTCATGACGTGCCTCATCAGCTTGTATCACAAATGCTCTTCCACGGGGGTTGTTCTGGTTAGCTGGAGTCTTACCCTTTCGCTGTGGACATTCGTTCCGGAAATGATTTTCACTTCCACAATGAAAGCATACGGTTTTGGGTTAGTAGGGTTTTTGCAGTCTCGAGAAACATGTCCCTTCCTTTTGCAGTTATAACACACCACTGTCATACAGTTTCCTGTATGATATCTCTGATAGATATTGCACTGTGGTGGTTTTTCTATTTTCTTTCCTTGAGTTGTTCCCAAAAAGTTCCTTGGTGAAGGTCGAGCTATTCTTTTCTAAGAACTTTCTCCAAATCTTTTTCCAGGATGATTTTCAGTCCATTTCCTTTTCTCTCCTACCTGTTGATGACCTAATGATCCATTTCTGATCATTTCATCTGTCAGACTTCCTGACAGGATTACTGCTTCTTGGAAGGTTTTGGTTCTAGCAGGTTTCACTAGGCCTCTTATTTGTGGCACTAATCCCCAAATATACCTTACTATTCTTTTTGATTCTGAGGTTATCAAATGTGGTACTAATCTGGATAATTCATTATACCTATCAGTGTACTCCCGGTGTGCAGATCTTTTCATCTCTAATGCTAGGAATTCAGCCTCTAGTTTTTCTATTTCAATGTATGGGCAGTATTTTTCTATCACGAGGTTTCTAAATTCTTCCCAACTTAGCTTATTCATAATATCTCTACCTCTAGTATGTACCTCCATTTTCCCCCAGGATTGTGCTTCTCCTTTAAGGGAATGGGAAGCAAATAGTGTTTTGAAGTTTTCAGCACAGTTACTGATTTCCAGGACTCCTTCCATGTCATCTAGCCATCTTAACGATTGTACTGCTCCACCTTTTCCATCAAATTCCCGAGGTCTACAGGACATAAAAGTTTTGTAGAGCATCCTTTTGAAATTTCATTTAGGATTTCTTCTTCCTGTTGTTCTTCCATGTTTATGTTTGCAAGTCCCGCTGGTGGGTTTGAGGTAGTTCCAATATTCAGATTTTGCTGAAGTTGGGTAATTAAAGTAGGTAGGGTAGCTTCCAGTTGTTGGGCTACTATCTGAGATATCCTATCATTTTCAGTGGTATCAGGGTTCACAGGGTTCACGGATGTTTCTTCCTCAAGTCTGGTCCTGGGTCGTCCTACTCGAGCTGTTCTCCTGACAGGCTGAGTGTTTCTTTTTGGAGGCATGATTCACTATAGTGAATTTCAATGTTAGTATTGTAAATAAATATCTTAACACAAAATCATTTAACATAGATCAAATAAACATGTTATCACAAAAATACATATATCAGTTAAGCACTTATTTCTTTTATTCTAAAAAACTTAAACTATAAACTTTCAGTTTTTGCTAAGCCATTTCCAGATCCTGGTGAAGATACTTTTCTTGGGTGTCTTGAGCTTTTTAATATCCTTTTGGATTTTCCAGATTCCCAGCTGTATCATCTTAAGTTTCTTAAGAGTCTGTCGGGTTGTCTTCACCTGATCCAACTTAGGCTTAATGATTCTATCTTCATCTTTTGGAAAATCAGGAGATTGTCTTTCAAAATCCTCAGATTGCTTAGCTTTAAATTTGTGTCCACGTAGTATCTTTTTCCTAGGAGTCTTAATTGTATATCCTTCCATGTGTACTGGTGCACGTCTAACATAAAATTTTGTCTTATTCTCCATTTCTGTTGGGGTACTGTCCCTAGTCTGTTGAGGTTCCAGTTCAGGTTCTATTTCTTTGGGACTGCTATGGTGTAGATCTCCTGAAGGATCGGTTTCACAGTGATAATTATCTGAGTTCATACTGCAAAATTTCTTAACAATATTTCACAAAATGAGTTAGTCATTAACTTATCAAAATTTTTGGTTAGAATATAAATCATAAAATTTCACATACTTCATATAAATTCACATAAAATCATAAAGTATATTTTGAGCTTATGGTTATAGTCTAGTTATTTACTTAAAATAACTAATTCCCTATAACCAATGGCTCTGATACCAACCTGTCACATCCCGGCGGAAGCGTGAACGAGACGGATGAAATGTGACTAGCTTTTATCAGAGTGCAGTGGTTTATATTAAATAAACAGAGATATAACCAAAACATAATACAAACATGCTTTTTATTACTTAATATTCGAGATTACATCTTTTACATAATATACCAAAATTGATGTAATCAATTACAACTAAGTTACAGCATGCTTAAAATCTATGAAAATGCGCGTCCACGTACACAGCCCCGTTAAACCTCAAAGCTGAAATCAAATGTATTACTCATTTCCTGAAAAAGTACACTTAAACCAGTCAACAAAAATGTTGGTGAGAACATAGGTTTAATCCAGACAAAATATTTTGTTGATGTATCAATTACAACCAAACCTGCTCACAACATAATCATACTGTCACGAAATAATCATAAAATCAGATAATATTACATCCTAACCCCCATTCGGTTAGATGTAGGAAAATAGCAGTAACCCTCATTCGGTTAGTGCAAATATTCTCCTAAATAGCTGCTACTAATATTATTGACCGGTTCCTCATTCGAACTAATGGTTGTGTCGCAAATGACAGTAAGCAAACAAAATATTTTCAAAATAACACATCAACGCAAAAAGTATACTTTTCCCCCAAAACGTTACGGAATGCCAAACGGTTGAAAATTGGGCTATGAATTCACCGTGTCTTCTCACTTGAACCTAACAAGATAGTTCACAGTGTCAGAAAATACTTCAAATATTTTTTTCTGATTTTTATTGACTGTAAAAATTAATAGAAACATCTTCGGGCCTCTAAAAAATTCTTTATTCATAATAGGTTGTGATTTATTCAAAAATCACACAAAATTGCTATTGATGTCCAAAAATTACCAAATTTGGTAAAATATAAGTTTGAACAACCTGTAACTTCCCATAATTTTCACAACTTCAAATCCTTCACAAATTATTTCCCATAAATCCCACAATATTCTCAATATTCATCATAATACCTTCTGCTGTCCAATAAATCCTATATATTTCATAGAATTTTGTCGAAAAAGTCAGTAACATCACATAATTTTTATAGAATCCAACTCTTGACAGATTATTTTCTGTAAATTTCATAATATTCCCATAAATAGTTAAAAATAGCTTCTGTTTACGAAAAATTCCCAAAATTCTACAGAAGACTTCTACAATAAAATAAAGCATCATATAATTATTTCAGTGTCCAAGTCATAACATATTAGTTTCTGTAATTTTCACAATAATTGACATATTTAGTAAAAATATTCATACTGCTCCAGAATTTATAAAAATAATATATTCTACAGTATTTGCTTTAATATTTCATCTATGATTTTATCCGAATTTATTATGTAATTTAAGTATTTATTACAATTTATTTATTGCAGAACATATAAAATTCATATCCTTATTATAACAAGGAATAAAATTCTGAAATAATTCCAGGGGCTTTTATACCTCAAAAGAATCATTCTTAAATTTTATTAGAATTCTCCCGAATTTATTTCTATTTTTGATATTTTTTTCTATTTTCCATTATAAAATAATTTATATAAATTATTTTACTTATCAAAATTTTATCAAAGTTTCCAGTTTATTATTTCAGAATAAAAACAAAAAATTTTCAATGTTTATTCCCACAATTGCTTTCATTTAATATTTATTTTATTTTTCTTAATAATTATGATATATATTTTGTAAAATTCAAATATATCTTTCTAAATTATAAGTTCCTGAGTTTTGGAACTTATTATTCAAGATTTGTGGTTTAAAATTTCTCAAAATTGGTTTCGGGTGGCTAAGCCCTTTATATACATACATGTAACACCCATATTTTTCTTTTAAAGAAACAAAGGAATAAAAGAGAAAGAAAAAGGGGAAAAAGAAAGTCAATCCCAAAATTGAGGGACCAAAAGTGAAAAAGATGATAAAAATCTTGAAAAGAAGGTTTAAAAGGGGCATGGCCGCCCATCCCTCCTTCACTATCTTCAATCGGCTGAAAGGAAGAAAGAAGAGAGAGAAAGCTCTCGGTTCTAGAGAGAGAAAGAGGAGGAAGCAGCTGAAAAGGTGAGTTTTCTTTTATATGAGTTCGGTTTCAGCTGGGTTTCGAGTTCTAAACCGAAGTTCTTGGTGATTTGTGTCTGTTCTCGGGACTTAGGAGCAGAATTCGAAGGTGTGTCTCGGATTTGTAGTGAGCTACTGAAAGATTGTTTCAGGTGAGTTCTAGACCCCGTTTTACTGGTTTTTAAATGTTTTGGGGCTGGAAAATGCATGCAAGTATGTTTTTGTAAAGTTTGGGTTGAAACCCGTATGAAATGAATGTATGTATGCTTATGTTTATGTTAGATTTATGCCTAGAATCATATGTATATGTTTAGAACTAGGCATTATGATGTTTGGGACTTGGATTATGGATTAGACACATGAACAGGTTGCAAATATGTCTAGTTACCCACTTCGGTGGGGGTGTAGTTACCCACATAGTGGGGGTGTAGTATGCCATGTTACCCACTTCGGTGGGGGTGTAGTTACCCATTTCGGTGGGGGTGATGTTACCCACTTCGGTGGGGGTGTAGTTACCCACTTCGGTGGGGGTGATGTTACCCATTTCGGTGGGGGGTGTTGCTACCCGAGTTATGTTTAACTTCGGGGGTGTGGCATAAGGCCAAACATAGTTATGAGGTGAGCGACTTTGTGTTGCAACAGACTCGGATGGAGTTCAATCTCTGTGATTGACTCGTACGGGATCTTTGTCGCGTATCCCGGTGCTGTGCTAGTCCTCGGACATGAGTCGGGGATATTGCATGAGACAAGATCTAGATGAGAATGAGAAATATGAAAGAAAGTCTCGCATGGTCTAGGGGTAATAGAGTGTCGGTCTATGGACTGAGAACCATAGGGGCACCAGTATGTTAGAGTATGCCTTGTCGGCTCATGGGTATGAACCACGAGGGCAGGGAAGGGAGGTGACCCTTAGAGATTTGCATGCTTAACAAATGAAAGTTAAAGAACGAACGAATGATAGTAATGAACGGAGGAACACAATGATAACGTATGAAATGGGATCCTTGTCACTTGACCTCAGTAATCCTGGCTGTGTGCCATGAAGAGGGTAAAGTTTGACTGGACCTAGATAAAAGTGAAAGATAGAGGATGCATGAAAGTAATGAACGTACTAATAAATGAAATGAATGTAAGAATGAACGTAACGTACGTAAAGACGAATGTAACGAACGTATGAGTGAAAGTGAGAAACGCATGAACGAAAGCTAATGAATGAATGATGAAGATAATAATAATATTATCTACGTGTATGTAGGCTGTATGATTGTATGTATAAAAGAACGGTTTTTAGATGGAAAGTAAAGTATGTTTTATTATAAAACTAGAACTCACTCAGCAACGCTGACGTTTTATGTATTTTCCAGTTGGCAGGTATGTTGCTGAGGATGGCACGAGGTGACTACTCAGTTGTTGAGGCTGGCATCCATATTTTGACATGTCAATGTATTTTGAAATGAAAAAGAATGTTGTAATGAAATAAATGACATGTTTTTGTTATTAATGAATGTTATTAAATTCCGCTGCAAAGTAAATATGTGTTTTAAAACGTTTTATGTGCGATGAATGACCAACTGTGAGGTGCCCGGGAACGGGGCCTTACAATACATATCAATATGTAGGTATATATATATATATGTTTTGTTAACATATGTGTAACTAAACCTTTTATCACCTTTGAATGATGATCTTGATGGTGTTTCACCTCTGGAATCCGAGAACAACGCTGTAGAGTGCTGGTGGTGCGTGGTTTATGGTTGTTTGGTGTTTGGGGTTATCGGGTGTTGTTGTTGGTGTTGTTTGTTTTTGTTTGTTATAACCGAGAGAGAAGGCAGTAGATGGTGGTGATGTTGATGAAACAACCCAGGGTGAGAGGGACAGAAGGTGGCTGGAGGTGGTGGTGAAATGGTCGAATGATGATGATGTGTGTATATAGATCCGAGAGAGAGATAAGGTGATGTTTGGTTGTTTGTATCTAAGTCGAGGAATAAGGGAAGGTGGTTGTCAAGAGCCCTTTTTATGCATACAAGAGAGTAGTCTTAGGCTTAGTGAGTCATCATGTAGTCTAGATGAGTCAACACTTGTAGGTTTGCTCACTCAACCCCTCTAGCTAAGGTGGCGGTTTAAGGAGAGGGGTATGGTGTGAATGCTTTGATGTTGGAATGATGTGGTGGCGGTTTGTGGTTTATGAGGACAAGAAACCGAGGCATGGGTATGAAATTAAGAAGTATAGATGCATGGTGATGGGTCTTGGTGAGATGAATGCATGGATTGAGATGCATGTGGCGGTTTTAAGAAAGAAACAAAATGGAACAAGTTATCTAGGAGATAGGCTAGGTTTTGACTTTTAAAGTGTGAATAGTGGTGTAGGGTGGCGGTTTTGGTGCATGGAACCGAGGCTAGGTTGCTTTTCTTTTTGTTCATAAGACATGAAACTTGGACTTTAATATGACTAGTATTTATTCAATGGATAATACTTTAGGTTAGTGGTTGTAATGGTGTGAAATTATGAAATGAAAACCGAGGGTGTCTGGGAGGGTGGTTTGGGTGTTAGTTTTAGGTTTTAGTTTTTAGGTTTTTGGTTGTTTTGATTTAGTTTAGTTAAATCTTGATATGTTCATATGTACATATATATATATGTATCCGTAAGTATATATATATACATATATAGAAGTAAGCTATGTATATATATATATATATATGAAGATACCTCTCATTACTGACCTTTATAAACATATAAACTTACATATATATACTATGGCATTCAAAATTTTTCATGTATACAAACATGCATACGTAAAAATTTATACATATACATACGTAGGTGTGAGTTTTCAGACATATAAAAATACGTACATACGTAAATTATAAATATATAGACATGCAAGCAACATGCATACGTAAGGTTTTCATATATATATATATGTATGCAACCAAGCATACGTACACCCATAATATATATCATTTTATGAGTCCAAAGTTATATATGTACTGTCACATCCCGGCGGAACCATGAACGAGACGGATGGAATGTGACTAGCTTTTATCAGAGTGTAGAGGTTTATATTAAATAAACACAGATATAACCGAAACATAATACGGACATGCTTTTTATTACTTAATATTCGAGATTACATCTTTTACATAATATACCAAAATTGATGTAATCAATTACAACTAAGTTATAGCATGCTTAAAATCTATGAAAATGCGCGTCCACGTACACAGCCCCGTCAACGATGTTGACGGTTAGTGTTACACAGACCCGTCCTATAATTTCGCCCCAACCATCGTGAACCTCAAAGCTGAAATCAAACGTGTTACTCATTTCCTGAAAAAGTACACTTAAACCAGTCAACAAAAATGTTGGTGAGAACATAGGTTTAATCCAGACAAAATATTTTGTTGATGAATCAATTACAACCAAACCTGCTCACAACATAATTATACTGTCACGAAATAATCTGAAAATCAGATAATATTACATCCTAACCCCCATTCGATTAGATGCAAGAAAATAGCAGTAACCCTCATTCGGTTAGTGCAAATATTCTCCTAAGTAGCTGCTACTAATATTATTGACCGGTTCCTCATTCGAACTAATAGTTGTGTCGCAAATGACAGTAAGCAAACAAAATATTTTCAAAATAACACATCAACGCAAAAAGTATACTTTTCCCCCAAAACGTTACGGAATGGCAAACGGTTGAAAATTGGGCTATGAACTCACCGTGTCTTCTCACTTGAACCTAACAAGATAGTTCACAGTGTCAGACAATACTTCAAATATTTTTTCCTGGTTTTCATTGACTGTAAAAATTAATAGAAACATCTTCGGGCCTCTAAAAAATTCTTTATTCATAATAGGTTGTGATTTATTTAAAAATCACACAAAATACCTATTAATGTCCAAAAATTACCAAATTTGGTAAAATATAAGTTTGAACAACCTGTAACTTCCCATAATTTTCACAATTTCAAATCCTTCACAAATTATTTCCCATAAATCCCAAATATTCTCAATATTCATCATAATACCTTCTGCTGTCCAATAAATCCTCTATATTTCATAGAATTTTTTCTAAAAAGTCAGTAACATCACATAATTTTTATAGAATCCAACTCTTGACAGATTATTTTCTGTAAATTTCATAATATTCCCATAAATAGTTAAAAATAGCTTCTGTTTACGAAAAATTCCCAAAATTCTACCGAAGACTTCCCCAATAAAATAAAGCATCATATAATTATTTCAGAGTCCAAGTCATAACAGATTAGTTTTTGTAATTTTCACAATAATTGACATATTTAGTAAAAATATTCATACTGCTCCATAATTTATGAAAATAATATATTCTACAGTATTTGCTTTAATATTTCATTATGAATTTATCCGAATTTCTTATGTATTTAAATATTTATTACGATTTATTTATTACAGAACATATAAAATTCATATCCTTATTATAACAAGGAATAAAATTCTGAAATAATTCCAGGGGCTTTTATACCTCAAAAGAATCATTTTGTAATTTTATCAGAATTCTCCAGAATTTATTTCTATTTTTGATATTTTTTTCTATTTTCCATTATAAAATAATTTATATAAATTATTTTACTTATCAAAATTTTATCAAAGTTTCCAGTTTATTATTTCAGAATAAAAACAAAAATTTTTCAATGTTTATTCCCATAATTACTTTCATTTAATATTTATTTGATTTTTCTTAATAATTATGATATATATTTTTGTAAAATTCAAATATATCTTTCTAAATTATAAGTTCCTGAGTTTTGGAACTTATTATTCAAGATTTGTGATTTAAAATTTCCTAAAATTGGTTTCGGGTGGCTAAGCCTTTTATATACATACATATCAATATGTAGGTATATATATATGTTTTGTTAACATATGTGTAACTAAACCTTTTATCACCTTTGAATGATGATCTTGATGGTGTTTCACCTCTGGAATCTGAGAACAAGACTGTAGAGTGCTGGTGGTGCATGGTTTATGGTTGTTTGGTGTTTGGGGTTGTCGGGTGTTGTTGTTGGTGTTGTTTGTTATTGTTTGTTATAACCGAGAGAGAAGGCAGTAGATGGTGGTGATGTTCATGAAACAACCCAGGGTGAGAGGGACAGAAGGTGGCTGGAGGTGGTGGTGAAATGGTCGAATGATGATGATGTGTGTATATAGATCCGAGAGAGAGATAAGGTGATGTTTGGTTATTTGTATCTAAGTCGAGGAACAAGGGAAGGTGGCTGTCAAGAGCCCTTTTTATGCATACAGGAGAGTAGTCTTAGGCTTAGTGAGTCATCCAGTAGTCTAGATGAGTCAACACTTGTAGGTTTTCTTACTCAACCCCTCTAGCTAAGGTGGCGGTTTAAGGAGAGGGGTATGGTGTGAATGCTTTGATGTTGGAATGATGTGGTGGCGGTTTGTGGTTTATGAGGACAAGAAACCGAGGCATGGGTATGAAATTAAGAAGTATAGATGCATGGTGATGGGTCTTGGTGAGATGAATGCATGGCGGTTTTAAGAAAGAAACAAAATGGAACAAGTTATCTAGGAGATAGGCTAGGTTTTGATTTTTAAAGTATGAATAGTGGTGTAGGGTGGCGGTTTTGGTGCATGGAACCGAGGCTAGGTTGCTTTTCTTTTTGTTCATAAGACATGAAACTTGGACATTAATATGACTAGCATTTATTCAATGGATAATACTTTAGGTTAGTGGTTGTAATGGTGTGAAATTATGAAAGGAAAACCGAGGGTGTTTGGGAGGGTGGTTTGGGTGTTAGTTTTAGGTTTTAGTTTTTAGGTTTTTAGTTGTTTTGATTTAGTTTAGTTAAATCTTGATACGTTCATATGTACATATATATATGTATCCGTAAGTATATATATATACATATATAGAAGTAAGTTATGTATATATATATATATGAAGATACCTTTCATTAATGACCTTTATAAACATATAAACTTACATATATACTATGGCATTCAAAATTTTTCATGTATACAAACATGCATACGTAAAAATTTATACATATACATACGTAGGTGTGAGTTTTCAGACATATAAACATACGTACATACGTAAATTATAAATATATAGACATGCAAGCAACATGCATACGTAAGGTTTTCATATATATATATGTATGTATGCAACCATGCATACGTACACCCATAATATATATCATTTTATGAGTCCAAAGTTATATATGTATATAAGGTATATATATATACATATCATACATGAAATTATTCATACACAAACTTGCTTGTTTCATTTTCCATATATATAATTGCATATGTGTATTATATATTTAATATGGATGCAAAAAGTATAATTAATTATAAATTTTAGGGTTGTCACGTAATAAAAATGAAGAAAATTTTTCGACGTACTATATATAATAATAAAATATTTTTATGGTTATCACATTCTCCCCCCGTTAAAAGAATTTCGTCCCGAAATTCAGTGGAGTATGCTTTAGAAAACTTAACTAGATATTACCTATGAATAGGTGCAGGTACTTTTTCTTGATCTCATCTTCCCTTTCCGAGGTGTATTCTGGTCCTCTTTTTGCATTCCACTTGACTTTTACTATAGGAATTTTACTTCTTCTTAACTTCTTTATTTCTTTTCCCACAATGGCTATTGGTTTTTCTATAAAATGCAGTTGTCTATCTAACTGTATTTCTTGAATTGGTACTTTTAGGGCTTCATTAGTTAAGCATTTCTTGAGGTTGGACACATGAAAAGTGTTGTGTATTTCACTTAATTCCTGTGGTAATTCCAACTTATATGCTATAGGACCAATTCTATCAATAATCTTGAATGGACCAATATACCTAGGGTTCAGTTTACTGGCTTTCCCAAATCGAAAGATACCTTTAGAAGGTGATATTTTCAGATAGACTCTATCTCAAATTTAAAATTCTAATGGTTTCCCCCTTCTGTCTGCATAGCTTTTCTATCGATCACGAGCTGTTTTCAACTTGTTTTTAATTTCAGTGATCTTGTCTGTGGTTTCTTGGATTAGTTCAGGACCTGTAAATTGTCTATCACCTATTTCATTCCAGCATAAAGGTGACCTACATTTTCTTCCATATAAAGCTTCAAATGGTGCTAATCCAATACTAGAGTGATAACTATTATTGTATGAAAATTCTACTAAAGGCAAATGACTATCCCAATTTCCACCAAAGTCTATAGCACAAGCCCTTAACATATCCTCCAAAGTTTGTATTGTTCCTTCACTCTGTCCATCAGTTTGTGGATGATAAGCTGTACTTAAGTTTATTTGAGTCCCTAAAGCTTTTTGTAAGGTTTGCCAGAATCTGGAAGTAAATCTCCTATCTCTATCTCATATAATAGATACAGGTATTCCGTGCCTAGACACAATTTCTTTTATGTAAATCCTTGCTAGTCTCTCAATCTTGTAATCTTCTCGAATAGGTAAGAAATGAGCAGACTTAGTTTGCCTATCTACTATAACCCAAATTGTGTCGTATCCATTTCTAGTCCTGGGTAACTTAGTTATGAAATCCATGGTAATTTGATCCCATTTCCATTCTGGGATTTCTGGTTGTTGCAAGTATCCTGAGGGCTTCTGATATTCAGCTTTTATTCTGGAGCAAACATCACATTGTTCCACAAATTCTCCAACTGATCTTTTCATACCTGGCCACCAATATTGGCTTTTCAAGACTTTATACATTTTATTATTTCCTGGGTGTACAGAGTATCTTGACTTGTGAGCTTCCTGCAGAACAGTTGTTCTAATTAGTCTGTTATCGGGTATCCAGATTTTCCGTTGAATTTCAGAATTCCATCTGCTTCTTCTTTTAAATCTTTCCTTTGCCCTTTTAGTGTCAGCAGGTCTTGTTATTGAACTTCCTGGATTTGTCTTAACAGATCTGAACGTAGTTCCATTTTCATTGCTCGTACCCGTAGAGGTTTTGTTCTTTCTTTTCTACTTAAAGCATCAGCTACTACATTGGCTTTCCCTGGGTGATACCTAATTTCACAGTCGTAATCATTTAATAACTCTACCCATCTCCTTTGTCTCATATTTAACATCTTCTGATCAAAGATGTGTTGCAAACTTTTGTGGTCTGTATATATTATACACTTAGTTCCATATAAGTAATGTCTCCAAATTTTCAGTGCAAATATTACAGCTCCTAATTCTAGATCATGGGTGGTGTAATTCTTTTCACTACCTCAAAGTTGTCTAGATGCATATGCAATTACCTTATCTTTTTGCATCAAAACACATCCAAAACCTTGACGAGAGGCATCACACTAGACTATGAAATTATATGTTCCTTCAGGTAAAGCTAACACAGGTGCACTACATAATTTACTCTTAAGGAGTTCAAAGGCCTTATCCTGTTTTTCTTCCCATACATACTTTTTATCTTTCTGAGTCAATTCTGTCAACGGTTGAGCTATCTTTGAGAAGTTTTCTATAAATCTCCTGTAATATCCTGCTAAACCTAAAAATTGACGTATTTCTGTCGGAGTTTTTGGAATTTCCCATTTCTTAACTGCTTCTGTTTTTGCTAGATCAACCTGAATTCCATTTTGGTTGACTATATGCCCAAGGAATTGTACTTCACTTTTCCAAAATTCACATTTGGAAAATTTTGCATACAACTTTTCTTTTTGTAACAATTCCAAGGTTAACCTGAGGTGTTGTTCGTGATCTTCCTTACTCTTAGAATAAATTAGAATGTCATCAATGAAGACTATAACAAATTTATCTAGGTAAGGTTTACACACTCTATTCATTAAGTCCATAAATACTGCTGGAGCATTGGTTAACCCAAATGGCATCACAAGGAATTCATAATGACCATATCTAGTTCTAAAAGCAGTCTTAGAAATGTCATCTTCTTGTACCCTTAATTGATGATATCCAGATCTTAAGTCTATTTTTGAAAAATAACTAGATCCCTGCAGTTGGTCAAACAGATCATCAATTCTAGGAAGTGGATACCTATTCTTTATAGTAACCTTATTAAGTTCCCTATAATCAATACACATTCTAAAGGTTCCATCCTTCTTTTTAACAAATAAGACTGGTGCTCCCCAAGGGGATACACTAGGACGTATGAATCCTTTATCTAACAATTCCTGTAACTGAGTCATAAGTTCTCTCATCTCAGTTGGTGCTAAACGATAGGGTGCTTTGGCAATAGGGGCTGTTCCCGGTATCAACTCTATTTTAAATTCTACTTGACGAGGGGGTGGTAATCCAGGTAGTTCATCAGGAAACACATCAGCATATTCATTTACAACAGGAACACTTTCCAAATTTTCCTTATCAAGTTTTGTATCAACAATATGGGCCAAGAATGCTAAACAATTCTTGTTGAGGTATTTTCATGCTTTTTCACAAGTAATCAGTTTCACTGTATTATTTGGCTTATCACCACAAATGCAGAGAATTTTATTTTCCTTAGCCAAAGGAATCTTAATCATTTTCTTATCACAAATGATTTCAACATGATTTGCACTTAACCAATCCATCCCTACTATGATATCAAATCCTCCTAACTTAATAGGTATCAGATTTATATCAAAATAATACTCATCTAAATTCAAGATGCAGTTAGGAATAATTTCATCAGCTTCAATTATCTTACCATCAGCTAATTCTATCACATAAATATCACGTAATTTTTCAGATGCTGAATTGATTGCTGGTCTAAAAGTATGTGAAACAAAACTGCGGGTTGCTCCTGTATCAAATAATACTTTAGCGTACTGGTTATTGATAAGGAACGTACCCGTAACTACTTCTGGTTCATGACGTGCCTCATCAGCTTGTATCACAAATGCCCTTCCACGGGGGTTGTTCTGGTTAGCTGGAGTCTTACCCTTTCGCTGTGGACATTCGTTCCGGAAATGATTTTCACTTCCACATTGAAAGCAGGCGGTTTTTGGGTTAGTAGGGTTTTTGCAGTCTCGAGAAACATGTCCCTTCCTTTTGCTATTATAACACACCACTGTCATACATTTTCCTATATGATATCTCTAACAGATATTGCACTGTGGTGGTTTTTCTATTTTCTTTCCTTGAGTTGTTTCCAAAAAGTTCCTTGGTGAAGGTCGAGCTATTCTTTTCTGAGAACTTTCTCCAAATCTTTTTTCCAGGATGATTTTCAGTCTATTTCCTTTTCTCTCCTACCTGTTGATGACCTAATGATCCATTTCTGATGATTTCATCTGTCAGACTTCCTGACAGGATTACTGCTTCTTGGAAGGTTTTGGTTCTAGCAGATTTCACTAGGCCTCTTATTTATGGCACTAATCCCCAAATATACCTTACTATTCTTTTTGATTCTGGGGTTATCAAATGTGGTACTAATCTGGATAATTCATTATACTTATCAGTGTACTCCCGGTGTGCAGATCCTTTCATTTCTAATGCTAGGAATTCAGCCTCTAGTTTTTCTATTTCATTGTATGGGCAGTATTTTTCTATCACGAGGTTTCTAAATTCTTCCCAACTTAGCTTATTCATAATATCTCTACCTCTAGTGTGTACCTCCATTTTCCACCAGGATTGTGCTTCTCCTTTAAGGGAATGGGAACCAAATAGTGTTTTGAAGTTTTCAGTACAGTTACTGATTTCCAGGACTCCTTCCATGTCATCTAGCCATCTTAACGCTTGTACTGCTCCACCTTTTCCATCAAATTCCCGAGGTCTACAGGACATAAAAGTTTTGTAGGAGCATCCTTTTGAAATTCCATTTAGGATTTCTTCTTCCTATTGTTCTTCCCTGTTTATGTTTTCAAGTCCCGCTGGTGGGTTTGAGGTAGTTCCAATATTCAGATTTTGCTGAAGTTGGGTAATTAAAGTAGGTAGGGTAGCTTCCAGTTGTTGGGCTACTATATAAGATATCCTATCATTTTCAGTGGTATCAGGGTTCACAGGGTTCACGGGTGTTTCTTTCCCAAGTCTGGTCCTGGGTCGTCCTACTCGAGCTGTTCTCCTGACAGGCTGAGTGTTTCTTTTTGGTGGCATGATTCACTATAGTGAATTTCAATTTTAGTATTGTAAATAAATATCTTAATACAAAATCATTTAACATAGATCAAATAAACATGTTATCACAAAAATACATATATCAGTTAAGCTCTTATTTCTTTTATTCTAAAAAAATAAAACTATAAACTTTCAGTTTTTGCTAAGCCATTTCCAGATCCTGGTGAAGATACTTTTCTTGGGTGTCTTGAACTTTTTAATATCTTTTTGGATTTTTCAGATTCCCAGCTGTATCTTCTTAAGTTTCTTAAGAGTCTGTCGGGCTGTCTTCACCTGATCTAACTTTGGCTTAATGATTCTATCTTTATCTTTTGGAAAATCAGGAGATTGTCTTTCTAAATCCTCAGATTGCTTAGCTTTAAATTTGTGTCCACGTAGTATCTTTTTCCTAGGAGTCTTAATTGTATATCCTCCCATGTGTACTGGTGCACGTCTAACATAAAATTTTGTCTTATTCTCCATTTCTGTTGGGGTACTGTCCATAGTCTGTTGAGGTTACAGTTCAGGTAGTATTTCTTTGGGACTGCTATGGTGTGGATCTCCTGAAGGATCGGTTTCATAGTGATAACTATCTGAGTTCATACTACAAAATTTCTTAACAATATTTCACAAAATGAGTTAGTCATTAACTTATCAAAATTTTTGGTTAGAATATAAATCATAAAATTTCACATACTTCACATAAATTCACATAAAATCATAAAGTATATTTTGAGCTTATGGTTATAGTCTAGTTATTTACTTAAAATAACTAATTCCCTATAACCAATGGCTCTAATACCAACCTGTCACATCCCGACGGAAGCGCGAACGAGACGGATGGAATGTGACTAGCTTTTATCAGAGTGCAGAGGTTTATGTTAAATAAACACAGATATAACCAAAACATAATACAGACATGCTTTTTATTACTTAATATTCGAGATTACATCTTTTACATAATATACCAAAATTGATGTAATCAATTACAACTAAGTTACAGCATGCTTAAAATCTATGAAAATGCGCGTCCATGTACACAGCCCCGTCAACGATGTTGACGATCAGTGTTACACAGACCCGTCCTATAATTTCGCCCCAACCAAGTGTTACACAGACCCGTCAGCTGAAATCAAATGTATTACTCATTTCCTGAAAAAGTACACTTAAACCAGTCAACAAAAATGTTGGTGAGAACATCGGTTTAATCCAGACAAATTATTTTGTTGATGTATCAATTACAACCAAACCTGCTCACAACATAATCATACTGTCACGAAATAATCATAAAATCAGATAATATTACATCCTAACCCCCATTCGGTTAGATGCAAGAAAATAGCAGTAACCCTCATTCGGTTAGTGCAAATATTCTCCTAAGTTGTTGCTACTAATATTATTGACCGGTTCCTCATTCGAACAAATGGTTGTGTCGCAAATGACAGTAAGCAAACAAAATATTTTCAAAATATCTATGGATACATTTTAGCAACCGATAAAATTATAGCTTTCTTGTAATGTTTAAATCATGAGAAACGACCTTTGCATATATTTTAAAGCAATCCTGCCCACGTTAATCAACCAACCGCTACTTAATGCAAAAGTGTGTTATATAATCTAATCGATCCATCATATTACAACAACACGCAAACAATAATGTCAAGTGATCAGACAGACGATGAACACCAAAACACCCAAATCCTCAAACATCTTCCAACAGCCGATGCATGCTTCATGAACTCTCTTCATCTCTACAAAGGCATATGGCTCTATCCCGACGCCCTATTAAGCGTCACATTAATGCAAACACACTTCACCCATCACCCACCGATATCTTCCTAACATCCTTCATCAAAAGTGGCACCACATGGCTCCGATCACTCATCTTCACCACCCTCACCCCTATCCAACTTCAATTTATCCGATTCCGACCACCCTTTGCTCCACAACGGTCCCCATGACTGTTTCCCGTTCTAGACCTCTTCAAACCCGACGATTATCGCGATACGGACCGCGATCAAGCGCGCTCATTCCATCGTCTTTTCGCGACACATTTCGCGTATAATTTGTTACCTGCAAGCATCACGGATGGTGACTCGGGGTGCAGGATTGTTTACGTGTGTAGGGACCCGAAGGACGTGGCGGTGTCGTTATGGCACTTTATGGTTCACCTTAGGCCTGAAGAGGCACCTGTGGTTTCGTTTGATCAATTTGTTAATAGGTTTTGTGAGGGTGCTGTTGAATACGGGCCTTATTGGAACCATGTGTTGGGGTATTGGGAGGCGAGTGTTCGATCTCCAAAAAAGGTGTTGTTTTTGAAGTATGAGGATATTAAGAGGGACCCCGAGGGTCATATGAGGAGGTTGGGTGAGTTTATGGGGGTGCTGTTTTCGGCTCGAGAAGAGAAGGATGGGTTGGTGGAAAAGATTGCGCGGTTTTGTAGTTTTGAGCATTTGAGGGGGTTGGAGGTGAACAAGACTGGGGCTTATAGGGCGAGCAATGGGACCGTGGTGGCGAATCGGGCGTTTTTTCGACGAGGCGAGGTTGGAGATTGGAAAGGGCACATGACGGATGAGATGAAAGAGCGGATTGATAGGATCACTTGCGAGAAGTTACGGGGTTCGGGTTTGATGCTTGGTGCAACGCATAGTTGAGCACAGTGTATACAATACACCTACTCTACTCTTAGAATCATTATTCATTTCTATTCGAGGATACCACTCCAAACGAGTAATAAAGTGGGTTAATTTAAAAAAGCGTATATGACATATCATTATCATTTCTTCCGTTTTTATCTACTTATTGTATGTAATAAAACATGTGGGCATGTTTTGTCACACTCTTATTTGTTTGGTCGTTCATGGTGTTGCATTTAATTTACATGTTATGTCATAGAAATTTAGTATTTGTGAGCAATAGGAAATTAAATTAATATCACTCTAAACCTATCCCATATACACAAAAAGAAATTTACAAAATTTTGAAGTCAAAAAAACCAAATGACACAATCTTTTCTTAGCCAACGAACACTATAAACTCGATCATTCGGGTAAACCCATTGGTGAAACACCACTCATAACCGTGAGAACAGACAGCGCTAGTGACAGACCCGCCTATCATTTCCGAGAAAAACCCACCACCCAATTGTCTACTATGATAAAACTTTTAGCCCACTTGAAACATATTGCATCAATCAAGTTAGACTCAACCCATGACCTTCATTTTCGAAAATCATAAAGTGACTCTTCACAAACCAATTTATCGGTGGCTTATGCCTTATCGGCAACCAATTACATACTAATTCAAAAGCCACATAGTTTACTAACTCACAGAACAATTAATAAAATCATTAAGGTGGCTGATATGAATTTTAGTTTAGAACAGTAAGGCATATTTGGCGAATAAAAAACTTCAATAATGATTTAAAAATGTGCATATATGTTGGTTTAGTTTATGAATAGGCTATATTATAAATCGTGAATCGATCTATTAACGAATAAGTAGAAGTGTTTTAAGTGATGTAGATCTAATCCGAACCAAAGTTAAACCGTAGGTTCTTGTAATGTTGAGGACGACATAAACTTCGTTATTGTGTCTTTGGTTAAGATACGGATTCTGGTTTCTATTTATCATAGTAGAAATTATGTTTTCCGTTACCATATTGTATGGATTCCTACACTTTTACCCGGTATGCATACCTCTGCTTCTATTAATACGACCTACTTGACCTTTGGGCGTCATATATAACGTTAAGGAACTTTGATCTATTATTAGTTCTCTTCTCTCTTGACCCTTTTTAATTATTAGTTCTTGTTAATGAGACTTATACAATGCAATAGACCTTGTAAATATGTATTTATTATTATATGTTCTCATAGATAAAAAGATGGACATGTATTAATATGTTGTTACCCGTTAGGTAGTTAATATGTTATACTGCCCCTCGTACATATTAATCTGTTACCAAAGTTTGTCAAACATGTCATTTTGACATTGACGGGTGGTCCATATGACAACCCTTCATAATGTTAAAAGACGAATTTATCTCTCATTTAATCGTGTAATTATCTTGAATTAGATAACTACAGTTGCTTTTGTTTCAGGCACATTATGGAGCTTAATATGAAGAAAACGCAACTTTGGAGGGACCACAACGGGATGGAGCAAGGAAGGATGGGAAGAAGGAACAAAACAAGAAAAGTGGGGGTCTACCGTAATTTACGGTAGCCACCGTAAATTACGGTGGCCCCCCCAATATCATAATCTCCATTGTAATGCAGTGGATTTCAATCGCACTGATTTGGTTTCCACTGTAACTTACGGTGGCTACCGTAAGTTACGGTAGCTGCTGACGAAAAAGTGCAACTTGCCATAATAAAATGATTTGAGTGGTGCCTTTTGCTCATAATCTGGGTCTGACGACTTTTGGGGCAGAAAGAGGGGAATTTGGTCTGTCCTTGCCAGTTTAAAAAGATTAAAAAACAATTGATTCAAGTAGTTAATTCCTTTGAACAAGAACCTTCGTGTGATGATGATGATTCAAGTCTTGTTTGGCTAAACTTTTGGTGATCATCTTAGATGTGTTGAAGAACAAGATCTTTTAGTACTTTAATCCTTGCTATTTCATTTTGATTGTTATGAATTCTATCTTGAATCTTGTTTTTATGTATGAAACTATGAGTGGCTTGTCTCCTTTTGTGTTTCCTTTTGGTTTGAAGGATTTACAACTTTGATCATGTTGGTGTTCTATATTTATGGGATGATGAAATTGATCTTGTGATTGTTTTGTCATGATGATTGTGTATTGTGTGTAATGGGTCATTCGTGAATTGCTTAACTTTAACCATACATTCTTGATGCCATAGGCAAATCTGCATTTAGTGGAAGGGTTGGGGTAATTCAATAGTGATACTGATTATCGAGAGATAACCTTGCTAATACAAGTACTTAGTCCTCTTTTATCACACATAAGCACACACTCATGAATCATGTCTATGTGGTTCTTCCCAATTAACACCAATATCATCATTTGTTAAAATCCGGATACCAAAGGGAAACATATCTCTCATTACTGATTTTTACAAACCAATTTACTTTGTTTTCTTGCTTTAAGCCAATTCAACAAATCAACAGACTATTGAATTTTACTTTCTTGTCATTTTAGTTAAATTTAGGTAATTGCAATTTGATTGAGTTAACACATATTCCACAAACTCCCTGTGTTCGATAACCCACTTACCGCTAGCTAATTAGTAGTATTTGGTTTTAAATTTGATTGAGACTTCGACCTCACGTCAAATTTTGGCGCCGTTGCCGGGGAGTTGTGCGCAACGTGTGTTTGCTTATTAGTTTGTTTTGTTATTTTGGTGTTACGCTGGTTGTGTGTAGTGTGCAGGTTTTTGTTTCAGGTGTATGCATACCAGAAACTCGCGCTTATCATCACCATTAATGTTTGATCCAGAAATTGAGCGAGCTGCTCGCAGGAACAGAGTCTTACACAGACAAAATAAAATCAGTGGTTCACCAATAGCACCTACATCACCCGTTACACCACAAAACACAATGGATCCTCCCTTATCACCTCCCACTACGGGTCAAACAACATCACCCAAACCTTTACCCACGTTTACATCAACATCAGAAATTAAACCAACCCATACCCCATTACCTACAAGTATCCAAACCGAACATTCTTTTAGCTTTGACCCATCAGCACCCATTCCGCCCTTTTCATATTTCTTCCCAACAACGGTCAATCATCATCGTCTAAACCAGTACCACAACCACAACC
The DNA here is from genome assembly GCA_024085815.1 of Flaveria linearis. Classification (NCBI taxonomy): domain Eukaryota; kingdom Viridiplantae; phylum Streptophyta; class Magnoliopsida; order Asterales; family Asteraceae; genus Flaveria; species Flaveria linearis. Next base: position 9,413,634 of record CM044003.1, read on the forward strand.
ATATCAATCCAACCCATCCATATTTCATACTCCCCTTACCTCTCAGATGCAACCAGATACACAATACCAACAACCTCAAGTTGTACAAACCTCGGGAGCAGGAGGAACTGGTGTTGATGGTGGTTATGGTGATGAATTTAGGAGATATGAGGAAGAAGGGTATACGTACGAAGGAGATGCTGGTCAAGGAAATTATGTTTATAGTCAAGGACAAGCTATGCAAGGATATGGGAGACCACAACCACAAGTTGTGCAGTAACAAATTATACCACCACAAATACAACCCCAAGTGAGGCCACATGGGCCACAGTTTCAAGAGCAGATTCCTCCACAACATGGGGGAGCAAACTTTCAACCACCGTTTTAGCAATCCATGCCTCCAGGACCACAAGTTCAAAGACCAATGGGTCTTTAGCGACCAAGAGTTAGGTTGGGTGTTCCACGAAGGCATAATTGGGACGCTGCTAGGGGTATTGAGGCACACTTTCGTCCAATCATCACAAATAATCCATCACCAGTGGTCATTCCTCAAAACAATCAAGGGAGAACGTTTGAAGTCCGAACAAATTCACTTCAAAGTTTGCCAAAGTACAAAGGGTTAGCAACGGAAGAACCCTACTTTCATTTGGAAGCTTATGACTCAATTTGTAACACAATTGGTGGTCAAGGATTTTCTGCGGATGATGTCAAGTTGGTGTTATTTCAGTTTTCATTGGAGGATAAGGCAAAGAGGTGGTTCTACACTTTGCCAGCCGCTTCAATTTATACATGGGCTGAGATGCAATAAAGGTTTTTGGAAGAGTTTTTCACAGCCCAAAAGACTAACGATGCTAGGAGAAGCTTGAGAAGCTTCCAACAACAACAAGGTGAAATGTTTCATGAGGCGTTTGAGCGGTTTAACATGATGATCAAGAAGTGTCCTCATCATGGAATTGAGTTATGGGAGTTGTTGAACGCTTTTCACGAGGGGCTTCATTCTGAAGATGCCCGGGATTTAATGTCTATCACAAATGGTACATTTGGTACAAATTACGAGCAAGACTATTGGGCATTTTGGAACAAATGGCAGTTACATCAAAGAGGAAGGCTCAATCATCAAGATGAGCACGACCGATAATTACACAAGCTCCAGTTCATGTGGTGGATGATGGTAATGTACAAGCTACAAATCAAGTTTACAATGTTTGCACAAATTGCAATGAGTTGGGGCATACCATGGATTCTTGCACGGTAATGTTTGAACAAGTGGAGGAAGTGAATGCTATTCAAGGTCAAGGGTTTGGTGGAAGAAATTACAACATGAATTCAAATACCTATCATCCGGGTTTGAGGAATCATCCAAATTTTAGTTATGGGAATCCAGCTAATCAATCTAACCCAAATTTCCAAGGAAAGCCTCAGGGTAATTTTGTTCCTCATCAACAATATCAAAATTCTCAAGTAGTTAAGGATGAAAGCGATGAACAAATTACCACCCGACCAGTTACCGGGTGGCGTGTGTGTATTGACTACCGTAAATTGAATGCCGCCACTTCTAAGGACCATTTCCCGCTACCTTTCATTGATCAAATTATTGAAAAATTATCAGGTCAAAAATACTACTGTTTCTTAGATGGGTATTCGGGTTACAATCAAATAGCAATACACCCAGATGACCAACATAAGACCACCTTCACTTGTCCATATGGCACCTTTGCCTTTCGGCGAATGCCATTCGGTTTGTGCAATGCACCGGCGACTTTCCAACGATGTATGATGAGTATCTTCTCGGACATGGTTGGAGAGTCACTTGAAGTATTTATGGATGACTTCTCAATTTTTAGCACTAGTTTTGAATCTTGTCTCAACGAACTACAAAAAGTTTTAAAAAGATGTGTTGAGAAAAATTTAGTGTTTAGTTGGGAGAAAAGTCATTTTATGGTGCAAGAGGGTATTGTGTTAGGTCATGTAGTATCGGAAAGGGGGATGGAGGTGGATAAGGCAAAAATAAAGGTAATTTCATCTTTGCCACCACCGAAAAATGTTAAGGTGTAAGGTCATTCTTGGGACATGCGGGTTTTTATAGACGTTTTATCAAAGGTTTTAGTGTTATCACAAAGCCTTTATGTAATTTGTTATTAAAAGATGCTCCATTTGACTTTACTGACGAATGTTTGCAAGCATTTACTGTTTTGAAGGAACAGTTGGTCAAAGCTCCTATTTTGCAACCACCGGATTGGTCAAAGCCATTTGAGATCATGTGTTATGCAAGCGACACTACAATTGGTGCAGTTTTGGGTCAACGAGTTGATAAGAAGCCGGTGGTAATTTACTATGCAAGCAAAACTCTGTCCGAAGCGCAACTGAATTACACTACGACTGAGAAGGAATTATTAGCGGCGGTGTATGCTTTGGATAAGTTCCGTTCGTATATTTGGGGGAGCAAAGTGATTGTCTATTCGGATCATAGTGCGGTCCGGTATTTGATGGAGAAAAAAGACGCTAAGCCCCGTTTAATTCGATGGGTGTTGTTGTTACAAGAGTTCGATTTAGAGATCCGGGACAAAAAGGGGAGTGAGAATGTAGTAGCGGATCATTATCTCGGATCCTGGTGGAAGAAACCGACGATGTGAGTGAAATAAATGAAATTTTTCCCGATGAGCAACTCCTAGCCGTTTCTACTTCTGCTGCACCGTGATATGCTCATTATGTAAACTACCTAGCCACGGGGGCCATCCCAAACCATTGGACGAAAAAGCGGAGACAACAATTTATGGTCCAAGTGAAACAATACATTTGGGACGAACCCGATCTTTTAAGATCGGACCTGATCAAGTCATTCGAAGGTGTGTGCCCGAATATGAGGTGTTGGAAATCCTGACTCATGCTCATTCATCCGCATGTGGAGGTCACTTTAGTGGACATAAAACGGGTTATCGAGTGTTATCGTGTGGATTTTATTGGCCCACTATTTTCATGGATGCATGTGAGTTTGCTAGGAAGTGTATTAAGTGTCAAAGGATGGGAAGCATTTCAAAAAGGGACGAGATGCCATTGCAACCAATTTTGGTTGTGGAAATATTTGATGTATGGGGGATTGACTTTATGGGTCCTTTTCCGAGTTCCAATGGGTTTTTATACATTTTAGTAGCTGTGGATTATGTCTCTAAGTGGATTGAAGCCATTGCAACAAGAACAAACGATCACTCAGTTGTTTGTAAATTCGTTCAATCCAACATCTTTTCTCGTTTTGGCATTCCAAGAGTTATTATAAGTGATGGTGGTTTGCATTTCAAGAATTTCAACTTCGGAAAATTATTGAAGAGATATAGCGTGAATCACCGGATTGCCACACCTTATCATCCGCAAACGAGTGGATAGGTTGAAGTGTCTAATCATCAAATCAAAGAAATTCTCATGAAGACGGTTAGGACAGATAGGAAAGATTGGTCGAGTAAGTTGGATGATGCGTTGTGGGCATACCGAAAGGCTTACAAGACTCCAATTGGCACAACTCCTTACCGGATGGTGTATGGGAAGGGTTGTCACTTCCCAATGGAATTAGCACACCGAGCGCATTGGGCAATTAAGACAGTGAATGCGGACTATGAGGAAGCGGGAAAGATGAGGAAATTACAATTGAATGAATTAGAAGAGATTAGAGATGAGGCGTATGAGTGTGCATCGGCTTACAAAGACAAACTTAAGAAGGTACATAATGCAAAGTTAAGGAAAAAGACTTTTGAGGAGGGTCAAAAGGTTTGGTTGTATAACTCAAGGCTCAAGATGTTCGCGGGCAAGCTTAAAAGCAAATGGATGGGCCCGTATGTCGTTCGGCGAATTGGGAGGTTTGGTGACGTAGACATCCAAGATGAGCAAACTAACAAGATACAAACGGTGAATGGATATCGGTTGAAGCCATATTTGGAAGGCAATGACATCAATAATTTGGAGCTTGACAATGCGGGCTATTTATTGCGCCCGGTCGATGATGAACAATCATGAGAGGTCCAGGTTTGCGGTAGTGTAAATATTTAGTTTTGTTTTTTGTTTTGCTTTATTTTGTTTGATTGCACAATTTTTGTTTTGTTTTGTTTTCATTTGGGTAACCAATAGTTCTAGCATCATGTTGAGGACAACATGGGATTTTCGAGGGGGTAGGTAATTTCTATCTCATCGACATTCAACGTTTCACCATGTTTAATTAAAATTTTTCCAGAGATTAGTTTTTATAAAAAAATAATAATAATAATAATTAAAATAAAATTCAAGTCTACCGTAAATTACGGTACACACCGTAACTTACGGTGGCCAGTCCTTGTGTTTACGGCAGTATTACACTGCTTTACGGTGGAAGTTGAGGCCAGCACCTACCGTAATTTACGGTAGCCACCGTAAATTACGGTAGAACCTGGATGGGTGACGGTTTCAGTTATTTAAAAAAAAATTTTCCTTTCCCTTTTACAAAACCCACGACCCCTAACCTTTTCTTCACCATCTTCCATTTCTTTTTCTTCTCCATAAACACCACAAACTCCCCACATTGATTCCTTCATATATATCTTTTAATTCTCAACCAAATCAAGTGATTCTTGGGTCTATCTTGACTAGAATTTCACGTAGATTCTGATTTTGAGAAGCAAATTGTGAAAAAACGAAGTTTTCTGGTTCGAATATCAAGCCCTAGGTCCGAAAATTTTGGGGGTTTTTCAAGCTTTTGTCTTTCTTGGCTTTTAACATCATCAATCGAAGCTATGTGTTGTTATATTGTTATTATTGATGGTGCATTATGAAGATTAAGGTTGTTACTCTTATTTGTTCATACCCACTTGTTTGTTCTTAGACTTTGTCATGGAAGTAGTTCTTGAATATTGTTATGGATTGTAGATATAAGTTTGATGATAAAGTTGTGAATTTTGAGAACATTTACATTATAGAGACATCATGCCCAATTTTTGAAAAAATTCATAAACTCTTGGTTAACTAATATCTACAACCATAGTAACAAGCAAGTGTGGGGATATTGTGGAAGAAGGATCATACTTATTGTGTTGATTGTGTGTTTGTCTTGTGTGTAGAAAAATGGTACGAACTAAGGAAGGAGCAGGAGCAAGTTCTTCCTCTTCAAAGGGCAAGGAACCGGAACAACAACCAAGGAAGAGGCAATATTTGGGTAGGGTTGATGATAGTGAAAGTGATAAGGAAGAGATGATGGAATTGGATCAGGGTAGTAAACCAAAGTGGGAATCAGGTCCTTTAGATGATCAGCCGGAGGAGTGGCAACCGGCATTGTTTCATGACCGAATGAACCGGTTAAAAAATAAGGCTACTGTGTTTATCTATGAAAGGGAAGTCAGAGAAGTTGAGTTCGGGCCCTTTAATGTATTTGCCTGGTTTCGCGCTTTAGGATGGGAGGCAGCACTCGGTTGTTACGACAAGGACAACAACAATCTGTTTATGACTGAGATTCAAGAATGGATGGCAAAGCTGAAATGCAACAGGTATGATAGGCCATCACAGATGAAGTTAACTGGCGAGGTTAATGGGATAAAGGTGGAAATGTCATTTAAATCACTGCGAAGATTAGCAAAATATGACAGTTTACCTGCTCGTGATTACATGATCCCAAGCCTTGATGATCTGCTGATTAAACCGGAGAAACATCCAAGGTGGAATGACATGATGGCAGCTTTATTCTTTCCCGGTACTTATAGTGGTGTTTTGTACCAGAGGAACTTGAAGATTGAAGCAAAATTGCTGCTGTCAATTTGTATTTTGAATGTCATTCCACGAAGAGGAGATAAGGAACAGGTGAGGTATTCAGGGGTACCAGTTCTCTACTCGTTGCTTAACGGATCGCCCCGATTTCCGAGACGGTATTTAATCATGAACCATCTTTGGATATGCCGTAACAAAGTGGGGAGGAACATCATCCCGTACTGCCTAATTATCACGGGATTGTTGAAGCAGTTTAAAGCAATCACAGCAGAGGATAAAGGAGCATTTAAGAGGCATAAGCCTCTGGAGATTCAAAGAATGGGTACTGGTTGGACTTACACTCAGTCGGAAAGATATCACAAGCTTAAATCGGAGGGTCAAAGATGGAGAATACTGAAGGTTGATGCAAGGGCACTTTTACCAGGTGAAGAGGATGATCCAGAGAGTGGAGAGGAAGCCCCGAGTGGGGATGATGATTATGCGGATGAGCCTCATGGTGAGGATGTGCATGAGGGTCAAGGGGGTCTAGGTAGGGGACATGGTGGTGCTTTTTATGATTACACGGAGCGGTCGTACGTGCCAAATTGGGCTTACGATGGTACTATGCAAGAAGTTATTGAGAACCAACGTCCTCCGGCACCCGTGTTTGATTCGTGGTCGGGTTCTGAGCGAACGCTATTTGATCAACACACGATGATGAGTGCTAGTATGGAACGAGCTTTGATGCATAATTTTGATCGTCAAGAAGCATGGAACCGTGCACATGCTTATTCCCATGAGGTGGAGATAAATAATCGGTATGAAGATGATCAAGCAAGAAGGATGCATGCGGATTGGCATGCAGGGCGGCCTGTGGTTGTGGATCCACCTCCGGTGGATTATACGTCTCTACCCCCTTACGATGGTAGTGTATCGTATCCGACCCCGCCGCTCCATCATTCACAATGGATAGATCCTCGTCAACAACAAGGAGCATCGTATCAAGAGGGAAGTGGTAATGGCGCATTTGCTTTCGGAGAGTGGAATGAGATGATGTCTTCTATCTTTGGGCCTCCTCAGCCCCGCTACAATTAGTCAGGTTGTGTTCTTTCTTATACATTTTGTGAATATTTGTTGGTTTGTCATGTTTATGGATGGGTGGAGGGGTGGAGTTTAGTAGTTTTGTTTTGTTTCGAGCTGTGTGAGAGGTGGTGATGTGTTGTTTTTAAAAAAAAGAAAAAAATATAAAATGAAAAATACCAAAAAGGAATCTATTGCTTAATCTTATGAGCTTTCGGTTTGTTTAAGCGATCAAATCTTCCTAAAACCGTACATTGGGGTCAATGTACCTCAAGTGTGGGGATGGGGAGAAATTTTGAAGTTTTTAAAAAAAAATTCAAGCAAAACATTGTGAGAATTTGAACACCTTAGATTAACTCCGAATGATGCATCGGCAACCTTTACTCATTCTTATTCTTGGTGAGAGTTGAAGCCACACTTGTAGATAAATAACACATTTCTTTGTGAGAGTGGCAACGGGTGGGGGTGCATTAGAACTTGTGCTTGAATACGATTCAAGACTTTAGTTGGATGTGAATGTGAAAAGAATAAGGGCATTTAGGTAGCCTCATCTTTGATGTGTGCGAGTGTGGGATTTGGGGGGTTGGACCTCATAAATTATATATATGAGCTTGGTTGCGAGAGGGGCGGGGGTTTGGACATTTAGTTGCCCAATTTTGTGACTAAAAGCCTATCGTTTGTTACCCCTTAGCTAGTTACTTTAAAATTTACCCAACTTGACCTGGTCTTATAGTGTTAGTAGTTGTTTAGTAGTTGTAATCATCTTCAATGCTATGTTGAACGTTTGCGTGAAGATTTCGTGTTTGTTTTATTGTTATTAAAGAAAAAAAATATATAAAAAATTTTTGGAAAAAGCGATGAAAAAAAAGAAAAGAAAAAAAAAGAGAAAAATGAAGAAAGAAGAAAAAAAAGAAGATTGAAGTTGAGTATCTTGTTCATAGTAGTTAGGTTTGGTAGTTAGTTGTTTATATTATTGTGTAATAAAAGACCAGGTTAAGTTTTCGCTTCTTCATATATATTCCATTTCCTACCCGTACACCTAGCCATATTACAACCTGGAAGTCCCTTTGATATGCATTCATGTTTGGCATTTGTTAAGAGAAGGGTCGATTTATGTACAAGCTTATAGTTGTGCAACCGCTCGTTTGCCTTTTGTGTGTCTAGCTGATAGATGCTAGTGCTTACTTGTCGCCGAGAGGAGGGACATAGCGAGGGGTGTGTCATTTTAGTTGTTACGAAAAGGTTAGTAAAAGTATTACATGTTTATGCCTGGGTTACGTTAATCGCTTGTTTGAAAATGGTTTGATATGTTGCTTGGGACAAGCAACGGTTAAGTGTGGGGATGTGACGGGTGGTCCATATGGCAACCCTTCATAATGTTAAAAGACGAATTTATCTCTCATTTAATCGTGTAATTATCTTGAATTAGATAACTACAGTTGCTTTTGTTTCAGGCACATTATAGAGCTTAATGTGAAGAAAACGCAGCTTTGGAGGGACCACAACGGGATGGAGCAAGGAAGGATGGGAAGAAGCAACAAAACAAGAAAAGTGGGGGTCTACCGTAATTTACGGTAGCCACCGTAAATTACGGTGCCTCCCCCCCCCCCCCAATATCATAATCTCCACCGTAATGCAGTGGATTTCCACCGTACTGATTTGGTTTCCACCGTAACTTACGGTGGCTACCGTAAGTTACGGTAGCTGCTGACGAAAAAGTGCAACTTGCCATAATAAAATGGTTTGAGTGGTGCCTTTTGCTCATAATCTGGAACTGACGATTCCTTTCAAGAAAAGAGGCAAAATTGGCTGTTCTTGCTTCATTCCAAACATTTCTAAACATTTGATTTGTGTTTTTGATTCATATGAACATTAGTTGGTGTATGGTGATGATGGATCAAGTCATGCTTGGCTAAACTTGTGGTGATCATCCTAGATGTAAGGTTTGCTTTTGAAACACTATGTTTGTGCTTGAATTTCTAGAATGATAACTTTGAATGTTTGTTTGAGTTATTATGGTGTTTGGATATTTGTTTGTAAGTTGTTGATTGATGTTTGATGTTAACCCAAACCATACGTTCTTGGTGTTGTTGGCAATTGAGATATCATGGGAGGGATTAAGGTTGGATAATCGTCAATTGATCATCGAGTAACAACCTCGCATTTTACAATCCGAGTACTTATGTAACACCCCGGCCCGGATAGGGCTGACGTGTCACTAATACGGATATCAAATCAAAACGCATTCCCAATATTAAAAACGATTACAAGTTCAAATTCCAAAACCTAATTAAGATGTTCAATACATTAATTAAAGTAACAGATAATCTTGGTCTTCAATTCACTCTTCACTGGTTTCCCGGGTTACCCTGCTGACCTGACGTGCATGAAAACAAAAGCACGCCTGAGCATAACGCTCAGTGAACGGAATAGCATAACAAAAATAAACAGACATGACGATAATCAAAGAATCAGCAGATATCAAAAATAAACAGACATGTGATAATCAAGGAATTGGCAGATATCAAAAATAAACAGACATAATGATAATGGAGAACCAAAGATCATAAGATATATATATATCAAATAGAACATACGTCATAAGACATATATCAGATAGAACATACCCCGAGCTAATAATCATATCATATAATAACTGAACAGGGGGAACACAGGTAGCGAGCCCGTGAACCAACGTGAAATGGAGTATGGGCAGACATAAAAACCATTCACCAGAGTCCTGAATGGAATGGTGTGTAACCATCCGTCAGGAAATAACAGAACTAGCCTAGGATCGATCCATACGCCTCTGAGGAAATAATAATATAACCAGACATAATTTTCAGAGTCCTCTTTAGAGACGCCGTGATCTCAGCTCACCGCCACGGTTGGTGCCACGTTATCGATGCCGCAATAACGCGTCTTGGTCACCCCCAAGATAGGGAGAGCTCGGGTAACAAATTCAGAAATATATAGTAGTCAAACTACTTATAACAGAATCAAAAGCAAATTATCAGGAATCAAAACTAGAAATGAACGGAAATCAAATACGAGACAGAAATCAGGAATCTGTACTGCAAAGTAACGGAATCAAAAGTAAATACTTATGATAACAAGGAAACAGGATCCGTACAATAAGTAACAGAACAAAAGTGAATATTATGGTAACAGAATCCGTACTTCAAAGTAACGGAAAATATTATTTATACTAAGATATAAAGAATCAGGAATCCGTACCTTATACACAAATGACAATAATCAGAAACAAGGTCTAAGCTCGGTTAACGCCGCGAGAACCTACGATAATGTAACGCAAATTATAGTTTGGATTTCCTATTTTAAATTGGAAAAATTCCAGTTCTGCCCTTGTCTTTTCGTACTCGTTAAAAATACTAAACGATGTTTAAAAATTCTGAAAATCTCCAGTTTACTAGATTAGTGATTTCTAAACAACTTTCATTTAGAAATGTTTCTGATTTGGATTACCTCTTTACAGCTGTGCAGAACTGCTAGCTGTTACGAAAACGACTATTTGGAGGTCTAAACGAATGAGTTTTTCTATGTTTTATATATCAACAGATTCGTTTTTCGACGAACTTCGTCGTGGACATAAGGTTTAACTGATTTGGATCTGTTATGATAAAGTTATGGCCTCCGTAAGTTGGCTGTAAAATACGTATAAATCAAGGTATTTTGGTAAACCGTAAAATTATTTCTAGTTAAAATACGTCCGTTACGGGTCTGGAAATATTTTTATAAAGAAGTATAAATCATGATTGACTTCTGAAAAATTTGGCTAATCATATTATTAATCCGTTTGTCATTTATAAAATCACATTCCAAAATATTTATAAAAACTAGTTAAACGTGTGACTTGTTTAAAATGCTCGGTTAATGACTAAATCTTAATTTGGTCAAAATACTTATATTTCCAGTAGCCAAAACATTATCAAAATAGGATCGTATCAAGTTTACTAAGTTAAGCAAGGAAACTATGTTTAAAACGTAAACCGAATTAAACGAGTACTTATTCAAACGGGCATCCTATGATCGAAGGCAATGAACTAGAATACTAATTAGGATGTCTAAGATTCAAGGATAACATAATGACTAATAACATCTTAATGATTCCCATTATTTAAAGTTTATTTTTATAAAAATAAACTAATTATAACGTTTCTTACTATTATATATAATAATTATTAAGGTGTTTTAATGAAATAACTTTACAGAAAATAGTTGGATAACTTTTTAAATAACCAGGGTTTATAAAACTTGTTTTTATAATTTTTAGAAATTTTCACAAAATTTTAAAAAGGTCAAAAAGGCATAAAAAAAATAACAGGAGGTGCCCGGGGTCGAACCCGGGACCTCATCTAAGGCAAAGAGCGCAGGAACCGGTGAACCAAGGCCGCAACCGTGGTTTATGTTGGGTTCCTTTACTTTTAAACACATATTAGAGAAATCCCCAAATTGCAAGAACCCTAGAATTGATCCTCCCCCAAATCGAACCCCAATTGGCTATTGTATATGAAATCAAGCTTAGGGCTTTGATTGCTCATGTGAAACCGAGTAAGTAGGTGGTTCTAATTACCTGATTTGAAGTGCAAAACGTCAAGAACAATCGAAGTATAGGTCGCGGCTGCCCGAGTTCCAATCGATGTGCAAATGTGGATACTAATTCAATTCGTTTTACAGGAAGCTTCTACTCGATCAAATGAAGAAAAGCCCTCTATTTAATTCGATTAACCTTGATCGCAGGTTGGGTTTCTGATGAGTTGCAGGTCCGAGACGAAAGTGGCGATTGAAGGTGGTGTTTTAATGTATTTTAGATCGAATTGAGTTCTATGGAAGGTTTTAAATGATTATACGATCGTGAGTGCTCCATTATTTCAGTTATTAAACACGTTTAGTGCGATTTGAATGTGGGTGTCGGACGAAAGTATAAAGTGGTCAACTTAGATCGCACTAACGATGTTAATAATCAATTTGTCGTGGGGTATTATGTTCCCCTCTTTCACGTGAATGATTTGGTGTATTTTGGCATTTAAACATTGAGTTTTTGAGTGGGTTCGGGGTCGCCGGAGGGCCGACCGGACTTTGGCCGGAAAACCCACCGGAAAAACGGGGTCGGGAGAGAGAGAAAGAGAGGTTTTACATTTTACACAAATGGTCCCTGTGGTTTAATCTCTTATCATTTTATGCCTAAACTTAATAATTTAAGTTTCTAAATTGGCACAAACGCCCCCTGAACATTTATTATTATTATTATTGTTATTATATATATATATATATATATATATGTATATTTTTTTATGGGTATTATAATTCTACCCCCCTTAAAATAATTTCGTCCACGAAATTGCTAGGTATAGATCGTAACAAGATATGACATAACGAACACGGAGTAGTAGGAATCAACAGTGAACGAAATCCCTCATAACTATTCAATAGCTGAAACAGAATCGATTCGGCAGATAAAATTGTACAAGAGATGACTAACGTGACGTTCAAGAAACAGATAATTGATAACTTCACAACTGATAACAGAAACATATAGAAGATAATAACTAAGAGGTAAATAGATACGGATATTGAGAACGGATTTCATCTTCTATCTCCCATGTAGCTTCACGTTCGGAATGGTTTTTCCATAATACTTTTACAAAAGGAATAGTTTTCCTACGCATAATGCGTTCCTGCCGGTCAAGGATAGCTTCTGGTTCTTCCTCGAATGATAAGTCTTCACGAATCAAATGAAGCGGATAATTCACAACGTGAAGAGGATGATAATTGTACCCCCTTAAAATAGATACATGGAAGACATTATGCACATGTGACAGTTGAGGTGGTAAAGCCAAACGATACGAAACCTCACCAACTCTTTCCAGGATTTCAAAGGGTCCGATAAACCGTGGACTAAGTTTCCCTTTTAGACCAAAACGTCGTACGCCTTTGCAAGGCGAAACCTTCAGGAATACCTTATCACCGACCTTAAACTCCAAAAGTCGATGGTGTCGGTCTGCATAGCTTTTCTGTCTACTTTGAGCTTCCTTTAACTTTTCCCTAGCAATAGCAACTTTCTCATTTGTGATCTGAACTAACTCGGGTCCTTCGATGACTCTTTCACCGACTTCTTCCCAACAAACAGGTGCTCTACATTTACGACCATATAATAATTCGAAAGGTGCCATGCCAATGCTAGCTTGCCAACTATTATTGTAAGCAAACTCGACCAAACACAAGTACTCGTCCCAGTTTCCAGTCCACTCTAAGGCACAAGCTCGAAGCATGTCCTCAAGTGTCTGGATAGTACGCTCTGACTGACCGTCAGTCTGAGGATGAAACGCCGTACTAAACCTCAACTTGGTACCCCATGCAGCTTGCAAACCCTTCCAAAAGCGAGAAGTGAACCTCGGGTCTCGATCAGACACGATAGACACCGGAGTGCCATGAAGTCTAACAATCTCTTGTGTGAACACTTCAGATAGTTTGCTAACCGAAAATCCTTGCTGAATTGGGAGAAAGTGAGCCGACTTTGACAATCTGTCAACTACAACCCATATTGCATCATTCTTCTTAAATGTCCTTGGCAACCCTGTCACAAAATCCATGGAAATATCATCCCATTTCCATACAGGAATAGGTAGTGGCTGAAGCAACCCACTAGCTCTCTGATGCTCAATCTTGACCTGCTGACAAGTAAGGCAACGGCTAACATACTTAGCCACGTCTTCTTTCATACCATTCCACCAGAAATTCTGACGAAGATCACGATACATCTTAGTAGATCCTGGATGGATAGAGAACGGAGAACTATGTGCCTCAGCTAATAACGATTCTCGAAGAGAAGAATCATTAGGCACACATAAACGTTTACCACACCAGATTACTCCATGCTCATCTACTCTGAATTCTGATTGCTTACCAATCTCCACATTCTGTAAGATTGCCCAGAGTTCACCATCGTCTTTCTGTGCGTTCTTAATCCGAAATATTAAGTCTGATTCTATCTGAAGACTAGCGAGATATCCGTCACTCTTGCCAATATGTAAGCCAATACCTAATTTATCAAGATCGGTAATGTTCTGAGGCTGTAGCTGTAGGGAGGCTACTATTCCTGAGCTCTTCCTGCTAAGAGCATCAGCTACCACATTGGCCTTTCCCGGATGATATTGAATATTGGCATCATAATCTTTTAACAATTCTAACCATCTTCTCTGCCTCATGTTTAGTTCTTTTTGTGTGAAGATGTATTTTAAGCTCTTGTGATCAGTAAAAATATCACAAGTCTCTCCGTAAAGATAGTGACGCCATATTTTCAGCGCGAAAATAACAGCAGCGAGTTCAAGATCATGCGTAGGATAATTAACCTCATAAGGTTTCAACTGCCGCGAAGCATAAGCAATGACCTTACCATGCTGCATTAGCACACATCCGAGTCCCTTTTTAGAGGCATCGCTGTAAATCTGATATCCACCTGTGCCCGATGGAAGTGTAAGAATCGGGGCAGACACCAATCTCTTCTTAAGCTCTTCGAAGCTTTTCTCCCGCTCATCATTCCAAGAGTACTTAACCCCTTTCCTTAGAAGTTGCGTAAGGGGTAAAGCAATAACAGAGAACCCTTCGACAAATCTACGATAGTAACCAGCAAGACCAAGAAAACTCCGGACTTCTGTGGCTGAAGTAGGTCTTGGCCATTTAGTGATTGCCTCTATCTTTGCTGGATCTACCATAATACCATCTGCAGAGACCACATGACCCAGAAAGGCTACTTGACTCAACCAAAATTCACATTTTGAAAACTTAGCATAAAGCTTCTTTTTACGCAGAGTTTCAAGCACGATACGAAGGTGGTCTTCATGCTCCTTCTTACTCTTAGAATAGATAAGAATGTCATCTATAAACATGATGACGAACTTATCCAGATAGTCATGGAAAACTCGGTTCATTAGGTCCATGAAAACAGCTGGGGCATTCGTTAACCCGAACGGCATAACCAAGAATTCATAGTGACCATATCGCGTACGGAAGGCAGATTTAGGGACATCAGAATCTTTGATCTTTAGCTGATGGTAACCAGACCTCAGATCGATTTTAGATAAACACTTTGCACCCTGAAGCTGATCAAATAAATCATCAATACGAGGCAGAGGGTAACGATTACGGATAGTGATCTTGTTGAGTTCTCTGTAGTCAATGCAGAGTCTCAAAGAGCCATCTCTCTTCTTCACGAATAGGACCGGTGCACCCCAAGGTGAGACACTTGGTCTAATAAATCCAAGATCTAATAACTCCTGTAATTGCTCCTTCAGTTCTTTGAGTTCAAGTGGTGCCATACGGTAAGGTGCCTTGGAAATCGGTTCAGCACCAGGAATAAGATCAATAGTGAATTCCACCTCGCGGTCTGGTGGAAGTCCAGGTAACTCCTTAGGAAACACATCGGGAAAATCACAAACAACCGGATAATCAGAAATACTAGGCTCTTCAGGAGATAAAATTTTAACTGAAGCAAGGAATCCTGCAGCGCCGTGCAGTAGGGATTTACGAGCCTTAAGTGCTGAAATTATTTGAAGGGTTTTTTGAGGTTTAGTCCCCTGATAAATGAGTTCAGGATGATGGGGATCTCCAAACAGAATGCGACGAGTCTGACATTCAATTGTAACATGATGCTGAGTTAACCAGTCCATTCCCAAGATGATATCAAAATCTTCCATTTGCATGGGCAACAGATCCGCTGTAAGAATGAGCGATTCAACTCGGATCGGACAATCCTCATACACATGAGAGATTGTAACAGAGTTTCCCATAGGAGTCATAATATTCAAAGTATTTTCTAATAATGTTGGGCTAATCGTTAGATGTTTAAGAAAAGATTGAGAAACTATGGAGTGTGTTGCTCCAGTATCAAATAAGACTTGAACTTCACGAGTTCCTAACATGAGAGTACCAGAAACAGTACCTAAAGAATTTATGTTACCATGGCACACTTAGTAATAGATAACAAGCATAATTAGAATTGTAAGACTACTAGATTATTCAGATACGATAGATTCACATATGGAAGGAATATTGAGAGTCATACCTGGTGTGTTTGCTGCATCCTTTGCGTTCAGAGCAAACACTCGTCCTCCATTAGTAGGCTGTTTTGCACTATTTCCAGCCTTCCCTTTGTTATCAGGATACGGACAGTCTTTCAGTACATGGCCGGTCTTTCCACATCTAAAACAGGCTCCTGAAGCTCGCCGACAAACACCAAAATGACGTTTTCCACATGTAGTGCATACCGGGACTTGCTCTTGACCTTGGTTTTCGGCAGGTTTAGGATTCTGCTGTTTTTGTTTCCATTGATTACCTTGGCGGTTATTATTTCTGTTGAATTGGGCTTTTCGATCACCTGTATGGTGTTTCTCGCTTGAAGATTGCCTAGAAGGTGCGGTATGGTGTCCTTCACGATTTCTCTTTCGACTCTCCTCAGCTTTAGCTAACCTCTTCTTGTTTTCCATGTCAAGTGTTTTCACGGCATCAGCTACTTCATTGATATTGTTAAACCTTTGACTCACTATCCACCTCCGAGTCCTCTCATGAACAGCCCATTTCAACTTTTCTGCTTGGGCCTCTGGGCTACCTGCAGCTTCCCCAAGAGAACTAGCCAACCTACAGAATCTTGCCATGAATTCTTGCCAAGGTTCACCATCGCGTTGCTCAATAGATGCATATTCCCGTGCATACTCACTTCGTTCCACTTCAGAGAAATACTTTCGGAAGAATATTGTGTGGAAATCGGCCCAAGTAAGGGTAGCAGCATACCCTTCTCCACCATGTGCAAGTTTTACCCCTTCCCACCAAACTAGAGCATCATCCTCCAGTTTGTAAGAGGCCAACCTAGTTTTAAATATGTCATCGACTCCTAGTACTTCGAATATCTTTTCCACATGGGCTATCCAATTCCGAGCATCCATCGGTGTAGCAGCATCACTAAAAGTTCTTGGTCTTTGCTTCATAAAGCGCTCAAGCCAGACATGAATCCCAGCCACAAGTGGTGTTGCATTTCCACCGGAAGATGGTCCAGTGTGGTTCCCGCCAGAAGGTGGCTCTGAGTTATTTCCACCGGGTGGAGGTCCTGTGTTGTTTCCCTCCGAATTTGTCTGTTGCATCTGCTGGATGACTGTTTGAGCAGTCTGAGTCATCAGATTAGGGAGTATTCCAGAAATAGCAGCGTTTACAGCATTAGCAACGAGGGTTTCAAGAGGAGTATCAGATGAGGGGCCACTCGATTTATTGTGGTTGTTCACACGTCTCTTAGGGGCCATCTGAAATGAAAACATACGTGTGAATACTGGAATTTAGATTGGAAACAGAAATTAGATCCTAACCCAACGTCTACCCATTACCTCACAAGTTTATTATTAATGTTTAAGTTTTCTACAGGAAAGAGCCTTTGCTCTGATACCACAACTGTAACACCCCGGCCGGATAGGGCTGACGTGTCACTAATACGGATATCAAATCAAAACGCATTCCCAATATTAAAAACGATTACAAGTTCAAATTCCAAAACCTAATTAAGATGTTCAATACATTAATTAAAGTAACAGATAATCTTGGTCTTCAATTCACTCTTCACTGGTTTCCCGGGTTACCCTGCTGACCTGACGTGCATGAAAACAAAAGCACGCCTGAGCATAACGCTCAGTGAACGGAATAGCGGATAACAAAAACAAACAGACATGACGATAATCAAAGAATCAGCAGATATCAAAAATAAACAGACATGTGATAATCAAGGAATTGGCAGATATCAAAAATAAACAGACATAATGATAATGGAGAACCAAAGATCATAAGATATATATATATATCAAATAGAACATACGTCATAAGACATATATCAGATAGAACATACCCCGAGCTAATAATCATATCATATAATAACTGAACAGGGGGAACACAGGTAGCGAGCCCGTGAACCAATGTGAAATGGAGTATGGGCAGACATACAAACCATTCACCAGAGTCCTGAATGGAATGGTGTGTAACCATCCGTCAGGAAATAACAGAACTAGCCTAGGATCGATCCATACGCCTCTGAGGAAATAATAATATAACCAGACATAATTTTCAGAGTCCTCTTTAGAGACGCCGTGATCTCAGCTCACCGCCACGGTTGGTGCCACGTTATCGATGCCGCAATAACGCGTCTTGGTCACCCCAAGATAGGGAGAGCTCGGGTAACAAATTCAGAAATATATAGTAGTCAAACTACTTATAACAGAATCAAAAGCAAATTATCAGGAATCAAAACTAGAAATGAACGGAAATCAAATACGAGACAGAAATCAGGAATCTGTACTGCAAAGTAACGGAATCAAAAGTAAATACTTATGATAACAAGGAAACAGGATCCGTACAATAAGTAACAGAACAAAAGTGAATATTATGGTAACAGAATCCGTACTTCAAAGTAACGGAAAATATTATTTATACTAAGATATAAAGAATCAGGAATCCGTACCTTATACACGAATGACAATAATCAGAAACAAGGTCTAAGCTCGGTTAACGCCGCGAGAACCTACGATAATGTAACGCAAATTATAGTTTGGATTTTCCTATTTTAAATTGGAAAAATTCCAGTTCTGCCCTTGTCTTTTCGTACTCGTTAAAAATACTAAACGATGTTTAAAAATTCTGAAAATCTCCAGTTTACTAGATTAGTGATTTCTAAACAACTTTCATTTAGAAATGTTTCTGATTTGGATTACCGAAATATGAGAAATACGTGGATCTTTACAGCTGCGCAGAACTGCTAGCTGTTACGAAAACGACTATTTGGAGGTCTAAACGAATGAGTTTTTCTATGTTTTATATATCAACAGATTCGTTTTCGACAAACTTCGTCGTGGACATAAGGTTTAACTGATTTGGATCTGTTATGATAAAGTTATGGCCTCCGTAAGTTGGCTGTAAAATACGTATAAATCAAGGTATTTTGGTAAACCGTAAAATTATTTCTAGTTAAAATACGTCCGTTACGGGTCTGGAAATATTTTTATAAATAAGTATAAATCATGATTGACTTCTGAAAAATTTAGCTAATCATATTATTAATCCGTTTGTCATTTATAAAATCACATTCCAAAATATTTATAAAAACTAGTTAAACGTGTGACTTGTTTAAAATGCTCGGTTAATGACTAAATCTTAATTTGGTCAAAATACTTATATTTCCAGTAGCCAAAACATTATCAAAATAGGATCGTATCAAGTTTACTAAGTTAAGCAAGGAAACTATGTTTAAAACGTAAACCGAATTAAACGAGTACTTATTCAAACGGGCATCCTATGATCGAAGGCAATGAACTAGAATACTAATTAGGATGTCTAAGATTCAAGGATAACATAATGACTAATAACATCTTAATGATTCCCATTATTTAAAGTTTATTTTTATAAAAATAAACTAATTATAACGTTTTCTTACTATTATATATAATAATTATTAAGGTGTTTTAATGAAATAACTTTACAGAAAATAGTTGGATAACTTTTTAAAATAACCAGGGTTTATAAAACTTGTTTTTATAATTTTTAGAAATTTTCACAAAATTTTAAAAAGGTCAAAAAGGCATAAAAAAATAACAGGAGGTGCCCGGGGTCGAACCCGGGACCTCATCTAAGGCAAAGAGCGCAGGAACCGGTGAACCAAGGCCGCAGCCGCGGTTTATGTTGGGTTCCTTTACTTTTAAACACATATTAGAGAAATCCCCAAATTGCAAGAACCCTAGAATTGATCCTCCCCCAAATCGAACCCCAACTGGCTATTGTATATGAAATCAAGCTTAGGGCTTTGATTGCTCATGTGAAACCGAGTAAGTAGGTGGTTCTAATTACCTGATTTGAAGTGCAAAACGTCAAGAACAATCGAAGTATAGGTCGCGGCTGCCCGAGTTCCAATCGATGTGCAAATGTGGATACTAATTCAATTCGTTTTACAGGAAGCTTCTACTCGATCAAATGAAGAAAAGCCCTCTATTTAATTCGATTAACCTTGATCGCAGGTTGGGTTTCTGATGAGTTGCAGGTCCGAGACGAAAGTGGCGATTGAAGGTGGTGTTTTAATGTATTTTAGATCGAATTGAGTTCTATGGAAGGTTTTAAATGATTATACGATCGTTAGTGCTCCATTATTTCAGTTATTAAACACGTTTAGTGCGATTTGAATGTGGGTGTCGGCCGAAAGTATAAAGTGGTCAACTTAGATCGCACTAACGATGTTAATAATCAATTTGTCGTGGGGTATTATGTTCGCCTCTTTCACGTGAATGATTTGGTGTATTTTGGCATTTAAACATTGACTTTTTGAGTGGGTTCGGGGTCGCCGGAGGGCCGACCGGACTTTGGCCGGAAAACCCACCGGAAAAAACGGGGTCGGGAGAGAGAGAAAGAGAGGTTTTACATTTTACACAAATGGTCCCTGTGGTTTAATCTCTTATCATTTTATGCCTAAACTTAATAATTTAAGTTTCTAAATTGGCACAAACGCCCCCTGAACATTTATTATTATTATTATTGTTATTATATATATATATATATATATATATATATATATATATATGTATATTTTTTTATGGGTATTATAACTTAGTTCTCTTTCATCACAAACAAATATTCAAGCACGAACCATGTCTATGTGGTTCTTTCTAGTAAGCATAAACATAAGTGTGGATTAAAACCTGAAATCTAGGATGGTCAGTTGTTTTTAATCTGTTACAAATGTACATTTTGATTTGCAATCTATTTAGTTACTATTAGTTCTTAAACCAAAACAATCCAATTCTTGATATTTAATTTTTGCATTTTAGGGCAATTGTAGTTAATTTACAGGACTATAAGATAAACACATATTCCACAAACTCCCTATGTTTGATACCTTTTTACTACTATCTTTGAGTTGTAATTTGGATTAAATTTACGTGTACTGCGACAGCACGTCAGACATCAATTACATAACCTTTTTGTGACAGTGTTTTTTTTAATTCACAGCATCTCCAGTTAACATCTTAGTACTTAGGGAGTACACTAGCCAAATTTATGTTGGAGGTACATGAAGCGATCCTAATTTAGTTTAGATCAGTTCAGTTTAGGATGATGGAGAAATGTGTGTATGCCACGCATACCATCACATATTTGGTGCATAATGAAGATAGTTATGTACCCCTCAGTTCAGCTATGTGTATTTCCTTATATTACACGACTTATTTTATTGATATAACATGTTGTGTAGATCAGTTTGGTATCATATTTCAGTATTATATATGTTTTAGCTCAGTCTTAGATATCAACATTATATTTTCAAACTTCAGATGTCACTATTATATGTTAGGTTTTAGCAGTTCGTGTATATCACTATATTTGTTATCAATTGCATCCATTTAGCTCATTCTGCTTTGATGTGTTGGTATTTGCTTTCGTTTATCCGCCTTGTTATCACTATTATTGTTCTTTTTGTTACTGAGCAATAATTTCCTCAACTGTGTTTTCTTTTGTTGTTTTTATATATGTAACAGGTCTTATGGGGATCACGGGATGTGTGAAGAAGAACAAGAGTTTGGGAGAACTTCAAATGACATCGTAATGAGTCCTATCATGTGTGTTAAATTGAATTGCTTTTAGCTTTTGCTTGTGTGGATATATTAATTTCGGTATGTTGGAAACCCTCAGTTATGCTAAGATTAGTTAATTTAAGTTCATCCATAGAGAATAGAATTGACAAGACCATTATGTGTGTTATAAGCCTCCGTACGCATTGTTTGGTTGATTGTAGTCTTAGTACTAGTTGGAGGTGCATTGACTTATTCGCGTCTAAGATTTTCTAAGTTATAAGTTGATCAATTTGAGGTTTACTTCATGATTAAACGATTATTAACATTGTCTATGATTCTAGATTTTGAGGATTATGGATTATAGGCCCTTAGTGGAGATTTAGTCCATTGTAGCACTTCATAATAATAGGATTCTTGAATTTAATTGGTGGTTCTTAGACACGCCGAGGCCAGTAAGGTCTACAATTTTAAGTATTCGTGGAGCTAGATATATTTGACGGGAGACTAGTCTAAGCAAGAACAATTTCATAAGTAGAGTACGCTAAATAAGCCTTTACACGATCAAGAAAATTGACATCTAAGTAATATTCCTTATTGAACTTTCTTTAGTTCTGGATCAGTTTCCCTAGTTATTTTTTCTTTGTTTTAAGTTTTAATCATTCTACAAATCAATATTATCGTAGGCCGGATATCATAGAGACTTAGTATCGATGGACCTAAGTGTTCCCTAGATTAGATATATGGTTCTTGTCATTCAATATTATATCTAGATAGGTTTACTTTCCTATGTGTTCGGTTTTGGTGTTTACCATGTTTAATGTTTTTAAGGCTTTAGTTGTGTTAGCAATCCTAGTTACTTTATATGAAAAAAGCAAGTGCTGATGAATAGTACTATTCATCGATGAATAGTGGGGATGAACAGTTGGGGGCTTATAAACTCGCGGAGGGAAGGTTTTACCCTCCCATTTGGTTCGAGAAAGAGAGAGAGGGCGACGGCTCCGCCCACCGCCCACCCCCCACCGTCAGCCGCCCACCGCCTGTTGTCATCTTTCCGTTCATCGCCGTCGTTGCACGGCCACCGCCTCTAACACCGCCGCCAGCACCGTCGTTGCCACGTGAGCAACCGGTGGTCTTGATCACTCCGACATGACCGCCGCCGGTGGTCTGTAGTGACCGCCTTTGGTGGCGTCTGTCGGCGTATCCACGTTGTTGTTTGCGGTGGTAGAGGTACCACCGTCTTTCATCTTTCTCTTATGCCAATCACCGCCGATTGTTGGTGGGTAGCGAGCGGCCTGTAGATCTCGTCAGAGCTTTGGCAGGTTTGATCTTTTTAGGGTTTCTTTGCCCGGGTGGTTGTGGTGTAGTGGTGCGTTTGTGTTAGGGCCACCGGGGTTCTCTTCCCGCTCTGCGTCTCCTCCGTCTTTGTTGCGGTGACTCTGTCGCCGGCCGTACCTGCTGCGGTGACTCTGTCGCTGGCCATACCAAAGGCGATAATGGGGATTTTTAGGGTTTTGCGGTGGTGCCTGGCCATGCCAAAGGCGACGATCGCGGAGGCGACGAGGATGGTTGTTTTGGCGTTGGCTCGCGGTAGCAACGACTGTTGTGGCGGTGGCTTTGTTGTTGCTTCGCCTCCCCTTTGTGGTTATAGTATGTTACACCCACCAACTCCATATGGATCTGCAAAACATTGTAAGTATGATTCAATATTCAGTTCTAGGTGTGCAAAAAGGTAAAAAAAGCTTATGTGATCTCTGTTTGTAAAAGAGCAATCAATTTTCAATTATAGATTTATTATGTTGTTATTAGAAGCATGTTGGTTCGTTTGTGCATCTACCCTTCGATTGTTTAGTGTTCATGTCTGTATGTTTCAGATTTTGATACTTAAATTAACTTTTAAGTTGGGTACTTTTTGGACTACAAAGCTTTTTTACTTTGTTATTGAAGTTCAAAGTTTTGATTTGTAGCTTACACTTTTTCTGCTTTCGTTTTAGTTCTACCCTTTGATTGTTTAGTTTTCATGTCTTTATGTACCCAAATTTTTCAATCTAGTAGTTAAATAACTTAGTAAATGTTCTATCTCAGTATTTAATAGCTTAATTTTTGTACAAAAATGGAGTATGAACTGTTTGGTACCGGCACCTAAGGATTACAAAGCCCAAATTTGTTGGCCAACATATCGGAATAAGGTGATTGTTTTGTTGAGTTTTATGTCATGAGTTAGCTTTGAATTTAAATACAGTTTAGTTTATGAACAATTTGGTAATTAGATTAATATTAGACTCTCATTTCTATTTTGATAATAATTAAACTTATCCGTACACCATTTTTTTAGTTGAATTGTTTTCTATATGCTTTGAATTTTTATACAGTTTAGTTTGATGAACAATGTGTTAATGAGATTAATATTAGAGTGTCAAATTTTGTTTTGACATTGTATAATTTGGTAATAAGATTGTATAACATGGAAAATTTGAGCGTAAACGATTGGGAACTTAAAGAATCTGATCCATACACCATCTTTGTAACTGAATGATGTTTGTTTTGCACTTGATACAGGTGTGGTACAATAAGTATTCACATGGAGCAGAACAATAAATGGATCATATGTCACAGGTATAACATTTTTGAATATCAAAAACTTAAGTTTCATTCAATTGAATTTAACAGTCTGGTTGATTTGTTTTGGTAGATAATTCCCAAGATTGTGTTTGGAAATCATACACAAGTTGCATTAGATATTGGATATGGGGTGGCAAGTTTATGTATGTTATCAATAAGATTGAATTTATTCCACTGTTTCGGATGTAGTTCTACAGCGATAGACTCTTTGAAATCATGAATGTCGCTGCCCGGAGTAGCCATTAACAACTTTCTCTGTCGGCGGCGACATGCTATGTGGTTAGGTAATCTGTTATGTCCGTGATGATGAGTACTATCTCATCTGAGACATTATCGTTAGGTTGTTCACTTTGTTGTTGATGATGATGAGGGTTTTCCCATCTGAGACCATTCGTTCTGTTTGTTCACCGGCTGTGATGATACCACATAACTGTCGTTGGTTGCCCTAGCTTGGCAACCGTCTTTGGTGTGCAGCCGTAACCCAACGTTGGTACTGAGCCACCTTTTAACCATCACGTGTTGTGGCTATGATGATCTAAACGTAACATTATAAACATGTGCGTTTGTCTAAGCCTCGGTTTACTGTATCTAAGACGCGCAATGCGCGTCTGGGTTACAAACGCTAGTTAGATTTATATACCTATTACTCACATCACTCCACCACTATTTACAATGAGATATGTTGAATCTTAGTCAAGTAGGAGAGTTATTATCTTGAAATTGTCATATGCGATAGCATTGATTCGTATTCCTTATCACATAAAACCATTACATAAACATGCAATGAGATTTAAAAGTGTTTTGAAGATGTTCTATATACGTTACACTAGAATTTTTTTAACGAAACATGTTATGCAAGTAAAGTTTGACTAGTACGGGAGATGTTGACGTTTACAAGCATACGGGAGATGTTGACGTTTACAAGCATGATGTTTATATATGTGTATGAAACATTACAATTTGAATTTTGATTATTTGCATCTATGCTACCTTACATGATATGGAAATCTTTCTTTATAATCTTTGTTCTATAACCCTTTTTTTCTGTTAACTTTCTTTGATAAGCCATGCATATCCCATTTATATGTTGTATTATGTGATATTTAAGTACTAAAAGAAATATATTTGTGATATGATTTCTGTATAGATGACGTATCAGGCTCGTTCCGTTTGGGTGTTAAATACACCTTCTTTACACTGCACAACCATCACAATCCCCAACCGACATAAATAAGATTCGATCACTTCAATCAAGGGTTTGAGAAGTCATTTGAACTTTGACCAACCCAACTAACATGAACATGAGATTTGAGGTTGTTTGGAAGTACAGTATCTAGGGTTCTAATGTTTTGGAGTACATAGTCAGCAAAGAGTAAATTGAAGTTGATCTAGGGTGTTTTTGACGTCCAGGGTAAGGAGACTTTCACTGGAGTTGTTATCGCCAAAGATGGTGATTGCGGTCAACTGAGTGGTGACATTGAAGGCGATTGGGATGATGAAGATAGTCAGCAAGAACAATTAATTGTTATTATGCCACTGCATATGGATTTGTTAGTAAACAGAGATGATATTCACCAGGTTATTTGGTCTAAGGGTCATCAAAAAAGTGTGAAAACACTATGGCAACTAG
The DNA here is from genome assembly GCA_024085815.1 of Flaveria linearis. Taxonomy (NCBI): domain Eukaryota; kingdom Viridiplantae; phylum Streptophyta; class Magnoliopsida; order Asterales; family Asteraceae; genus Flaveria; species Flaveria linearis. The sequence continues at coordinate 9,439,245 of CM044003.1, forward strand.
TCAACAAGAATCCAATCTATTAAACCCGGATACACATATGTATGAATATACTTTTACATCCATAAATACTTTAATAACTTTATTAAAATTAAAAAAGAAAAATCAAAGGATATAAAACGTAACATGAACTGTATATATAGGAGCGACTATTCAAGTCGAATTCGGTTTATTTGAATAGAATTACTCTGAATTTGAATATTTAAAACCGAATTCAAATTCAAATAGCAACTAAATTATTTGTCTCGAATAACCTTATTTTATTCAAATCAAATTCGAATTTAATTCAAATACATTTGTTTTTAAATCATAAAAAACATAGAGTAGTCAAGCAGTCAACTACTTGACTAATATGAAAAAAGAATTCGAACAATAAACACCCATGTATTAACATATATATTGTTAAGGGAAAAGCGATTGTACCACTTAGGTAAGAAATCAAGTTGGATTACAAACAAACATATCCAGTAAAATCTTATTTATAACAGGATTATTGATAGCAAGATGGTAGAATAAAAACAAACCTATCCTCTAAGGTAGAGAGATTGCTACTGATAAAACCTTTGGCTTCAAAAACCTTTTTATCAATGTGTATAGTATAGAAGTCGGATTATATTAAAATCCTTGATTTATATAAAGCCTTCATGTGCAATCGAATAATTCAAAATTCCTCCCTAGACAATTTTATTACGCAGGCAAAAAGGCGTGGCATGATCAACATTGTAAACGAAATAAATTTTGATGGAGTAAAATTAGGATAAATAGTTCAAAGGTATTTAACTAGAATCGTGTAGTTTTGATAAAAATTATAACTAAATAGGAGTGCTTTTACAGAGATTCACGGCGAAATCTAAGCTTAGGTGTACAACAGCATAATATTAACTATACTTGTACATAATACGTTAAAATATGATTAGACAGAGTTGGGGCCACCATAAACTAAGTTTGACCCGTTTCCTTCTTAGCTAGTATATTCTTTCATTATACTCAATTAACCCATTATAGATATAATAAAGCCATTCATATGTAAATGGGTTGAAATTGCAACCTCTAATTCTGTAGAGCTTTATACTATGCAAAATTTGGTTGCACAAAAATAAAGGAAACAAACCTGTACATTGCTATTACATGTGAATGACACGGCCCAACCTGGATGGACCTGTACCAGTCACCCAAAAACTGTTAAAGAGTGCTCCATTCGTGTCAAAATTAACGGACTAGGTGAGAAGTATTAGCTATGAAGACGGCTGCTTTTGCCACTGTACACCAGCGTCGTCATGGTTAACTGCTGACCCAGAATGTTCACTGCCCCCAGTGCCTGCAACATTGTTTGATTGAGTTGGAACCTCATCCGACACAGGACCAGAAGAAGAATCATAAAATGGCTCAGATGTTTTAGCTGCTTCTTTGGCTTGAAGCTTGCTTGTAGACAGTTCGGAAGCATTTTCTTTTCGATTTTGTATCATTCTCTGACCAGCAGCCAAACCAGAATAGTGACCATTTGTGTAATTAACTCAAACCAGATTAAGATGAATTTTTATATCCTAAACTTGTTACTACTCAAAGTTAGGCCTCAATCTCGTTACTTTGGACAAACGATGGGGACCATTTGTGTAATTAACTCTATAATAATAAATATAAGTATTTATATTTAAATAAGGGCATTTTGGTCATTTTATTCACATTTAGCGGATAATGATATCGGTCATCCAAGTTGGGGACCATTTGTGTTACGTTTTATCAAACATATGGACCAACTTTGTAATTTTTCAAACATAAGAACCGAAAGTGAAAATAGACTTAATCGCATGAACATTTCATATAATTAACTCAAAATAAAAATATCGTGGTGCCACAGTCCTAAATTACCCTAATTCATTTATCTTTATTTTTATTAAAAAATACATAACTAATTTAAAAACGTAAATATACTAATTTCAAACCTTAAATAAATACAAGTTTGAATTGAAAAACTTTTATAGAAAATAGAATGCTGATAATTCAATTTTTGGTGTGCTAAAATATATGAGATGTGCCATATTTAAATGGTAAAAAATATTTTTTTATAAACACCTCAAACGGTAATAATCTCTTATAATCTGGCCGGAATTAACTTATTTGGTTTAAGATTTTATAAGTTATTCAACCATACTTTTAATTTCTTTACTAATAGACATACTACCGGATGTCATATATAGCAGCGGGATTGGTTCGTTCAATTTAGATGATGATAAAGTTATTTTTATTTTGTTGAAGTTGAACTTAATTATCTTTATTTATATTATATTTTGTGGAATTCGATATAAACAAGTTATGAGTTAGATAGTATGTTGAATTGATTGCATTTAATATTTTTATTTGTTTATTTTGTGGAACTTTAATTATATTATATTTTTATATGTAGTTTGCATATTAATAAGATTTACTGGGTTTGGTTATGGTTATGGCTAGCCATGTGTACACATGAGTACAAGATCCATTGCCCTTGTAGATAACCTAGACATGCCACGTGGATTCTTTAAGCGAACATGTCGATAGGCAGCGCATTCTTTCGAAGAACGTTGTCCAATGTTCCAAAGAATCCATCACGTCGAGTTAAAAAAATGTTTCGGAGAATCCATCAATAGGCATTTAAATCTTTTGATGTATGAATTGGTACATTGTAAATATATTAAATTCTTTTCACAAAAGATTATTCTTGTAAGCATATGATTTAGTGTGGATTTTTGGTTTCAAACTGAGATGTACATTTCCATTCTTTATTCTTCACATTTCCATTTCTAATACGCGTGTTTTTCAAACTTAAATTAGTAATATATGTGGTTGTTGTACCGATGGAAAATATGATTTAATATATACATATTAAGTTATTATCTCGTGTATTACGCGGGTTAAATAAATAAATATTAAATTAACAATAACGAAAATTTATTAATTATAAAATAATATTTAATATAGGATACTATTGAAATTACTTATCAGTAATAATTATGGTAATAAAATAATTTCTATATTTTTTTAGAAAAAATTTTAAACATTTTATTCCAAAACAAACCATCTTAAAAAAGTGTATTTTCTAAATAAAACCTCATTATAACTCTAAATTTTAATTATTTTGTTTTATAAAAATTTTATTATTTAATAACACTAACTTTTAAATATTTTATATTTTTAAAAAGTTTGATGTTTTAAAAAAATTTCTAGTGGTAACAAATGTTTCCTTAGAAATTACATTTATAAAAAGAACTATTTCTTAAATTATTAAAAAACTATGTTTAATCTAAAATAGAGTTAAATATTATTATTTGTAATTAATGTAACTATTTAATAAGAGAGGCGGGAAAATTAAAATTAGAAGCTTTAGAATTATATCAAATCCAACTAAAACTTTCTTTTATTATAATAAATAGATAAATGTAGAACTTGTTTTAAGTTTTCATACTTGTTAAAATACCTAATTTTATTATTTAAATATAAATAAATTAGCTTTTTACCACTAGATTGAAGTTTTACAAAATATATGATGTTAATGTTTGGTTTAAAACCGTTAAAACAGTCCAAATTTTTTTAAATTTTGGTAGGTCTAAGATTCAAAAATTTTAAATTTTAAAGAGTGATTTGGTTTAAACAGGGCCAGCCAATGTTGTTGAGACCGGATCGGACCGGCCGGTTTTGTTTTTGTTTTTTTAGTGGGTAAAAACGGGGTGTTAAACCATAAATTAGTACGTCGGATATACAAATATAGTTAAGTTTTATATATAACTATAAAATATATATATAAATCATATATAAATTACTTATATTTAATTACATATATAAATATAATTAAAATATAGTTAAATCCGGTCCAACCGGTCCGACCGGTCCGACCACCAAACCAGTAAGGCGTCCGGTTCGACGTCCGATCCGGTTCTGAAAACATTGGGGCCAGCCCAAACATAGAATGAACTCCAATTAGAGCTTGGGGCCTCTATTTTGTAGGAGCCCCAATTTCATATAAAAAAAGTTATATACGTTTAAAAACGGAGAGAATTTGAAAAAAAATCAACAATTGTAGATTATTTTCAAATCTACATCTCCATACACATTTATTACGTAATTATTTTTCATCATTAATATGAAAAATCCATCACTTAGATCGATTGTTATTATTACTTGGTACACTTTACATAAATGGTTTACTTTGAATCAATCATTGTTTGTTGCGCTCTCAAGTCAATATCAATTTCAATTTACATATGACACTCTTGGTCTATATCTAAACTATTGTTTGCCTACTCATGATAATACTTTTTGAAAAGGGTCCTAATATCTAGACACCCATCCAGATAAATCGACACCCCTATACGCCGCGTATGGGTCCATACGCGGCGTATAGGGTCGAATGCACTGAAAACGAGGAAAATTCGGGGGGGTGTCAGAGAGCTATACGCCCCATATAGCCCTATACGACCCCCATATACGACACATATAGGGCTATACGACGCGTATAGCTAATTCGACACTGACTACGAGGAAAAATTCAGGGGCTGTCAGGGGGTTATACGCCCCGTATAGGGCTATACGACCCCCCTATACGACGCGTATGGGGTTATACGACCCGTATAAAATTTTTGAGGTGTTGATTTAAAATAACGGGATGTCTATTTAAAACGACCCTTTGAAAATGATTGTGGATTTGTCGGCAGGAGAGAGAGAAAAAAAAATAATGTTAAAAATATAAAAATATATTATTAAATTAAAAATAATTACTTTTAGTATATTACAAAATTAAAGAAAAAAAAAGATTATGTAAATTCTATAGTCCACAATATTGATATTAAATCAATAAGTTTGTTATTTTTTTAACGGCTGGTTAGTTGTTAGTTATTAGTATCATCAAGTTAGCAATATTTACTTATGTCAAAATTTGAACCTAGGATCTTTAAGAGGCAAAACCTTCTATCTTTCTCTTGACCAATAAACGAAAAGATAATTGGCAATAAGTTTGTTACTAAACTTGCACGAAGTCAAATTTTAGCATTTTGTGTGACGGAAGGAATAGTATATCTAATTAAATTGAAATATTAAATTATTTCTATTCCGCTTCAATATTTTAAGATATACCTTTTGCTGAAACGTTACGTAGAATGGAGACTTCTCTTGTTCCATATCTCATCATCAAGACACAGGCACACTGAAATAGGTTAGTGCTAGCATTTACATCTTGTTCCCTGTGATTATACAAGTGTATTCTTATATTATATCTGTAACATTGCGTATTTTTAATAAAGTTGATTTTGTCGATATTGAATTCGAAAATTTCAATAATCCTAATAATAAAAATAAAAATAATAATAATAATAATAATAATAATAATAATAATTAAATAATATTGTTATTAATAATTAGTAAGGATTATAAATATATATATATATATATATATATATATATATATAAGCATGTATTAAAAATTGGATTTAAAGGTTCAGGGGGTGATTATGTAATTTAAGAAACTTAAAACCAAAGTTTCAGACATAAAATATTAAACTTAAAACCGCAGGGACTGAATGTGTAAATTTTTAAAACCCAAACCATCCCCCCCGTCGACACCCCGTTTTTCCGGCGAGACTCCGGCGAGACTCCGGCCGAACTCCGGCGAAGCCAAAAACGATCAAATTTCACCATTTCAACTCGCAAAACCGGTTCCAATGCTCTCGTGGACTAGTTTCGAACTCAAGGCACTTATTAAACACGATTAATCGTCGGTGAATTCGAATCCAAAGTTTCCACATCGAAGTCACTAAAATTCCCGACCAAAATCAGTCAATTAATCTGATTTTGAACCCCACAATCACACCGAAAGTTTCTTGGATCCAATTCTAATGGAATTCCAACAAAAACACGTGTTGAATCGGTCAAACAAACGGTTATAATTCTCACTTTTATCTCGGATTCTATACAGCTTGATAATACACCCAAACAACAATAATAAACGAATCAAAGCTGCAAAATCAATCATCTATACACACTCAATCGAACTCAGGTTTCAATTTCACCAAACACAAACACAAACACTGAAATCAATCTTCATCTTCATCGCGACCTGCAACTCGATTTTAAACCAACCTACGATCGATTTTAATCGAAATTGATAAGGGGCTATTGTTCTTGATCATCATCCGAAGTCGTCTACAAGTTTAATTTGATTATGGTTGTGGTTTGAGCATCAAACGATTATCCTACTGGCCGCGACCTGTTCTTGACGTGTTCTACATCAATTGATCACCGAATCGGGTAATTACATACACACACACACTCGTTTAATCATGGGGAACAAAAGCCCCATGATTGCAGGCACTATCAAAATCGAATCGATGTTCAATTTGGGCATAGATCGAACTAGGGCTCGAATTGGGTTTGGGGTTTTGGTATTATTGGTTTAAAAGAATTAAAACCGGATCATAACCGCGGCTTAGGCCTTCGGTTCACCGGTTCCATGCTTCCATTTCACGCAGAAGGTCCCGGGTTCGACCCCGGGCACCTACACTATATTTTTATAAGGCCTTTTAAGCCTTTAAAAAATTCAGAAAAAATTCTAAAAATCATAAAAACATTTTACAAACATTAAAAATTTTTAAAACCACTTAATTACTTTCCGAAATTTATTTTTATATCTTATTCATTTATTTTATTTGTTTTAAATAAATAAAATAACTAATTATGTTTCTACCAATTTATAATTAGTGTATAATACATAATTATACAATAAATAAATTGAACCCAATATATATACATAGTTATATATTATTCAATTACCGAAACAACTGTTATTTGAATAAATTACATTTTACATAATCGTATACAATTTATAACTCATGTATATAATTATACAATACATAGTTATGTTTACTTATGTATAAATGTATTATATACATATAATCATGTATATAATTATACATATAATTATATATAATTACTTGATTATATATAATTATGAATATAATTATACATATACAATTTATTAGTAAATTGTATAAATGTATAACTTACACGTATAAATTTTTATTAAAATTCTTGACATAATCACTTTCAATAAATTCGTTTATTTCAAGACATTCAAACCAAATAAAATTAATTAATTTAAACTATCATTCAAGACCCAATGGAAATCCTAATACATTCCCAAATTCCCAAATCGTTATTATTCTAACTCGAGACACCGTTCCTTAGGTTAATCATAAAGAAATCGTTGGTGTCTAATCTATCACGTCCAAATTCAAATCTCATCAATCAAGTGAGTATTCATATCCCCTTTTTATATCATTTCTTATTTGGGGGAAATCATGTGATACAATATATTCAATCATGATATTCTGTTGTTGTTTCATTCTAAATTCAATTCAAGACAGGTTATGTTATTACTTGCAATTATGTGAACATACTATGATAAACTGGACGACAGTAAAACCCTAATTCAATCAATCAATCCTGGTATCAATGGTAGATCTACTGGTTTGGATAACCCACCCCACATGGCTTACGAGTGGTGATTATGCCAGAGACAATTAGTCAATCTATGGTGTTTGTGTGGAGTCTATTATATGCAAGTGTCAAGTCAAGGGGTTTATATTGTGTTGGTTTATCTATATGTTTCCCTATTGCCATATAAGTCTTAATATTACCTTGTGAATTGAATTATTCTCAATCAATCAATCAATCTATACGTATATTCAAAACTGTGATTACTCACCAGCTAACTCGTTAGCTGACTTTATTTTCTCACATGATTTCAGGTTAAGCAAGATAGTGGACTTCTACGTGCTCATTTAAGACACGGACTAGTTAAATAAAAGACAATTATTATTTGTGGTTTCGATTGTTGTATTTGTGTATGTTGAACTTATTTTATCTTGTAATCTGATTTTAATATTATTTCCACTATTAGACAACCATGTGTTATGAACAATCAATCATTCCCTCGTCCGCTCCGATGATTCCGCCGTCGGTCGGGGTGTGACAGATTGGTATCAGAGCCATGGTTATAGGGAATTAGGTTATTAGAAATGGAATGACCTAGACTATAACTAAGTACCTTACACATGAGTCCTCTCATGTATATTATATGCATAGATAGGATTATGTGTGTGCTTTACATGTTTATACTTGATTATATGATTATATGCCCTATGTGATTCTTCCTATACTTTGATTCTTATAAATGCACACACAAACCTTAAATCATATTCAAGGCATTATGTGCCTAAATCAAATGGTTTTTGAAATGAGCTTTGAATCGTTATTCGTGGTTTTCAAAATCTCGTCAAAGTCTGTGTCTCACAACTGAATACATGTAATGCTGGAAGAGTGGGATGCCTGTATATCGGGGTGTTCTGTCTAGGCAAGGTATTCGCATAAATCCAAACCAACCGATGGACCTGTTTACCTTACCTGGGAACCCTCGGGATGAGTATTTGCTTATAGGTACGCATGTCTTCAACAAAGTTGTGATTGACCCAACACTTTGATTAGTCAACGTATTCGTTTTGATTTACGAATCAAACGATTACACTCGGAACATATCATTGTTATTATGCCAAATACCCGATTTTCGTTTACAAATTGTATAACTCATATTACCTAATTCTCATAAAATATCCTAATGATATTTCAGAATGTCTTCTCGTCGAATCCGTTCACGATCTGGAAACGCTGGCCGCAAGATTGCTGCTGTAGTGGCACGTGAAGTTGCTGCGGTCATCCCAACTCTACTTACCCACTTGAACCAAGGCAACAATACTGTCCAAACCCAACTGCACCAAACCCTCCTAAAACTTGTACTTACAAACAATTCAGTTCTTGCAACCCCACCAAGTTCAGTGGAACTGAAGGAGCTACCGGATTACTACAATGGTTCGAAAGCATCGAGAACACTTTCCTCAACAGCGAGTGCCCTGAAAATCTAAAAGTCCGGTATGCTACAAGTGTTCTTCAAAAGAGAGCACTCACTTGGTGGAACGGTGAGAAACGAACCCATGGAACTGATGCCGCATTAGCATTGACGTGGGATGAAGTTAAGGAGCTCATGACTCGGGAATTCTACCCGAGAAACGAAATTAAGAAATTGGAAGCTGAGTTCTGGGACTTAACTCAAGAAAGTGGAGAAAATCTAGCTTATACCAACCAATTTCATGAACTGAGTCTACTTGTTCCTCACCTGGTTACTCCTTTATCTCGGGCTATCGAGAAATACATCGGTGGTCTACCCATGCAAATTCAAGACACGGTGTGGGGTAGAAATCCTGCAACCTTGGAAGATACCATCCGGTTAGCTGCTCAGTTAACTGATAATCATGTCAAGGCAGGAACCCTGACTAGGAAGGGTGCTAAAAAGGTGCCTGAGAAACCCTCAGCTGAACCCCTTAAGGAGGAAAAACCTGAATCTTCTCAAAACAGGAAGAGGAAGGCTAAATCCCAAAACTTTGCTGTGATTACCCCTGCTGTGCCAATTAATCAAGTCCCTCCAACTCGCCAACCAACAGTAAACAATCAACCGCTGATGAAAAAGCCCTACGCTGGACCCTTTCCGCAGTGTAACAACTGCAAGTATCACCATCCCGCTAACGTTCAATGTCGTCAATGCACCAACTGTGGTCGTTTCGGCCATACATTCAACGTGTGCAAGAATACTGCAAGGGTTCCAGTTACCACACCGACTGTCCAGCATACCCCGACAATCACGCAAACAAGAGCTTGCTACCAATGCGGAGATCCTAACCATTTCCGCAACCAATGTCCGAAGCTCCTCAAGGCCGTCCCTGCAGCTCAAGGTCGAGCATTCAACATCAATGCCCAACAAGCCCAAGTTAGCAACGACGTGGTGAACGGTATGTTCCAAATTAATAATCAATACGCTTCGATTCTTTTTGACACTGGTGCAGATAAAAGCTTTGTATCCTTAGACTTTGAGCCATTACTTGCTAGTGCCCGAACCAAGCTAGATAACCCCTTTACGGTAGAGATAGCTGACGGAAAACCCATTACAATTAATTCTGTTATTCCTGACTGTACTTTGAATCTAAGTGAGCATGATTTCCCTATCAATCTTATACCCATGCAACTGGGTAGTTTCGATGTTATAGTAGGCATGGACTGGTTATCAAAGAATCATGCCGAAGTGATTTGTCACGAAAAGACCATTCGTATTCCTCTCCCGACCGGAAGCATACTACAAATCTACGGGGAAAAACCTTACAAGGGGCTTAAACTCATGTCTTGTACCAAAGCTCAAAAGTACCTCCACAAGCATTACGTGGCTTTCTTAGCTCATATCGTGAAGGCAGATGAGAAACCTAAGAAGATTGAAGACATTCCGGTTGTTCGAGAGTTTCCTGAAGTCTTTCCCGAAGACTTAACCGGTCTTCCTCCCGTTCGTCAAGTTGAATTACGAATCGACCTTGTACCCGGTGCAACTCCCGTGGCAAAATCTCCTTATCGACTTGCACCATCTGAGATGCAAGAACTTGCTAGCCAATTGCAAGAACTGTCAGACAAAGGATTCATTCGCCCGAGCTCGTCACCATGGGGAGCTCCGGTCTTATTCGTGAAGAAAAAGGATGGCTCATTCCGTATGTGCATTGACTATCGAGAACTCAACAAACTCACAATCAAGAACCGTTACCCATTACCCAGAATCGACGATCTGTTTGATCAGCTTCAAGGAGCCACTCATTTCTCAAAGATCGATCTTCTTTCTGGTTATCACCAACTCCGTGTGCACGATGATGACATCCCAAAAACCGCTTTCCGAACGAGATATGGCCATTACGAGTTTACAGTGATGCCATTCGGGTTAACCAACGCACCGGCAGTATTCATGGATTTAATGAATCGCGTGTGCCGGCCATACCTAGACAAATTCGTGATCGTATTCATCGACGACATCTTGATATACTCCAAATCAAAATCCGATCACGAGAATCACCTTCGTCTAATACTCGAACTTCTGAGGAAAGAGAAACTCTACGCCAGATTCTCAAAATGTGAATTCTGGCTTAATGAGGTTCAATTTCTTGGTCACATAGTAAACAGCAAGGGAATTCACGTTGATCCCGCAAAGATCGAGACAATAAAGAAATGGGGAGAACCTAAAACTCCTACAGAGATTCGTTCATTCCTTGGTTTAGCCGGATATTATCGACGTTTTATTCCTAACTTCTCGAAGATTGCTGTGCCACTCACTGCTTTGACCCACAAGGATAAGCCTTTTTCTTGGGGGCCTGATCAAGAGAAAGCATTTCAAACCCTCAAGCAAAAGTTGTGTGAAGCGCCGATTTTAACACTTCCTGATGGAAACGACGATTTCGTTGTCTATTGTGACGCTTCAAAACAAGGTCTAGGTTGCGTTCTCATGCAGCAAGGCAAAGTTATAGCTTATGCTTCAAGACAATTGAAGATTCATGAGAAAAATTATACGACGCACGATCTTGAATTAGGTGCTGTCGTATTCGCACTCAAAATCTGGAGACACTATCTCTATGGCACTAAATGTGTTGTATTCACCGATCATAAGAGTCTCCAGTACATCTTCAATCAGAAGGAGCTTAACATGAGGCAACGACGATAGGTCGAACTACTCAATGACTACGACTGTGAGATTCGTTACCACCCTGGTAAAGCTAATGTCGTAGCCGATGCATTAAGTCGTAAGGGTCAAGTTATGCTTCAAAGTGTTACCATTCAAACCGACCTCGTGACCCGTATACTCGAAGCTCAACACGAATCAGTCACCGAGGGCAACATGTATGAGGAAATGTCATGCGGTGCTGAACTCCAATTGGAAACCAAGTCGGACGGACTACTGTATTTTCTAAATCGACTTTGGATTCCGAATCGCGATAATCTTCGAACAACCATCATGGATGAGGCTCATAAGGCTCGTTATTCTATTCATCCGGGAGCAGATAAGATGTTCATGAATCTTCGAAACCAATATTGGTGGCCCGGTATGAAGAAGGATATAGCCTTGTATGTATCTAAATGTCTCACATGTTCCAAAGTCAAAGCCGAGCATCAACGTCCCTCTGGATTACTTATACAACCCGAGGTTCCATTATGGAAATGGGAAAGCATATCCATGGATTTCATCACCAAGCTGCCTCGTACCGCTAGTGGTCACGATAGTATCTGGGTTATCATTGATCAATTGACTAAGTCGGCTCATTTCATTCCAATTCGGGAAGATTATCGAGTCGAGAAATTGGCTCGTATTTACATTAATGAAATAGTCAGTCGGCATGGTGTACCTTTAGATATTATTTCTGATCGCGATGGTCGTTTCATCTCTGTTTCTGGAAAAGTCTCCAATCAGCTCTCGGGACTCAACTAAATATTAGCACAGCCTATCACCCGCAAACCGACGGTCAGACTGAAAGAACGATACAAACCCTTGAGGATATGCTCCGGGCTTGTGTCATTGATTTCAGTGGATCGTGGGATTCTCATCTTCCGTTAATTGAATTTTCATACAACAATAGTTACCATACCAGCATCCAAATGGCACCATTTGAGGCCTTGTATGGCCGAAAGTGTCGATCTCCCATCTGTTGGTCTGAAGTTGATGAATCACAGATTACTGGTCCGGAATTGATACAAGAAACAACCGACAAAATTCATAAGATCCGTGATAACTTGGTCGCTGCTAGAAATCGTCAAAAGCATTATGCTGACAAAAGACGTAAGCCCATGGAATACAATGTCGGTGATCTCGTACTTCTTAAGGTGTCACCTTGGAAGGGAGTAATTCGCTTTGGAAAGAAAGGGAAGCTAGCACCTCGTTACGTGGGTCCATTCAAAGTGCTCGAGCGAATTAGGAAAGTGGCCTACAAGCTTGAACTACCTCAAGAACTTAGCAATATACATCCGACGTTTCATGTTTCAAATCTCAAGAAATGTCTTGCCGATGAAAATCTCCACATTCCACTCGACGAAGTCCAGATTGATGAATCTATGCACTTTATTGAAAAACCTGTGGAAATTATGGATCGGGAAGTTAAACAACTCAAACGCAGTCGGATACCCATTGTCAAAGTTCGTTGGGAGTCTAAACGTGGGCCAGAGTACACCTGGGAACGCGAGGACCAAATGAAATCCAAGTATCCTCATCTCTTCATTTCAGCCTCCTCGTGATTAAAATTTCGGGACGAAATTTCCTAAAGCAGGGGAGACTGTAACATTGCGTATTTTTAATAAAGTTGATTTTGGCGATATTGAATTCGAAAATTTCAATAATCCTAATAATAAAAATAAAAAATAATAATAATAATAAAATAATAATAATAATAATAATAATAATAATAATTAAAATAATACTGTTATTAATAATTAGTAAGGATTATAAATATATATATATATATATATATATATAAGCATGTATTAAAAATTGGATTTAAAGGTTCAGGGGGTGATTATGTAATTTAAGAAACTTAAAACCAAAGTTTCAGACATAAAATATTAAACTTAAAACCGCAGGGACTGAATGTGTAAATTTTTAAAACCCAAACCATCCCCCCCGTCGACACCCCTTTTTTCCGGCGAGACTCCGGCGAGTCTCCGGCCGAACTCCGGCGAAGCCAAAAACGATCAAATTTCACCATTTCAACTCGCAAAACCGGTTCCAATGCTCTCGTGGACTAGTTTCGAACTCAAGGCACTTATTAAACACGATTAATCGTCGGTGAATTCGAATCCAAAGTTTCCACATCGAAGTCACTAAAATTCCCGACCAAAATCAGTCAATTAATCTGATTTTGAACCCCACAATCACACCGAAAGTTTCTTGGATCCAATTCTAATGGAATTCCAACAGAAACGCGTGTTGAATCGGTCAAACAAACGGTTATAATTCTCACTTTTATCTCGGATTCTATACAGCTCGATAATACACCCAAACAACAATAATAAACGAATCAAAGCTGCAAAATCAATCATCTATACACACTCAATCGAACTCAGGTTTCAATTTCACCAAACACAAACACAAACACTGAAATCAATCCTCATCTTCATCGCGACCTGCAACTCGATTTTAAACCAACCTACGATCGATTTTAATCGAAATTGATAAGGGGCTATTGTTCTTGATCATCATCCGAAGTTGTCTACAAGTTTAATTTGATTATGGTTGTGGTTTGAGCATCAAACGATTATCCTACTGGCCGCGACCTGTTCTTGACGTGTTCTACATCGATTGATCACCGAATCGGGTAATTACATACACACACACACTCGTTTAATCATGGGGAACAAAAGCCCCATGATTGCAGGCACTATCAAAATCGAATCGATGTTCAATTTGGGCATAGATCGAACTAGGGCTCGAATTGGGTTTGGGGTTTTGGTATTATTGGTTTAAAAGAATTAAAACCGGATCATAACCGCGGCTTAGGCCTTCGGTTCACCGGTTCCATGCTTCCATTTCACGCAGAAGGTCCCGGGTTCGACCCCGGGCACCTACACTATATTTTTTTAAGGCCTTTTAAGCCTTTAAAAAATTCAGAAAAAATTCTAAAAATCATAAAAACATTTTTACAAACATTAAAAATTTTTAAAACAACTTAATTACTTTCTGAAATTTATTTTTATATCTTATTCATTTATTTTATTTGTTTTAAATAAATAAAATAACTAATTATGTTTCTACCAATTTATAATTAGTGTATAATACATAATTATACAATAAATAAATTGAACCCAATATATATACATAGTTATATATTATTCAATTACCGAAACAACTGTTATTTGAATAAATTACATTTTACATAATCGTATACAATTTATAACTCATGTATATAATTTACATACAATACATAGTTAAGTTTACTTATGTATAAATGTATTATATACATATAATCATGTATATAATTATACATATAATTATATATAATTACTTGATTATATATAATTATGAATATAATTATACATATACAATTTATTAGTAAATTGTATAAATGTATAACTTACACGTATAAATTTTTATTAAAATTCTTGACATAATCACTTTCAATAAATTCGTTTATTTCAAGACATTCAAACCAAATAAAATTAATTAATTTAAACTATCATTCAAGACCCAATGGAAATCCTAATACATTCCCAAATTCCCAAATCGTTATTATTCTAACTCGAGACACCGTTCCTTAGGTTAATCATAAAGAAATCGTTGGTGTCTAATCTATCACGTCCAAATTCAAATCTCATCAATCAAGTGAGTATTCATATCCCCTTTTTATATCATTTCTTATTTGGGGGAAATCATGTGATACAATATATTCAATCATGATATTCTGTTGTTGTTTCATTCTAAATTCAATTCAAGACAGGTTATGTTATTACTTGCAATTATGTGAACATACTATGATAAACTGGACGACAGTAAAACCCTAATTCAATCAATCAATCCTGGTATCAATGGTAGATCTACTGGTTTGGATAACCCACCCCACATGGCTTACGAGTGGTGATTATGCCAGAGACAATTAGTCAATCTATGGTGTTTGTGTAGAGTCTATTATATGCAAGTGTCAAGTCAAGGGGTTTATATTGTGTTGGTTTATCTATATGTTTCCCTATTGCCATATAAGTCTTAATATTACCTTGTGAATTGAATTATTCTCAATCAATCAATCAATCTATACGTATATTCAAAACTGTGATTACTCACCAGCTAACTCGTTAGTTGACTTTATTTTCTCACATGATTTCAGGTTAAGCAAGATAGTGGACTTCTACGTGCTCATTTAAGACACGGACTAGTTAAATAAAAGACAATTATTATTTGTGGTTTCGATTGTTGTATTTGTGTATGTTGAACTTATTTTATCTTGTAATCTGATTTTAATATTATTTCCACTATTAGACAACCATGTGTTATGAACAATCAATCATTCCCTCGTCCGCTCCGATGATTACGCCGTCGGTCGGGGTGTGACAATATCGACTGATTTTAAGTAGAGTAAATAAAAAAATATTACTATTCATCTGTATATTATGTAATACACCGTTTAACCCTTAAAAGTTTCTAATATTTTTTTAAAGTGATTCTGAGTGAAATATAAATGAAAATAGGCTTGTAAATGAACAGAACGAACACGAACATCAGCATGTTCGTTTATGTTCGTTCATTTAATAAATGAACGAACACGAATCAGAAAATTATGTTCATTTAGTTAAATGAACGAACATGAACAGAGGCTTCATTCGTTCGTTTATGTTCGTGAATATTCGATAATGTGTTCGTTAACGTCCGTTTGTGTTTGTTTTGTTTAAAAGTTATGTTTGTTATAAGTATGTTAAGTACTTATTTATATTTAGTTTATATTACATAATGTTTGTGAGTATAGTTATAAAATCAATATATGATGGTTTTAATTAGTTTGTTTTAGAATATTTTATTTGTGTTCGTCAATGTTCATGAATATTTGTGTGTGTTCGTTTGCTTTCATTTGTGTTCGTTTATATTCACAAACATTTGTTTGTGTTCGCTTGTGTTTGTTTCTGTTCATTTATGTTAAGTATGCGTTCTTGAACAGTTTATAAACAATGCATTTCCTTGATAAACGAATACGAATAATAAATCTTGTTCGATAAGTGTTCGTGAAGACAGTCTCATTTCCTTAATGTTCGACCATGAACAAGGTTTTGTTCATGTTCATTCGGTTCGTTTATATCCCTAACTATTTGTTCCTAAAAGACATCCCGGTGATAAATTGTTTCATCTTTATTTAAAGGACATGTGTTTAAATCTTGTAAGATGTAAATGTAAGTTGTTAAGTTGTTAAAAAATCTTAATAAATGTTCAAAACTGTTATGTTATTTATAAAAAAACTTTTAAAAAGGTTTTCCAAAAACCAGGGCGTAAGGTGATGGGGGTGTTTCTTTAATTGTCTTTCACTAATCAGACTAATGAGATTTGGTCGTTTTAAATGTACCATAAACTACCTTAAAATATCCTAATAGGTGGTGTCACTATCCTAAATTGCTCCAATCCATTGTTCCTAACTTTATTAAAAAATGATGATTAAATATTTAAAAACATAAATATATCAACTTCAAACATTAAATAAATATAAAATTGAATTGAAAAGGGTTAGTAGAAAGAAGAATGAAGATTATTAAATTTTGACGTGTTCAAAAATATCAGATATATGATATTTAAAGGGTATTTAAAGGGTAAAATGATAATTTTTTATAAAAACCTCAAACAGTAATATTAATATGGGAATTAATCTAACGCCTAAAAAACAAACAACCTGGACTCGGGTAGTAGTACTTGCATCCAACTACCAGCTGAACCATAACCCAAGATGCCAGCGTTGGTGTAGCCGTGGTGAGGCCGGTACCCGAGCTGGCGGGCTACCAGCACCACCATACCCGAAGGGGCCTCACAACCCTTAAACTTTACAGGTTTTAACTTCAAAAGTGTGAAAGTAATACAACGTGTTAAATTAGATTAAAAACACCAAAAAGTAATCATATTTTAAAAGAATTAGTTTGGTGCAAACTGAAAAGTATCACAACATCATAATCCATATGACATTGATTGCATGAAATCTCTTATGTCACGGTTGAAAATTATTGAGATCATGAAGTGTACCAATTTCTTCAGCATTAACGACATTAAGATTAAAGTAGTGAGGTGGATGTAACAAAAGCAAGCAAACTATGTTTGCTTTGATGTTGGTTCACAACTTTTCTTTATTTTGTTTTATTTAGCGGCAGCATTGATGTTAAATCAATAAGTTTGCTACTTTTCTTATTTTGTTTTATTAAGCAGCAGCATTGATGTTAAATCAATAAGTTTACAAACAAATGCAGACTTATCTTGAATTTGTAGCCTTAAGACTCAAAGTTCATGTTTCATATCCATTACCTACAAGATAAAGGCACATAGAAATAGGATAGTTTCACAAATCTAAAATAGTCCTAAAGCGTGTTAGATATGATGTTTTAGTGTAACAGTATTACTTTAAAAGGTTTAAGGATAAAAATTGTCAATTCAAAAGAGTTGAGGGGGGGTTTTGGCATGTGACAGATGCCGTTTGTAATCGTGTATAGTATAATATATGTATATATATGGATACAATTTAGCAACCGATAAAATTATAGCTTTCTTGTAATGTTTAAATCATGAGAAACGACCTTTGCATATATTTTAAAGCAATCCTTCCCACATTAATCAACCAACCACTACTTAATGCAAAAGTGTGTTATATAATCTAATCGATCCATCATATTACAACAACACGCAAACAATAATGTCAAGTGATCAGACAGACGATGAACACCAAAACACCCAAATCCTCAAACATCTTCCAACAGCCGATGCATGTTTCATGAACTCTCTTCATCTCTACAAAGGCATATGGCTCTATCCCGACGCCCTATTAAGCGTCACATTAATGCAAACACACTTCACCCATCGACCCACCGATATCTTCCTAACATCCTTCATCAAAAGTGGCACCACATGGCTCCGATCACTCATCTTCACCACCCTCACCCGATCCATCTTCAATTTATCCGATTCCGACCACCCTTTGCTCCACAACGGTCCCCATGACTGTTTCCCCGTTCTAGACCTCTTCAAACCCGACGATTATCGCGATACGGATTGCGATCAAGCGCGCTCGTTCCCTCGTCTTTTCGCGACGCATTTCGCGTATAGTTTGTTACCTGCCAGCATCACGGATGGTGACTCGGGGTGCAGGATTGTTTACGTGTGTAGGGACCCGAAGGACGTGGTGGTGTCGTTATGGCACTTTATGGTTCACCTTAGGCCTGAAGAGGCACCTGTGGTTTCGTTTGATCAATTGGTTAATAGGTTTTGTGAGGGTGTTGTTGAATACGGGCCTTATTGGGACCATGTGTTGGGGTATTGGGAGGCGAGTGTTCGATCTCCAAAAAAGGTGTTGTTTTTGAAGTATGAGGATATTAAGAGGGACCCCGAGGGTCATGTGAGGAGGTTGGGTGAGTTTATGGGGGTGCCGTTTTCGGCTCGAGAAGAGAAGGATGGGTTGGTGGAAAAGATTGCGCGGTTTTGTAGTTTTGAGCATTTGAGGGGGTTGGAGGTGAACAAGACTGGGGCTTATAGGGCGAGCAATGGGACCGTGGTGGCGAATCGGGCGTTTTTTTCGACGAGGCGAGGTTGGAGATTGGAAAGGGCGCATGACGGATGAGATGAAAGAGCGGATTGATAGGATCACTTGCGAGAAGTTACGGGGTTCGGGTTTGATGCTTGGTGCAACGCATAGTTGAGCACAGTGTATACAATACACCTACTCTACTCTTAGAATCATTATTCATTTCTATTCGAGGATACCACTCCAAACGAGTAATAAAGTGGGTTAATTTCAAAAAGCGTATATGACATATCATTATCATTTCTTCTGTTTTTATCTACTTATTGTATGTAATAAAACATGTGGGCGTGTTTTGTCACACTCTTATTTGTTTGGTCGTTCATGGTGTTGCATTTAATTTACATGTTATGTCATAGAAATTTAGTATTTGTGAGCAATAGGAAACTAAATTAATATCACTCTAAACCTATCCCATATACACAATAGAAATTTACAAAATTTTGAAGTCAAAACAACCAAATGACTCAATCTTTTCTTCGCCAACGAACACTATAACTCGATCATTCGGGTAAACCCATTGGTGAAACACCACTCATAACCGTGAGAACAGACAGCGCTAGTGACAGGCCCACCTATTGTATGGATTCTGGTTTCTATTTATCATAGTAGAAATTATGTTTTCCGTTACCTTATTGTATGGATTCCTACACTTTTACCCAGTATGCATACCTCTGCTTCTATTAATACGACCTACTTGACCTTTGGGCGTCATATATAACGTTAAGGAACTTTGATCTATTATTTAGTTCTCTTCTCTCTTGACCCTTTTTAATTATTAGTTCTTGTTAATGAGACTTATACAATGCAATAGACCTTGTAAATATGTATTTATTATTATATGTTCTAATAGATAAAAAGATGGACATGTATTAATATGTTGCTACCCGTTAGGTAGTTAATATGTTATACTACCCCTCGTACATATTAATCTGTTACCAAAGTATGTCAAACATGTCATTATGACATCAATTACATAACCTTTTGTGACAGTGTTTTTTTTAATTCACAGCATCTCCAGTTAACATGTTAGTACTTAGGGAGTACACTAGCCAAATTTATGTTGGAGGTACATGGAGCGATCCTAATTTAGTTTAGATCAGTTCAATTTAGGATGATGGAGAAATGTGTGTATGCCACGCATACCATCACATATTTGGTGCATAATGAAGATAGTTATGTACCCCTCAGTTCAGCTATGTGTATTTCCTTATATTAATCGACTTATTTTATTGATATAACATGTTGTGTAGATCAGTTTGGTATCATATTTCAGTATTATATATGTTTTAGCTCAGTCTTAGATATCAACATTATATTTTCAGACTTGAGATGTCACTATTATATGTTAGGTTTTAGCAGTTCGTGTATATCACTATATTTGTTATCTATTGCATCCATTTAGCTCAATCTGCTTTGATGTGTTGGTATTTGCTTTCGTTTATCCGCCTCATTATCACTATTATTGTTCTTTTTGTTCCTGAGCAATAATTTCCTCAACTGTGTTTTCTTTTGTTGTTTTTATATATGTAACAGGTCTTATGGGGATCACGGGATGTGTGAAGAAGAACAAGAGTTTGGGAGAACTTCAAATGACATCGTAATGAGTCCTATCATGTGTGTTAAATTGAATTGCTTTTAGCTTTTGCTTGTGTGGATATATTAGTTTCGGTATGTTGGAAGCCCTCAGTTATGCTAAGATTAGTTAATTTAAGTTCATCCATAGAGAATAGAATTGACAAGACCATTATGTGTGTTATAAGCCTCCGTACGCATTGTTTGGTTGATTGTAGTCTTAGTACTAGTGGGAGGTGCATTGACTTATTCGCGTCTAAGATTTTCTAAGTTATAAGTTGATCAATTTGAGGTTTACTTCATGATTAAACAATTATTAACATTGTCTATGATTCTAGATTTTGAGGATTATGGATTATAGGCCCTTAGTGGAGATTTAGTCCATTGTAGCACTTCATAATAATAGGACTCTTGAATTTGGTGTGGTGTTAGATTGAAAAATCATATAACTTTAATACATCACCTCTTCTCAAATCATTGAGTGTTGAAAAATCATATTACTTGGTGTGGTGTTAGATACTCCACCGCCCTATTTTATTTTAGTTGCTACCCTATCCTCTTAATCTTTAATCTTTTAAATAGTTCTTATTTTCTTTTAGTTTCTTATTTAACAAATCATCTCTTAATATACGAAATTTATCATAGTTTAATTGTTGATGTCAATAATTTTATTTTGGTTTTTGTTTTTTACCCTAAACTATACTAAAATAAAAGAGTTAATTACATGAAAGGTTCATGTGCTTAGGTCCGTTTTCACTTTTATTCCCTAGGTTTGAAAAACTACAAAGTCGGTTCAGAGGTTTTATTTTATTCCCTAACCACCGCTGCTCTGCCTTGAAACAACCACCACCATCGGTCCATCTCCATGGTCATCATCGCCCTAGTAAATTGCTTCATCCAATTAGAACTTAGAATATTTTAATTTCTTCATCCTATTTTCGATCTTTCATTCATCGAGATATCGAAACTATTCGATTTCAGAGATGTTGTTGCAATGTCAAAAGTGATGGGTTTGGTGAGGACGGTGGACGGTGGAGAGCCGGTGGTGGGAGGCGGCCGGAAGTTAAAGTCGGAGATGAAGACGGTTGGGGGTGATGGTGAGGATGATGGGTTGGGGTGAATCACTAATTTACTCTAATGTTTATATAATAATGAGTTAATTACACAAATGGTCCATGTCGTTTGCCAAAAGTAACGTGTTTGGGGTCTTACTTTGAGAAGTAACAAGTTTAGGATGTGAAGATTCATTTTTGTAACAGTTTTGGGATCTAATATTAACATCTGTTAAATTTTAACAGAAAAAGAATCGATATGCCTTGCACATGAGCGTATTTTAAGTATTTTAAAGAATACTACTAGTTATCTATTTTAATGTAATCATATATACTTCACTCCACCATCTTTTCTCAATTATCTATATAATACTATTAAGTTGTTAATGTTACTCTTACTTTAATATTATTTAGAAAAATAGAACTTCAATCACAAGATGACTACGACATGAATTTGAATTTTACGTACTATTATAGCTTTTTATAATTTATCATGTAGAGAAAATGTTTCAATATCAAGCAAATCAACATACTTTGTTTCGTCTTTATTGTACATCATGCCAGGAAAGTCACTAAACACACCTCCATGGTGTATTTTCATAGAGAAGAGGTTTGGTAATTCCCCTACAAACAAAAAAGAAAAAAAAATTCAATCTATGTTAATAAAAAGATTTCAATCACTACTAATACAAGAATTAGAGACTTACCATATATGAGATCATGATCGAACTCTGAATCATCATCTCTTATGTGCCACATTTGAGCAAAGAAAAGGACGACAATATTCAAATGTTAAGGTTTTTAGAGCAGAAGAATTAAGTTTGGAAGAAAATATGGTGATAATTTAAGAGTTAATAGACCATGTGATTACATTCAAAAAACAAAAAAAAAAAGATTATGTCCAAAAATATAGATTACCTTCAAAAGAATATATGTTGCTAATATAGATTTTTAATAATATAAAAATATTCATTTAAATCTACCTACTCTAATAAAAAGGTATTTTAAGATGACACGTGGTAGCATCACAATCATTCTTATCAAATTTTTCCCGCCTCTTTCTCCTATTAAATAATTACCTTAATTATTAATAATATTTCTTAACAACTTTTAGATTTAATAAATTAAGAAATAAATCTATTTATTAATATTATTTCTAAATAAATAATTTTTTTATAAAATAATATATTTTTCTAAAGCATATTTTTTAAAATACAAATTTTTTTTAAAATTGGTATTTTAAAAAGTCACTTTTTTAAAACAAAAAATAATCAAATTTGAGAGTTATAATGTTATACGATTTGTTTTATTTATTTTTACAAAAAAGTTTAAAAATAAAAAAGTTGATATTATTATTTTATTATATGTTAAAATATCATTTTATAATTAATAAATATTCTTATATTAATATTTTATTTATTCAACCCGTGTAATACACGTGTTTACTAAAGCTAGTATAATTATAAAAGAGTTCCGATGTTGATGAATGGAGGCTTAAGTATATATAGCAATATATACTTAAAAAAAGTTAAGAAAATTTTTAAGGGAAGAGGGTGGCAGAATAAATATAAATATACATATATAAATTGGTTTAAATAAATAGCTATTAGTAATATTTAAAATACCTAAAATGCCCTCATGTGCAAGGCATATGATATGTTTTTTTGTTAAAATTTAAAGGATGTTAGTGTTAGATCCTAAAAATGTTAAAAAGATGAATTTTTATATCCTAAACTTGTTACCACTCAAATTTAGGCCTCAATCTCGTTACTTTGGACAAACGATAGGGACCATTGTGTAATTAACTCTATAATAATAAATATAAGTATTTATATTTAAATAAGGGCATTTTGGTCATTTTATTCACATTTAGCGGATAATGATATCGGTCATCCAAGTTGGGGACCATTTGTGTTACGTTTTATCAAACATATGGACCAACTTTGTAATTTTTCAAACATAAGAACCGAAAGTGAAAACAGACTTAATCGCATGAACATTTCATATAATTAACTCAAAATAAAATATCGTGGTGCCACAGTCCTAAATTACCCTAATTCATTTATCTTTATTTTTATTAAAAAATAACTAATTTAAAAAACGTAAATATACTAATTTCAAACCTTAAATAAATACAAGTTTGAATTGAAAAACTTTTATAGAAAATAGAATGCTGATAATTCAATTTTTGGTGTGCTAAAATATATGAGATGTGCGATATTTAAATGGTAAAAATATTTTTTTATAAACACCTCAAACGGTAATAATCTCTTGTAATCTGGCCGGAATTAACTTATTTGGTTTAAGATTTTATAAGTTATTCAACCATACTTTTAATTTCTTTACTAATAGACATACTACCGGATGTCATATATAGCAGCGGGATTGGTTCGTTCAATTTAGATGATGATAAAGTTATTTTTATTTTGTTGAAGTTGAACTTAATTATCTTTAATTATATTATATTTTGTGGAATTCGATATAAACAAGTTATGAGTTAGATAGTATGTTGAATTGATTGCATTTAATATTTTATTTGTGTTTATTTTGTGGAACTTTAACTATATTATATTTTTATATGTAGTTTGCATATTAATAAGATTTACTGGGTTTGGTTATGGTTATGGCTAGTCATGTGTACACATGAGTACAAGATCCATTGCCCTTGTAGATAACCTAGACATGCCACGTGGATTCTTTAGGCGAACATGTCGATAGGCAGCGCATTCTTTCGAAGAACGTTGTCTAATGTTCCAAAGAATCCATCACGTCGAGTTAAAAAAATGTTTCGGAGAATCCATCAATAGGCATTTAAATCTTTTGATGTATGAATTGGTACATTGTAAATATATTAAATTCTTTCACAAAAGATTATTCTTGTAAGCCTATGATTTAGTGTGGATTTTTGGTTTCAAACTGAGATGTACATTTCCATTTCTTTATTCTTCACATTTCCATTTCTAATATGCGTGTTTTTCAAACTTAAATTAGTAATATATGTGGTTGTTGTACCGATGGAAAATATATGATTTAATATATACATATTAAGTTATTATCCCGTGTATTACGCGGGTTAAATAAATAAATATTAAATTAACAATAATGAAAATTTATTAATTATAAAATAATATTTAATATAGGATACTATTGAAATTACTTATGAGTAATAATTATAGTAGTAAAATAATTTCTATATTTTTTTAGAAAAAATTTTAAACATTTTGTTCCAAAACAAACCATCTTAAAAAAGTGTATTTTCTAAATAAAACCTCATTATAACTCTAAATTTTAATTATTTGTTTTATAAAAATTTATTATTTAATAACACTAACTTTTAAATATTTTATATTTTTAAAAAAGTTTGATGTTTTAAAAAAATTTCTAGTGGTAACAAATGTTTCCTTAGAAGTTACATTTATAAAAGAACTATTTCTTAAATTATTAAAAACTTATATTTAATCTAAAATAGAGTTAAATATTATTATTTGTAATTAATGTAACTATTTAATAAGAGAGGCGGGAAAATTAAAATTAGAAGCTTTAGAATTATGTCAAATCCAACTAAAACTTTCTTTTATTATAATAAATAGATAAATGTAGAACTTGTTTTAAGTTTTCATACTTGTTAAAAATACCTAATTTTATTATTTAAATATAAATAAATTACCTTTTTACCACTAGATTGAAGTTTTACAAAATATATGATGTTAATGTTTGGTTTAAAACCGTTAAAACAGTCCAAATTTTTTTAAATTTTGGTAGGTCTAAGATTCAAAAATTTTAAATTCTAAAGAGTGATTTGGTTTAAACAGGGCCAGTCAATGTTGTTGAGACCGGATCGAACCGGCCGGTCCGACCGGTTCGACCGGGATTCGGTGCCAGGTCCGGTCCGGTCTGGGGTGAATCGTTTTCTACTGGTCGAACCGGCCGGTTCGTCCCGAACCGCTGGTCGGACCGGGAAACCGGACCGGTTCGGACCGGTTTTGTTTTTGTTTTTTTAGTGGGTAAAAACGGGGTGCTAAACCATAAATTAATACGTCGGAAATACAAATATAGTTAAGTTTTATATATAACTATAATATATATATATATATATATATAAATCATATATAAATTACTTATATTAAATTATATATATAAATATAATTAAAATATAGTTAAATCCGGTCCAACCGGTCCGACCGATCCAACCGGTCCGACCGGTCCGACCACCAAACCAGTAAGGCGTCCGGTTCGACGTCCGATCCTGTAACATACGGTTTCTAAATCCAGACTTGTAAATTATATTATAGTTATGATTAATTAATTAAGTTGAGTTGTTTGAGTGTTTAAGTGTTCAGTCGCATAAGTCATATGCGAATGAACTTCTGTCGCACCCCTTACGTGCGATTGAGATTCAGTCGTACGAATAAGTAGGCGCATGAGCTTCAGTCGCACGATTCAGCCGTGCGAATGGTTCAGTCGTGCGACTGGGTGTAAGGCGGTTATGTTGCACATCTGAATAAGTAAGGCGGTGAAAAGAGATGAAAAGCAGATTTCTATCTGTATCTACTTCATTCCCCTGTTCTCTTTACACCCAAACACCCCTGTTCTTGCCAATCGACTAGGCTAAACTCTGTTTTGGTAAGTTTGAACATCACGGATCAATCCGGAGATGTTATAAGCTGTGTAAATGGTTGAATTTGATCCAACAACGTGTTTTAAATCGTTGAATTGGTCTGGTTCATTTCTAAATTAAAATCCGGGAATTCGGATCCAAGTTTTTGTGTAGTTTTTATGAAATAATGGTCCGAAACCATTGTAAACGATGTGTATATGATTTGTTTTGAATATAACATAATTTGGATGATTAAAACTCAAATTTTGAGTGAGTTTGGATCAAAAAAGTCAAGAACACAGCTGCTGATCCGTTTCAGACGAATGGGTTCAATCGTATGCCTCAATCGTACGAATGAGAGTCTAATCATGCGACTGAGTATGAATGGAGGTTCAGTCGTACGACTAGGAACCCAGTCGCCTGGTTAGAAGGCCGAATGAAGACGAGTGAACACTGGGTACGAATGAGAACTCAGTCGTGCGAATGAGTGGCTAGTCGTACGGCTGAAGGTTCAGTCGCATGGTTCATCCACATAGGTCCAGTCGCATGAGTGTTCATTCGCATAAGTGTTCAATCGCATGAGGGCCCTGTTTAAGAATAAGTTTACTGAATCAAGGTTTATTGCTTTAGATATACCTTGATTAGAGGAAGGACTAGTTACCTTGTGTACGTGGATTGTGTAGATTGTGGTGAGGAAGTTGATAAGGTGAGTTCTAAGCCCTTTTCAAATGTTTGGTTTTAACATTCGGGCTAGCACACATACAATGATAAATGAATTGAATGTTTTAGTACCAGAATTGTGATAGTGATGTTGATATGTTTCTAACAGTTTGTAAAGCTGTTAGGGGGAAAGTGGGGGTAATAAATAATTACCTGAACATTGTTAATCATTACGTGATGGTAATGATTGCAGTGGGTCAGGTAGAGTGTAAAAGATGGTCATCTGAATATTGTTAATCATTACATGATGGTAATGATTCCAATGGGTGAGATGGGGTGTAATGATTAATGAAAATATGTTAAAACTGGTGCTAAAAGAAAGAATGTGTGGGGTGTAAATGAATGTGATAATATTGGCAATAAATAAAAGAAATGTTTTTGAAATGGTAATGTGATGTAAATCTCAACAGGCCAGTTAGGGTAAGATGCTTGGGTGTGAAACTGTACAGTTTGATAGGAGTGATGACGATTACTCAGCTTTGTGAACATCTTGTGGTGACGACCCTAGATGATTAATTGGCATCCTACTGGATGAGAGATAGTAACTGGTAGTTGCTGGATGTGGGCAACCGACGTTACTGGGTATGGGAAACTGGTAGTTGCTGGATGTGGGCAACCGACGTTTCTGGGTATAGTAACTGGTAGTTGCTGGATGTGGGCAACCGACATTACTGGGTATGGGAAACTGGTAGTTGCTGAATGTGGGCAAACGACGTTTCTAGGTATAGTAACTGGTAGTTGCTGGATGTGGGCAACCGACGTTACTAGGTATGGGAAACTGGTAGTTGCTAGATGTGGGTAACCGACGTTCGATGGGACAGGTCCAGTGGGACAAAGTATGATAAAAGTTGAATTTATAATATTGCCAATATAAATATAACTTTTGTGTGTGTAAAGATGTTGTTAATGTTTTAATGAAAATTAGAACTCACCAGTCTATCTGATGTTTTGAGTATGTTGTGTGTGCTAGGTAAGGAGGGATCCTCTAATAATAGAGGAAAGCAAGTATGAGCTGAACGAGGACGCTATCCCGGAGTAGTTGCTGGCATAGGATATAGGGCTTGTTAATACTGTAAATAGGGCAATGTATAATTAAATATAATTATATGTAAAATGTTTTAAAAGTTGGGTTAATATATAATATTGTTTAAAGTCTTCCGCTGTAAGTAGAAAGCTCTGATTTGTGTTTAAAATATTAATTCAACTGCATGACGTGCCTCTGGTGCCCTGCCGGGTTTAGGGCGTCACAGGTTGGTATCGGAGTAGTAGTTAAAGGGATCTAGTGTCATAATAACTAGACTTTAACTAGAAAATAGATATGCCAGCAGGGATAGCTAGATAGAATAGTTTATTAAAACAAGAGAAGGTGATGGGACTATCATGAGAAGTAATAACGAGAATAGTAAAAGTAAAGTAAACAATTAATAGTACTTGGCTAACATTATTAATAATTTACTTTACTTATAGTATTCTGGTTATATACTTACATGCGAATACCAAATAATCCTAATCTCGTTTTAATAGGTTATGGCTGATAGGGAAAGTGAAAGAATGCAAGGTGGAACCTCGGAAAGAAATTTTAATGAGAGCACTGAGGTGCTTAGTATGACGAGACAGCAATTCCGTGATGCAATTGCTGAGGAGGTTCGTAAAGCCTTGAATGTAGCTAGACCCGATGAAAGTAGGAATGTTGATAAAGTTGAGGGGTCTAGCGAGAAGAAGGGAGTTACGTATAGTCAGTTTAAAGAGTGTAATCCTCCATGATTTTCTGGGGCTATGGATGTGGTAGCCACTTAAAAATGGCTTCGTGAAATGGAAGCCGTGATCAAGTTGAGTGAGTGTAGGGATGATCAGAAAGTAAAGTTTGCAGCCCACTCGTTTGTAGGTGAGGCTCTATATTGGTGGGATACGATTATCCAAACGTTAGGTGAGGAGGCTACTGATAAAATGTCGTGGCCTGAATTTAGAAAGTTAGTGTCGGACAAGTTTTGTCCGAAAGGCGAGATGGATCGAATAGAAATGAGTTTCCTGTAGTTTCAGGCAGGTAATATGTCCGATAGGGAGTACACGTCTAAGTTTGAGGAGATGGCGTGATTGGTGCCTCATCTGGTAGTTCCTGAAGAGAAGAAAATTTTAAGGTATACACAGGGGATACCTCAGGAGGTTAGAAAGTTGGTTAGATCATCTGCTCCAAATAGTTATCAGTTGACGGTAAACTTAGCAGCAGATATGTATCAAGAAGTTTATGATAGTAATGTTGCTCCTGATGGGAGTAAAAGGAGGCGTGAAGAACCTGTAGTGCAAAGAAGATTTGAGAATCCAAGTCTTCAGAAGAAGGGTAAGTTTGGAAGGGGCCAATTCCAAAGGAATGTTAGAAATGAGCTACCACGTTGCGGGAAATGTGGCAAGCTACATCAGGGTGAATGTATGATTGGTAGTGGGACTTGTTTTAGATGCGGGAAGTTGGGGCATTATACAAATGAATGTGTTGAAAGTCCTCGTAAATGTTATGAGTGTGGAGAAACGGGACATATTAGTAATGAATGTCCAAGATTAACCGTTAGAAAGCTTGAACCGGTTAGATCGATGAAAGGGTCAGGAGAAGGGTCAAGTGTGGCGAAGGGGCGAGCCTATTCTATGTCAGCTAGTGAGGCTAAAGCTCTGCCAGATGTAGTCTCAGGTACGTTTCTAGTTAATGGGATTCCAGCTAACGTGTTATTTGATTCTGGTGCAAGTGGAAGTTTCGTATCTGTTGATTTTTGTCCTATGCTTGCGTGTGAAATTCGACCATTAGAGGTAGCCTTTATAGTTGAAACTGCTAATGATAGATCTGTGATGATTAGTAGTATGATTGATGGTTGTTATATTGAATTAGAAGGATATAGATTGCCTGTTAAACTATATCCTATGGTGTTAGGAGGGTTTGATGTAGTTTTGGGTATGGATTGGTTGGCAAACCATGAAGCCCATATTGTATGTAATAAGAAGTTAATTCAGTTAAGAGCACCGGATGGGAAAACGATTAATGTATATGGCGATAGAGAGGAGTCAACTGTGAAAATAATATCTATGATGAAAGCTGATAAGTTAATGAGCCGCGGGTGTGCATTTTATTTAATATATGTAATTGATTCTCAAAAGCCTGTAAGAACGATAGAGGATATTCCTGTGGTTAGAGATTTTATAGATGTGATTCCAGAAGAATTACCGGGTATTCCTCCAGATCGTGAAGTTGAGTTTAAAGTTGATTTGATTCCGGGTGCTAAGCCAGTTGCCAAGTCACCTTATAGACTAGCTCCATCGGAATTGAAGGAGTTAATGAAGCAGACTGAAGATTTGCTTGAAAAAGGTTTCATTAGGCCTAGTTCTTCTCCGTGGGGTGCTCCAGTATTATTTGTAAAGAAGAAAGACGGGAGTATGCGTATGTGTATCGATTACAGAGAGTTGAATAAGTTGACGATAAAGAATAAGTATCCACTTCCACGAATAGGTGATTTATTTGATCAGCTACAGGGAGCTAGTTGGTTTTCTAAAATAGACCTTCGTTCGGGGTATCATCAGTTGAAAGTTAAGGAAGAAGATATACCAAAACGGCGTTTCGTACACGTTACGGTCACTATGAATTTTTAGTTATGTCCTTTGGGTTAACAAATGCACCTGCTGCTTTCATGGATTTGATGAATAGGGTGTGTAAGCCAATGTTGGATCGATCAGTAATTGTGTTTATAGATGATATACTGATCTATTCAAAGAATGAGGGAGATCATGCCTGCCATCTTCGCGAAGTGTTGGAAAGGTTGAGAAAAGAAAGGCTTTATGCAAAGTTTTCTAAGTGTGAGTTTTGGTTGCGGGAAGTACAGTTTTAGGACATGTAATCAATGCAGAAGGAATTTTAGTAGACCCTACTAAGATTGAAACAGTAGTGAAGTGGAGTCCTCCAAAGACGCCATCTGAAGTTCGTAGTTTCTTGGGTCTGGCTGGTTATTATAGAAGGTTTATTCAGGATTTTGCCAAAATCGCATCCCCGTTAACGAAACTGATGAGGAAGAATGAAGAATACGTTTGGGGACCAGAACAAGAAAATGCATTTCAAGAACTGATGCAGAAATTAACCCAATCACCAGTGCTGTCGTTGCCAGATGGAAATGAAGATTTGGTGATTTATTCGGATGCTTCGTATCAAGGCTTAGGTTGTGTATTGATGCAGAGGGGACGAGTGATTGCTTATGCTTCCAGACAGTTGAAAGAACATGAAAAGAATTATCCGACACATGATCTAGAACTGACAGCAGTGGTATTTTCCTTGAAGATATGGAGGCATTACTTATATGGGACAAAATGTACGATTTACACGGATCATAAGAGTTTGAAATATTTCTTTGATCAGAAGGAATTGAACATGCGCCAGCGGAGATGGTTAAAGTTGGTGAAAGATTATGATTGTGAAATACTTTACCATCCGGGTAAAACAAATGTGGTTGCTGACGCGTTAAGTAGAAAGAATGAACACCCTTCGATCCGAGTTAAGTCATATAAGTTAGTAATAACCCCAGATTTTATGCACCAGTTACGAGAAGCTCAATTAGAAGCATTGAGAGAAGAGAACGTGACGCAGGAACGAATAAAGGGTCAAACAAAGGATCTGGAAGAAAATAGTTTTGGGGTTAAGAAAAAATGTGGTTGTATGTGGGTTCCGATTAAGATGAGAGAGTTAGTGCTAGATGAAGTTCATAAATCCAGATACTCTATACACCCTGGTGCTACAAAGATGTATAAGGATTTGAAACAAGAATATTGGTGGCCCGGTATGAAGTTTAATATGATGCAGTATATGAATAGGTGTTTGACGTGTCTTCAGGTCAAAGCTGAGCATCAAAAGCCATATGGTAAGCTTCAACCCTTAGAGATCCTGAAATGGAAGTGGGAAGAGTTGATAATGGATTTCATAACTAAGCTTCCAATCAAGGAGACGTATAACTCCGAGAAGTTAGCAGAACTGTTTATTCGAGAGGTTATTGCTCGACACGGGGTACCATTATCTATTGTGTCGGATAGAGATACACGTTTTACTTTGAGATTTTGGAGAAAGTTTCATGAAGATATGGGTACTCGTCTGTTACACAGCACGTCTTTCCACCCAGAAACTGATGGGTTGACTGAAAGGACTATCCAAACAATTGAAGACATGTTACGAGCTTGTGTTATAGATTTCGGTGGTGGCTGGGATAGTCATCTGCCATTAGTTGAATTCTCCTACAATAACAGTTATCATTCTACAATTGGGAGAGCCCCTTATGAGATGTTATATGGCAAAAAGTGCAGGAGTCCGATATGCTGGGGAGAAGTTGGGCAGAAAGAGTTGGGCAGTTTGGAAATTGTACAGGCTACAAATGAGAAACTGGATCAGATCAAAGCTCGGTTTAAAACGGCTCAGGATCGACAAAAGTCTTATGAAGATAAAAGGCGAAGGCATATAGAGTTTGAAGTAGGAGATAGAGTTATGTTGAAAGTATCTCCTTGGAAGGGAATTATCAGATTCAGAAAGAGGGGAAAGTTAAGTCCTCGTTTTATAGGACCGTTTAGAATTATAGAACGGATTGGGGAAGTGGCTTATAAACTAGAATTACCTGATCAGTTGTAAGGAATCCACCCAACCTTTCACGTGTCACAGTTG
Source organism: Flaveria linearis (assembly GCA_024085815.1). Taxonomy (NCBI): domain Eukaryota; kingdom Viridiplantae; phylum Streptophyta; class Magnoliopsida; order Asterales; family Asteraceae; genus Flaveria; species Flaveria linearis. Next base: position 9,472,038 of record CM044003.1, read on the forward strand.
CGCAAGTGTTTGGCCGATGAGAATGCTTATGTACCTTTAGATGATATAGAGGTGGATGATAAGTTGAACTATGTTGAGAAACCTAATGCTATAGTAGACAGAAAGGTGAAAAGGCTGAGGAATAAAACTATTGAGTTAGTTAAAGTGCAGTGATCGAATAGAAAGGGATCTGACTTCACTTGGGAATCAGAAGATGAGATGAAGAGAGATTATCCCCAGTTGTTTGAATAGTTGGTTTGGGGACAAAACCTATTTAAGAGGGGAAGAGTTGCAACATCCGGTTTCTAAATCCGGACTTGTAAATTATATTATAGTTATGATTAATTAATTAAGTTGAGTTGTTTGAGTGTTTAAGTGTTCAGTCACATAAGTCATATGCGAATGAACTTCAGTCACACCCCTTACGTGCGATTGAGACTCAGTCGTACGAATAAGTAGGCGCATGAGCTTCAGTCGCACGATTCAGCCGTGCGAATGGTTCAGTCGTGCGACTGGGTGTAAGGCGGTTATGTTGCACATGTGAATAAGTAAGGCGGTGAAAAGAGATGAAAAGCAGATTTCTATCTGTATCTACTTCATTCCCCTGTTCTCTTTACACCCAAATACCCCTGTTCTTGCCAATCGACTAGGCTAAACTCCGTTTTGGTAAGTTTGAACATCACGGATCAATCCGGAGATGTTATAAGCTGTGTAAATGGTTGAATTTGATCCAACAACGTGTTTTAAATCGTTGAATTGGTCTGGTTCATTTCTAAATTAAAATCCGGGAATTCGGATACAAGTTTTTATGTAGTTTTGATGAAATAATGGTCCGAAACCATTGTAAACGATGTGTATATGATTTGTTTTGAATATAACATAATTTGGATGGTTAAAACTCAAATTTTGAGTGAGTTTGGATCAAAAAACGTCAAGAACACAGCTGCTGATCCGTTTCAGACGAATGGGTTCAATCGTATGCCTCACTCGTACGAATGAGAGTCTAATCGTGCGACTGAGTACGAATGGAGGTTCAGTCGTACGACTAGGTACCCAGTCGCCTGGTTAGAAGGCCGAATGAAGACGAGTGAACACTGGGTACGAATGAGAACTCAGTCGTGCGAATGAGTGGCTAGTCGTACGGCTGAAGGTTCAGTCGCATGGTTCATCCGCATAGGTCCAGTCGCATGAGTGTTCATTCGCATAAGTGTTCAATCGCATGAGGGCCCTGTTTAAGAATAAGTTTACTGAATCAAGGTTTATTGCTTTAGATATACCTTGATTAGAGGAAGGACTAGTTACCTTGTGTACGTGGATTGTGTAGATTGTGGTGAGGAAGTTGATAAGGTGAGTTCTAAGCCCTTTTCAAATGTTTGGTTTTAACATTCGGGCTAGCACACATACAATGATAAATGAATTGAATGTTTTAGTACCAGAATTGTGATAGTGATGTTGATATGTTTCTAACAGTTTGTAAAGCTGTTAGGGGGAAAGTGGGGGTAATAAATAATTACCTGAACATTGTTAATCATTACGTGATGGTAATGATTGCAGTGGGTCAGGTAGAGTGTAAAAGATGGTCATTGAATATTGTTAATCATTACGTGATGTTAATGATTCCAATGGGTCAGATGGGGTGTAATGATTAATGAAAATATGTTAAAATTGGTGCTAAAAGAAAGAATGTGTGGGGTGTAAATGAATGTGATAATATTGGCAATAAGTAAAAGAAATGTATTTGAAATGGTAATGTGATGTAAATCTCAACAGGCCAGTTAGGGTAAGTCGCCTGGGTGTGAAACTGTACAGTTTGATAGGAGTGATGACGATTACTCAGCTTTGTGAACATCTTGTGGTGACGACCCTAGATGATTAATTGGCATCTTACTGGATGAGAGATAGTAACTGGTAGTTGCTGGATGTGGGCAACTGACGTTACAGGTTATGGGAAACTGGTAGTTGCTGGATGTGGGCAACCGACGTTTCTGGGTATGGGTAACTGGTAGTTGTTGGATGTGGGCAACCGACGTTACTGGGTATGGGAAACTGGTAGTTGCTGAATGTGGGCAACCGACGTTTCTGGGTATAGTAACTGGTAGTTGCTGGATGTGGGCAGCCGACGTTACTAGGTATGGGAAACTGGTAGTTGCTAGATGTGGGTAACCGACGTTCGGTGGGACAGGTCCAGTGGGACAAAGTATGATAAAAATTGAATTTATAATATTGCCAATATAAATATAACTTTTGTGTGTATAAAGATGTTGTTAATGTTATAATGAAAATTAGAACTCACCAGTTTATCTGATGTTTTGAGTATGTTGTGTGTGCTAGGTAAGGAGGGATCCTCTAATAATAGAGGAAAGCAAGTATGAGCTGAACGAGGACGCTATCCCGGAGTAGTTGCTGGCATAGGATATAGGGCTTGTTAATACTGTAAATAGGGCAATGTATAATCAAATACAATTATATGTAAAATGTTTTAAAAGTTGGGTTAATATATAATATTGTTTAAAGTCTTCCGCTGTAAGTAGAAAGCTCTAATTTGTGTTTAAAATATTAATCCAACTGCATGACGTGCCTCCGATGCCCTACCGGGTTTAGGGCATCACAGGTTGGTATCAGAGCAGTAGTTAAAGGGATCTAGTGTCATAATAACTAGACTTTAACTAGAAAGTAGATATGCCAGCAGGGATAGCTAGATAGAATAGTTTATTAAAACAAGAGAAGGTGATGGGACTATCATGAGAAGGGAGAGCGTCACAGATCCGGTTCTGAAAACATTGGGGCCAGCCCAAACATAGAATGAACTCCAATTAGAGTTTGGGGCCTCTATTTTGTAGGGGCCCCAATTTCATATAAAAAGTTATATACGTTTTAAAAACGGAGAGAATTTGAAAAAAAATCAACAATTGTAGATTATTTTCAAATCTACATCTCCATACATATTTATTACGTAATTATTTTTCATCATTAATATGAACAATCCATCACTTAGATCAATTGTTATTATCATTTGTACACTTTACACAAATGGTTTACTTTGAATCAATCATTGTTTGTTATGCTCTCAAGTCAATATCAATTTCAATTTACATATGACACTCTTGGTCTATATCTAAACTATTGTTTGCCTACTCATGATAATACTTTTTGAAAATGATTGTGGATTTGTCGGTAGGGGAGAGAGAAAAAAAAATAATGTTAAAAATATAAAAATATATTATTAAATTAAAAAATAATTACTTTTGGTATATTACAAAATTAAAGAAAAAAAGATTATGTAAATTCTATAGTCCACAATATTGATATTAAATCAATAAGTTTGTTACTTTTTTTGAACGGCTGGTTAGTTGTTAGTTATTAGTATCATCAAGTTAGCAATATTTACTTATGTCAAAGTTTGAACCTAGGACCTCTAAAAGGCAAAACCTTCTATCTTTCTCTTGACCACGAGACGAAAAGATAATTGGCAATAAGTTTGTTACTAAACTTGCACGAAGTCAAATTTTAGCATTTTTGTGTGACGGAAGGAATAGCATATGTAATTAAATTGAAATATTAAATTATTTCTATTCCGCTTCAGTATTTTAAGATATACCTCTTGCTGAAACGTTACATAGAATGGAGACTTCTCTTGTTCCATATCTCATCATCTAGACAAAGGCACACTGAAATAGGTTAGTGCTAGCATTTACATCTTGTTCCCTGTGATTATACAAGTGTATTTCTTATATTATATCGACTGATTTTAAGTAGAGGAAATAAAAAATATTACTATTCATCTGTATATTATGTAATACACCGTTTAACCCTTAAAAGTTTCTAATATTTTTTTAAAGTGATTCTTAGTGAAATATAAATGAAAATAGGCTTGTAAATTGTAACACCCTCACATTCATAACAATAATATAATAAGGAGGATGCTACTAGTTGGGTTATTATAACCACTCAGAGACTACAAATGCAGCGGAAATTATATATATATTAAAATATCTTTTACATTGGTAACAATATTTACAAGACTTTAACCGACATTTCAAAACTTTGTTAAACTTTAAATACATCATTCCCAAAACCCAACATTTCGTGGCCAGTATCGTTCATCATAACCGGAAGCTAACTCTGTGGGGGATCATCACGAGCACCTCTATTACTACCTGGCATGCATTAGAAAACAAACATAAAATCAGATATACTGGTGAGTTCTAACATACACCATATTTCAACAGTAACAATTCATCAAACTGTTACCACACCGAATGATTTACACACACATTCATCAGTCCATTTGTTTATCCCAGTATTGATATGCATATCGAATACCCACAAGGTATTTATGGACATCTTTTTATCAATTTTAATTTGGTGGGTGAAACCTCCACCTCGCGCGTTGACGGGTCAAACCTCCGTCTAGAAATTGGTGGGTGAAACCTCCACCTCGCGCGTTAACAGGTCAACCTCCGTCTATAGTTTGGTGGGTCAAACCTCCACCTCGCGCGTTGACGGGTCAAACCTCCGTCTATAATTTGGTGGGTCAAACCTCCACCTCGCCATTTACCACCTTTACCATTTTCAACTCATTTTCACATCATTATTTATTTATATGCATGCCAGTGCCCGATTTTATCAAACAACATTTGTCAAACAATATTAACACATAAAAAGGGCAATTAGAACTCACCTTAATGTTCTCCGCAAGTGATTATCAATCCAAATACACTAGGGCAGCTAGAACTTCTCCTTCTCAAGGCAAATCTAAAACAATAACCCTAACTTAGTCAAATCAACCCTTGCTGACCACTACATACGACTAAGGCCATGCGACTGGACTCATTCGTGCGACTGAACATGCGACTGAGCTTAGTCGTACGAATGGACCATGCGACAGAGGTGCGAATGAGCTATAACAGGGTTTATGCGAATGACCTCCATTCGTGCGATTGGTTTATGCGACTGAACTTCGGTCGTACGATTGAACAATGCGATTGACTCAGTCGCACGAATGGGTCATGCGACTGGGCTCATTCGCCTGAAACGGATCAGCAGCTGTGTTCTTACCATATTTGATCCAAAAACTCAAGTTTTTAACCGTTCAGATTATGCCATGTTCACAACAGAACATATACACCTCGTTTACAACCGTTTCGGGTCTTTATTTCATCAATCTTCACAAAAACTAAGACTCGAACCTTCACTTTTCAGTTTAACAGAAAAATTGAACAGAAACCCAGATTTAAATATGTTTTTGGATCAATTTCAATCACATACACAGCTTAACATATTCAAGAATCGATCCGTAACAAGCAAAACTTACCAAAACGGAGCTAATTTACTCAATCTAGCAAGAACAGGGGTGTTGGGGTTCGACAGGAGCAAGGGGGTGAAAGTACAGCAGATAATGTCTGCTGTTAACACTCTTAACCGCCCTATTTATCCTATATGAAAATTTTTAGCCGACATACTCAATCGCACGATTGGACCATTCGCACGGCTCAATCGTACGATTGAGCCCATACGCCCGTCATTCGTGCGATTGGGCCTCATTCGCACGTACGGCATGCGACTGAGGTTCATTCGCACGCATGTTTGTGCGACTGAACACTAATCCTAATAAATAAATAAGTATCAAACTTTTGGATGTTACATAAATGATCTGAACGAACGCGAACATCAGCATGTTCGTGTTTGTTCATATAACTTTTACCAAACATGAACACATAATCGAACATGATTTTTTGTTCATGTTCGTTTATTAAGAAAATAAAAATGTCCGTGTTCGTTCATATTTGTTCGTTAAAAAGCTAATGAACACTTCACGAACATAAACGAACATAAATGAATAATAATAAACGAACATAAATAAACAAACATAAATAAACGAACATAAATGAACAATAATAAACGAACATAAATGAGCAGTAATAAACATACATAACTGAAAACATAAAAAAACAACGTTAAACGATTATTTAGGAACTTTTAGGTGTACTAGTGGAGATTGAAATCTCACTAAACTTATAGGTTTCTAGTATAACGTAATACACTTAAATTTCAAATATTAACACATAATATCTTTTTATTAATATATTAATATATAAATAAACGAACATAAACGAACGTAAATTAAATATTTAAAAACATAAATATATCAACTTCAAACATTAAATAAATATAAAATTGAATTGAAAAGGGTTAGTAGAAAGAAGAATGAAGATTATTAGATTTTGACGTGTTCAGAAATATCAGATATATGATATTTAAAGGGTATTTAAAGGGTAAAATGATAATTTTTTATAAAAACCTCAAACAGTAATATTAATATGGGAATTAATCTAACGCCTAAAAAACAAACAACCTGGACTCGGGTAGTAGTACTTGCATCCAACTACCAACTGAACCATAACCCAAGATGCCAGCGTTGGTGTAGCCGTGGTGAGGCTGGTACCCGAGCTGGCGAGCTACCAGCACCACCATACCCGAAGGGGCCTCACAACCCTTAAACTTTATAGATTTTAACTTCAAAAGTGTAAAAGTAATACAACGTGTTAAATTAGATTAAAAACACCAAAAAAGTAATCATATTTTAAAAGAATTAGTTTGGTGCAAACTGAAAAGTATCACAACATCATAATCCATATGACATTGATTGCATGAAATCTCTTATGTCACGGTTGAAAATTATTGAGATCATGAAGTGTACCAATTTCTTCAGCATTAACGACATTAAGATTAAAGTAGTGAGGTGGATGTAACAAAAGCAAGCAAACTATGTTTGCTTTGATGTTGGTTCACAACTTTTCTTTATTTTGTTTTATTTAGCGGCAGCATTGATGTTAAATCAATAAGTTTGCTACTTTTCTTATTTTGTTTTATTAAGCAGCAGCATTGATGTTAAATCAATAAGTTTGTTATTAAACCGTCATGAAAAGTTTTCTCAAGATCTTACTTATAGCTTCGTTATAAAGGATGTTTATTGGGTTTGTTTGTTTATACCTCTTGAATTCTTGCTGAAGCTTTACAAACAAATGTAGACTTATCTTGAATTTGTAGCCTTAAGACTCAAAGTTCATGTTTCATATCCATTACCCACAAGATAAAGGCACATAGAAATAGGATAGTTCCACAAATCTAAAATAGTCCTAAAGCGTGTTAGATATGATGTTTTAGTGTAACAGTAGGTTAAGGGTAAAAATTGTCAATTCAAAAGAGTTGAGGGGGGGTTTTGGCATGTGACTGATGCCGTTTGTTCCCACCTGGTTCGATGGCCTGGGGGCTCTGTAGCGTGGCCCCGGTTAAGACAACATAGTCTACATCCCCCGCTCGGCTCGAACTTGTGTGGTCTGGGTTATCATGGTATAGGATTTCCGTTGAGACACTCGCCTTTCAAAAAAAAAAATATATATATATATATATGGATACATTTTAGCAACCGATAAAATTATAGCTTTCTTGTAATGTTTAAATCATGAGAAATGACCTTTACATATATTTTAAAGCAATCCTTTCCACATTAATCAACCAACCACTACTTAATGCAAAAGTGTGTTATATAATCTAATCGATCCATCATATTACAACAACACGCAAACATAATGTCAAGTGATCAGACAGACGATGAACACCAAAACACCCAAATCCTCAAACATCTTCCAACAGCCGATGCATGTTTCATGAACTCTCTTCATCTCTACAAAGGCATATGGCTCTATCCCGACGCCCTATTAAGCGTCACATTAATGCAAACACACTTCACCCATCGACCCACCGATATCTTCCTAACATCCTTCATCAAAAGTGGCACCACATGGCTCCGATCACTCATCTTCACCACCCTCACCCGATCCATCTTCAATTTATCCGATTCCGACCACCCTTTGCTCCACAACGGTCCCCATGACTGTTTCCCCGTTCTAGACTCTTCAAACCCGACGATTATCGCGATACGGATCGCGATCAAGCGCCCTCTTCCCCTCGCCTTTTCGCGACGCATTTCGCGTATAGTTTGTTACCTGCAAGCATCACGGATGGTGACTCGGGGTGCAGGATTGTTTACGTGTGTAGGGACCCGAAGGACGTGGTGGTGTCGTTATGGCACTTTATGGTACACCTTAGGCCTGAAGAGGCACCTGTGGTTTCGTTTGATCAATTGGTTAATAGGTTTTGTGAGGGTGTTGTTGAATACGGGCCTTATTGGGACCATGTGTTGGGGTATTGGGAGGCGAGTGTTCGATCTCCAAAAAAGGTGTTGTTTTGAAGTATGAGGATATTAAGAGGGACCCCGAGGGTCATATGAGGAGGTTGGGTGAGTTTATGGGGGTGCCGTTTTCGGCTCGAGAAGAGAAGGATGGGTTGGTGGAAAAGATTGCGCGGTTTTGTAGTTTTGAGCATTTGCGGGGGTTGGAGGTGAACAAGACTGGGGCTTATAGGGCGAGCAATGGGACCGTGGTGGCGAATCGGGCGTTTTTTTCGACGAGGCGAGGTTGGAGATTGGAAAGGGCAAATGACGGATGAGATGAAAGAGCGGATTGATAGGATCACTTGCGAGAAGTTACGGGGTTCAGGTTTGATGTTTGGTGCAACGCATAGTTGAGCACAGTGTATACAATACACCTACTCTACTCTTAGAATCATTATTCATTTCTATTCGAGGATACCACTCCAAACGAGTAATAAAGTGGGTTAATTTCAAAAGCGTATATGACATATCATTATCATTTCTTCTGTTTTTATCTACTTATTGTATGTAATAAAACATGTGGGCGTGTTTTGTCACACTCTTATTTGTTTGGTCGTTCATGGTGTTGCATTTAATTTACATCTTATGTCATAGAAATTTAGTATTTGTGAGCAATAGGAAATTAAATTAATATCACTCTAAACCTATCCCATATACACAAAAAGAAATTTACAAAATTTTGAAGTCAAAACAACCAAATGACACAATCTTTTCTTAGCCAACGAACACTATAAACTCGATCATTCGGGTAAACCCATTGGTGAAACACCACTCATAACCGTGAGAACAGACAGCGCTAGTGACAGACCCGCCTATCATTCAGAGAAAAACCCACCACCCAATTGTCTACTATGATAAAACTTTTAGCCCACTTGAAACATATTGCATCAATCAAGTTAGACTCAACCCATGACCTTCATTTTCGAAAATCATAAAGTGACTCTTCACAAACCAATTTATCGGTGGCTTATGCCTTATCGGCAACCAAATTACATACTAATTCAAAAGCCACATAGTTTACTAACTCACAGAACAATTAATAAAATCATTAAGGTGGCTGATATGAATTTTAGTTAGAACAGTAAGGCATATTTGGCGAATAAAAAACTTCACTAATGATTTAAAAATGTGCATATATGTTGGTTTAGTTTATGAATAGGCTATATTATAATGGTGAATCGATCTATTAACGAATAAGTAGAAGTGTTTTAAGTGATGTAGATCTAATCCGAACCAAAGTTAAACCGTAGGTTCTTGTAATGTTGAGGACGACATAGACTTCGTTATTGTGTCTTTGGTTAAGATACGGATTCTGGTTTCTATTTATCATAGTAGAAATTATGTTTTCCGTTACCTTATTGTATGGATTCCTACACTTTTACCGGTATGCATACCTCTGCTTCTATTAATACGACCTACTTGACCTTTGGGCGTCATATATAACGTTAAGGAACTTTGATCTATTATTAGTTCTCTTCTCTCTTGACCCTTTTTAATTATTAGTTCTTGTTAATGAGACTTATACAATGCAATAGACCTTGTAAATATGTATTTATTATATGTTCTCATAGATAAAAAGATGGACACGTATTAATATGTTGTTACCCGTTAGGTAGTTAATATGTTATACTACCCCTCGTACATATTAATCTGTTACCAAAGTATGTCAAACATGTCATTATGACATCAATTACATAACCTTTTTGTGACAGTGTTTTTTTTAATTCACAGCATCTCCAGTTAACATGTTAGTACTTAGGGAGTACACTAGCCAAATTTATGTTGGAGGTACATGGAGCGATCCTAATTTAGTTTAGATCAGTTCAGTTTAGGATAATGGAGAAATGTGTGTATGCCACGCATACCATCACATATTTGGTGCATAATGAAGATAGTTATGTACCCCTCAGTTCAGCTATGTGTATTTCCTTATATTACACGACTTATTTTATTGATATAACATGTTGTGTAGATCAGTTTGATATCATATTTCAGTATTATATATGTTTTAGCTCAGTCTTAGATATCAACATTATATTTTCAGACTTCAGATGTCACTATTAGATGTTAGGTTTTAGCAGTTCGTGTATATCACTATATTTGTTATCAATTGCATCCATTTAGCTCATTCTGCTTTGATGTGTTGGTATTTGCTTTCGTTTATCCGCCTCGTTATCACTATTATTGTTCTTTTTGTTACTGAGCAATAATTTCCTCAACTGTGTTTTCTTTTGTTGTTTTTATATATGTAATAGGTCTTATGGGGATCACGGGATGTGTGAAGAAGAACAAGAGTTTGGGAGAACTTCAAATGACATCGTAATGAGTCTTATCATGTGTGTTAAATTGAATTGCTTTTAGCTTTTGCTTGTGTGGATATATTAATTTCGGTATGTTGGAAACCCTCAGTTATGCTAAGATTAGTTAATTTAAGTTCATCCATAGAGAATAGAATTGACAAGACCATTATGTGTGTTATAAGCCTCCGTACGCATTGTTTGGTTGATTGTAGTCTTAGTACTAGTGGGAGGTGCATTGACTTATTCGCGTCTAAGATTTTCTAAGTTATAAGTTGATCAATTTGAGGTTTACTTCATGATTAAACGATTATTAACATTGTCTATGATTCTAGATTTTGAGGATTATGGATTATAGGCCCTTAGTGGAGATTTAGTCCATTGTAGCACTTCATAATAATAGGACTCTTGAATTTAATTGGTGGTTCTTAGACATGTCGAGGCCAGTAAGGTCTACAATTTTAAGTATTCGTGGAGCTAGATATATTTGACAGGAGACTAGTCTAAGCAAGAACAATTTCATAAGTAGAGTACGCTAAATAAGCCTTTACACGATCAAGAAAATTGACATCTAAGTAATATTCCTTATTGAACTTTCTTTAGTTCTGGATCAGTTTCCCTAGTTATTATTTTCTTTGTTTTAAGTTTTAATCATTCTACAAATCAATATTATCGTAGGCCTGATATCATAGAGACTTAGTATCGATGGACCTAAGTGTTCCCTAGATTAGATATATGGTTCTTGTCATTCAATATTATATCTAGATAGGTTTACTTTCCTATGTGTTTGGTTTTGGTGTTTACCATGTTTAATGTTTTTAAGGCTTTAGTTGTGTTAGCAATCCTAGTTACCTTATATGAAAAAAGCAAGTGCTGATGAATAGTACTATTCATCGATGAATAGTGGGGATAAACAGTTGGGGGCTTATAAACTCGCGGAGGGAAGGTTTTACCCTCCCATTTGGTTCGAGAAAGAGAGAGAGGGCGACGGCTCCGCCCACCGCCCACCGCCCACCTCCCACCGTCAGCCGCCCACCTCCTGCTGTCCTTTTTCCGTTCATCGCCGTCGTTGCACGGCCACCGCCTGTAACACCGCCGCCAGCACCGTCGTTGCCACGTGAGCAACCGGTGGTCTTGATCACTCCGACATGACCGTCGCCGGTGGTCTGTAATGACCTCCTTTGGCGGCGTCTGTCGGCGTATCCACGTTGTTGTTTGCGGTGGCAGAGGTACCACCGTCTTTCATCTTTCTCTTATGCCAATCACCGCCGATTGTTGGTGGGTAGCGAGCGGCCTGTAGATCTTGTCGGAGCTTTGGCAGGTTTGATCTTTTTAGGGTTTCTTTGCCCGGGTGGTTGTGGTGTAGTGGTGCGTTTGTGTTAGGGCCACCGAGGTTCTCTTCCCGCTCTGCGTCTCCTCCGTCTTTGTTGCGGTGACTCTGTCGCCGGCCGTACCTGCTGCGGTGACTCTGTCACCGGCCTTACCAAAGGCGATAATGGGGATTTTTAGGTAAGTTAATCAAACTAGCTCCGAACACCCTGCTCTTGCCCAAATCGATCAAACTAGCTCCGTTTAGGTAAGTTTTGCTTGGTACGGATCAATTTTGAATATGTTAAGTTGTGTGGGTGGTGGGAATTGATCCAAAAACATGTTTTAATCAGAGTTCCTGTTCAATCTTTCTGTTAAACTAAAAAGTGAAGGTCCGGGCCCTAGTTTTTATGAAATTGGATGAAATAAGGACCCGAAACGGTTGTAAATGAAGTGTACAGGTTCTGTTATGAATATGGTATAATCTGAACGGTTAAAACTCGAGTTTTTGGATCAAATATGTCAAGAACACAGCTGCTGATCCGTTTCAGGCGAATGAGCCCAGTCGCATGACCCATTCGTGCGACTGAGTCAATCGCATTGTTCAAACGTGCGACTGAAGTTCAATCGCATGCACCAATCGCACGAATGGAGGTCATTCGCACAAACCCTGTTATAGCTCATTCGCACCTCTGTCGTATGGTCCATTCGTACGAATAAGCTCAGTCGCATGTTCAGTCGCACAAATGAGTCCAGTCGCATAGCCTTAGTCGTGTGAAGTGGTCAGCTAAGGGAAATTTGACTAAGTTAGGTTTATTATTTTAGATTTGCTTTGAGAAAGGGAAGTTTTAGCTGCCCTAGCATATTTGGATTGATAACCACTTATTGGAAATATTAAGGGAGTTCTAATTGCCCTTTTTATGTGATTATGCCGTTTGATAAATGTTGTTTGATAAAATCGGGCACTGGCATGCATATAAATAAATATAAAATGTGAAAATGAGTTGAAAGTGGTAAATTGTGGTAAATGGCGAGGTGGAGGTTTGACCCACCAACTATAGACGGAGGTTTGACCCGTCAACGCCAATTATAGACGGAGGTTTGTGACAACTCGGAAAATTCATGATTTATATATGCAAATCTAGTATTTGTGTGATTTTTTTTTTAATATTTTTATTAGTATTTAATAATGATATTATTAAAAATAAAAATATAGATAACAATAATAATAATAATAATAATAATAACAATAAAAATAATAATATTGTTAAAAATAAAAATAATAATAACAAACAATGATAATAATAATATTGTATTATTAATAATAATTTATAAAAATTTATTAAACTTGATTTAATAAAGTTCAGGGGGTAATTTGTAATTCTTGAAAACTATATTATATAACTTTAAAACATGAAATATTAAGTTGTAAAACCACAGGACCATTCTGTAAATTTTTAAAACCCAAACCCCCACCCCCGATCCCTCGGTTTCTGGCAACAACTCCGGCCGGTCGCGGCGGCTCTCCGGCGAGCCCAAAAGTCGGGTTTTAGGCCATGATTTTGACCCCACGACGCACCAAATCAAACGCGGGACAAAGTGGAACGTTCACGTGAACTTAATTTAAGGAAAAAGCTACCCGAAATTGCGATTAATGGTCCACAAACTACTTTCGGCCGACACCACTACGAATACGCACTAAAACATCACAATAATTCAATTAAAGTAATTCAATCGATTGTCTATAAGATTCCTAAACTAATGATACATTCAAACGCACCTAAAACACTCGAAAAAAATCAATTTGATCCTCTCTCATTCGCGGACCTGCAACTGATTGAACAACCATATTCAAGTTACAAACCTCTAAATTTCCAGAGGGCTTTTGATCATTAGGGTCATTGGAAACTTCCTGTGAAGTTAAATTCATTTTCATCTACGATTGATCGTTGTTTGAATTCCTCATTCGGCCGCGACCTGCAGTTAACCGAACATCACCTATCGAGCATCGAAACAGGTAATTGAAACTACCTATATACTCGATTTCTTATAGAGAATAAAAGCCCTATCGTTCCAATCGATTACAACATCAATTTAGGCTTCAATTTGATCGATTTCATTTCTAGGGTTTATGTGATTTGGGGAAAACTGGGTTTAAGATGTTAAAAGAAATTAGAACCGACAACCATTGCGGCCTTGTGCCTTTGGTTCACTGGTTTGGGTGCGGGTGTGTGGGGAGGAGGTCCCGGGTTCGAACCCGGGCACCAACACATATTTTAGAGCCCTTTTTAGCGTATTAAAAATACAGAAAAATTATTAAAAATTATAAAAATAATTTTTATAAACCTTGTTCATTTTAGAAGTTATATAAATTATTTTCTGAAAATTTATTTCTTTAAAAACCTTAATTATTTATTTATTTAAATAATTATTACATATGTTATAAGATTGTTATCTTTATAAAAATAGATTTTAATAATAATTTAAATCATCAAATTATTAATGGACATTAATTATTTAGGATTAATTCTGATAATATAAATACAAATTAGATTTTATAAATTTAAATGTTTATAAAATCTTACAAAATTAAATATAATCTTATATATAGTCATTTTATAAAAATAAGATCCTAAATAACAATTTAAATTATTAATTTATTATTTGTAAATATGGATAACATAATTAATAATTAGATAATTTATAATATTTATTTAACATAATCTATTATGTTATAATTATTAATTATTGAACATGATTAATAATTCGATAAGTTATATTATGTTTATCATGTAAATATGTTATTATTTATATGTCCAATTAAAAATAAAATTTATCATATAAATCTAATGTTTAGACAATTTGTGTCAATTTATAAATCTTACAATTAGATTTATAAATTAAATTATGAAATATCAAAGTATCATATTTGTGTTTTAAACATGATAAACACAAATTAGATTTATAAACTAAATTATAAAATCTTACAAAATTAAATATAGACTTACATGTTTAAATAGTATCTACGATTTATTTAGAATATAATGATATATTAAAATCATTATTAATTTGATCAAATATCATGAAATGCAAATCTTTAATTATTAAAGAATGAACAAAGACAATTAATGATTTAATTATATGTTTATAACAAATCCTAGAAAACCAAACCCTAGATCAACTGAACATCAGATTCAAGATCTAACTTATTTAGGTTTTGGATTTGTATCTGTTTGCTGACATGAATATAATTCCTTAACAGGAATTTACTAGGTTGTCAACACCACACAAGGACTGAGGTGAGTTCATAACTATTCCCCTTTTTAATCATTTAAATATTTTGGGGCTGGAATACATGTTGTAATTAAATTTACAAATTATTTTGTGTATTATGTTAAATAATAATTTGATCACATTTATGATTACATATGGTTACTATAAAAATTCTTCTCTATATACTGGACTATAAACTAGCAGGGATCTTTTGGATAGTACTATCGGGGAGTGACTTACCCCCACAAAGGTTTGGACATGTGGTCCTTACCAAGATGCACAAAGATCTTATTGTCATTCGGGATGACTTGTTCTGGTGTGAGAAGGCAGATGTGCACTATATTAAGTTTGCTATTATAGTTCCATTTACAACCCATATGAGGATAAATGTAAAGGAGGATTTGCTCCCTCTGATTTGAAATTATTATGATAATATAATATACACATGAAAAGGATATTAAACTATGGTACATGGACAAATCCTATGTGAAGGACTTGTTGGGCTTGTACATAGTGGGTATGTGGGATAGCGGGTTCACCTTAATAAAAAAGGGTTCCGACAGGCTATTCATATACCGGTGAGTAAATTAAACTCACACTTTATAGTAAATCCTAATTGAGGATAATTGATGATTTATCATTATGTTTTACTTACCTATGAACTCACCAACCCTGTGTTGACACTTGATTTACATGTATTCTCAGGTATCTACTAGGAGCTTAGGGACATGCACGTAGGATCATATAAGAGCTGAAGATACCTATTGATTGTTATTTGAATTATGATTAAGACATGTTGTTAAGAAAACAATCTATCTTTTATTTCGCTGCTCTGATTATTAATGAAATGATTATCTAAAACTTATCATATAGATAACTGCATCTCATGTGTGACTACTGTGTTCGATCCTGTTTGTTCACCCCTCCGTGATAGATTCCAGACCCGGAATTTATGGGTGTGACATATTGGTATCAGAGCCACTGGTTATACTGATTTAGGGATTGCATCTAGCCTATAGCCACACACGATAGTTGCACAAAGTAAATTCTTTAGTTAGAGATCGAATAGGATTAAGAAGTTATATGCTTAAACTTAGATAGTTGTTTTCCTAAACATAACTTGACTCTTTGACTCTTTTCGATAATTCCTAACTTATTCTCAACGACATGTGGGATCTACACTTATCATCGTGCCTAAATCAAATTTTTTTTAAATCGTCAAAGTCTGTGTCTTACAACTTGAAACATGTAATGCTGGAAGAGCGTGATGCCTGTATCTCGAGGTGTTCTGTCTAGGCAAGGTATTCGCATAAATCCAAATCAACCGATGGACCTGTTTACCTTACCTGGGAACCCTTGGGATGGGTATCTGCTTATAGGTACGCATGTCTTCAACAAAGTTGTGATTGACTCAATACTTTGATTAGTCAACGTACTCGCTTTGATTTACGAATCAAACGATTACACCTGGAACATCTCATTGCTATTATGCTAAATTCTCGACTGTCGTTTTCGTGTTGAATAGATCATATTACCCAATTTCTATGAAAATTCTTAATGATCTTTCAAAATGGTTTCTTGACAAATCCGTTCACATTCTAGAAGCTCTGGCCGTAAGATTGCTGTTATTATAGCACGTGAAGTTACTGCGATCATACACAAGTCTTTAAGGCAAATAGGTCAAATTACCTTGATATGTTCCATTCGGTAATCTAAGCTACGCTTGTCCTAACCTAAAGCAAGACTTGTTTCCTTAGTACTCGTGCCTTGCCGAATTTAATCGAAAAACCCAGTTTTCTTAAATTCCCATCTGTCCTACAGTAATTGTCCATACTTTGAATATTTGATATAAAATGCATCTATTGAATATGTCAAAGTGTGAATTCTCACCAAACAATTTCATGATAGATGGACGCACCAGCGGGCAGAGGCAGAGGTAGAGGACGCGCCAGAAGAACTATCCCAATAGGGATGACTCCTGAAGAAATACAAGCATTGGTCAATCAAGGTGTTGCTGCAGCCCTAGCCACTCAGGCTGCTCAGAATGGTCATCACTATTCGTATAAAAAATTCCTAGACTGCAAGCCAGATATCTTCACTGGGACAGAAGGGGCCATTGGGCTCATAAGGTGGTTCGAGAAATGTGAATCCATCTTCGCTATATCTGAATGTCCCGATGAGAGTAGGACCAAATATGCCTCCGGAGCCTTGAGTGGAGCTGCACTCTCGTTCTGGAAGACAGAAGTTTCAAGGCTTACTCTCTCCCAAGCCAATGCTATGGCTTGGGAGGAATTCAAACAACTGATGATGGAAGAATTCTGTCCGAGAGAAGAAGTACAAAGGTTTGAAACCGAGTGCTGGAACCACAAAATGGTGGGATCTGAAATTGAAAAGTATACCACCGAAAATCATGAGTACGCAACTTTGTGTCCTCATATGATGGAGCCTGCTCACAGAAGAATTGAAGGCTATATCCGTGGACTGTCGCCAGTCATTCAATCTATGGTCACTTCCTCCAACCCAACTTCAATCCAACAGGCCATTAGGATAGCTCACAAGCTGACTAATGAGGCTGTGGCTCAGGGGAAGTTACCACCAAGAAACAAGGGTAAGGGTGTTGCTGCTGAAAGCTCGGGAAGAGAAAGTTTGAAGATGCTAAAGAAAGTGAGAGTCAAGGTACAAGCAAGAAGCCAGATCAGAAAAAGCACCATGACAATCAGGGCATTCCGCCTAGATGTCAGAGGTGTGGCAAGCGTCACCATGGCAAGTGTACTGCAATCATCTGCTACAAATGCAACAGGAGGGGGCACACTGCTCCTGAATGTAGGACCAAGACTCAAGATCAAGGAAAAAAGGATGGTAATCAGCAGAATGGTGGAAAGAAGGAAGTTATTTGTTTCAGATGTGGAGAAAAGGGCCATATTGCTAAAGACTGCACCGGGGAAAAGAAAGATACAGCCAAGGGCAGAGCCTTCGTGATTGGCAAAGGTGAGGCTCTAAAAGACCCTAACGTTATTATGGGAAAATTTTTGGTGAATAATGTTTATGCCATAGTATTATTTGACACGGGAGCTGATAGAAGCTTCGTATCTAATACCTTCTATAAGCACTTAAATGTAGAACCTGTATCCCTAGATGAGCCATATGTTGTAGAAGTAGCAAATAGTAAATCCTTGACCGCATCACAAATCCTGAAAAATTGTACATTAGACTTATCAGGTCATATCCTACCAATAGACCTCATGCCCATTACTTTGGGAAGCTTCGATGTGGTAGTTGGTATGGATTGGCTATCCAAAAACTCTGCAGAAATTATCTGTAAAGACAAAATGATTCGTATCCCCCTACCAAATGATGAAGTCCTGTGTGTGGAGGGAGATAAGACTGGTGTCGTGATGGGAGTTATTTCTTACTTGAAGGCTCAAAAGTGTCTTCGAAAAGGACATACTGCTATCCTAGGCTTAGTCACTGACAAAGATAAGAAGGAAAGGAAGATTGAAGATGTACCCGTCGTCAGGGAATTTCCTGAAGTGTTTCCTGATGAACTGCCTGGGTTGCCCCCTAAAAGAGAGGTCGAGTTTTCAATCGAGTTAGTACCTGGAGCTACACCTATAGCTCGGGCACCATACCGTCTCGCACCTTCTGAATTAAAAGAACTATCTGACCAGCTTAGGGAACTCCTTGATAAAGGATTCATCCGACCTAGCTCGTTACCATGGGGAGCACCAGTGTTATTTGTGAAGAAAAAGACAGAACCTTCAGAATGTGCATTGACTATCGGGAACTGAACAAAGTGACGATCAAGAACCGTTATCCCTTGCTACGTATTGACGACTTATTTGACCAACTGCAAGGTTCAAGCATTTACTCCAAGATAGATCTTAGAAGCGGTTATCATCAGCTGAGAGTTAGAGACGAAGATATTATGAAGACGGATTTCAGAACTCGATACGGTCACTTTGAATTCACAGTCATGCCATTTGGGCTAACAAATGCACCTGCCGTATTCATGGATCTCATGAATCGTGTATGCAAGCCTTATCTAGACAAGTTTGTCATTGTCTTTATTGATGACATCTTAATCTATTCCAAAATGAGCATGAGCATGAAGAACATCTGAGATTGGTCCTTGAACTACTAAAGAGAGAGGAGCTCTATGCTAAGTTCTCGAAATGTGATTTCTGGCTTAAAGAAGTTCAATTCCTTGGTCATGTGATTGATGCTAATGGAATTCATGTAGACCCAGCTAAAATTGAATCCATCAAAAGTTGGCCTACATCTTCTAATCCAATGGAAATTAGGCAATTTCTTGGCCTAGCGGGCTATTATAGGAGATTCATCGAGGGATTTTCCAAGATAGCTCAACCATTGACCATGCTTACCCAAAAGGGAGTAGCATATCATTAGGGATTCAAGCAAGAGGCTGCTTTTCAAACACTGAAACAGAAGTTGTGCAGTGCACCTATATTGTCCCTACCCGACGGTATTGAAGACTTTGTAGTCTACTGTGATGCTTCTGTTCAGGGACTGGGATGTGTCTTGATGAAACGAGACAAAGTCATAGCTTATGCCTCAAGACAGTTAAAGGCTCATGAGAAGAACTATGCAATTCATGACCTAGAACTGGGAGCTGTTGTGTTTGCTCTTAAATTATGGAGACATTACTTGTACGGTACTAAGTGCACTATTTATACCGACCACAAGAGTCTTCAACACCTGTATAATCAAAAGGAGCTGAACATGAGGCAGAGGAGATGGCTTGAACTACTAAATGATTACGATTGTGCCATCAAGTATCATCCCGGTAAGGCAAATGTTATGGCTGATGCTTTGAGTAGGAAAGAACATATGAAGCCTCGTAGAGTACGAGCTCTACAACTGACCATCCAAAGCAACCTGCCGGCACAAATCTTGAATGCTCAGACTGAAGCCCTGAAAGAAGAAAACATTAAAGATGAAAACCTTCGAGGGCTAGACCAACAGTTTGAAGTTCATTCGGATGGGATACGCTTTATAGCAGGAAGGATTTGGGTACCCCTATACGGGAATCTGAGGAGCTTGATCATGGATGAAGCCCACAAGTCTAGATACTCTATCCACCCAGGTGCAGATAAGATGTATTACGACTTGAAGCTTGTTTACTGGTGGCCAAGAATGAAGGCAGATATTGCAACCTATCTCTCAAAGTGCTTGACTTGTTCTAAAGTCAAGGTCGAATACCAAAAGCCTTCAAGAATGTTGACCCAACCAGAAATTCCCGTGTGGAAGTGGGAAATGATAACCATGGATTTCGTCACTGGTTTACCCAAATCTCAAACGGGCAATGACACCATTTGGGTTATCGTTGACCGTCTCACCAAATCCGCTCATTTCATACCCATCCGTGAGAAAGACAAGATGGAGAAGCTTGCAAGGGTGTACATCAAAGAAATTATCTCTAGACACGGAGTGCCAGTGTCTATTATCTCTGATCGTGATGCGCGGTTTACATCAATCTTCTGGGGTAAGCTTCAGAAAGCTCTAGGCACTCGCCTAGATATGAGCACAGCCTATCACCCTCAAACTGATGGTCAAAGTGAAAGAACCATACAGACTCTGAGGATATGCTTAGGGCTTGTGTTATTGACTTTGAAAAGAACTGGAAGGTCATTTACCTTTGGTAGAGTTCTCATATAACAATAGCTATCATTCGAGCATCAAGGCGGCACCATTCGAGGCCTTATATGGACGTAAATGTAGATCACCGCTTTGCTGGGCAGAAGTTGGAGATAGTCAACTTACTGGTCCGGAGTTGATCTTTGAAACTCATGAGAAAATTGTCCAGATAAGAGAACGTATGGCTGCTGCCAGGGATCGCCAGAAAAGCTATGCTGATAAACGCCGCAAGCCACTGGAATTTCAGGAAGGAGATAAGTTTTGCTAAAGGTATCTCCCTGGAAGGGAGTTATACGCTTTGGAAAACGAGGGAAATTAAACTCTCGCTACGTGGGGCCTTTTGAAATTGTCAGAAGGATCGGCTCAGTAGCCTATGAATTAAATCTACCTGCTGAACTTGGTGGTGTGCATAATGTTTTTCACGTATCTAATCTAAGGAAGTGTTTATCCGATGAATCACTTGTTGTGCCTTTAGAGGAACTGCAAGTAGATGAGAAACTCAGGTTTATCGAGGAACCAGTTGAAATCATGGATAAAGAAGTTAAACAACTTAAGCATAGCAAGATTCCGATTGTCAGAGTTCGGTGGAACTCCCGGCGTGGTCCTGAGTTCACTTGGGAACGAGAGGACGAAACGATGCGCAAGTATCCCAACCTGTTCAAGATTGTTGCCAGTACTTCTTAATTTCGGGATGAAAATTCCTGTAACAGGGGGATGATGTGACAACTCGGAAAATTCATGATTTATATATGCAATCTAGTATTTGTGTGATTTGTTTTTTTTAATATTTTATTAGTATTTAATAATGATATTATTAAAATAAAAATATAAATAACAATAATAATAATAATAATAATAAAACAATAAAAATAATAATATTGTTATTATTAATAATAATTTATAAAAATTTATTAAACTTGATTTAATAAAGTTCAGGGGGTAATTTGTAATTCTTGAAAACTATGTTATAAAACTTTAAAACATGAAATATTAAGTTGTAAAACAACAGGGACCATTCTGTAAATTTTTAAAACCCAAACCCCCACCCCCGATCCCTCGGTTTTCTGGCCACATCTCCGGCCGGTCGCCGCGGCTCTCCTGCGAGCCCAAAAGTCGGGTTTTAGGCCATGATTTTGACCCCACGACGCACCAAATTAAACGCGGGACAAAGTGGAACGTTCACGTGAACTTAATTTAAGGAAAAAGCTACCCGAAATTGCGATTAATGGTCCACAAACTACTTTCGGCCGACACCACTACGAATACGCACTAAAACATCACAATAATTCAATTAAGTAATTCAATCGATTGTCTATAAGATTCCTAAACTAATGATACATTCAAACGCACCTAAAACACTCGAAATAATCAATTTGATCCTCCTCATTCGCGGACCTGCAACTGATTGAACAACCATATTCAAGTTACAACCTCTAAATTTCCAGAGGGCTTTTGATCATTAGGGTCATTGGAAACTTCCTGTGAAGTTATTTCATTTTCATCTACGATTGAACGTTGTTTGAATTCCTCATTCGGCCGCGACCTGCAGTTAACCGAACATCACCTATCGAGCATCGAAACAGGTAATTGAAACTACCTATATACTCGATTTCTTATAGAGAATAAAGCCCTATCGTTCCAATCGATTACAACATCAATTTAGGCTTCAATTTGATCGATTTCTTTTCTAGGGTTTATGTGATTTGGGGAAAACTGGGTTTAAGATGTTAAAAGAAATTAGAACCGACAACCATTGCGGCCTTGTGCCTTTGGTTCACTGGTTTGGGTGCGGGTGTGTGGGGAGGAGGTCCCGGGTTCGAACCCGGGCACCAACACATATTTTTAGAGCCCTTTTTAGCGTATTAAAAATACAGAAAAATTATTAAAATTATAAAAATAATTTTTATAAACCTTGTTCATTTTAGAAGTTATATAAATTATTTTCTGGAAATTTGTTTCTTTAAAACCTTAATTATTTATTTATTTAAATAATTATTACATATGTTATAAGATTGTTATCTTTATAAAAATGGATTTTAATAATAATTTAAATCATCAAATTGTTAATGGACATTATATTATTTATGGATTAATTCTGATAATATAAATACAAATTAGATTTTATAAATTTAAATGTTTATAAAATCTTACAAAATTAAATATAAATCTTATATATAGTCATTTTTATAAAAATAAGATCCTAAATAACAATTTAAATTATTAATTTATTATTTGTAAATATGGATAACATAATTAATAATTAGATAATTTATATTATTTATTTAACATAATCTATTATGTTATAATTATTAATTATTGAACATGATTAATTATTCGATAAGTTATATTATGTTTATGATGTAACTATGTTATTATTTATATGTCTAATTAAAAATAAAATTTATCATATAAATCTAATGTTTAGACAATTTGTGTCAATTTATAAATCTTACAATTAGATTTTATAAATTAAATTATGAAATATCAAAGTATCATATTTGTGTTTAAAACATGATAAACACAAATCAGATTTTATAAACTAAATTATAAAATCTTACAAAATTAAATATAGACTTACATGTTTAAATAGTATCTACGATTTATTTAGAATATAATGATATATTAAATCATTATTAATTTGATCAATATCATGAAATGCAAATCTTTAATTATTAAAGAATGAACAAAGACAATTAAATGATTTAATTATATGTTTATAACAAATCCTAGAAAACGAAACCCTAGATCAACTGAACACCAGATTCAAGATCTAACTTATTTAGGTTTTGGATTTGTATCTGTTTGCTGACGTGAAATATAATTCCTTAGCAGGAATTTACTAGGTTGTCAACACCACACAAGGACTGAGGTGAGTTCATAACTATTTCCCTTTTTAATCATTTAAATATTTTGGGGCTGGAATACATGTTGTAATTAATTTACAAATTATTTTGTGTATTATGTTAAATAATAATTTGATCACATTTATGATTACATATGGTTACTATAAAAATCTTTCTCTGTATACTGGACTATAAACTAGCAGGGATCTTTTGGATAGTACTATCGGGGAGTGACTTACCCCCACAAAGGTTTGGACATGTGGTCCTTACCAAGATGCACAAAGATCTTATTGTCATTCGGGATGACTTGTTCTGGTGTGAGAAGGCAGATGTGCACTATTTAAGTTTGCCATTATAGTTCCATTTACAACCCATATGAGGATAAATGTAAAGGAGGATTTGCTCCCTCTGATTTGAAATTATTATGATAATATAATATACACATAAAAAGGATATTAAACTATGGTACATGGACAATCCTATGTGAAGGACTTGTTGGGCTTGTACATAGTGGGTATGTGGGATAGCGGGTTCACCTTAATAAAAAGGGTTCCGACAGGCTATTCATATACCGGTGAGTAAATTAAACTCACACTTTTATAGTAATCCTAATTGAGGATAATTGATTATTATCATTATGTTTTACTTACCTATGAACTCACCAACCCTGTGTTGACACTTGATTTACATGTATTCTCAGGTATCTACTAGGAGCTTATGGACATACACGTAGGATCATATAAGCTCAAGATACCTATTGATTGTTATTTGAATTATGATTAAGACATGTTGTTACTGCTGCTCTGATTATTAATGAAATGATTATCTAAAACTATCATATAGATAACTGCATCTCGTGTGTGACTACTGTGTTCGATCCTGTTTGTTCACCCCTCCATGATATAGACCCGGAGGTGTTTGACCCGTCAACGCGCGAGGTGGAGGTTTCACCCACCAAATTAAAATCGATAAAAGATGTCCATAAATACCTTGTGGTATTTGATATGCATATCAATACTGGGATAAATA
Source organism: Flaveria linearis (assembly GCA_024085815.1). Lineage (NCBI taxonomy): Eukaryota > Viridiplantae > Streptophyta > Magnoliopsida > Asterales > Asteraceae > Flaveria > Flaveria linearis. The sequence continues at coordinate 9,496,658 of CM044003.1, forward strand.
AATGAACTGATGAATGTGTGTGTGAATCATTCGGTGTGGTAACAGTGGATGGGTTATTATTATTAAAATGTGGTGTATGTTAGAACTCACCAGTTTATCTGATTTTGTGTTTGTTTTCTAATGCATGCCAGGTAGTAATAGAGGTGCTCGTGATGATCCCCCACAGAGTTAACTTCCGGTTATGGTGTACGATACTGGCCACAAATGTTGGGTTTTGGGAATGAAGTACTTGAAGTTTAAAAGTTTTGAAATGTCGGATAATGTCTTGTAAATATTGTTAACGATGTAAACAGTTTTTAATATATATAAAATTCTGCTGCGTTTGTAGTCTCTGAGTTGTTATAATAACCCAACTAGTAGCACCCTCCTTATTATATTATGGTTATAAGACTAAGGGTGTTACAAGTTGGTATCAGAGCCTTGGTTAAAGAGATTTGAATAATTAATTGTTTCAAACTTTAACTGAATATATGGGAAGTGCCAGTATCCACAGCCAGAAGGGGGCGAAGTATTGTGTGGATGAGTACTTATTTATTTGTGATAATTCATTCAATTGTTGAATGAAAGTAACTGTTTAAAACTAAAGACTAGTATTATGTGTATGCATGATTCTGTGGTTTAGATAGAGTTAGAAATAAACTGTGAAAGGATAATGAGAAGAGGCAGGATGGTGTGAATAAGTAATAATTGATAACACCTGGCCAATGTTATGAGAAATTTACATTATATGCAGCATCCTAGTATCACTCATTATTTGATTATGGTTTATTTCTGATCGTAGATGGAGGAAACTAGTAATACAAATTCTAGACCTGAAGCTAGGATCTCGGGTGATGAACTTAAGGCGGCTATAGGTGATGAAGTCGCCCGAGTGTTGCGTACTACCTTACCTGAAATGTTGAGTGACCTTAGGAAAGGTGGTGAATCATCTTCCCAACCAACTCCTCCACCTGTTATTGTTGAGCCTGTAATGGAGAAACCAATATCATATAAGCATATTAAGGAATGTGACCCGCCTAAGTTTGAAGGCCAGAAGGATGTAGTAGTAACTTATAAATGGTTACGAGAGATGGAAGCAACGTTTAAACTTAGTAGATGCAAGTAAGATCAGAAGGTGGGCTTTGCAGTGCATTCTTTTCAAGCAGAAGCTTTGTACTGGTGGGATACAGTGGAACAGGCCATGGGTGAGGCCGCCGTAGTCAGATGACGTGGGAAACTTTTAAAGAACTGGTGATAGAAAAGTTCTGTCCGAAAGGCGAGATGGACAGAATTGAGATCAAGTTTTTGCAATTTCAGGCAGGCAGTTTAATTCATAAAGAGTATGCTTCTAGATTTGAAGAAATGGCACGCTTGGTACCTCATTTAGTAACTCCTGAGACAAAGAGGATTACTAGGTATGTTCAAGGATTACCTCCTAAGGTGAGAATGTTGGTTAAGTCAAATTCTCCTTCTACTTACCAAGCCACGGTGAATTTGGCTGCGGACATGTATGAGGAAGTCGCTGAGTCTGAGAAACCTATGGTGAAAGAAGAAGTGGTAGTCATCAGGAAGCTTCACTGAGTTCTAGGCCTATGTATGGACAAGGTGGGCCGTAGAAGAGAAAGTTTAATGCTAGGGGTTTTGTAGGTCCCCCTCCTCGGTGTAATAGATGTGGAAAGTTTCATAGAGGGGAATGTAGACTGAATCACCCGGCATGTCGTAAATGCGGGAAACCTGGACATTTCGTTTCCAGATGTCCAGAACTTTGGTGTTATGGATGTGGGAGATGGGACATATGAAATCTGAATGTCCAAGCTTAGACCTGGACCGGTTCCTATTCGTGCAGTGGGAGGACCGAGTAAAGTCAGTACAAGTGGTAGTAGTGGTACTGTGGGGAGAGCATTTACAATGACCACGGAGGAGGCTAAGGCATTACCGGATGTTGTGTCGGGTACGTTTCTTGTTAATAATGTACCTGCTAGAGTTTATTTGATTCAGGGGCCAATAGAAGTTTTATATCAATAAAATTCATACCTTAATAAAAGTTAAACCATCAAAGCTAGATGTTGACTTTTCAGTAGAAACTGCCTCTAACGAATTTATAGTTGTTAGTGAGGTAATAGATGATTGTTTTATCGAATTAGAAGGTGTAAAATTTCCTGCTAGGTTACATATGATGAAATTAGGAGGTTTTGATGTAGTATTGGGAATGGACTGGTTATCTACGTTTGAGGCTCAGATAATATGCAAAAGAAAGATGATTGTGTTGCGAGCAGATGGTAATTCGGTAACGGTTTTTGGTGATGATCATGATAGTGGGGTGAAAGTCATATCTATGATTAAGGCTGAAAAATTATTGAATAGGGGTTGTGAGTCATTCTTAGCATATGTAGTTGATACTGCTAAGGAGACGAGGAAATTAGAAGATGTTCCAGTGGTGTGTGATTTCCCCAATGTATTTCCTGCGGATCTACCGGGTATACCTCCTGATAGAGAAATTGAGTTTAGAATTGATTTAATACCTGAGGCAAAACCTGTCGCTAAGACCCCTTATGGACTTGCACCGGCTGAGTTAAAGGAACTCCTGAAGCAATTACAGGAATTATTAGACAAGGGTTTTATCCGACCTAGCTCCGTGGGTGCCGTGGGGTGCCCCTGTTCTGTTTGTTAAAGGAAGAAGGATGATTATAGTTTAAGGATGTGTATAGATTATAGAGCTAAATAAACTAACTGTCAAGAATAAATACCCATTACCTCGTATAGACGATTTGTTCGATCAACTCCAAGGTGCTAATTGGTTCTCAAAGATAGATCTTAGATCCGGGTATCATCAGTTGAAGGTAAGAGAAGAAGACATACCAAAGACAGCTTTTCGTACGCGATATGGGCATTATGAATTTTGGTGATGTCATTCGGATTAACGAATGCTCCTGCTGCATTCATGGATTTAATGAACAGAGTATGTAAACCGATGTTGGATAAATCGGTAATTGTATTTATAGATGATATTTTGATCTATTCTAAGAATAAAGGAGATCATGCTTGTCACATTCGAGAAGTATTGGAAACCTTGAGGAAGAATAAGTTGTACGCAAAATTCTCGAAGTGTGAATTTTGGTTAAGGGAAGTGCAATTTTTAGGTCATGTGGTGAATGCGGATGGAATATAGTGGATCCTGCAAAGATTGAAGCTGTGGTGAACTGGGGAATTCCTAAAAGTCCTTCAGAAATTCGTCGTAGTTTCTTAGGACTGGCAGGATACTATAGAAGATTTATTCAAGACTTTGCCAAAATTGCTTCTCCATTGACGAAATTAACTCGAAAGGACGTTAAGTATGAATAGAATAAGGAACAGGAAGCTGCTTTTCAGGAATTGAAGAATCAATTGACACAAGCCCCAGTATTAGCAATACCACAAGGTGTAGAGGATTTAGTAATATATTCTGATGCATCATATCAGGGATTGGGGTGTGTTTTAATGCAACGTCGGAGAGTTATTGCTTATGCTTCTAGACAGTTGAAGACCCATGAAGTCAATTACCCAACCCACGATTTAGAATTAGTGGCTGCAGTTTTTGCTCTTAAGATATGGCGACATTACTTATATGGAGTAAGGTGTACCATCTTTACTGATCATAAGAGCCTGAAGTATTTCTTTGAGCAAAAAGATTTGAATATGAGACAAAGGCGATGGTTGGAGTTAATCAAAGATTATGATTGTGAAATTTTGTATCACCTCGGGAAAGCAAATGTGGTTGCTGATGCATTGAGCAGAAAAGAGAAGTACGAACCGATTAAGGTTAAGGCGTATAAGCTCGTGATTACTCCTGATTTTATGCAACAGTTAAAGGAAACCTAATTGGAAGCATTAAAAGAAGAAAATATTAAAAGAGAAAGAATGGTTGGTCAAGAAAAATATTTAGAAGAGAATAGTCAGGGTGTTAAAATCAGGTTTGGTCGAATATGGGTTTCGTTGGCTTTACGCGATAGAGTACTAGATGAAGCTCACAAATCTAGGTATTCCATTCACCCAGGCATGACTAAGATGTACCAAGATTGAAGCAAGATTATTGGTGGCCAGGGATGAAATTTAATCTGATGCAGTACGTAAATAGATGTTTGACTTGCGCACAAGTGAGCGGAACATCAGAAACCTTATGGATTATTGCAGCCATTAGCCACCAGTTTGGAAGTGGGACGATCTGACTATGGATTTTATAACAAAGTTGCCCCGTACACCAAAAGGTTATGATACTATTTGGGTAGTGGTAGATCAGCTAACCAAGAGTGCTTTATTTCTACCAATACGGGAAACTTATTCGGTGGAAAAGTTAGCTGATATCTTTACTAAAGAAATAGTTAGATTGCATGGAGTTCCAAAAGTATCACGTCTGATAGAGATGCCAGATTTACCTCCAGGTATTGGAGAAAATTTCACGAAGCCATGGGAACTAGACTTTACTTTAGTACATCCTATCATCCCCAAACAGATGGTCAAAGTGAAAGAACTATTAGACATTGGAGGATATGCTACGGGCATGTAGTATTGATTTTGGAGGTAGCTGGGATAGTCATCTTCCTTTAGCTGAATTTGAATACAACAACAGTTATCAAGCGACCCTTCAGATGTCTTCGTTTGAGATGTTGTACGGGAGAAAGTGTAGAACTCCACTTTATTGGGGAGATATGGGGCAACGTGAATTGGAAATAGTGAAATAGTTGAAGAAACAATGTCAAAGTTTGAAATAGTTAAAAATCGTATTAGAGAGGCGAAAAGCAGGCAGAAATCATATGCAGATCGTAGAAGGAAACCATTAGAATTTAAAGTTGGGGATTTTGTCTTGTTAAAAGTTTCTCCCTGGAAGGGCATTATTCGATTTAGAAAGAGGGGCAAGTTAAGTCCACGTTTTATTGGACCTTTCCAAATAGTGGAGAAAGTAGGGTACGTGGCGTATAGGTTGGACATGCCTGAAGAATTAAGTGCTATTCATCCAACCTTTCACGTCTCTCAGTTACGGAAGTGTTTAGCAATGAAACTCAATATGTACCGTTAGATGATATTGAGGTTGATGAGAAGCTCAATTATGTTGAACAACCTGTGGCCATTATGGATCGTAAAGAGAAGAAACTTAGAAATAAGAGCATTAGCTTAGTCCGGGTGCGGTGGGCACATCGCCAAGGATCTGAGTCAACCTGGGAGCCAGAAGAGGAGATGAGACGAAACTACCCTCATTTGTTTTAGTCAAGTTTCGAGGACGAACCCTAAATAAGGTGGGTAGACTTGTAACATCCAAAAGTTCAATAATATATATATTTAATTAGATTTAGTGTTCAGTCGCATGCCATACGTGCGAATGAAGCTCAGTCGCACGAATGACGGGCGTATGGGCTCAATCGCACGATTGAGTCGTGCGAATAAGCCAGTCGTGCGATTGAGTATGTCGGCTAAAAATAGGCATGAAGGATAAGTAGGGTGGTTAAGGGGTTGACAAGCAGATTTTATCTGCTTTAACATCCTTCCCTTGTTCCCTTCGAACCCAAACACCCTGCTCTTGCCCAAATCGATCAAACTAGCTCCGTTTAGGTAAGTTTTGCTTGGTACGGATCAATTTTGAATATGTTAAGCTGTGTGGGTGGTGGGAATTGATCCAAAAACATGTTTTAATCAGAGTTCCTGTTCAATCTTTCTGTTAAACTGAAAAGTGAAGATTCGGGCCCTAGTTTTGTGAAATTGGATGAAATAAGGACCCGAAACGGTTGTAAATGAAGTGTACAGGTTATGTTATGAATATGGTATAATCTGAACGGTTAAACTCGAGTTTTGGATCAAATATGTCAAGAACACAGCTGCTGATCCGTTTCAGGCGAATGAGCCCAGTCGCATGACCCATTCGTGCGACTGAGTCAATCGCATTGTTCAAACGTGCGACTGAAGTTCAATCGCATGCACCAATCGCATGAATGGAGGTCATTCGTACAAACCCTGTTATAGCTCATTCGCACCTCTGTCGTATGGTCCATTCGTACGACTAAGCTCAGTCGCATGTTCAGTCGCACGAATGAGTCCAGTCGCATAGCCTTAGTCGTGTGAAGTGGTCAGCTAAGGGAAATTTGACTAAGTTAGGGTTATTATTTTAGATTTGCTTTGAGAAAGGGAAGTTTTAGTTGCCCTAGCATATTTGGATTGATAACCACTTGTTGGAAATATTAAGGTGAGTTCTAATTGTCCTTTTTATGTGATTATGCCGTTTGATAAATGTTGTTTGATAAAATCGGGCACTGGCATGCATATAAATAAAATAAATGTGAAAATGAGTTGAAAGTGGTAAATTGTGGTAAATGGCGAGGTGGAGGTTTGACCCACCAACTATAAACGGAGGTTTGACCCGTCAACGCCAATTATAGACAGAGGTTTGACCCGTCAACGCGCGAGGTGGAGGTTGGACCCACCAAACTATAGACGGAGGTTTGACCCGTCAACGCGCGAGGTGGAGGTTTCACCCACCAAATTAAAATCGATAAAAGATGTCCATAAATACCTTGTGGGTATTCGATATGCATATCAATACTGGGATAAATAAATGGACTGATGAATGTGTGTGTGAATCATTCGGTGTGGTAACAGTGGATGGGTTATTGTTATTAAAATGTGGTGTATGTTAGAACTCACCAGTTTATCTGATTTTGTGTTGTTTTCTAATGCGTGCCAGGTAGTAATAGAGGTGCTCGTGATGATCCCCCACAGAGTTAGCTTCCGGTTATGGTGTACGATACTGGCCACAAATGTTGGGTTTTGCGAATGAAGTACTTGAAGTTTAAAAAGTTTTGAAATGTCGGATAATGTCTTGTAAATATTGTTAACGATGTAAACAGTTTTTAATATATAAAAATTCCGCTGCGTTTGTAGTCTCTGAGTTGTTATAATAACCCAACTAGTAGCACCCTCCTTATTATATTATGGTTATAAGACTGAGGGTGTTACACCCCCCAATATCATAATCTCCACCGTAATGCAGTGGATTTCCACCGTACTGATTTGGTTTCCACCGTAACTTACGGTGGCTACCGTAAGTTACGGTAGCTGCTGACGAAAAAGTGCAACTTGCCATAATAAAATGATTTGAGTGGTGCCTTTTGCTCATAATCTGGATCTGGCGACTTTTGAGGCAGAAAGAGGGGAATTTGGTCTGTGCTTGCCAGTTTAAAAGATTAAAAAACAATTGATTCAAGTAGTTAATTCCTTTGAACAAGAACCTTCGTGTGATGATGATGATTCAAGTCTTGTTTGGCTAAACTTTTGGTGATCATCTTAGATGTGTTGAAGAACAAGATCTTTTGGTACTTTAATCCTTGCTATTTCATTTTGATTGTTATGAATTCTATCTTGAATCTTGTTTTTATGTATGAAACTATGAGTGGCTAGTCTCCTTTTGTGTTTCCTTTTGGTTTGAAGGATTTGCAACTTTGATCATGTTGGTGCTCTATATTTATGGGATGATGAAATTGATCTTGTGATTGTTTTGTCATGATGATTGTGTATTGTGTGTAATGGGTCATTCGTGAATTGCTTAACTTTAACCATACATTCTTGATGCCATAGGCAAATCTGGATTTAGTGGAAGGGTTGGGGTAATTCAATAGTGATACTGATTATCGAGAGATAACCTTGCTAATACAAGTACTTAGTCCTCTTTTATCACACATAAGCATACACTCATGAATCATGTCTATGTGGTTCTTCCCAATTAACACCAATATCATCATTTGTTAAAATCCGGATACCAAAGGGAAACATATCTCTCATTACTGATTTTTACAAACCAATTTACTTTGTTTTCTTGCTTTAAGCCAATTCAACAAATCAACAGACAATTGAATTTTACTTTCTTGTTATTTTAGTTAAATTTAGGTAATTGCAATTTGATTGAGTTAACACATATTCCACAAACTCCCTGTGTTTGATAACCCACTTACCGCTAGCTAATTAGTAGTATTTGGTTTTAAATTTGATTGAGACTTCGACCTCACGTCAAATTTTGGCGCCGTTGCTGGGGAGTTGTGCACAACGTGTGTTTGCTTATTAGTTTGTTTTGTTATTTTGGTGTTACGCTGGTTGTGTGTAGTGTGCAGGTTTTTGTTTCAGGTGTATGCATACCAGAAACTCGCGCTTATCATCACCATTAGTGTTTGATCCAGAAATTGAGCGAGCTGCTCGCAGGAACAGAGTCTTACACAGACAAAATAAATTCAGTGGTTCACCAATAGCACCTACATCACCCGTTACACCACAAAACACAATGGATCCTCCCTCATCACCTCCCACTACGGGTCAAACAACATCACCCAAACCTTTACCCACGTTTACATCAACATCGGAAACTAAACCTACCCATACCCCATTACCTACAAGTACCCAAACCGAACATTCTTTTAGCTTTGACCCATCAGCACCCATTCCGCCCTTTTCATATTTCTTCCCAACAACCGGTCAATCATCATCGTCTAAACCAGTACCACCACCATAACCATATCAATCCAACCCATCCATATTTCATACTCCCCCTACCTCTCAGATGCAACCGGATACACAATACCAACAACCTCAAGTTGTACAAACCTCGGGAGCAGGAGGAACTGGTGTTGATGGTGGTTATGGTGATGAATTTAGGAGATATGAGGAAGAAGGGTATACGTACGAAGGAGATGCTGATCAAGGAAATTATGTTTATAGTCAAGGACAAGCTATGCAAGGATATGGGAGACCACAACCACAAGTTGTGCTGCAACAAATTATACCACCACAAATACAACCCCAAGTGAGGCCACATGGGCCATAGTTTCAAGAGCAGATTCCTCCACAACATGGGGGAGCAAACTTTCAACCACCGTTTCAGTAATTCACGCCTCCAGGACCACAAGTTCAAAGACCAATGGGTCTTCAGCGACCAAGAGTTAGGTTGGGTGTTCCACGAAGGCATAATTGGGACGCTGCTAGGGGTATTGAGGCACACTTTCGTCCAATCATCACAAATAATCCATCACCAGTGGTCATTCCTCAAAACAATCAAGGGAGAACGTTTGAAGTCCGAACAAATTCACTTCAAAGTTTGCCAAAGTACAAAGGGTTAGCAACGGAAGAACCCTATTTTCATTTGGAAGCTTATGACTCAATTTGTAACACAATTGGTGGTCAAGGATTTTCTGCGGATGATGTCAAGTTGGTGTTATTTCAGTTTTCATTGGAGGATAAGGCAAAGAGGTGGTTCTACACTTTGCCAGTTGCTTCAATTTATACATGGGCTGAGATGCAACAAAGGTTTTTGGAAGAGTTTTTCACAGCCCAAAAGACTAACGATGCTAGGAGAAGCTTGAGAAGCTTCCAACAACAACAAGGTGAAATGTTTCATGAGGCGTTTGAGCGGTTTAACATGATGATCAAGAATTGTCCTCATCATGGAATTGAGTTATGGGAGTTGTTGAACGCTTTTCACGAGGGGCTTCATTCTGAAGATGCCCGGGATTTAATGTCTATCACAAATGGTACACTTGGTACAAATTACGAGCAAGACTATTGGACATTTTTGGAACAAATGGCGGTTACATCAAAGAGGAAGGCTCAATCATCAAGACGAGCACGACCGGTAATTACACGAGCTCCAGTTCATGCGGTGGATGATGGTAATGTACAAGCTACAAATCAAGTTTACAATGTTTGCACAAATTGCAATGAGTTGGGGCATACCATGGATTCTTGCACGGTAATGTTTGAAAAAGTAGAGGAAGTGAATGCTATTCAAGGTCAAGGGTTTGGTGGAAGAAATTACAACATGAATTCAAATACCTATCATCCGGGTTTGAGGAATCATCCGAATTTTAGTTATGGGAATCCAGCTAATCAATCTAACCCAAATTTCCAAGGAAAATCTCAGGGTAATTTTGTTCCTCGTCAACAATATCAAAATTCTCAAGGAAATTTTAGAGGGGGAAACAATCAAGGATATCAAAAGCCTTTTCAACAATCGAGAAATGACCAAGCAAATGAGACAAATCAATCTTCATCAAGTGGTGGTAATGAAGTGATGGAGATGCTAAAGTCCATGCAACAGGAGATGCAAAAGAGGAATCAATTGGATGATGCTAGAGCCCAAAAAGATGAAATTCGAGACAAAGCCATTCAATCATTGACCAATCAAATGGGGCAACTTGCAACGGATGTGGCGAATCTCAAGAAGAACAAAGGCCAACTTCCTAGTGACACCAAGGTAAATCCCTCTCACAGTTCTTCTCGTAATATTCCCATTAACCATGTTAGTGTTTTGAGAAGTGGCAAAGAATATAAAACATCATCTTCTCCCGTTTTAATCGAGGGGATAGTTGAAGATATTACGGGTAACGAAAGTGATGATGATGTTCCACCGGTGACATCGAAAGAATCGAATATCAAAACATCGGGGTTGGGTGAAAATGTAAAGAATGAAAAAGTTGAGAGTGAAACGGGTCAAGTCCCATTTCCATCGGCCTTACTTGACCCGGGTAGAAAAAATTTTATTACATCAAGAGGTCCCCAAAAAGAAGAATTATGGGACATGTTTACACAAGTAAAAATTAATCTTCCACTACTTGATGCAATAAAACAAGTACCTGCTTATGCTAAATTTCTAAAAGAGATATGCACACAAAAAAGACAACAAAAGAAGAAAATGCCTAAGCGGGTGGATTTAACCGGGCAAGTAAGTGCAGTTTTAAATGGGGAGCTTCCTCCTAAGCTTCAAGATCCGGGTACGCCATTAATTAACATTCAAGTTGGTAATTTTCAAATGGCAAGGGCGTTACTAGATCTTGGAGCCGGGGTGAGCATTTTACCGGGGGTTTGTATGATCAATACGACTTTGGTCCATTAGCAAGGGTAGAGACAACGGTTGTTTTGGCCGATTTGTCTCATAAGCTACCTCGGGGGATGGTTCAAAATGTGATTGTGAAAATTGATGAGTTTTATTACCCAGTTGACTTTTTAGTATTGGATTACTCATCCGCGGACCCAAAACAACAACAAAATGTTATTTTGGGTCGGCCATTTTTGAGCACCGCACATGCTGTGATCGATTGTGGATTTGGTACAGTCGATATGACTTTGGGAATAGAAAAATGCGTTTGAATGTTTTTACTAACAATTTTAATGCTGTTGGTGTTGATAGTGTTTCATGGCAGATTTAATTGACGGATGCAACCCGCATGAGTATGAGGAGAATGATACGGATGTTTGTTTGTGTGATTTTTCTGAACAGGTACATGCTTTTTCACAAAGGGTTGAAGAGGAAAAACAGGATGCTATGGCTTTGAAGGAAGGTAGACCACCATGGACTCACCAATTTGAAGGTTTGCCAGTGGAGATAAGCTCAGGTACTAAACCATCATTAGAAGAACCACCAAAGTTGGAGCTCAAGAACTTGCCAAGCCATTTGAAGTATGCTTTTTTAGGGGATAATGACACATTACCGGTCATTATTGCCTCTAATTTAGAGATGGCGCAAGAACAAGCTTTATTAGAGGTTCTAAAGGAGAACAAAGGAGCTATTGGATGGACGATTGCGGATCTCAAGGGAATTAGTCCATCAATTGTCATGCACAAGATAATCACCACCGAAGATGCAAAACCAACACGGGAAGCTCAAAGGCGATTAAATCCGAATTTAAGGGAGGTAGTAAAGAAGGAGGTAATTAAATGGTTGGACGCGGGAATTATTTATCCAATTTCGGATAGTGCTTGGGTAAGTCCTACCCAAGTTGTGCTAAGAAGGCAGGCATTCAAGTAGTTAAGGATGAAAGCGGTGAATAAATTACCACCCGACCAGTTACCGGGTGGCGTGTGTGTATTGACTATCGTAAATTGAATGCCGCCACTTCTAAGGACCATTTCCTGCTACCTTTCATTGACCAAATTATTGAAAAATTATCAGGTCAAAAATACTACTGTTTCTTAGATGGGTATTCGGGTTACAATCAAATAGCAATACACCCAGATACCAACATAAGACCACCTTCACTTGTCCATATGGCACCTTTGCCTTTTGGCGAATGCCATTCGGTTTGTGCAATGCACCGGCGACTTTCCAACGATGTATGATGAGTATCTTCTCGGACATGGTTGGAGAGTCACTTGAAGTATTTATGGATGACTTCTCAATTTTTGGCACTAGTTCTGAATCTTGTCTCAACGAACTACAAAAAGTTTTAAAAAGATGTGTTGAGAAAAATTTAGTGCTTAGTTGGGAGAAAAGTCATTTTATGGTGCAAGAGGGTATTGTGTTAGGTCATGTAGTATCGGAATGGGGGATGGAGGTGGATAAGGCAAAAATAAAGGTAATTTCATCTTTGCCACCACCGAAAAATGTTAAGGGTGTAAGGTCATTCTTGGGACATACGGGTTTTTATAGACGTTTTATCAAAGGTTTTAGTGTTATCACAAAGCCTTTATGTAATTTGTTATTAAAAGATGCTCCATTTGACTTTACTGACGAATGTTTGCAAGCATTTACTGTTTTGAAGGAACAGTTGGTCAAAGCTCCTATTTTGCAACCACCGGATTGGTCAAAGCCATTCGAGATCATGTGTGATGCAAGCGACACTACAATTGGTGCAGTTTTGGGTCAACGAGTTGATAAGAAGCCGGTGGTAATTTACTATGCAAGCAAAACTCTGTCCGAAGCGCAACTGAATTACACTACGACTGAGAAGGAATTATTAGCGGTGGTGTATGCTTTGGATAAGTTCTGTTCGTATATTTGGGGGAGCAAAGTGATTGTCTATTCGGATCATAGTGCGGTCCGGTATTTGATGGAGAAAAAAGACGCTAAGCCCCGTTTAATTCGATGGGTGTTGTTGTTACAAGAGCTCGATTTAGAGATCCAGGACAAAAAGGGGAGTGAGAATGTAGTAGCGGATCATTTATCTCGGATCCCGGTGGAAGAAACCGACGATGTGAGTGAAATAAATGAAAGTTTTCCCGATGAGCAACTCCTAGCCGTTTCTACTTCTGCTGCACCGTGATATGCTCATTATGTAAACTACCTAGCCACGGGGGCCATCCCAAACCATTGGACGAAAAAGCGGAGACAACAATTTATGGTCCAAGTGAAACAATACATTTGGGACGAACCCGATCTTTTTAAGATCGGACCTGATCAAGTCATTCGAAGGTGTGTGCCCGAAACTGAGGTGTTGGAAATCCTGACTCATGCTCATTCATCCGCATGTGGAGGTCACTTTAGTGGACATAAAACAGGTTATCGAGTGTTATCGTGTAGATTTTATTGGCCCACTATTTTCAAGGATGCATGTGAGTTTGCTAGGAAGTGTATTAAGTGTCAAAGGATGGGAAGCATTTCAAAAAGGGACGAGATGCCATTGCAACCAATTTTGGTTGTGGAAATATTTGATGTATGGGGATTGACTTTATGGGTCCTTTTCCGAGTTCCAATGGGTTTTTATACATTTTAGTAGCTGTGGATTATGTCTCTAAGTAGATTGAAGCCATTGTAACAAGAACAAACGATCACTCAGTTGTTTGTAAATTCGTTCAATCCAACATCTTTTCTCGTTTTTGCATTCCAAGAGTTATTTTAAGTGATGGTGGTTCGCATTTCAAGAATTTCAACTTCGGAAAATTATTGAAGAGATATAGTGTGAATCACCGATTGCCACACCTTATCATCCGCAAACGAGTGGACAGGTTGAAGTGTCTAATCATCAACAAAGAAATTCTCATGAAGACGGTTAGGACAGATAGGAAAGATTGGTCGAGTAAGTTGGATGATGCGTTGTAGGCATACCGAACGGCTTACAAGACTCCAATTGGCACAACTCCTTACCGGATGGTGTATGGGAAGGGTTGTCACTTGCCAATGGAATTAGCACACCGAGCGCATTGGGCAATTAAGACAGTGAATGCGGACTATGATGAAGCGGGAAAGATGAGGAAATTACAATTGAATGAATTAGAAGAGATTAGAGATGAGGCGTATGAGTGTGCATCGGCTTACAAAGACAAACTTAAGAAGGTACATGATGCAAAGTTAAGGAAAAAGACTTTTGAGGAGGGTCAAAAGGTTTGGTTGTATAACTCAAGGCTCAAGATGTTCGCGGGCAAGCTTAAAAGCAATGGATGGGCCCGTATGTCGTTCGGAGAATTGGGAGGTTTGGTGATGTAGACATCCAAGATGAGCAAACTAACAAGATACAAACGGTGAATGGACATCGGTTGAAGCCATATTTGGAAGGCAATGACATCAATAATTTGGAGCTTGACAATGCGGGCTATTTATTGCGCCCGGTCGATGATGAACAATCATGAGAGGTCCAGGTTTGCGGTAGTGTAAATATTTAGTTTTGTTGTTGTTTTGTTTTGCTTTATTTTGTTTGATTGCACAATTTTTGTTTTGTTTTGTTTTCATTTGGGTAACCAATAGTTCTAGCATCATGTTGAGGACAACATGGGATTTTCGAGGGGGTAGGTAATTTCTATCTCATCGACATTCAACGTTTCACCATGTTTAATTAAAATTTTTCCAGAGATTAGTTTTATAAAAAAAATAATAATAATAACAATAAAATAAAATTCAAGTCTACCGTAAATTACGGTACACACCGTAACTTACGGTGGCCAGTCCTTGTGTTTACGGCAGTATTACACTGCTTTAAGGTGGAAGTTGAGGCCAGAAACTACCGTAATTTACGGTAGCGACCGTAAATTACGGTAGAACCTGGATGGGCGACGGTTTCAATTATTTAAAAAAAATTTCCTTTCCCTTTTACAAAACCCACGACCCCTAACCTTTTCTTCACCATCTTCCATTTCTTTTTCTTCTCCATAAACACCACAAACTCCCCACATTGATTCCTTCATAAATCTTTCAATTCTCAACCAAATCAAGTGATTCTTGGGTATATCTTGACTAGAATTTCACGTAGATTCTATTTTGAGAAGCAAATTGTGAAAAAACGAAGTTTTCTGGTTCGAATATCAAGCCCTAGGTCCGAAAATTTTGGGGGTTTTCAAGCTTTTGTCTTTCTTGGCTTTTAACATCATCAATCGAAGGTATGTGTTGTTATATTGTTATTATTGATGGTGCATTATGAAGATTAAGGTTGTTACTCTTATTTGTTCATACCCACTTGTTTGTTCTTAGACTTTGTCATGGAAGTAGTTCTTGAATATTGTTATGGATTGTAGATATAAGTTTGATGATAAAGTTGTGAATTTTGGGAACCTTTACATTGTAGAGACATCATGCCCAATTTTTGAAAAAATTTATAAACTCTTGGTTAACTAATATCTACAACCATAGTAACAAGCAAGTGTGGGGATATTGTGGAAGAAGGATCATACTTATTGTGTTGATTGTGTGTTTGTCTTGTGTGTAGAAAAATAGTACGAACTAAGGAAGGAGCAGGAGCAAGTTCTTCCTCTTCAAAAGGCAAGGAACCGGAACAACAACCAAGGAAGAGGCAATATTTGGGTAGGGTTGATGATAGTGAAAGTGATGAGGAAGAGATGATGGAATTGGATCAGGGTAGTAAACCAAAGAGGGAATCAGGTCCTTTAGATGATCAGCCGGAGGAGTGGCAACCGGCATTGTTTCATGACCGAATGAACCGGTTAAAAAATAAGGCTACCGCGTTTATCTGTGAAAGGGAAGTCAGAGAAGTTGAGTTCGGGCCCTTTAATGTATTTGCCCGGTTTCGCGCTTTAGGATGGGAGGCAGCACTCGGTTGTTACGACAAGGACAACAAGAATCTGTTTATGACTTAGATTCAAGAATGGATGGCAATGCTGAAATGCAACAGGTATGATAGGCCATCACAGATGAAGTTAACTGGCGAGGTTAATGGGATAAAGGTGGAAATGTCATTTGAGTCACTGTGAAGATTAGCAAAATATGACAGTTTACCTGCTCGTGATTACATGATCCCAAGCCTTGATGATCTGCTGATTAAACCGGAGAAACATCCAAGGTGGAATGACATGCTGGCAACTTTATTCTTTCCCGGTACTTATAGTGGTGTTTTGTACCGGAGGAACTTGAAGATTGAAGCAAAATTGTTGCTGTCAATTTGTATTTTGAATGTCATTCCACGAAGAGGAGATAAGGAACAGGTGAGGTATTCAGAGGTACCAGTTCTCTACTCGTTGCTTAACGGATCGCCCCGATTTCCGATACGGTATTTAATCATGAACCATCTTTGGATATGCCTTAACAAAGTGGGGAGGAACATCATCCCGTACTGCCGAATTATCACGGGATTGTTAAAGCAGTTTAAAGCAATCACAGTAGAGGATAAAGGAGCATTTAAGAGGCATAAGCCTCTGGAGATTCAAAGAATGGGTACTGGTTGGACTTACACTCAGTCGGAAAGATATCACAAGCTTAAATCGGAGGGTCAAAGATGGAGAGTACTGAAGGTTGATGCAAGGGCACTTTTACCAGGTGAAGAGGATGATCCAGAGAGTGGAGAGGAAGCCCCGAGTGGGGATGATGATTATGCGGATGAGCCTCATGGTGAGGATGTGCATGAGGGTCAAGGGGGTCTAGGTAGGGGACATGGTGGTGCTTTTTATGATTACACGGAGCGGTCGTACGCGCCAAATTAGGCTTACGATGGTACTATGCAAGAAGTTATTGAGAACCAACGTCCTCCGGCACCCGTGTTTGATTCGTGGTCGGGTTCTGAGCGAACGCTATTTGATCAACACACGATGATGAGTGCTAGTATGGAACGAGCTTTGAAGCATAATTTTGATCGTCAAGAAGCATGGAACCGTGCACATGCTTATTCCCATGAGGTGGAGATAAATAATCGGTATGAAGATGATCAAGCAAGAAGGATGCACGCGGATTGGCATGCAGGGCGGCCTGTGGTTGTGGATCCACCTCCGGTGGATTATACGTCTCTACCCCTTACGATGGTAGTGTATCGAATCCGACCCCGCCGCTCCATCATTCACAATGGATAGATCCTCGTCAACAACAAGGAGCATCGCAGCAAGAGGGAAGTGGTAGTGGCGCATTTGCTTTCGGATAGTGGAATGAGATGATGTCTTCTATCTTCGGGCCTCCTCAGCCCCGCTACTATTAGTCAGGTTGTGTTCTTTCTTGTACATTTTGTGAATATTTGTTGGTTTGTCATGTTTATGGATGGATGGAGGGGTGGAGTTTAGTAGTTTTTTTTGTTTCGAGCTGTGTGAGAGGTGGTGGTGTGTTGTTTTAAAAAAAAAAGAAAAAAATATAAAATGAAAAATACCAAAAGGAATCTATTGCTTAAGCTTATGAGCTTCGGTTTGTTTAAGCGATCAAATCTTCCTAAAACCGTACATTGGGGTCAATGTACCTCAAGTGTGGGGATGGGGAGAAATTTTGAAGTTTTTAAAAAAAATCAAGCAAAACATTATGAGAATTTGAACACCTTGGATTAACTCCGAATGATGCATCGGCAACCTTTAATCATTCTTATTCTTGGTGAGAGTTGAAGCCACACTTGTAGATAAATAACACATTTCTTTGTGAGAGTAGCAACGGGTGGGGGTGCATTAGAACTTGTGCTTGAATACGATTCAAGACTTTAGTTGGATGTGAATGTGAAAAGAATAAGGGCATTTAGGTAGTCTCATCTTTGATGTGTGCGAGTGTGGGATTTGGGGGGTTGGACCTCATAAATTATATATATGAGCTTGGTTGCGAGAGGGGCGGGGGTTTGGACATTTAGTTGCCCAATTTTGTGACTAAAAGCCTATCGTTTGTAACCCCTTAGCTAGTTACTTTAAAATTTACCCAACTTGACCTGGTCTTATAGTGTTAGTAGTTGTTTAGTAGTTGTAATCATCTTCAATGCTATGTTGAACGTTTGCGTGAAGATTTCGTGTTTGTTTTATTGTTATTAAAGAAAAAAATATATAAAAAGTTTTTGGAAAAAGCGATGAAATAAAAAAAAAAAGAAAAAAAAGAGAAAAATGAAGAAAGAAGAAAAAAAAGAAGATTGAAGTTGAGTATCTTGTTCATAGTAGTTAGGTTTGGTAGTTAGTTGTTTATGTTATTGTGTAATAAAAGACCAGGTTAAGTTTTCGCTTCTTCATATATATTCCATTTCCTACCCGTACACCTAGCCATATTACAACCTGAAAGTCCCTTTGATATGCATTCATGTTTGGCATTTGTTAAGAGAAGGGTCGATTTATGTACAAGCTTATAGTTGTGCAACCGCTCGTTTGCCTTTTGTGTGTCTAGCTGATAGATGCTAGTGCTTACTTGTCACCGAGAGGAGGGACATAGCAGGGGTGTGTCATTTTAGTTGTTACGAAAAGGTTAGTAAAAGTATTACATGTTTATGCCTGGGTTACATTGATCGCTTGTTTGAAAATGGTTTGATATGTTGCTTGGGACAAGCAACGGTTAAGTGTGGGGATGTGACGGGTGGTCCATATGACAACCCTTCATAATGTTAAAAGACGAATTTATCTCTCATTTAATCGTGTAATTATCTTGAATTAGATAACTACAGTTGCTTTTGTTTCAGGCACATTATGGAGCTTAATGTGAAGAAAACGCAGCTTTGGAGGGACCACAACGGGATGGAGCAAGGAAGGATGGGAAGAAGCAACAAAACAAGAAAAGTGGGGGTCTACCGTAATTTACGGTAGCCACCGTAAATTACGGTGCCCCCCCCCCAATATCATAATCTCCACCGTAATGCAGTGGATTTCCACCGTACTGATTTGGTTTCCACCGTAACTTACGGTGGCTACCGTAAGTTACGGTAGCTGCTGACGAAAAAGTGCAACTTGCCATAATAAAATGGTTTGAGTGGTGCCTTTTGCTCATAATCTGGATCTGACGATTCCTTTCAAGAAAAGATGCGAAATTGGCTGTTCTTGCTTCATTCCAAACTTTTCTAAACATTTGATTTGTGTTTTTGATTCATATGAACATTAGTTGGTGTGTGGTGATGATGGATCAAGTCATGCTTGGCTAAACTTGTGGTGATCATCCTAGATGTAAGGTTTGCTTTTGAAACACTATGTTTGTGCTTGAATTTCTAGAATGATAACTTTGAATGTTTGTTTGAGTTATTATGGTGTTTGGATATTTGTTTGTAAGTTGTTGATTGATGTTTGATGTTAACCCAAACCATACGTTCTTGGTGCTGTTGGCAATTGAGATATCATGGGAGGGATTAAGGTTGGATAATCGTCAATTGATCATCGAGTAACAACCTCGCATTTTACAATCCGAGTACTTAGTTCTCTTTCATCACAAACAAATATTCAAGCACGAACCATGTCTATGTGGTTCTTTCTAGTAAGCATAAACATAAGTGTGGATTAAAACCTGAAATCTAGGATGGTCACTTGTTTTTAATCTGTTACAAAAGTACGTTTTGATTTGCAATCTATTTAGTTACTATTAGTTCTTAAACCAAAACAATCCAATTCTTGATATTTAATTTTTGCATTTTAGGGCAATTGTAGTTAATTTACAGGACTATAAGATAAACACATATTCCACAAACTCCCTGTGTTCGATACCTTTTTACTACTATCTTTGAGTTGTAATTTGGATTAAATTTACGTGTACTGCGACAGCACGTCAGACATCAATTACATAACCTTTTTGTGGCAGTGTTTTTTTTAATTCACAGCATCTCCAGTTAACATGTTAGTACTTAGGGAGTACACTAGCCAAATTTATGTTGGAGGTACATGGAGCGATCCTAATTTAGTTTAGATCAGTTCAGTTTAGGATGATGGAGAAATGTGTGTATGCCACGCATACCATCACATATTTGGTGCATAATGAAGATAGTTATGTACCCCTCAGTTCAGCTATGTGTATTTCCTTATATTACACGACTTATTTTATTGATATAACATGTTGTGTAGATCAGTTTGGTATCATATTTCAGTATTATATATGTTTTAGCTCAGTCTTAGATATCAACATTATATTTTCAGACTTCAGATGTCACTATTATATGTTAGGTTTTAGCAGTTCGTGTATATCACTATATTTGTTATCAATTGCATCCATTTAGCTCATTCTGCTTTGATGTGTTGGTATTTGCTTTCGTTTATCCGCCTCGTTATCACTATTATTGTTCTTTTTGTTACTGAGCAATAATTTCCTCAACTGTGTTTTCTTTTGTTGTTTTTATATATGTAACAGGTCTTATGGGGATCACGGGATGTGTGAAGAAGAACAAGAGTTTGGGAGAACTTCAAATGACATCGTAATGAGTCCTATCATGTGTGTTAAATTGAATTGCTTTTAGCTTTTGCTTGTGTGGATATATTAATTTCGGTATGTTGGAAACCCTCAATTATGCTAAGATTAGTTAATTTAAGTTCATCCATAGAGAATAGAATTGACAAGACCATTATGTGTGTTATAAGCCTCGTATGCATTGTTTGGTTGATTGTAGTCTTAGTACTAGTGGGAGGTGCATTGACTTACTCGCGTCTAAGATTTTCTAAGTTATAAGTTGATCAATTTGAGGTTTACTTCATGATTAAACGATTATTAACATTGTCTATGATTCTAGATTTTGAGGATTATGGATTATAGGCCCTTAGTGGAGATTTAGTCCATTGTAGCACTTCATAATAATAGGACTCTTGAATTTAATTGGTGGTTCTTAGACACGCCGAGGCCAGTAAGGTCTACAATTTTAAGTATTCATGGAGCTAGATATATTTGACGGGAGACTAGTCTAAGCAAGAACAATTTCATAAGTAGAGTACGCTAAATAAGCCTTTACACGATCAAGAAAATTGACATCTAAGTAATATTCCTTATTGAACTTTCTTTAGTTGTGGATCAGTTTCCCTAGTTATTATTTTCTTTGTTTTAAGTTTTAATCATTCTACAAATCAATATTATCGTAGGCCGGATATCATAGAGACTTAGTATCGATGGACCTAAGTGTTCCCTAGATTAGATATATGGTTCTTGTCATTCAGTATTATATCTAGATAGGTTTACTTTCCTATGTGTTCGGTTTTGGTGTTTACCATGTTTAATGTTTTTAAGGCTTTAGTTGTGTTAGCAATCCTAGTTACTTTATATGAAAAAAGCAAGTGCTGATGAATAGTACTATTCATCGATGAATAGTGGGGATGAACAGTTGGGGGCTTATAAACTCGCGGAGGGAAGGTTTTACCCTCCCATTTGGTTCGAGAAAGAGAGAGAGGGCGACGGCTCCGCCCACCGCCCACCCCCCGCCGTCAGCCGCCCACCGCCTGTTGTCCTCTTTTTGTCCATCGCCGTCGTTGCACGGCCACCGCCTGTAACACCGCCGCCAGCACCGTCGTTGCCACGTGAGCAATCGGTGGTCTTGATCACTCCGACATGACCACCGCCGGTGGTCTGTAGTGACCGCCTTTGGTGGCGTCTGTCGGCGTATCCACGTTGTTGTTTGCGGTGGTAGAGGTACCACCGTCTTTCATCTTTCTCTTATGCCAATCACCGCCGATTGTCGGGGGTAGCGAGCGGCCTGTAGATCTCGTCGGAGCTTTGGCAGGTTTGATCTTTTTAGGGTTTCTTTACCCGGGTGGTTGTGGTGTAGTGGTGCGTTTGTGTTAGGGCCACCGGGGTTCTCTTCCCGCTCTGCGTCTCCTCCGTCTTTGTTGCGGTGACTCTGTCGCCGGCCGTACCTGCTGCGGTGACTCTGTCGCCGGCCGTACCAAAGGCGATAATGGGGATTTTTAGGGTTTTGCAGTGGTGCCTGTCTGTGCCAAAGGCGACGATCGCGGAGGCGACGAGGATGGTTGTTTTGGCGTTGGCTCGCGGCAGCAACGACTGTTGTGGCGGTGGCTTTGTTGTTGCTTCGCCTCCCCTTTGTGGTTCAGTATGTTACACCCACCAACTCCATATGGATCTGCAAAACATTGTAAGTATGATTCAATATTCAGTTCTGGGTGTGCAAAAAGGTAAAAAAAGCTTATGTGATCTCTGTTTGTAAAAGAGCAATCGATTTTCAACTATAGATTTATTATGTCGTTATTAGAAGCATGTTGGTTCGTTTGTGCATCTACCCTTCGATTGTTTAGTGTTCATGTCTGTATGTTTCAGATTTTGATACTTAAATTAACTTTTAAGTTGGGTACCTTTGGGACTACAAAGCTTTTTTACTTTGTTATTGAAGTTCAAAGTTTTGATTTGTAGCTTACACTTTTGCTGCTTTCGTTTTAGTTCTACCCTTTGATTGTTTAGTTTTCATGTCTTTATGTACCCAAATTTTTCAATCTAGTAGTTAAATAACTTAGAAAATGTTCTATCTCAGTATTTAATAGCTTAATTTTTGTACAAAAATAGAGTATGAACTGTTTGGTACCGGCACCTAAGGATTACAAAGGCCCAATTTGTTGGCCAACATATCGGAATAAGGTGATTGTTTTGTTGAGTTTTATGTGATGAGTTAGCTTTGAATTTAAATACAGTTTAGTTTATGAACATTTGGTAATTAGATTAATATTAGACTCTCATTTCTATTTTGATAATAATTAAACTTATCCATACACCATTTTTTTAGTTGAATTGTTTTCCATATGCTTTGAATTTTTATACAGTTTAGTTTGATGAACAATGTGTTAATGAGATTAATATTAGAGTGTCAAATTTTGTTTTGACATTGTATAATTTGGTAATAAGATTGTATAACATGGAAAATTTAAGCGTAAACGATTGGGAACTTAAAGAATCTGATCCATACACCATCTTTGTAACTGAATGATGTTTGTTTTGCACTTGATATAGGTGTGGTACATAAGTATTCACATGGAGCAGAACAATAAATGGATCATATGTCACAGGTATAACATTTTTTGAATATCAAAAACTTAAGTTTCATTCAATTGAATTTAACAGTCTGGTTGATTTGTTTTGGTAGATATTACCCAAGATTGTGTTTGGAAATCATACACAAGTTGCATTAGATGTTGGATATGGGGTGGCAAGTTTATGTAATCAATAAGATTGAATTTATTCCACTGTTTCGGATGTAGTTCTACAGCGATAGACTCTTTGAAATCATGAATGTCGCTGCCCGGAGTAGCCATTAACAACTTTCTCTGTCGGCGGCGACATGCTATGTGGTTGGGTAATCTGTTATGTCCGTGATGATGAGTACTATCTCATCTGAGACATTATCGTTGGGTTGTTCACTTTGTTGTTGATGATGATGAGGGTTTTCCCATCTGAGACCATTCGTTCTGGTTGTTCACCGGCTGTGATGATACCACATAACTGTCGTTGGTTGCCCTAGCTTGGCAACCGTCTTTGGTGTGCAGTAACCCAACGTTGGTACTGAGCCACCTTTTAACCATCACGTGTTGTGGCTATGATGATCTAAACGTAACATTATAAACATGTGCGTTTGTCTAAGCCTCGGTTTACTGTATCTAAGACGCGCAACGCGCGTCTGGGTTACAAACGCTAGTTAGATTTATATACCTATTACTCTCATCACTCCACCACTATTTACAATGAGATATGTTGAATCTTAGTCAAGTAGGAGAGTTATTATCTTGAAATTGTCATATGCGATAGCATTGATTCGTATTCCTTATCACATAAAACCATTACATAAACATGCAATGAGATTTAAAAGTGTTTTGAAGATGTTCTATATACGTTACACTAGAATTTTTTTAACGAAACATGTTATGCAAGTAAAGTTTGACTAGTACGGGAGATGTTGACGTTTACAAGCATACGGGAGATGTTGACGTTTACAAGCATGTTTATATATGTGTATGAAACATTACAATTTGAATTTTGATTATTTGCATCTATGCTACCTTACATGATATGGAAATCTTTCTTTATAATCTTTGTTCTATATATAACCCTTTTTTTCTGTTAACTTTCTTTGATAAGCCATGCATATCCCATTTATATGTTGTATTATGTGATATTTAAGTACTAAAAGAAATATATTTGTGATATGATTTCTGTATAGATGACGTATCAGGCTCGTTCCGTTTGGGTGTTAAATACACCTTCTTTACACTGCACAACCATCACAATCCCCAACCGACATAAATAAGATTCGATCACTTCAATCAAGGGTTTGAGAAGTCATTTGAACTTTGACCAACCCAACTAACATGAACATGAGATTTGAGGTTGTTTGGAAGTACAGTATCTAGGGTTCTAATGTTTTGGAGTACATAGTCAGCAAAGAGTAAATTGAAGTTGATCTAGGGTGTTTTTGACGTCCAGGGTAAGGAGACTTTCACTGGAGTTGTTATCGCCAAAGATGGTGATTGCGGTCAACTGAGTGGTGACATTGAAGGCGATTGGGATGATGAAGATAGTCAGCAAGAACAATTAATTGTTATTATGCCACTGCATATGGATTTGTTAGTAAACAGAGATGATATTCACCAGGTTATTTGGTCTAAGGGTCATCAAAAAAGTGTGAAAACACTATGGCAACTAGTCAACAAGAATCCAATCTATTAAACCCGGATACACATATGTATGAATATACTTTTACATCCATAAATACTTTAATAACTTTATTAAAATTAAAAAAGAAAAATCAAAGGATATAAAACGTAACATGAACTGTATATATAGGAGCGACTATTCAAGTCGAATTCGGTTTATTTGAATAGAATTACTCTGAATTTGAATATTTAAAACCGAATTCAAACTCAAATAGCAACTAAATTATTTGTCTCGAATAACCTTATTTTATTCAAATCAAATTCGAATTTAATTCAAATACATTTGTTTTTAAATCATAAAAAACATAGAGTAGTCAAGCAGTCAACTACTTGACTAATATGAAAAAAGAATTCGAACAATAAACACCCATGTATTAACATATATATTGTTAAGGGAAAAGCGATTGTACCACTTAGGTAAGAAATCAAGTTGGATTACAAACAAACATATCCAGTAAAATCTTATTTATAACAGGATTATTGATAGCAAGATGGTAGAATAAAAACAAACCTATCCTCTAAGGTAGAGAGATTGCTACTGATAAAACCTTTGGCTTCAAAAACCTTTTTATCAATGTGTATAGTATAGAAGTCGGATTATATTAAAATCCTTGATTTATATAAAGCCTTCATGTGCAATCGAATAATTCAAAATTCCTCCCTAGACAATTTTATTACGCAGGCAAAAAGGCGTGGCATGATCAACATTGTAAACGAAATAAATTTTGATGGAGTAAAATTAGGATAAATAGTTCAAAGGTATTTAACTAGAATCGTGTAATTTTGATAAAAATTATAACTAAATAGGAGTGCTTTTACAAAGATTCACGGCGAAATCTAAGCTTAGGTGTACAACAACATAATATTCACTATACTTGTACATAACACGTTAAAATATGATTAGACAGAGTTGGGGCCACCATAAACTAAGTTTGACCCGTTTCCTTCTTAGCTAGTATATTCTTTCATTATACTCAATTAACCCATTATAGATATAATACAGCCATTCATATGTAAATGGGTTGAAATTGCAACCTCTAATTCTGTAGAGCTTTATACTATGCAAAATTTGGTTGCACAAAAATAAAGGAAACAAACCTGTACATTGCTATTACATGTGAATGACACGGCCCAACCTGAATGGACCTGTACCAGTCACCCAAAAACTGTTAGAGTGCTCCATTCGGGTCAAAAATTAACGGACTAGGTGAGAAGTATTAGCTATGAAGACGGCTGCTTTTGCCACTGTACACCAGCGTCGTCATGGTTAACTGCTGACCCAGAATGTTCACTGCCCCCAGTGCCTGCAACATTGTTTGATTGAGTTGGAACCTCATCCGACACAGGACCAGAAGAAGAATCATAAAATGGCTCAGATGTTTTAGCTGCTTCTTTGGCTTGAAGCTTGCTTGTAAACAGTTCGGAAGCATTTTCTTTTCGATTTTGTATCATTCTCTGACCAGTAGTTGTTTGAGTTTGACCCGGGACCTTTTGTGGCTGCTGCGGTTGGCGGTGATTGGAAGAAGTCATGGAACCTCCTGATGACGCGTGAGATGGTTTTTGCTTTGAGGAAGCAGCTGGTGGCTGACCGGGATTTTTCTTTTGTTGTGATTGACTTGATGAAGAATTATGTGTTGGCTGCTTAGAAGCCACCGCCCCTTGACCATTTTGCTCATCGCCATTTTCTTGGCCTCCCGAGAAGCCATTCATACCTTTAACTGTCTGCTGAGGGTGATGTTTCCTGGCAGGTGGTTGAAACGGCTGTGGTGGCTGACATGGTGGCTGTTTGATCGTAACGTTGACTCCAGTTTGAGGGCTGTGCGCCAGCCCATGAGTTGGTGGTACTGGACGTTTCTGTGGATGTTGATGCGTTTGATTTACTGATGGAGAAGCATGTGATTGTATTTGTGTGCTACTTTGAGGAGATGAAACTGAAACTGGAATTTGAGATTGTTGTGGTTGTGAATGTACATGTGGCATCACAGGATTGGACGTAGCAAATTGCTGTTGTAGTAAACGTTGTTGATGAAGCTGTCTCTCTTTAATGAAACGCATTCCATAGGCTGGATGACTAGGCTGTCCTTGAAGATGATGTGGCAAGTGTGGAGACTGTTGTGGTGACATTGGATGTGGGTATGACTGAACCGGTGTTTGAGTATTATTCTGATTTGGAACAGAACCCATACCATCTGGTGCCGTAACTGGCCTCTGATACTCACTATTCTGGTTTGGCTGCGATAAAAATCATGCGGTTTCAAATAAACAATAGCTCAAATGGAAACGGGCCAAACATATATTCTTGATGCAAAAATATTCGGAGGACAAAAGTCTTTTTGACTCACCCAACCATCTTAGACCCTTTACCTGATCCGTTCATTTTGCCACCTATACATATATATGAACTATAAAATATGGACAAAAGAAATGAAAATGCTATATATAACATTTACCCTCATCATATGCAAAGCCTCACGAGGTCTGACCGAGTTCCCTTGACCAGGAGCAGGCCTTGAATGCATATTGCCAGTTGTCAAACCAGGATTCAACATAGATGGAGAGGCAATCCCCTGAAATGCAGGTCTAGCCATTGCCATGCTTCTGTTCATCCCACTCATGACACCCATATTGGTTCCACCTGGTAACATACGAATGCCTTGACTGGTTCCTGAGTGGGACCCAGGGGGCAAGCTTGACTGTTGCATGTTTCTTGCAGACATTTGATTCAAATGTTGTATTCTATGTTGCTCGTCTATTGATAAGGAACCTGCTCTAGGAAGCCCATATCTTCCCTCCCTAAATACGAAAGAGGGAAAAATATGTCATCTCAATTCTCAAGCATTTACAATAGAGACTACAATATAAGCGGGTCGTGTGGGATATGTTGAGTCAGACCGACTTACAAATGCTTCTCGTCTTTTATTTTATATTTAATGGTAACCGATGACTTAAGTATTATTGAAAACAACATATTGTTGAGATAATAATTTAACCTTAAAATAGATTAAATTAAAAGGTTTTTATCATTATAAATACACATGCGTTTAATTAAAAAGAACATATTGATTCAATGAGACTTCCAACCACTTCCATTTTAGCTATTTTTTTTAAATTTTACCAATTCGGAACAGGCTTTCTCAAATGTCAAGGGCTATTTACAGTAAAGAAGACAACCAGAGGGCTGGGTTAGCAACTCAACAGAGGTTTGGGTCAAAACAAATAATGTGTGGTCCAATTCGGTTCAGACTGACCAGCAAACACTTTGTCTTCTGTCCTCGAATTACTATGTTGTAGCAATGATTACCAACGATAAACTAACTTTCAATATAGAACAAAATATGGAGTTTAAGGGACTGTGAATATATTCTGGTTGATTTTTGACCTGCTTGGCCAGTTCAACCATTTCACGATATAGCTTACTTTTAGAAGTTTCACCCGTTTGAAGTATAAACCAAATTGACCTGTGTATCCATTAATGGGTCTAGATTACCATACATAATTTAGATAATTACCTAAGAGAAGGACTAAGTGGAGCAGATGCAGAGTGACTGCCAAGACCCATTGCAGAAGAACCCGGTAGTGAGGAAGCCGGGGTAGACCCAGATACAACCGACGCTACATTGCCATGGTTTGGACCCAGTAACCCTCCAGCATGAGGACCTTGATAACCAACAGGAACAAAATCCGGGCTAGGTGAAATTGCATCACAAAGATCAAGAGGCCTTCATTAAATTAGATAAAATGAAATTGTCAACTAAAAGTTAAATCAGAGGAAACCAGAGTTTTTAATCTTATATTTGTAACAGAAAAACTTACGTGAGAACAGGTCCACCATTGAGATTATTAGGGCAGACTTGAGAAAGAGCAAGTGCATGAGAATTATGAGGCTGCTGGTATTGTTTGGGGTCGCGATTATCCTTCTGAAAGAAAAGATGTAGAAGTTAAAAACTTGCTTCATTTCAAAACTCAAATTATGCATACAATATTAAAAATCACAAAGTAACTACGTAAAGTCGAAAAATTTCACCTGTGCTTTTTTATAATGTTGTTTTTGCCAAATCATAATAATCTTTTCGAAATGAGACTTGAGTGTATTCTCTTCCATTGGTCCTTGCAACCGTTGAAACAATTGTCTCGCACTTCCCTGTGTAAGATAAATCAACAAACAAAACCATCACGCTCAAGTCTACTAACATAGAGGTGGCCAATCTCGACCCATTTTATTAAAAAATGGGTCAATTTGCGATATATTTTATCTCAAACAAGTTGAATGGGTCAAACATAACTAGTTAACATAAGAAACTTGTATTAAAATCTCACAGAAGTCGAATGGGTCAAACATAAGTAACTAGCTAACAAAAGAAACGGGTCAAGTGTGTCACTGAAGTTAAAGTAGTCCAAAGTGTATTATTAATACATACATCTAGATCACTTAGTTTATTAAAAGTATTTAACTTATAAATTATTTATTGCACGTTCACTAAGCATGTAGAAAAATAAATATTACCTCTGGAATGCCAGGCAAAGTAGATGGATAAGGTTGAGAAGACCCTGAATCCTCAGCACTATCAGCACCATCACCATTATTCCTATCCATTAATAATTTGTGGCGCTCTTTGCATTCTTTGGAATTACGACAGATGCACTTCAGGTGTTGATTAAAATAGAATATTAATATATTAAACACAGAAATCATAAATAAAACATATCAAAAATAACACGTTCACACAGTAGTTACCTTTAATTGCAAAATGCTGTTCATGGCATCACTTACGAGTTCCCAGTTGGCACCCATATCATGGACCAGCACAACAAGGGCCTGAGGTGACAAACAATATTCTATATGATACCTTGCACAATACATCGATTTGTCAAAAAAAATATAATAGTAGAATACAAAAATAACCTGATCTTCAAATAAGGACCATGGACTTCCAAAACCTTGCTGTCCAGCAGGGGTCTGCAGATTTTATTTTATTTTTTAATTAAGAAACCATGTAAGAGGACAATTAGAAGGCTTTATAATCACTTCATAGTACCTTAAGCAACTTAGATTTCCTTCCACGATCACGAACAAGAAATTTCATGAACTTATTTGAGTTGGACATATTACTTGTCTGAGAAGCCACTGATAAAGGAAATTTTGTGTAAGAATAATTATCTACTGCTTGGCAGCTTGCATTAATATCATCAAAGTTTTCATGATATTTTGACCAAACAAATCATCATGAGGTTTGCAAGATGTGATCGGAAACAAAACCAAACATATGAAATCACTTTACGTGGTACGATGGGTTGACCGGGTAATGGATCAAAACAGGCAACTTTTGTTCCATTGAATGTCAAGTTGCGTTGACCCAAAATATTTGTCCAACGTTTTACCTTTTTCAAAGGATTAGTGTGTTAACTGTTAAACACGGCAAGAGGAAATATATTATATTATTAATCAAAAATTAGTGTGTTAACATTTTCATCCATTTAACTCGTTTCCTTTTTGACTATATTTTATGACTTAGCCCCTCTGATCCATTAGAGATAAAAACATAACCCGAATCAACCTATGTTAATGTAAATAGTTTAGTTTAATTAGTCCAGTTATGTTAGCCCGTTACATTGGCCCATGGGCCTTGATGGGCCTTAGATTAGGGTTTTTCCTTTCTATATATTGAGGTGTATTCTCCTTGTGTTAGTCATTCAAGAAGAATCCAGTTTGATTACATGGTATCAGAGCCACAAGGCTCTCGGTACGAATCCTAGCCCCGTTACCTGTCCCTGTTCTGCTCCTGTTTCTGATTTCCGGTCAAGAACCGGCTGCCCTCACCGAATCTTTTTTCGAGCAACAATTACAACTCACCACTGCCACCATCAGCTTCGCCAACCCCCGATTAAGAAACCCTGAAAAAATCACCACCGTCCGCCGCCCCACGCGCCGCCACGCGCCGCCTGAAACTCGAGCGTGGTCCCCACGCGCCGCCGCGTACCGGCGCGTGAAGCCACCTCCGGCCACCGTCTCTGCTCCAGAAGCTTCGGAATCATTGTCCCGAGCGATTCTTGTGATCTGTTTCCTGCTTCCACGCGTTTCTCTGTTCTGCTCTTAGATCCAGCCTCCCGTTTTTCAGATCTGTTAACATTGGTAACATGGGTGATGAAAAGAAGACTGATTCAGCCACCCCAACTCAGATTGCTCCAGGTATCATTAATTACTCTGCTGTGTTACGTATTCCGGTTAAACTTGACTCTAAATGTTGGAGTTCGTGGAGTCTCTTTGTTGAAAGAGGACTTATAAGTGTTGGTAAAGAAGATCATTTGACCAAACCGCCTCCGGATCCGATAACAAAGGAATGGCGCCTTGATGATAGTGGTATTCAAATGGCGTTGTGGAATGCCATGGAGCCACCGACTCTTGCTATTGCTCAAAACTTCAATACTGTCAAAGAAATGTGGGAACATCTGTCATTGTCCTTTTCTGCCAAAGAATCCCTGTCGCATGCTTTTTCGGTGGTCCAAGCATACAGCAGAATTGAGCAAGGTGACTCCACCTTCACTGATTACTTTACCCGGTTCTCAAAACTTAGGGATGAATTACGTACTTTGTACCCACCGACCACTGATCTGAAAGTTCAGGAAGAGCGCAACAAGAAAATGGATATTATGGTGTTCATTGCAGGGCTATCACCCAAGTACTCTAGTGCTCGACCATTACTGTTGAGTAACTCTAGTGCTACCTCATCTGTGGCATCCACATATCACCTTCTACGGGAAATGTATGGTACGGATGCCACTACTCGGGACACTGACACTTCTGCTTTGCATACCAGTGCATCTGTTAGTAAAGGCATTGGTCGTGGTTCTAATTCAGCCCAACGAAAAAAGCAATGGTCGTGGCAATGGAATCACATGTCACTATTGTCACCACGAAGGTCACACGAAGTATAATTGCCCAAATCGCCCTCCTGGATCTCTACCACCTCCCCGACCCAAGGCACGACTAGCTACTGCTGATGATTCTTCTGATCCGGTTGGTTCTACGACACCAACATACTCACTAAGCCAGGAGGAGTATAACCAGTTTCGACAGTTGCTGAGCCTTCAGTCACACACTACCAGTCCACAGGCCAATTCGGCTCGTTCAGGTACATTCACTAGTCTTAACTCATCTTGGATTGTTGATACTGGGGCTACTCATCACATGACTGGGAATCAAGGTATATTATCCAACCTAAAGCATACCTCTCACCCTCCTGTTCGAATTGCTGATGGATCCTCATGCCCTGTTCAAGGCATTGGATCCATTAGTAACTCGAAGAACCTGACCCTTTCCTCTGTATTGTTTGTACCCGAGTTTCCCGATAACCTTTGTTCTGTAAGCCAACTTACCAAACAAAACAATTGCCTTGCCAAATTTTACCCTACTCATTGTGTTTTCCAGGAACTAGGGACGAACCGTCTGATTGGCACAGGTATTGAATCAGGAGGCCTATACCGTCTGTCCTTATCGTCACAACCCTCAGCAAATGTTTGTGACTCGAGCATCAGGGAAGTCCACTGCCGGTTAGGTCATCCCTCTACAGCGGTTCTGAGGCAAATGAGACCGGATCTATCTGTTTCTGTTGATTTTCATTGTGAGTCGTGTCAGCTAGGTAAACACACCCGGCGTCCCTATCCCCCTAGAGTGTCTAGTAGAGTCTGTAATCCATTTGAACTTTTGCATTCGGATATTTGGGGACCTTCCCCTGTTAAAACTACTCTTGGTTTTGAATATTTTGTTACTTTTATCGATGATTACTCTCGTACTACCTGGGTCTATTTATTGAAATCCCGTAGTGAACTAAATTCCATCTTTCGAGAATTCCATGCGTATGTGCAAAATCAGTTTAACACATCCATTAGAACCATACGCACTGATAATGCAAAAGAATACATGTCTGCTGATTTATCATCATATCTAAAAACACATGGTATCGTTCACGAGACATCTTGCGTATATACCTCTCAACAAAATGGCATCGCAGAACGCAAGAACCGTCACTTGTTGGATGTTACCCGCACCCTTATGATTGATTCTCATGTACCTCATCGTTTTTGGGGGGATGCCGTCCTGACTGCTGCTTTTTTGATTAACCGCATGCCATCCTCAGTTCTCAATGGGAAAACCCCATTTTCTATTTTGTTTCCTACACAAAACCCTTTTCCTCTTGAACCTAAAATCTTTGGTTGTGTTGCCTATGTTCACGATCATCGTCCAACAACTACCAAACTTGATGCTCGTGCCATCCGTTGTGTTTTTCTTGGTTACTCTCGAGTCCAGAAAGGGTATCGGTGCTACAGCCCTTCTCTTCGTCGATATTTTACTAGTGCAGATGTTACTTTTCATGAGTCCTGTCCTTTCTTCATTGAGTCCCCCGATTGCCTTGATGATTTATTTCCCGATCCTGATCCTGATCCTGACATGTCTGCGTCACTAACAGTCCCTACCATTCCTATCCCCCCAGTGTCATCTGCTCCTCCGGTCTCTGATGCTACACATTCGGACCCTGTCTCATTTGACCTGCCAGCAGAGGCTCCACCTCTGATATTCACGTATACCAGACGACATAAGGATAAGACAACGGCCCCTGATTTACCCCCTGACCATGATACTGGTCCGTCCTCAGTTCCTGATCCAGTTGCTACATCTGATTCACCCTTACCGGATACTTCACATGGTACCCCTGATACACCCGTTTATGACCCACCTGGTGCACCGTATCCTGATATACCCATTGCCTTCCGAAAAGAATCCAGACATCACACCCGTTATCCTATTCAGGATTATGTCTCCTATGCACACCTGTCCCCCGAATGTCATGCCTATACTACTGCCCTTGACTCATACCCGATTCCTAAGAATGTGATGACCGCCCTTGCTCACCCAGGATGGAGAAAGGCTATGGAAGAAGAGATTGGTGCTCTTCGGTCCAATCATACGTGGGATCTGCAACCACTTCCCCCCGGGAAGCGCCTCGTTGCTTGTCGTTGGCTGTTCACAGTGAAACCAAACCCAGATGGACCTGTGCCTCGCTTGAAGGCTCGTTTAGTTGCTAAAGGTTATTCTCAGGCTTACGGTATTGACTATGATGAGACCTTCTCTCCTGTTGCCAAAATGCCGTCAGTACGTATTTCTATTGCCCTTGCTGCCATTAATCACTGGCCGCTCCATCAGCTTGATGTCAAGAATGCATTTCTTCATGGCATTCTTGAGGAGGAGGTATATATGGAGCAGCCACCTGGGTACATTGTTGAGGAGGAGGCTTCAAAGGTATGTAGATTACGTCGCTCATTGTATGGTCTTAAGCAATCCCCCCGAGCATGGTTTGGACGATTTTCTGATGTTATGAGAGAATTTGGGATGACTCGTAGTGCCTATGATCACTCTGTGTTCTTTAGGCATCACCAGGGCCGAAGGATTATTCTGGTTGTCTATGTGGATGATATAATAATCACAGGAGATGATGAAGTTGGGATCACAAATCTCAAGCAGTTCCTTCAGTCACAGTTTCAGATTAAGGATCTTGGCCGACTCCGGTACTTTCTTGGTATAGAAGTATCTCGTTCATCACAAGGAATTCTCCTATCACAACGAAAGTATGTTCTTGATATGTTATCTGAATGCGGTCTATTAGGCTGCAAACCAGTAGATACCCCAATGCTCTCTACCGGAAAGCTGCTTCTAGAAGATGGGAGCCCAATGAAGGATCCTGAGCAATACAGACGTCTAGTTGGGAAACTTAACTATTTGACTGTCACTCGTCCGGACATCTCCTTTGCGGTTAGTGTTTTAAGTCAGTTCATGGCCGCCCCATACACAGGACATTGGGATGCTGCCCTACGGGTATTACGGTATCTTAAAACCGCTCCAGGTTGGGGATTTTGTACTCTGATCAAGGGCACTGTCGTGTAGGCGCCTTTACAGAAGAAGGAGATGGTAGAGTGTCAGGCTTTTCGGATGCAGACTGGGCAGGTTGCCCTATTTCACGGCGATCTACAACTGGATATTGTGTGTTTGTTGGAGGAAATCTGGTGTCTTGGAAAAGCAAGAAACAACACACAGTATCACGATCCAGTGCTGAATCTGAGTACAGAGCCATGGCAGATGTTACATCGGAGATGATTTGGGTCCGTCGTCTTCTCAGAGAACTTGGGGTTATTTCAAATAACCTGATGAGGCTATATTGTGATAATCAATCTGCTATTCACATAGCCAAGAACCAAGTATTTCATGAGAGAACTAAACATATAGAAGTTGATTGCCATCTAATCAGGGATCGGGTAGTTGGTACGAAGGTTGAAGAGGCATCTATTCAACCGATCCATGTTAAGACAGAGTTTCAACTTGCTGATATCTTCACGAAGCCACTTCGGAAGACTCAAATAGATTTTATATGTAACAAGTTGGGCATGATTAACATCTATGCATCAACTTGAGGAGGAGTGTTAATGTAAATAGTTTAGTTTAATTAGTCCAGTTATGTTAGCCCGTTACATTGGCCCATGGGCCTTGATGGGCCTTAGATTAGGGTTTTTCCTTTCTATATATTGAGGTGTATTCTCCTTGTGTTAGTCATTCAAGAAGAATCCAGTTTGATTACAACCTATAAATAATAAATGGGTCGAGATTGCAACTTTTAAAATCACTAATCTAGATAAACCAAAATACAGATATTTTGAGAAAAAAGAGATATACCACTGTTTCCATTAGAATCAAATTGACTAGCATCCAGCCTTCTCTTCAAGTGATCCTTCTGTATTCCAATGAACAAGTAAGGTATTGGA
This sequence comes from Flaveria linearis, assembly GCA_024085815.1. Taxonomy (NCBI): domain Eukaryota; kingdom Viridiplantae; phylum Streptophyta; class Magnoliopsida; order Asterales; family Asteraceae; genus Flaveria; species Flaveria linearis. Next base: position 9,531,944 of record CM044003.1, read on the forward strand.
TGTCATTCATTAAAGAATAAAATGAAACATTATATTTGCTGAGTATGTAATATAAAATATGACCACCATTGTAGAGGTAGCCATTTTGACCCATTTATGAACAAATGGATGGATTTAGGTTATGTTTTTTCTCCAACACATCAATGGATCAAAATTCATTTATAATGTTCTCAAATGCGTACACTTTTTAAATCCATGTATTGAAAGAAGTTTGAATTCTTCACAAACTAGAGTGCCTTATTAATAAAATTATTTTTTATTGTAAACCTATTTAAGACATTTATTATTTATAAAACACAAGAATAAAAAATGATTTGTGGGTAAGCTCATTTTGACCCATTGCTCTAACTGCATAACCCCCTACTCTTGAAAATCTTTTATTACTATTATTAGTCTATAAAACAATATAAACTTGTAATAATCAGTTCTTTTCATGTTTTGATGTCTATTACTGAATAGAAAAATAATAATAAAACATCACCTGGTCATTCTGAAAATTAGAATCAAACTGCCATTGTTGATCAAACATGGATCCCTGCAAACAGCATAAGACAAAATTAAAATCAAGATACAAAGAATGGCAACTACATAACATTTTTGGAGTTAAACCAAACATTTACATACAGGATGTTTAATCTTCTTTTTCTTTCTAGGTCTGTTGGATATTTCTGTCATGTCCAAATTTAACTGTTTTTCATACTCCCCCACTGACTCCACTTCCATATTGTTGGATATGTGGGACCCACCATGTAAAGAACTTTGTTCATCCTGAAAGGAATTGTTATCACCACTTGAAGCATCGGGTCTACTCGGTGCCTGGATGAAGCCTGTGGGTCCAGAAAACCTCGGTCTGGAAGCGGTTCTTACACGTTTTATGGGAATTGAAACATTTATACTGTTGGTGGGTCGTTTCCCACTTAATATTGAAGGTTGAGGCCCAATAGCTCTTTCATGGGATTGCATGAATGGCGAACCACGACCTGTATCATATGATCTTTGTCCGTATGGCCTGAAGCGTTTCTTTTTCTTTTGAGCAGGTCTTGATGATCTACTACCTCCAAATGCTTCCGGTAAATAATATGGGTTTGTTTCTCCCTCATCTTCTTCAAGTGTATCATCTTGTGATTCAGTGGCTACATGGTTAGAGTTTTTCAAGGATCAATTCAAGTTCTGTATTTATCTTTGATGGGTCAAATGGGTAACAGAAAAAAAAATAGTGGAATTAAAAAAAACAGGTTGTTTGTCAAAAAAGCATCTTAAAGTATCCTTTTAGGGCTTAAGAACTCATATATCATTTTATTAAAGAGAGTTTATTATTGTTGTTGAAATAATATAAGTTTGTAATCATAGGTGACATGCAAACCAAAGGGCCTTTGGCCCAATGGTACCCAAGGTGTGTTGGAATGGTGTCCCTCCCCAAGAGGTAGAGGGTTCTAGTCCCATGGTGGACATATTTGGTAGATTTAGGAAGTAGCTTTAAGATTGTGAAAGTTCACTGTTCAAAATAAATACAAAAGGTCTGAAAACTATGAACAAGTGTCAACCAGGCCTGGTTTTGACCTGTTACCCGGCCCGCTAAGTTTGTCATGTCTACTAATAAAGCTCCAAGTGACTTGAAGCAAGACTAATATACCTGTTACAGCATCATATCCATGGACATTCACCACTTCTTGCATGCTACTATCAGTTCTCTAAAGAAGGAAAAAAATACATAATCAGGCTAAGCTAAAATAGGAAAAGGTGGGATTTTTTTATTTAGTTTTTTTTGTTAACCACAATCTGTAAGCAATAAGCAAACAATACAGTCACTAGAAGTATTTTTGTGAACATATTCTAAAAGCGATTGACTCAAGCATGAATGAGATTACCAAAAAAGTGAGTAATATGAGACATCTAAACAGTAGCATCATATATGAGAATACGTATTTGTTGTTCACTATTCGAAACAGTAAACATTAAAAAACCGTAACTAAAATGACATGAAAGAAATATACAAACAAACAAGCCTTGTACCAAAAAAACATAACATACTTCCAAGATCTCACCCTTGAGTAATGTTTTTACCTCACATTGTAGCAAATGAGATTCAATAAATTTTGTGTAGTCCTCAATTGCACCAGGTGGTACGGTATAAAACAGGTTCTCCTGCATACAGGAAAAATATAAGGATATACAAGCAATGACCGATATTGTGCCTCCAGGAAATAAGATCATCCGCATGCATTGCAGCATGTCATGCCTAAACTACACAAGTATAGATCAGGTTCCTTTGTTTCTACTAGATGTGGTAGTTTCAATCCATTTACTTATGATTGGGTCGATTGTTTATCTTTTATTCTATTCATGGATAAAAAACAGTAAATATAAAATTATTTGCAATTTACAAAAAGGGTTTTCAATTGTTCAACAGATCAAAAGTCACCTAAATGTATTTTAATGCATCAGAACTTACTAAATCATGTTATTATAATATATGTTATTACCGAAACAACATAACATTTGTAAATAATATCTGAGACACTAGTTATTACAGAAAATACAAGTTGTAGTACAAAAGGTGTTTTAAACGAACCAAAACCGACCATTTAAACCCATGTGCGACCAATTTTGACCAATTACCCCCACCCCCACCCCCACCCACCCAACAACAACAACACACGCACAACTTTATTGTCAGTCCATACCTCTGTTAAATTATCCTCCCATGAAATGCCTATGGTGCCAAGATCAGATATCCTATCAGGGGTCATAGGTGCTTGAGCTGAGCTGTACTGAGCCCGAGAGCTATTGTACTCCAAGAATCTCAGCCCATATTGATGAAGCCCAAGTTTAGTATCCTTTTTAGGACCCTCAAACTCCAATTCATGGCATTTCACCTGCACAATGTAAAGCTATTAGCTTTCAACTTCCTTAAATATAAATATTTGTAAATTTAAATAATCTAACTAGTTCCGTAGTTAGTATAACGTAAGTTTGATTATATGCATGTAAACTAAACATTGGAATGTTTACAATATTTGCTGACAGAGATGATTGTTTTCTTCTGAAATCATTGATGGTTGTGATTTTTTCAAATCAATCAGCTTTGTTAATCTTCTAAGTTTAAAGACATTTACCAAAATCAATCTCGCCAATATCTCTGATGTTGCTAATGAGAAAATAAGTAAATTTGGAAGGAATCTTTCCAAAAAATAATCATTGCATTATGGGACAACCCAGATTACATAATGTTACATTTTTTATCAAGGGAATACCTATTTCTTCAGTTTACAATAGCATCTTAAACCTTGTTAAATCACCTGCAGTGTGTGCCAGAACTCCATGACAGCTTCTGCCAAGGTATGAGCAACTTGTTTTGCTTCCAAATTGAAGTTTGTTGCTGAAATCTGACCCGTGAATTATAAGCAGCTCCCCTAGAAATTTGAGCAGCTGCAGTGGCCTTCCAAAGGCGCTCCTATGAATAAACAAAAATGAAAAAAAATCACAAAGTGTAAAATTCCTTAAAAGGAAAAGGTTAGAATTTGAAAACTCAGAGGATGAAAAGCATTTGTTAGTTGAATAATCATTTCAATAACTACTGAACCTGTGCAAAATCATTAGCCAGCCACGACATTTCTTCAAGAACAAAATGCCAATGTGATCTATGATAATTTGCTGATGACAAGACTCTAACCGATAATCCAGCAATCCTCTTACGTTTTTCCTGTTTGCAAAACAATCTCGAATAAGAAGCATTGAACATGAAAAAGATAAATGCTGTTAACTACGAATATACATATACATACATACATATGTTCATATATATATGATTATATGGTTATTATACCTCTATAATTCGAGCCTCTTCCAAAATTGAGTCTTCTTGTTCCTGGGTCAACATCTTAGACAAATGTTGCAAAGCAGATTCAGATCCCTTAGAATCTTCATGTTCCTTAAGTGTAGAACCATTGTCCTTGTGACTTGTAGAGCATCGATTAGGAATAACATTGGCAGTGTTTAATACCTTATCATTGTTAAGTGTATTTACATCATTGCCCTTGATACTCGGTGCCTCGTTTAGTGCTAAATTAAGTTCCATTGTCCCATTAGAATCAACATTTTTCATGATAGCCACTGATTCATCCTTAGTTTTGTCATCTAAACTTTGAATACTTCTGCTGCCTAATGATTTGGATTCAAAACCCTTTGTAACTGTATCTGGTTGTACATGCCCTAGGGTTTCTCGGATATCAGATGTTAAAGGTTGGGTTGACTTTTGGGTCTGATTACCATTTAATTTTACATCTAAATGACGGTTAGAAGCTAAATTCATGTGGGCCCTGGGACTTTTAGGAATGGAATTGGAATTTGACAAATATTTCTGCTCTTGATTGTCATCATCATGTTCCACTTTCTTAGTGTCCTTCGACGCATGACGAGAAGAAAAGGGTTGATGGTCATGAGGGCCCGCATCAGTAGAACTTGACCGGGCCCCATCCGATTTGACCGCGACCTATTCCTACGTTTATATGATTTTTTGGGGAAGTCTAGTGCCACATCAGATGTAGTATTATTCATATGAAGAGGCAGGGATCTTTTTTCAACTTCATGAAACTTATTTTCACGATCAAATAGCATAAGATTATCGGCACTATTGGGTTCGCCAACTGAAGGTGCCCCTAGTCTTCCGCTACTTTCAACAGAATCTCCATAAGGTGAAGCAGTAATTGCAAAACTGCCTTTTACTTCACTATGATACCATGAGAAAAGGCAACAAAAAAAATGAACTTACTAATGATGGTGATGATGATGACAATTAAACGTAGCAAAATAGGCAGATCAGGCAGCAATTTTGAACTTTTATTTAAAAATAAAGTAGTGTATAATGGAACTACAAAATATATACTTTTTCATTGAAAATCTAATTCACAAACAAAGGATGTTTAATCATTAATGCATTAATAAACTTTGGACTACTAGTGACCCATATGACTTATCTCCCTTAAATGTTTTTTCACCCACTGACCCATCCCTTTAGAGATAAAACATAATGGAATCGACTCATTTAAGTAAATGGGACCAAACTGCCACCTCTAAATTGAAATTAAAGAAATACATGTGAACCTTGTCCCAAATTGCTCAGGATGCAGATCAAACAGTGAAGTGGACTGCAGGCTGACTGATGTACCAATCCCAACTTGTAAATCTAACGGATCACCACCCTGCAGATTTCAACAGCTAATCAGTATAAATAAAATGCTTCGATGCTTCAAATACATCCTAAAATGACCAAATGGTAATACTTTTTGTAAAAATTCTAATTCTCTTCTAAACTTCTCAGCAGCAGTGAAAGTCTCCCTGCAAAAAAATTATCAAACATGAGCTTGATTTGAAAAAAGAAAACAAAAATTAAACAGAAATCATCAAACATAAAAGAACATCAGCAGTACAACCTGAGCTCTGCTTGAGTCTTTTCAAGATACGATGGCTGTTGTGCAGATGGTGCAGAAGAAATTTCAACTCCACCATCAACAACTCCACCCATAGAATCAACCCCAGCATTGACTACCATGCATTCCGACTATTGTGACCTACAGGATTCTCTCTCCCATTGATTTAAAAACTAAATCAAGTTACAGGGAGAAAGAGAAGATAAAATGGCTACAGAGATATCAGATATTATTGTATGCACAAGAAAAGAAATGAAAAGGCATATAAAAATATTTAAAATGCGAAAAGGAAAAGGAAAAGGATAAAACAGCTATCTAATAACAGTGATTCATTCGAGCAAGCTAGAACAAACTGGAGACAAAACTTGAGCTAAAGATTTCAGCAGAGCAAGAGGTACCAATACACAGCATACACTTGAAATAAACAAATATACGATGATATAGAAAGATTTTCTCAGAGGCAAAAACTCTAAAATCATGACATATCTATATAAAATTTTGTAAAATGGAAGACACCTACCAATATAACTAGCAGATGCAAACAATCTATTTCCTTGTTCAAATAAAACAAGTTGTTATTCATACAATTAAAACACCTTGATGAACTTTACACAAACAAACTTAAGTTTTTCTGCGTATATATATAAATAAAAATTATAATTAAAATTAAAAAAAATCATATTATAGGAAACAACTATCATAGCTACATGCAGTGGTAAGAGAGATGCAAACATATTCTCTGGAATATTAAGCAATACTCACAGATAATCAAGAAGTGGCAGACATGATACACATTGCATATCTGTAGAAATAAACACTAAATCTCAACATTGCAAAAATTAAATTCATTCATGTCAGACATTTGGGTCAAAAATAATGTCCCAAGTCAAGATATTCAGAACAAACCCATCCTTCATGATGAATCCATGAACCCAATAACCCATCCATGTTCAAAACCATTTTAACTAACAAACTACAAATAATGCTAAACGATAAAGAGATCAGAGCTTGATGTATGCTAATGAAATGTAATAAACAAAAACAAAATTGTATTGATAACTTATGCGTAACCAGTAACAGCCTAACGGGTAGCGACTTCGAAGAGGAAGTTATATATCACCTAATGATAGTGCACAAGGAAAGAAAGTAAATGACACATTTGAAACTTTCTACGGGCCTCGCATTTCAAGCATTAATTGATGTTAAAGAACAAAGCAAACACATTTAGAAAGTGTCTAAAATCTTTCCATTATTAGTACAACAATAGCATATTTATCATAAATTTTGTAAACCTAAGAAACATCAAACAATGATTAATCACAAGCAACTAAGAAATCTAGGTCCAGTTAGCTAGTTATATAAAACCACAACCCAAATGAGTCTGCAAACTCCTACAGGTGCACCCCATTGTTCATTAAACTCCATGAACAAGTGTACTTACTATTATAAACACTCGTAATCTAATATAAAAAGCCCCAACGACCAATAGCATCACAAAAGCACCCTGCATATAAAATAACAGAAAACAGAGCAACCCTAGTTTCATCAAAATGGCATTTGATCAAGCTTTACGCGTGCATTCAATCAAATTCCACCAATACAGAACCGCAATTGCACATTCAAACACATGAAACCCCATAATAAACCCTAAACAACATATCCCTAAGTACCCCTAGGTCTAGGGTTTACACTACATACACCATTTCATCCAATTCTAGGGCTTCCGAAACAAATACCTGAATTCCGAAAACCTCTGCAACAATTCCACCCTCACAAACCTTTCCCCTCACCTCTAACACCTCTCCTTCGATGCAACAAGCACCAATTTTCAAATTTCAACCGAAATAAGCCCTAGAACAACAGGACACAATAACGTGTGATTGAACACACGTTTTTTAAATTGGAAACCCTAATTGGTGTTGAGATTATACATACCGATTATGCATACATGTGTTGTATCTGTTGTATGATGATTTGTGTATGCAAATATGTTTGTTCTTGTTGTTGTTCTTCGAGCTCGACTTTCTCTCTCTTGAACTTTCTCTCTCTAGGATTTGTAAAAACTACTTCGTCGTCGTGTGTTGTGATAGTGGGCCGGGCCTCTGAAAGTGAAAATGATATTGGGCCGGGTTGCTTTAATGGTGATTGTTTGGTTTGACTTTTTTAGGAATCACTTGAAAAGATGGTTGCTCAATCTCTCATTTAATATGTCTATATTTAATCTTTGGTAAAATTACCAAAAGAGTAAATTTCTGTTTTGGTTCCTGAGGTTTTGGGGAATTTACTAGTTCAGTCCAAATATGAATCTTTGATCAAATCGTGCCCTATGGTTTATGTTTTATAATGAATTCGGTCCCTGACCCTAACGCCGTTCATAAAATCAGTTAAGTACATGCACGTGCCCCTCACGTGAGGGGCTTTTTCGTCTTTTCCAACCCTCTATGCATTAAAACCCCCTTGAACTTAAAACCCTTCCACTCACATTGATCCTCTCGGAGATTTCATGAAGGCTTGACTGTAAATGTTGAAAAATCAGTGAAGGCGAACGATTTGATGCAAGAATGGTGCTTACACTTTGGTTTCTTCGACCTACAGGTGAACGATTTGATCCCTACGCTACGTATGGAGACAACCCTACTTTATTCAGTTTGAAGATATTTCATGGGGGAGTTTTCATCACGGAACCAGCTACAACTTATGTGGATGGTAAGATCAACTATGTGGACATGATCGATGCTGATGAATTCTCTGTTATCAAGGTAAATGCAATGGTCCAAGAGTTAGGTTATCCTAAAGATCAAATAATGTTTTATCATTATAAGGTTCCTGATATGAACTTAGAATTTGGTATTAGAGCACTAGGAACTGATCAAGATGTCATATCTATGTTGCAATATGTTGAACGGTTTAAGATCATTGAGGTGTATATAGAACATTGGGTATCAAAACTCAATGTATTTGACAAGTCCCCTAGTAAAGTTAAAATTTGCGAATTAGAACCTCCTGATACAAGTTCTAGTCAGCCTAAACCATCCAAACTGAAACCCTTAAGAAAAGCTTGTAGAAAGCTACCACTTCTAACTTTGAATGAGGGTTCAATTGTGAATGAGCAGAATGTGTGTTCAAATGTGAATGTGCAAGATGGGGGATTAAGTGGGGGTCCAAATACGAATGAGCAGGGTGAGGTTCAAAATCAGGTTGAGTAGGGTGAGGGTCCAATTATGAATGAGCAAGGTGAGGGTGAAAATACTACAGAGCAGGGCGAGGGTCCAATCATGAATGAGCAGGGTGAAGGTGAAACAACTACAGAGCAGGGTGAGGGTCAAACAACTACAGAGCAGGGTGAGGGTCAAAGTATGAATGACCTGGGTGAGGGTCCAAATGAACAATTTTTATGGATTTTGATGTGTGCTAGACTATACTAAAATAAACTAACAAATAAAACTCTAACTAGACACTAAAAAGCTTTAAATTTATAAAACTAAGACTCGATCCTAAGCAACACAATCGGCAGTGTACCGGTCGACTGCAGAATAGCTATTAAGTCTGAGTTATCGAACCCAAAGACTTCTGTATGGAAAACGAAAACTAAACTTACCTAAGACTCGACTAAAATACTAAGTGAAAGTAAAATAGGGGGTTTGTTTTTAAATTGCTTTAGAAAGAACTGAAAACAGGACAGACACAGGGAAAAGACTAGAATTGAGTTCGGATGATTAAAAACACTACCTAGGCAGAATCCTATACACGTTTTGGCTGTTCTTCTAACGGTTTTGGAAAGACTTATGTAACCGGGATCTAGAGATGCTAACTTAAAAGGAACCTAGAGAAACCTCGACACTTTCAAGGAAAGCAACTAGATAGACCTAATAAGCCGATAAAACACCGGTTTGTGGATTACCCTCACAGGTTCTCCAAGAGAGCTAATAACACACCCGATAGACACTCTACCTCACGGCGTGAGTGTCACAATACCTAAAGGCAAGGGGATAGATCTGGAATGCCTAATCAGACTCAGGAAACTATGATATGAGCGGGAAACTAGACTGAACTCCTCACAGAGACTCTAACCTAGCAATCAATCACACAAGATAACCTGATAACCTATTAACCTCACAGTATTAAGATTAGTTGCATATTTGATTAGTCCAATTCAAGATCAATTACTTCAATGATTCAATACGTCTATCAAATCATCTAAAAACCGCAAACACAAGGCAAACGATCTAGCATGCATCCATTATATGACAGACAATCACCAAGACACATGTGAAGCAATAAATCAATCACAAGAACAGATCTAAATACACATCCACAACTGATCATGCAAACCAAATCATTATCATTAACTTTTAAACACAAGTACAATCCAAAAACCGAAAGAATACTAAACTAAACAATATATATTCATCAAACTTAGGTAGCTACAGAAGTTTAGCCAAGAAACATGTTCATAACAGTAGCAAAACTAATAGGAGAAGTCATTGATTACAAAGGAATGAAAACTAAGAAGAGAAACGTAAAAAGCGAGACGATTAAGCCTTCGATTCTTCAATTCCTAGCTCCAAACCTTCAATCCTTTGCTTCTAAGCTCCTGGAAATCGCCTCCCTTCGTCCTCAGCCGTCCCAATGCCGTCCAAAAGTCCAGAATATTGCGAATTAGTGTTTTGGTTTGATTTTAAACATCTTTGCCGACAATCGCACCCGTCGCATATCGCGACGGGTTTTCAGACCTCTCGCGCGTAACGCGAGGCTTTGCGCAAGCCGACAAAATAGTCGGGTGGCCTTTCGGGTAATAAAGTGGATCCATCAGGGGTAATTTGGTCATTTCGCAGGTAATTCCACCTCTCGCGTATCGCGAGGGTTCCTCTCAATCACGGCGCGTAGCGCGAGAGGAAGAAATTCAGATTTTTTTATTGTTTTTAATTCCCGATCCACTCGGCTCGATCCCGGCACCTCGTTAACTCACGTTTAAGCTCCAAAATGCTTCCTTTATGCCTGGGATCCTGTCAAACACACAAAATATCAAAAGATACGAATTCCAGGACAAAAACGAATATAAACAATGCAAATAATATACAAAATATGCACGGGGAATCTAACTAATTATCACCATATCAGATTTCAACTATGGAAAGGAATGAAGTGATGAGGGATTGAATGATGTTGAAGCTGAACCAAATGATGAAGCTGAACCAAATGATGAAGCTGAACCAAATGATGATGATGCATGGCATGATGAATCTGAACCAGATGATGAAGATTTGCATGACACAGATAACATGGTTGACATGTAGATGTTGACATGGGGTCATTTAAAGCAAATTTTGATGAGGTATTGAATGATTTTGATGAGGGGGAAGATGATGAGGATGAGGAATTTGACCTAGACGACTTTGATAGTGGAACAGATGAGGAAGATTTGTTGATTACTGTTGTGAATAAGTTTAGAAAGAGAAAGAAGAAATCCAAGAATCTAGATACAGTTCCATTTTATGTGGGTCAGTGTTTCAAAAACAAAGAGGATATAAAAACTTTGGTGAAAAGCCATGCTGTAGTCACTAGGAGGCAACTATCTATCATAAAAAATGATAAGTTGAGGTTTAGGGTGATATGTACAGGTGTAAATCCTGTTTTTATTGGAGGTCAAAATTGTAACACAACCCAAGAAAGTGGGACCCAAACTTCAAGTCAGTCAACAGCTAGTGCCTCAACATTTGAAAAAGGTAAAGGTGTAGAAAGACAGAATTGTCCTTGGACATTACACATTTCTAGAAAAAATGTAGTAGATGCTTGGGAAGTTAAGACTTTTAATGAGAATCACAAATGTTTACAAACCAGAGAAGTCAAGTTGTACACTGTGAGTACATTTGCTAAAGAGATAGAATCAACAGTTGAATCAAACCCTGGAATACCCATCAAAGTTTTTCAAGATCTGGTCTAAAAGAAATATCAAGTGCAGATCATCTTGCAGAAGGTTTTTAGGGCAAAAATAATGGCTACAGAGAAGGTTCAAAGGGACTTCACAAAACAATATTTACTTTTAAGGGATTACTATGATGAACTGCTAAGATCCAATCCAGGGACAACAATTAAGATTGAAGTTGAAAGGGAATTCAATCCTACCAGTGAAAGTAGGCAATTTAAAAGAATATACATTTGTTATGCATCACTTAAATGTCACACCCCGACCGATGGTGGAATCATCGGAGCGGACGAGGGAATGATTGATTGTTCATAACACATGATTGTCTAATAGTGGAAATAATATTAAAATCAGATTAGAAGATAGCATGAGTTTAACAAAAGCAATTACAACAGTTGAAATCACAAAAAGTAATTGTCTTTTATTTTGACTAAGTCCAGGTCTTAAATGAGCATGTAGAAGTCCACTATCTTGCTTAACCTGAAATCATGTGAAAAGTAACGAGTCAGCTAAAAATTAGTCGGTGAGTAAACATAGTTTTGAATATACATATAGATTATTGTTTGATTGAGAATAATCCAATTCACAAGGAAATGTTAAGACTTATACTGCAACAGCGGAGCATATAGATAAGCCGACATAATATAAACCCCTTGACTTGACACTTGCAAATAATAGACTCGCACACATACACCATAGATTGACTTTTGCCTCTGGCACAATCACCACTCGACTATTCATATGGGGTGGGTTATCCAAACCAGTAGATCTACCATTGATACCAGGATTGATTGATTGACTGAATTAGGGTTCTTACTGTCGTCCAGTTTATCATAGTATGTTCACATAGTTGCAAGTAATAACATAACCTATCTTGAATTAAATTTAGAATGAACTAACAATAGAATATCATGATTGAATATTGTATCACATGATTTCCCCCAAATAAGAAATTATATAAAAAGAGGATATGAATACTCACTTGATTGATGAGATTTGAATTTGGACGTGATAGATTAGACACCTACGATTTCCTTATGATTAACCTAAGGAACGGTGCCTCGAATTAGAATAATAATAATGTAAGAATTGGAAATAGGTTGGGGTTTCCATTGGGTTTTGAATGGTAGTTTAAATAAAATAATTTATTTAATTTGAATGTCTAGAAATAAATAAAATGAATTTATTGAAAATAATTATGTTTAGAATTTAATAAAAATGAATGTATCAATACGCGTAACCGTTTGATTTATTATTAAAGTGTGGGGAAAACAAATAATTAATTTTATTAATTAATTATATAATAATTAATTAAAATATTTAATTATTTAAGTGACTAAAAGAAATAAAATGATTTGGAAAGATTTATATATAAAACTTTTATATTTGATTGAGAGAATCATGATTTAAATAATATTACATAAATATTATTTAATCCAATAATTATTTAGTGATTTTAACCATTATTTAAAGTCTATTTTTATAAGAAATTAAACTAGTTATGTTATTTATTTAAAACAATTAATAAAATAAATAAATAAAATGTTAAGATAAATTTCAAAAAATAATTAGGTGGTTTTAAAAATATTTAATGCTAATAAAAACATTTTTATAATTTTTAGAATTTTTTTTGTAATTTTTAAAGGCTTAAAAAGGCCTTAGAAAAATAAATGTGGGTGCCCAGGGTCGAACCCGGGACCTCATGGATTGCATATGAGTGTGGAACCGGTGGACTATGGCATACAGCCGCGTTAGATCCCGGTTCCAATTGATTATAAACACTAATCAATTGAACACCCCAAATCGAAGAAACCCTAGAACATGAATCGATCAAATTGAAGATCAAAACGAATCTGTTAATGATTAGATTCATAGGGCTTTTAATCCCCATGTAAAAACGAGTATGAAAACAATGTTTAATTACCACTTTCGAACCCAAATTGTTGAGGAACAGATGAGAACAGGTCGCGGCTAATGTCCGATCTTGAATCGTTGTGTGTATGTGTGTTTGATCAAATTAAAGTTACAGAGAGTTTGGGTAAGTGTATAGGAGTGTTTGCCCTCTATTTATAGGGGTTAATTTGGGGTTAAAATACTCGAACGGTTCCAACTTGGTTGTAGAATAATCGGGTCGATTTTGTATGTATTTGGACTGGTTTTTATGTTAAATTGATGCTCCGATTGTTAATATAATTGTGTTTATGTGATCCGAATTTTAAATTATTTTGAGGCCATGAGTTTGAATCTTCCTTGTGATACGGTTGGGGATGTTTAGTTGGGTTAAAACCGATTTAGTTTGGGAGTTTTGGCTTCGCCGGAGGGTCGCGGGAGGTGATGGCCGAAGAACAGGAGTGCGACGGGGTGGGGGCTGGGATTAAAAGAGAATTACACATTTGGTCCCTGTGGTTTTGAATTTAATATTTTATGCTTGAAACTTTAGTTTTAAGTTTCATAAATTACACAATCACCCCATGCACTTAATTTGTTCTAATTTCCAACCATTTTTAAATTTAAACAATTTTTTATAAGTCATTATTATTATTATTATTATTATTATTATTATTATTATTATTATTATTATTATTATTATTATTATTTTTACCATTAACATTATTATTATTATTATTATTATTATCATTATTAATAATAGTAATAATAATATCATTATTATTAGTATAATAACAATTATTTTTAGGATTTAACAAAGTTAACCTTTATTTAACAAAAATTCGCGATGTTACGTTAAAGCAGGCTTTAAGCAGTGTGGGAGGGAGGTGTTAGGTTTAGATGGTTGTTTCATGAAAGGCCCTTTCCCTGGTCAGATTCTAACAGCAGTGGGTGTTGATGCTAATAATGGGATCTATCCAGTAGCTTTTGCAATAGTTGAAGCAGAATCATGCAGTTCATGGACTTGGTTCTTAGAGTTGCTTGGTGCTGACCTAGATCTTTGCAGCCAATCAAATTTCACATTCTTGAGTGATAGACAAAAGGTACTAAGAGCTTATTTTTATTTCAATTATGGTACTTGAAATGTAATGCTATTGTTATTTTGTAGGGCATCATACCTGCTATCAAGAAGGTGTATCCTTGTGCTGAGCATAGGTATTGCCTTAGGCATATACATGAGAATATGAAAACAAAATGGAGAGGCAACTAATTCAAAGAAATGCTATGGAAAGCAGCAAGTGCAACAACCATTCCACAGTTTAATAAACACATGGATGATATCAGAAACCAAGATCAATCATTACACAAATGGCTGCAAGAAATACCACCAATTCATTGGGCAAGATCCTATTTTAGTGGTAAGTTTACTTATTATAAGAACTGAATTCCTACTATTTGTACAAGTGATTAATTGTAACAACTTGTATTTTTGGTTAACTAAGAGTTAATTTCATTAAATTCTTGTAAGGGCTATTATTGGCATTTATGAAACTTATGGGCTATTCATATTTATTACTTAGTTATCATTTAAATTATGAAAGTTAATAAATTTAAAATATTAAATTGTACAGTAATAATAACCATAATAATAATAACATTAATAATAATAATAATAATAATCATACTAATAATAATAATGATAAAAATAATAATCATATTAAGGGTAATCTTGTGAATAAATACAAATAATATAAGTTTCATTATTTTAACACTTGTAAATAATAAGTTTTTTTTTACATAAAATGTTGCCACTTTAAAACTCCAAGGACCAAGCTGTAATTTAATTAAAACTAAAACTGAAGTTTTGAAAACAAATTAAACAAAACCTAAACTACAGGGACTAAAGGTGTAATTCGTTAAAAAAAACCAAACCCCCACCCTTCTCTCACCCGTAAATCCGGCAGCCAAGCCGGCGAAGCCCCGGCGGGCCTCCGGCCACCTCAAAATCACCTCAAAACTTAACCTTAATGCCCGAAAATGAACCCCACGCGATTCGCGAACCTGATTCGAACGTGGGTACATGTTTTAAATCAACAATAACTGTAAATAACACCACAATAAACCCGAAATCGATTACTCCCGAAAGGTGAAACCGATTCTATACTTTAAACTCAGTAATCATCAAATTAATTGGTCATAAACGTTTGGTTAATCAATTCTAACGTAATGAGGTGATTAATTTCACCTGAAACTACATTAAAACTAATCAATCCTAACCGAAACTCCCGACACAAACGATGTAGCCGTTGGGTATGCAATCAAACGAATTCAACCTATAAATTAGAGGGCTTTTACTCTAATCGGGTTTACTAAACTCTTTGCACCTTCAATTTCATCAAAAAACACACACACATCAAATTCAAGTCAAGAACAGCCGCGATTTGGGTCGAACCATTACACATCGAATCTCAAACGATTGCAGGTAATAATATTAGGGCTACTACTCGATTTTACATGAGAATCGAAAGCCCTATAGTTAATTTGGTTAACAACATCGAATTGATGTTCAATTTGATTCAAGAACAATCTAGGGTTCTTGGATTTGGAGGTGTCTCGTATGGTTATGTTTTAAGATTTTAAAACCATGACTTAGCACGGCAAATGCCCTTAGTTCACTGGTAACACACCCGCCCCTTGAACAGGAGGTCCCCTGCTCGAATCCGGGGCACCTCATGTTTTGGTTTTAAGGCTTTTTAGCCTTTAAATTAAATCCAGATTTTTTTAAAAAATTTATAAAAAATCAATTTATGAACTTATAAATTTTTAGAGATACTATATTATTTTCTGCAAATTTATTTTATAAAAATATCTTAGTATTATTAAATATTTTAGACAAATAACATACTTAGTTTATTTTTCTTTTCATAAAATAGACTTTAAATAATGGTTTAAATCACTAAATAATCATTTGTTCAACAGTTATCTATATATATATTTTAAATGATGATTATTTACAAAAAAAATTATTATAAAAGTTATTTCAAACTTATAAAATTACAAAAGATTTCTATCGCGTTCCTTTATACTAAAATGCTTAATAATGTGCTTCATTCTTATGGAATTAAGAACGTAATCAATTATTTTATTTAATTTGGTTAATAAAACCCCCAAACATCAAATTGAACCCTAGTCCTCGTTGATTCGTTAAAATCATTACAATAGAAACTTAAATCTTGTAAAAACATATATTTTAGGTGCATTGTGAAGGACTACGTTGAAACGACGCTCGTTATTATTTTCTTATTAATCATCCAATATATACTTATTTGATCATGTGAGTATTTCCATACCCCTTTTTCTTATTTTCACACCTTGGGGTGAAACATGTTAACTTATATCCTTGTACTTGTAAACTTATTTGAGACTTGTAAACTCTATGGCAAATTTATCATGTAAAGTTGTGGTTAGTTGAACTTTCGTGATTACCATGTTATGTCATTATATGTACAATCATTAACTATTGCTAGCCCAGCGACGTCATAGATCTATGGGTAAGACAAGCCTGCTTGGTTAATCCAAGTACACTTAGCTGATCGTATATATTTTTAACGTTAATAAAATATTAACGTCGTTTGATACTTGTAAAACATTATCGAGGTTTGATTGTTGCATTGTTCATAACATCCCTAATCACTATATTCACTAACTTATAACTTGAATTGCCATCTTTTATATATTTATGTATTGAAAACTATGGAATGCTCACCAATATTTTTATGTTGACCTTTTATTTTTAACATGTTTCAGGAAACCCTCAAGCTTGATTTCTACTCTCTGAAGCTTACACGTCTAGGAATGGACCTAGATAAATAATAAAATAAAACGACTTTTATGCTTATTTTAATTTCTTTGAGACTTATGGTTGTAATGATACAATTGGAACTTATAATTAATATGTATTTGGGTTATTAATAGTGTTATGTGGCTGTGAACGATCTTAACCCTCACACCTCGACGTTTCCGCCGTCAAGGTTGGGGTGTGACAGATTGGTATCAGAGCCCATAACTATAGGGATTTAGGTTATTAGAAATGGTGACCTAGACTATAGCATATGCATGAACCTTATAGAATTATATTTCTATCTTGTAAATTATATGGTTTGCATGCTACATAATGCTATGTCTCCTTATGTGCAATTTGATGCCTTAGCATAGGATTGCCTAAACATTGCTACATGTCTCCCAAAACTTATATTTGACTCTTTGACTCTCCCCGAACATAAATGTTCTTAGTCTTACTCTCGACGACACGTGGAATCGTATACTTTTGCTTATGACTTGGATCTTTAGACGTTATGTCTAATCTATATAAATCTCATCAAGGTTTTGATTTCATGAACCTAAGAAATATTGTGTGACACATAGACACCTGTATTCTGGATTTCCTGGCAAAAGGCCTTCGGGCTAAGACAAGCATTTCGCATAAATCCTACGGGACCAGTCATGCTTACCTGGGGATTTCTGGGATGAGTGATAAACTATGGTCAATATACACAAATTTCTAAGGCAAATGGGTAAATTCACCTTGACGTGTCAACGTTTCCAAATGGTAGTGCGTTACCCAAATGGAATCATTCTGTGTACCTTACAACCCTTAGCTTGTCTTTGTCTAAACTACTATCCTTTGTTATTCTCATTCCTGTAACTAACTCATTTTTGTATATCTAGCATGTCTCGTCATCATGGAAAGCGTGGAAATTCCGACCGAAAACTTGCAGCAATGATAGCCCGACAAATAGCTGCTGTGCCCCCAACCATGGTTGCTGAGCTTAATAGCACCCTAATGGCTAATAGCAACAACAACACTAGTAGGAACAATAGTGGTGCTCATGGAGAGAATAATAACAATGAACAAGGGAACACCCGTACTTGCACTTTCAAACACTTCAACTCGTGCAAACCCACTAGTTTTAGTAGAAAAGAAGGAGCCACTGGACTCCTCGAGTGGTTTGAAAGTATGGAGAACACCTTTATCGTTAGCGAGTGCCCTGATGAGTTCAAAGTTCGCTATGCTACAAGTGTCCTTCAACAACGGGCACTAACATGGTGGAATAGTGAAAAGAAAAACCGTGGAACTGAGGTTGCTTTGGCGTTGCCCTGGGAAGAATTTAAGGATATCATGATCCAAAAGTTTTGCCCGAGGAGCGAGTTGCAAAAGCTGGAGGAGGAGTTCTGGAACCTCAAACAGGATGGTGGGAATCATTTGGCTTATTCCACCCGACATCATGAATTGAGTATGCTTCTACCACACATGGTAGACACCGTGCCCCGTAACATTGAAAAATTCATCAAGGGGGTACCACCTCAAATTCAAGATGCCGTGGTGGGTAGTAGGCCCACAACTTTGGAGGAGGCAATTACTATCACAGCGCAGCTCACTGAGAATCATATTAGAGCTGGCACTATGTCGGCAAAGGGTTCAAAGTCTACTGCGAAGGCGACGCCCGAGGCAACAAAGGAGGTAAAGGCCGAGTCGTCTTCCCAAAGCAAGAAGCGTAAGTTCACACCAACACGCAACTACGCTGTGACCACTCCAAATGCTCCTTAAAAACAAATGGTGGTTGCAAATCAAGCTCCTATGGCTAAAGCTTATGCTAGTCCACATCCTATGTGTAACACGTGCAAGTACCATCATTCAAGCTACATTCCATGCCGAGTCTGCTGATTATGTGGGAAGTATGGACACTTAGTGGCTACTTGTCTTCGTGCGCCAAACAACCCTGCGATGCTTACCAACCGAACCTGCTATAACTGTGGCGAGCCTGGTCATATTCGCCCGCAATGTCCTCGCAATGCGGGAACTGTGCCACCGGCTCGTGGAAGGGCTTTCAACATCAGTGCCAATCAAGCTCAAGCCAACAACGACGTGGTGAATGGTACGTCGTTGAACTCCTTTTAAATCATTTCTTGTCTTATAAATATTCCTACCTTTGTGTTCATCATACCAATAATAGGTTATTATCAAACAGGTATGTATCTTGTAAATAGTCATTATGCATCTGTATTGTTTGATTCGGGTGCGGATAAGAGTTTCGTGTCGTTGGAATTCGAGCCTATACTTTCTAAATCGCGTGTTAATCTGGAAAGATCCTTCACGGTCGAAGTCGCCGATGGAAAATCTATTGTCATTGACGTCGTAATACGTGATTGCACCTTAAGCCTTAACGAACACGAGTTCTCCATCGACCTCATTCCTATGCAACTGGGAAGCTTTGATGTTATTATCGGCATGGATTGGTTAGCCAAACATCGTGCGGAAATTTTATGTTTCGAGAACTGCATCCGAATTCCCTTACCGACTGGTGATACCTTAAAGGTCTTTGGGGAGAAACCATCCCAAGGACTCAAACTTATGTCTTGTATCAAGGCCCGCAAGTGCTTAAGCAAAAACTACATGGCTTTCATGGCATATGTAGTTAAAACGAAAGCCAAGGGTAAGGAATTAAAAGATATTCGTGTCGTGTGGGATTTTCCTGAGGTTTTTCCTGAGGATCTTAAAGGGCTACCTCCCGTGCGAGAAGTTGAGTTCAAGATTGACTTAATCCCTGGTGCAAACCTTGTGGCTAAATCGCCTTATCGTCTTGCACCGTCTGAGATGCAAGAACTAGCTAGCCAACTGCAAGAGTTGACCGATAAGGGTTTCATTCGCCCTAGTTCATCACCGTGGGGTGCACCTGTCCTGTTTGTGAAGAAGAAGGATGGTTCATTTCGTATGTGCATCGACTACCGAGAACTCAACAAGCTTACTATCAAAAACCGATACCCTCTCCCTCGAATCGATGATCTTTTCGACCAACTCCAAGGAGCAACTCAATTCTCAAAGATCGATCTACGTTCTGGGTATCATCAACTACGTGTTCACGATAATGACATTTCAAAGACTGCTTTTCGTACTCGATATGGACACTACGAGTTCATGGTTATGCCTTTTGGCTTGACCAATGCACCTGCCGTGTTCATGGATCTCATGAATCGAGTATGTAAACCGTATTTGGATAAGTTTGTGATCGTGTTCATTGATGACATTCTTATTTATTCCAAGACGAAAATCGATCACGAGACGCACTTGCGACAAGTTCTTGGACTTTTGAAGAAGGAGCAATTATACGCCAAGTTTTCCAAGTGTGAATTCTGGTTAGAAGAGGTTCAATTCTTAGGGCATGTGGTGAATAGCCAAGGAATTCACGTTGATCCTGCAAAAATTGAAGCCGTGAAAAATTGGTGTGTTCCCACAACCCCAACCGAAGTTCGTTCTTTTCTGGGCTTAGCGGGATATTACCGTAGGTTCATAGCAAATTTCTCGAAGATTGCTAAACCATTAACGGCGCTAACCCAAAAGAATCGACGCTTTGAATGGGGACCCGAACAAGAAGAGGCTTTCGAGACGTTAAAGCGCAAGTTGTGTAACGCTCCTATTCTCACACTCCCGATGGAAATGACGACTTTACCGTGTACTGTGATGCCTCTAATCAAGGCCTTGGTTGTGTTCTCATACAACGAGGCAAAGTCATAGCATACGCATCGAGGCAATTGAAGGTTCATGAAGTGAACTACACTACCCATGATCATGAACTTGGTGCTGTAGTTTTTGCTCTGAAGATTTGGCGACACTACCTTTATGGGACGCAATGCATAGTCTACACCGATCATAAGAGTCTCCAACACGTGTTCAACCAAAAGGATCTCAACATGAGACAAAGACGTTGGATCGAGTTGATCAACGACTACGACTGTGACATTCGCTATCATCCTGGAAAGGCGAATGTTGTAGCCGACGCGCTGAGTCGCAAGGTCCACAACAAGACTCTCTCGCTTCAAGAAGTCCGAGATCGAAGGCAATGGCTTGACGCTTTAAGGGAATTTGATACCGAGGTTCATGTGGATGTTAACGAGGCTACTATCATTCTCCAAAATATAAGGATTGATAGTGATCTCGAGTTATGCATTCGCAAGGCTCAACAAGCGGCATTAACCGACGAAGGAAAAGATGAAGATTTGGTGTCTAACGTTCGGTCACAACTGGAGACAAAACCGAACGGATTGTGGTACTTTTTGAATCGACTTTGGATCCCTAATCGTGATAATCTTCGTCACTTCATTATGAAAGAAGCTCATCAAACCCGATATTCTATTCATCCTGGCTCTGATAAGATGTACATGGACTTGCGTAGTCAATATTGGTGGCCTGGAATGAAAAAAGATATCGCGACTTATGTTTCCAAGTGTCTCACGTGTGCAAGAGTCAAAGCCGAGCATCAACGACCAAGTGGTTTACTTGAACAACCCGAAATACCTATATGGAAATGGGAGCATATATCCATGGATTTCATAACCAAGTTACCTCGTACTCCGCGTGGCCATGATAGTATATGGGTGATTGTCAACCGTTTGACCAAAACGGCACACTTCATACCAATACGAGACACTTACAAAGTTTCAAGACTGGCCCGCATCTACATTGACGAAATTGTGAGTCGTCATGGCATACCGTTGCACATCATATCCGACCGCGACGCTCGTTTCACTTCGCACTTTTGGTCGTCTATGCAAGAACTCTTGGGTACTCAATTGGATTTAAGTACGGCTTACCATCCTCAAACTGATGGTCAAACCGAACGAACAATCCAAACCCTCGAGGATTTGCTACGACTATGTGTCCTTGACTTTGGTGGTGATTAGGATACGCATTTACCGCTCGCGGAATTTTCGTATAACAATAGTTATCACTCGAGTATCAAGATGGCACCGTTCGAAGCACTTTATGGTCGTAAATGCCGGTCACCGATCTGTTGGACTGACATTGGGGAAAATCTCATCACTGGTCCTGAACTTATCCAAGAAACGACCGATAAAGTTTCTAAAATTCGAAATAACCTTGAGGTGGCTAGGAGTCGCCAAAAGAGTTATGTCGATAAAAGACGCAAACCGTTGGGAGTTTCAAGTCGACGACCTGGTTCTTCTTAAGGTCTCTCCATGGAAGGGTGTTGTACGTTTTGGGAAGAAGGGTAAATTAGCCCCACGCTTTGTAGGACCTTTTAAGATTCTGAAAAGAATTGGGAAAGTGGCTTACAAACTGGAACTACCTCCTGAACTTAGTGGAGTTCATCCTGTGTTCCATGTCTCAAACCTGAGAAAGTGTTTGGCAGACGATAATCTGCATGTTCCACTGGAAGACATCCAGATCGACGAGTCATTGCACTTTGTTGAGAAACCTGTTGAAATTATGGATAGCATTATGAAGAAAACGAGAACCATAACTACTCCAATTGTCAAGGTTCGATGGGAGAATAAGTGTGGAGCTGAGTTCACTTGGGAACGTGATGCACATATAAAGAAGTATCCGCATTTGTACGTATAGTTTTGTTCTTAATTTCGGGACGAAATTGTTTTAAGTTGGGAAGACTCTAACATCTTGTATTTTTGGTTAACTAAGAGTTAATTTCATTAAATTCTTGTAAGGGCTATTATTGGCATTTATGAAACTTATGGGCTATTCATATTTATTACTTACTTATCATTTAAATTATGAAAGTTAATAAATTTAAAATATTAAATTGTACAGTAATAATAACCATAATAATAATAACATTAATAATAATAATAATCATACTAATAATAACAATGATAAAAATAATAATCATATTAAGGGTAATCTTGTGAATAAATACAAATAATATAAGTTTCATTATTTTAACACTTGCAAATAATAAGTTTTTTTTACATAAAATGTTGCCACTTTAAAACTCCAAGGACCAAGCTGTAATTTAATTAAAACTAAAACTGAAGTTTTGAAAACAAATTAAACAAAACCTAAACTACAGGGACTAAAGGTGTAATTCGTTAAAAAAATCCAAACCCCCACCCTTCTCTCACCTGTAAATCCGGCAACCAAGCCGGCGAAGCCCCGGCGGGCCTCCGGCCACCTCAAAATCACCTCAAAACTTAACCTTAATGCCCGAAAATGAACCCCACGCGATTCGCGAACCTAATTCGAACATGGGTACATGTTTTAAATAAACAATAACTGTAAATAACACCACAATAAACCCGAAATCGATTACTCCCGAAAGGTGAAACCGATTCTATACTTTAAACTCAGTAATCATCAAATTAATTGGTCATAAACGTTTGGTTAATCAATTCTAACGTAATGAGGTGATTAATTTCACCTGAAACTACATTAAAACTAATCAATCCTAACCGAAACTCCCGACACAAACGATGTAGCCGTTGGGTATGCAATCAAACGAATTCAACCTATAAATTAGAGGGCTTTTACTCTAATCGGGTTTACTAAACTCTTTGCACCTTCAATTTCATCAAAAACACACACACACATCAAATTCAAGTCAAGAACAGCCGCGATTTGGGTCGAACCATTACACATCGAATCTCAAACATTGCAGGTAATAATATTAGGGCTACTACTCGATTTTACATGAGAATCGAAAGCCCTATAGTTAATTTGGTTAACAACATCGAATTGATGTTCAATTTGATTCAAGAACAATCTAGGGTTCTTGGATTTGGAGGTGTCTCGTATGGTTATGTTTTAAGATTTTAAAACCATGACTTAGCACGGCAAATGCCCTTAGTTCACTGGTAACACACCCGCCCCTTGAACAGGAGGTCCCCTGCTCGAATCCGGGGCACCTCATGTTTTGGTTTTAAGGCTTTTTAGCCTTTAAATTAAATCCAGATTTTTTTAAAAAATTTATAAAAAATCAATTTATGAACTTATAAATTTTTAGAGATAATATATTATTTTCTGCAAATTTATTTTATAAATTTTTAGAGATACTATATTATTTTCTGCAAATTTATTTTATAAAAATATCTTAGTATTATTAAATATTTTAGACAAATAACATACTTAGTTTATTTTTCTTTTCATAAAATAGACTTTAAATAACGGTTTAAATCACTAAATAATCATTTGTTCAACAGTTATCTATATATATATTTTAAATGATGATTATTTATAAAAAAAAATTATTATAAAATTATTTCAAACTTATAAAATTACAAAAGATTTCTATCGCGTTCCTTTATACTAAAATGCTTAATAATGTGCTTTATTCTTATGGAATTAAGAACGTAATCAATTATTTTATTTAATTTGGTTAATAAAACCCCCAAACATCAAATTGAACCCTAGTCCTCGTTGATTCGTTAAAATCATTACAATAGAAACTTAAATCTCGTAAAACATATATTTTAGGTGCATTGTGAAGGACTACGTTGAAACGACGCTCGTTATTATTTTCTTATTAATCATCCAATATATACTTATTTGATCATGTGAGTATTTCCATACCCCTTTTTCTTATTTTCACACTTTGGGGTGAAACATGTTAACTTATATCCTTGTACTTGTAAACTTATTTGAGACTTGTAAACTCTATGGCAAATTCATCATGTAAAGTTGTGGTTAGTTGAACTTTCGTGGTTACCATGTTATGGCATTATATGTACAATCATTAACTATTGCTAGCCCAGCGACGTCATAGATCTATGGGTAAGACAAGCCTGCTTGGTTAATCCAAGTACACTTAGCTGATCGTATATACTTTTAACGTTAATAAAATATTAACATCGTTTGATACTTGTAAAACATTGTCAAGGTTTGATTGTTGCATTATTCATAACATCCCTAATCACTATATTCACTAACTTATAACTTGAGTTGCCATCTTTTATATATTTATGTATTGAAAACTATGGAATGCTCACCAACATTTTTATGTTGACCTTTTATTTTTAACATGTTTCAGGAAACCTTCAAGCTTGATTTCTACTCTCTGAAGCTTACACGTCTAGGAATGAACCTAGATAAATAAATAAAATAAAACGACTTGTTATGCTTATTTTAATTTCTTTGAGACTTATGGTTGTAATGATACAATTGGAACTTATGATTAATATGTATTTGGGTTATTAATAGCGTTATGTGGCTGTGAACGATCTTAACCCTCACACCTCGACGTTTCCGCCGTCAAGGTTGGGGTGTGACATTAATGACTGGTTTCAATGACAGGGAGGTCTACGTGTGATGTTCTACTCAATAATTTGTGTGAGGTTTTTAACAAACAGCTCATAGGAGGCAGAGACAAACCCATCATTCCTTGCTTGGAGTACATAAGAGAGTATCTGATGAGATGAATTGGGGTGGTGAACAGGTTGATTGTAGGTGTGATGGTCCATTGACACCCACAGCAACTAAGACATTCAACCAAATTAAAACAGAAGCATCACAGTATAATGTAATGTGGAATGAGCAAAGCAAATACCAAGTGAGTGGACCTTGGAATGATCAGTGTGTTATGGATGTGAGTGCCAAGACTTGCTCTTGCAGAAAATGGGAATTAACAGGCATGCCTTGCAAGCATGCTGTAGCTGTTAACTGGGATATGAGAGTGAATGGGATAGATGTTAGAATACCTGAGTCTTGGGTAGATGAGGTATATTGGCTGAGCACATGGAAGAAAGTTTATAAGAACACCATTGACCCAATCAATGGCAAAGACATGTGGACTCCATCAGCTTGCCCTACTTCATTGTTACCACCCAAACATCACATCCAAATAAGAAGGCCCAAGAAAGCTAGAAAAAAATCAATTGAAGAGTTGTCACAAACAATAAGTGCTGGTGGGAAGATGACCAAGAAGGGTAAGCCTGTTACTTGTACACTATGTAATCAAAAGGGTCACAACAAAAGGGGTTGCAAATTAAAACTGCTTCAACAACAACATAAGATGCAAATCAAGTGTAGTGTGTGTTTGCCTTGGTTATTTGGTTTGTAGAAGTGTAGGGTTCATTGTTTAAGGATGTTTGTAGTTGTTGGTATTGAACAATGTGTGGTTGGAATGTTTGTAACTGGTCATTAGAACCATTACTTTTGGGATTAATATTAGCAGTACTCTACTTATTTCACTTTATATTCTATAATTTGTAAATGATCATTACAAGCACTTGTATGTTAACAGTACATAAATATATTACCAATTCAAGAAACAAAGTAACATACAATGTAAAGTCAAATACATTTCCATTACACCAACAAAAGTAACAATACATAGTTATCATTCAACCAAAAGCTTGACCTTTACACCAATTAAGGTCAATTGGAAAAGAAATACATAAAAAACAACATCCAACTTATGAAAACCACTAACTTAAGCCTTCGATTTTCAGCAGCCTTGTGGTTGATTTTTCTAAGTAACCCCGGTACAATAACATTACAACTATCACAGAAAGGAGGATCAGCCCAGGCTACAAAACTACATACCTGCAATTGCAGAAAGGGAGTTAGGGCAAGACAAAAAATTTAAAAAACAGATGAATTACCTTGCGTGAACAACAGTGAAACCTTCGACCAGGGTTTGCAGACGTCCAAGAGGTTCGAATCGTAGTAGGCGCACCACATTTACAGATCACCATGGTGGTGATGGTGAACAACAACGAACACAGGACGAAAAGAAGATGAAATCGAAGTACGTATGATTTGGGGGTTTTAAAATGCATAGAGGGTTGGAAAAGACGAAAACCCCCTCACGTGAGGGGCACGTGCATGTACTTAACAGATTTTATTAACGGCGTTAGGGTTAGGGACTAAATTCGTTATAAAACATAAACCATAGGGCACGATTTGATCAAAGATTCCTTTTTGGACTGAACTAGTAAATTCTCCAAAACCTCAGGGACCAAAACAGAAATTTACTCTTACCAAAATGACCAATTGACCAAATCGAATTACCAAAATAACCGGTCAAATTTGAAGTTTAAAAAGAAAGCAACCAATCGGAGCCCGCCACGTGTCATCCCTCGCTGACGTGGCGAGGGATTATGGGAATCCCTCGCCCAAAAAAGCGTGCCCGGCGAGGATATGACATAATCCCTCGCCCACGTAGAACCCTCGCTGACGTGTCTTTGAACCCTCATTGAGTCAACGAGGGATTATGAGAAGCCCGCGCCCATAATTACGAAAATACCCCCCTCGCCCAAAATTAATTTTTTTAATTTAAAAAAATACAAGTTTTTTAATTATTTATTTTTTTTAATACTTAAAAGTTTATTTAATTTTATTTTGCCCTATATAATATCGTGTTTACCCTTAACAAATCTTACATTCTTCTCTAACATTTTTTCTTAAATTTCATTGAAGAATATCTACTATTAAAAGTAAATGTGTTAGAGATGTTTTTAGTTTATCTAGAAAAAATATATTGATTCTTATTTTTATTTTTAAATTATTAAAAAAATTGTAAGGAACCCTCGCTGACTAGGCGAGACAATGGTCAAATCCCTCGCCTCGTTTCACGCGCTCCTCGCTGACAAGACTTGCCCCTCGCATGACTGGACTTGCCCCTCGCCTGACAATACATCCCCCTCACCTTAGGAGAAAGGAACCTCACTGACTAGGCTCTTTCCTCGCTCTCGGGGAACGTACCCCTCGCTGACTCGACGAGGTGCTTGTCACATCCCTCGCTTAGGGGTTTGTGTCCCTCGCCAACCTTATTTTATTTTAATTTTTTTCTTTTCCTTTTAATAAAATTTAATTTACACATGGACGAGATAATGCCACGTGGGCGAGGAGAAGTCTTGCCACATGGGCGAGGGATCATGACTTTTCCTCGCTGTGGGCGAGGGTCAAAGTCAAATGTATAATTTCGTAATTCCAGAAGTCAATGGTTATTTGTTAAGTTGATTCGGTCAAATGGTTAATTTTGTAATTTTCCCTTAATCTTTTATAAAGGTTAGATGGGTGACTGTGATAATAATATAGCCGGAAATATAGGATGTAAATATTACGAAAGAAAAAAATTATTGTAATTTTTTTATATATTTAAATTAAAATGAATAAAATAGTTGTTTTTTATGGTGTGAGTTTTTCTAAAAAAAATATTAACGTAATAAAAAGTTATAAGCATTTAAAAATCACGCGGAAAGTTGGTTTAAATGTTGGTTGATAACTATTTAGTTTCATGTGGTAGTTTAGTTCTAAGGGATTGTATAATGTGTTTAAAAGCTTGTAATTGCTTAAACTCTTAAAATTATATAAGATTACATTTTTGTCCTTCTAGTATATATTATAATATATATATATATATATATATATACACACATATATATATATATATAATTAATAAATGAGTTTGTGGCACCTCCGCTTAAGAACGTCTTAAAGACAATCTACTACGGTTTTAAATCAACCCAAGAGTGTTCGAACTACTATCTACGTCCTACAATCACCCGCTCAGACCATGGCATGACATTCCACGATCATTGTTGTGGGGTGCCCACCTAATGTGTGTACCAGGAGAGGTTCAAACCCGGTATCTACTACAGAACCCAAGTGTCTTATCACAAAACCACCTTGAAGTGATTATAAAATTAGTGTCTTACCACTAGGGCACCTTGAAGTCAGTGGCAGAGGATAGTGTTAAATTTTAGTCAGCTAGTGTAAATTTTTATATAAACATCAAGTTCACCCATCTTTACAAAAAATTAATTTCGGTCCCGCCCCCTTTACAAGAATGTTCAAGCTCCGCCACTACTTGAAGTAATTATGAAATTAATTCATAGATACATAACCGATAAATTATTATATATGTTCAAAGTAAGTTCAACTTTGTAACGAAATAAAATAGAAAATCTGTTTGATGTTACTTATTTTCAATGTCGATGGTAATACTATAAGCTAATGATAATGTATGATAACTAGTGGTATTCATTTTCGCGCGTTGCGCGAGTTTTCTTTCCGTTTAATAAAAAGTCTACGAGCTAGATTGTAGTTACAACATAGTTTGTAGTTACAACATGGTGTTTATGATTTACAAAAAAATATAAGGGTTACATGCATAAGAACAGGAGCTGTTTTGGTAGTTCTGTAGAGATGCTATAAATGGGAGTTGCTAGCTAAGCTGATAATCTGGCTGCAAAAGCATTCTGCGTTCTTGTAGCGGCTCAAAAAGATATGTTGTTGCTCTAAAAGAATGATGCACTAATGGGTAATCAGGATATCTTTGCCCTTTATCAAATCACTTCTTCCCTGCATATAATTTATGTTTTGAGTGGATCGAGTTTACAAATGCCTCAATTTACAAAGCAAAATTCATAGTATATAAAACACATAACAATTAAGAAGCAGTACATGGTAATCTGAGAATGAAACACTTCGTATGCAAAAGCAAAATAGAAACAATAAATAACAAACAAACAATAAACAATCATAAACAACATTTTAGTTATAATATTATGAAATGAAAAGGTTATAATAACCAAAAAAGGACATGCACTTAATAAAAACAGAATTGACATATACACTTGACCTCTGTCATGCTGCAAGAACTAACTTTTAATAGTGTGCGCAACAGCAGAAAAAAAAACGTACCCAGCATAGGTCCCAACTTCGAAAACAAAATTCAAAGCTCAACCCAATAGTGGTTTCACTAAATGGAGAACAATAATCAAGGAATCAAACATGTGTTTTGAATAATAATAAACTACAGTATAAATCTTCATATAATTCCATGCATCTTTAATTACTCAAAAATAGGATTAGAAAAATCATGACAAAACAGAGGGAGACATGTAAGGCCCACCTCTCTCAGGGAAGCCTCACAGTTGGTCATTCACAGCAAAACATCGAGTTAAAACAATCATTTACTCATATACGTATAAAATATATATTGCAGCGGAAACAATACTATCATTTCAATTCATTACAAGTAAAATATAAGCATTGTCTTTAATCCACAAAACTATTTAGGAGTTCTTTGTTTAGCTTTTCTTCATCCGGGATGCCAGTCTTCTAGTGCCAAGGAGCTTCAGTCCCATGCCTCTATTCCATCGCTCTAGCTCTTACCTGTCAACTGATATGCATACAAAATCAGCTTCGCTGAGTGAATTCTAGGTTTTCTTTGTAAATAAGTTTTTGTAAAGGTATTAGCTTTAGCAGTTGGAAATAGTTCTCGTCTATCAAGCATCAATACAGACAGGCTATCACTTTATCGATACTTTATCATTTCTTTTCATTTCTCGTTATTTATTACTCTTCTTTATCCGTCAATTCTCTGTCACAATCGGTGCCTAGGCTCGCCTAGGACTTTACCGACACGCCAATTAAGGACTTACAGTCGTACTCGATCGGGCCATTATTGTCATGCCAATTCAGGGCTTACAGACCTGCCTGTTCGAGCATTACTTTATCCGGGTGAGGGTACAACGAATGCAACCCTCCTTTAGCCATTGCTTACAAGTCTCTACTTTATCCCTTGCCTGCAGGACTTTACTTGCAAGACTTTACTTTATCCAGGTACACGTTATGGGCCACATAACTTTCTTTACGTTTCACTTTCTTATTTAAGTTATATATTATATAATTTAAAACAACACATCTCGAAGGCAATCCATCACTACAAGGTTATATCTCGATAAGGAAAACACGTTATCAATTCGTTAGAAAATCCCGTTTCCTATATAAGATAGTAAGTAAAACTTTACTCTAAAAGAACTGATTACAAAAAGTATATATCTTAGTATGCATACCGCCCCAAAACATTTAAAGCATGTATAAAAT
The DNA here is from genome assembly GCA_024085815.1 of Flaveria linearis. Taxonomy (NCBI): domain Eukaryota; kingdom Viridiplantae; phylum Streptophyta; class Magnoliopsida; order Asterales; family Asteraceae; genus Flaveria; species Flaveria linearis. Next base: position 9,562,827 of record CM044003.1, read on the forward strand.
AGGGGATCTAGAACTCACCTGAACTCGTCCAAGTAGCTTAAATTCTAAGTCACTTAGGCTATAGCCTGAATACTATAGCTGCACGAAAGTTAACATGCAAAAACGTCATTTTATTCATAGTTTCGCCCATAGTTTCGCTACAGCGAAACTGCAGTTTCGCTGCCAGTTTCGCTGGGCAGCATTTCTGCTAGTTTCACTAGGCAGATTCGCTGCCTTGAGCGCCCAACTTTCGTTGGAATTCCCTAGTCTCGCAAAGTCTATAGGTCAGTCTGGGTCTTAGCGAGATTACTGGCGAAACTATAGTTTCGCCCCAGTGAAACTGTAGTTTCGCTGGAATTTCTCCTAGTCTTGCTAAACTAATGTGCAGTTTCACTGGTTGAATGCTTAAATTCGCGGGATCGGGGCCCAGTTTCGCTGGATGAACAGAACTCAGATCCAGCCCATTTTAACCCAAAATCTTAACTTTTTACGTCCAAATCCTTGGTTTACCTTCTATGAAACCAAATCTAAGCTTTTTACACGTTTTCATACGTAAAACTTCGACCTTTATGGTTTTTTAAAACTTTTAAAACCCCAAAACCTAGAATCCGGGTTTGATCTACAGAAGGCCTTAGGGGCCGATTCTTACCTCGTTTTGTTGCTCTTTCCTTGTGTTTTGATGCTCCAATCCACCAGAACTTCAATCCTTCAAACCTTCAAGCTCCAAATCTTGAATTTCTTCACTTTCTCTCTCTACTTTCTCTCTCTAGAATTTGGTGGCTAGGGTTGTAATGTGATGGAATGGGACTGATTATGCATGTTTAAGGGCTGATTAGGGCCCTTAAACCCACCAAGTCTAGCCCATTAAGGCTAATTTGATCCATAGCCCACTAATTTACCCCTTTATTTCTTAAATTTAACCCTTAAAAGCCCATTATTATTAAATGGCTCGTTTCGGGAAATTTCGGGGCGTTACAAGTCTCCCCCCCTTATTTAGGTTTCGTCCTCGAAACCTGACTCGTCATTGAACAGATCGGGGTATTGGCGCCTTATTTCCTCCTCGGATTCCCAGGTGGCATCCGACCCCTTTCGGTGTTTCCATTGCACCTTGACTTGTTTGACTACTTTATTTCTCAATTGTTTCTCCTTCGGTCCAGTATAGCCACTGGTTGTTCTACATAGTTCAGCTTCTCGTCCACCTCGATGTCATCTAGAGGTACGACTGCCTCATTTGGTGCTAAACATTTTCTTAAGTGCGACACATGAAAGGTAGGGTGAATCCCACTTAATTCTTCTGGAAGGTCTAGCCTGTAAGATACATCCCTAACTCGTGCTAGTACCTCGAATGGTCTGATGAACCTGGGACTCAGTTTCCCCCTCTTCCTAAATCGGATGATTCCCTTCCATGGTGACACTTTCAGCATTAACCTGTCGCCCACGCTGAACTCCATTGGTCTCCTTCTTCTATCGGCGTATGACTTTGTCTATCCTTGCAGCCTTCATATACGCCTTGATTTTCTCCAACTTTTCCGTGGTGGCTTCCACGACTTCCAAGCTCCCTAGTTCCTTCTGACGACATCACCCCAACAAAAGGAGTTCTGCACCGTCGACCGTACAATAAATCATATGGTGAATGTGCAAGATGGGGGATTAAGTGGGGGTCCAAATACGAATGAGCAGGGTGAGGTTCAAAATCAGGTTGAGTAGGGTGAGGGTCCAATTATGAATGAGCAAGAGGGTGAAAATACTACAGAGCAGGGCGAGGGTCCAATCATGAATGAGCAGGGTGAAGGTGAAACAACTACAGAGCAGGGTGAGGGTCAAACAACTACAGAGCAGGGTGAGGGTCAAAGTATGAATGACCTGGGTGGAGTCCAAATGAACATTTTTTATGGATTTTGATGTGTGCTAGACTATACTAAAATAAACTAACAAATAAAACTCTAACTAGACACTAAAAAGCTTTAAATTTATAAAACTAAGACTCGATCCTAAGCAACACAATCGGCAGTGTACCGGTCGACTGCAGAATAGCTATTAAGTCTGAGTTATCGAACCCAAAGACTTTGTATGGAAAACGAAAACTAAACTTACCTAAGACTCGACTAAAATACTAAGTGAAAGTAAAATAGGGGGTTTGTTTTTAAATTGCTTTAGAAAGAACTGAAAACAGGACAGACACAGGGAAAGACTAGAATTGAGTTCGGATGATTAAAAACACTACCTAGGCAGAATCCTATACACGTTTTGGCTGTTCTTCTAACGGTTTTGGAAAGACTTATGTAACCGGGATCTAGAGATGCTAACTTAAAAGGAACCTAGAGAAACCTCGACACTTTCAAGGAAAGCAACTAGATAGACCTAATAAGCCGATAAAACACCGTTTGTGGATTACCCTCACAGGTTCTCCAAGAGAGCTAATAACACACCCGATAGACACTCTACCTCACGGCGTGAGTGTCACAATACCTAAAGGCAAGGGGATAGATCTGGAATGCCTAATCAGACTCAGGAAACTATGATATGAGCGGGAACTAGACTGAACTCCTCACAGAGACTCTAACCTAGCAATCAATCACACAAGATAACCTGATAACCTATTAACCTCACAGTATTAAGATTAGTTGCATATTTGATTAGTCCAATTCAAGATCAATTACTTCAATGATTCAATACGTCTATCAAATCATCTAAAAACCGCAAACACAGGCAAACGATCTAGCATGCATCCATTATATGACAGACAATCACCAAGACACATGAAGCAATAAATCAATCACAAGAACAGATCTAAATACACATCCACAACTGATCATGCAAACCAAATCATTATCATTAACTTTTAAACACAAGTACAATCCAAAAACCGAAAGAATACTAAACTAAACAATATATATTCATCAAACTTAGGTAGCTACAGAAGTTTAGCCAAGAAACATGTTCATAACCGTAGCAAAACTAATAGGAGAAGTCATTGATTACAAAGGAATGAAAACTAAGAAGAGAAACGTAAAAAGCGAGACGATTAAGCCTTCGATTCTTCAATTCCTAGCTCCAAACCTTCAATCCTTTGCTTCTAAGCTCCTGGAAATCGCCTCCCTTCGTCCTCAGCCGTCCCAATGCCGTCCAAAAGTCCAGAATATTGCGAATTAGTGTTTTGGTTTGATTTTAAACATTTTGCCGACAATCGCACCCGTCGCATATCGCGACGGGTTTTCAGACCTCTCGCGCGTAACGCGAGGCTTTGCGCAACCCGACAAAATAGTCGGGTGGCCTTTCGGGTAATAAAGTGGATCTATCAGGGGTAATTTGGTCATTTCGCAGTAATTCCACCTCTCGCGTATCGCGAGGGTTCCTCTCAATCACGGCGCGTAGCGCGAGAGGAAGAAATTCAGATTTTTTTAATTGTTTTTAATTCCCGATCCACTCGGCTCGATCCCGGCACCTCGTTAACTCACGTTTAAGCTCCAAAATGCTTCCTTTATGCCTGGGATCCTGTCAAACACACAAATATCAAAAGATACGAATTCCAGGACAAAAACGAATATAAACAATGCAAATAATATACAAAATATACACGGGGAATCTAACTAATTATCACCATATCAGATTTCAACTATGGAAAGGAATGAAGTGATGAGGGATTGAATGATGTTGAAGCTGAACCAAATGATGAAGCTGAACCAAATGATGAAGCTGAACCAAATGATGATGATGCATGGCATGATGAATCTGAACCAGATGATGAAGATTTGCATGACACAGATAACATGGTTGACATGTAGATGTTGACATGGGGTCATTTAAAGCAAATTTTGATGAGGGTTGAATGATTTTGATGAGGGGGAAGATGATGAGGATGAGGAATTTGACCTAGACGACTTTGATAGTGGAACAGATGAGGAAGATTTGTTGATTACTGTTGTGAATAAGTTTAGAAAGAGAAAGAAGAAATCCAAGAATCTAGATGCAGTTCCATTTTATATGGGTCAGTGTTTCAAAAACAAAGAGGATATAAAAACTTTGGTGAAAAGCCATGCTGTAGTCACTAGGAGGCAACTATCTATCATAAAAAATGATAAGTTGAGGTTTAGGGTGATATGTACAGGTGTAAATCCTGTTTTTATTGGAGGTCAAAATTGTAACACAACCCAAGAAAGTGGGACCCAAACTTCAAGTCAGTCAACAGCTAGTGCCTCAACATTTGAAAAAGGTAAAGGTGTAGAAAGACAGAATTGTCCTTGGACATTACACATTTCTAGAAAAAATGTAGTAGATGCTTGGGAAGTTAAGACTTTTAATGAGAATCAGAAATGTTTACAAACCAGAAGTCAAGTTGTACACTGTGAGTACATTTGCTAAAGAGATAGAATCAACAGTTGAATCAAACCCTGGAATACCCATCAAAGTTTTTCAAGATCTGGTCTAAAAGATATCAAGTGCAGATCATCTTGCAGAAGGTTTTTAGGGCAAAAATAATGGCTACAGAGAAGGTTCAAAGGGACTTCACAAAACAATATTTACTTTTAAGGGATTACTATGATGAACTGCTAAGATCCAATCCAGGGACAACAATTAAGATTGAAGTTGAAAGGGAATTCAATCCTACCAGTGAAAGTAGGCAATTTAAAAGAATATACATTTGTTATGCATCACTTAAATGTCACACCCCGACCGATGGTGGAATCATCGGAGCGGACGAGGGATGATGATTGTTCATAACACATGATTGTCTAATAGTGGAAATAATATTAAAATCAGATTAGAAGATAGCATGAGTTTAACAAAAGCAATTACAACAGTTGAAATCACAAAAAGTAATTGTCTTTTATTTTGACTAAGTCCAGGTCTTAAATGAGCATGTAGAAGTCCACTATCTTGCTTAACCTGAAATCATGTGAAAAGTAACGAGTCAGCTAAAAATTAGCCGGTGAGTAAACATAGTTTTGAATATACATATAGATTGATTGTTTGATTGAGAATAATCCAATTCACAAGGAAATGTTAAGACTTACTGCAACAGCGAGCATATAGATAAGCCGACATAATATAAACCCCTTGACTTGACACTTGCAAATAATAGACTCGCACACATACACCATAGATTGACTTTTGCCTCTGGCACAATCACCACTCGACTATTCATATGGGGTGGGTTATCCAAACCAGTAGATCTACCATTGATACCAGGATTGATTGATTGACTGAATTAGGCTTACTGTCGTCCAGTTTATCATAGTATGTTCACATAGTTGCAAGTAATAACATAACCTATCTTGAATTAAATTTAGAATGAACTAACAATAGAATATCATGATTGAATATTGTATCACATGATTTCCCCCAAATAAGAATTATATAAAAAGAGGATATGAATACTCACTTGATTGATGAGATTTGAATTTGGACGTGATAGATTAGACACCTACGATTTCCTTATGATTAACCTAAGGAACGGTGCCTCGAATTAGAATAATAATAATGTGAGAATTGGAAATAGGTTGGGGTTTCCATTGGGTTTGAATGGTAGTTTAAATAAAATAATTTATTTAATTTGAATGTCTAGAAATAAATAAATGAATTTATTGAAAATAATTATGTTTAGAATTTAATAAAAATGAATGTATCAATACGCGTAACCGTTTGATTTATTATTAAAGTGGGGGAAAACAAATAATTAATTTTATTAATTAATTATATAATAATTAATTAAAATATTTAATTATTTAAGTGACTAAAAGAAATAAAAATGATTTGGAAAGATTTATATATAAAACTTTTATATTTGATTGAGAGAATCATGATTTAAATAATATTACATAAATATTATTTAATCCAATAATTATTTAGTGATTTTAACCATATTTAAGTCTATTTTTATAAGAAATTAAACTAGTTATATTATTTATTTAAAACAATTAATAAAATAAATAAATAAAATGTTAAGATAAATTTCAAAAAATAATTAGGTGGTTTTAAAAATATTTAATGCTAATAAAAACATTTTTATAATTTTTAGAATTTTTTTTGTAATTTTTAAAGGCTTAAAAGGCCTTAGAAAAAAATGTGGGTGCCCAGGGTCGAACCCGGGACCTCATGGATTGCATATGAGTGGGAACCGGTGGACTATGGCATACAGCCGCGTTAGATCCCGGTTCCAATTGATTAAAAACACTAATCAATTGAACACCCCAAATCGAAGAAACCCTAAAACATGAATCGATCAAATTGAAGATCAAAACGAATCTGTTAATGATTAGATTCATAGGGCTTTTAATCCCCATGTAAAAACGAGTATGAAAACAATGTTTAATTACCACTTTCGAACCCAAATTGTTGAGGAACAGATGAGAACAGGTCGCGGCTAATGTCCGATCTTGAATCGTTGTGTGTATGTGTGTTTGATCAAATTGAAGTTACAGAGAGTTTGGGTAAGTGTATAGGAGTGTTTGCCCTCTATTTAGGGGTTAATTTGGGGTTAAAATACTCGAACGGTTCCAACTTGGTTGTAGAATAATCGGGTCGATTTTGTATGTATTTGGACTGGTTTTTATGTTAAATTGATGCTCCGATTGTTAATATAATTGTGTTTATGTGATCCGAATTTTAATTATTTTGAGGCCATGAGTTCGAATCTTCCTTGTGATACGGTTGGGGATGTTTAGTTGGGTTAAAACCGATTTAGTTTGGGAGTTTTGGCTTCGCCGGAGGGTCGCGGGAGGTGATGGCCGAAGAACAGGAGTGCGACGGGGTGGGGGCTGGGATTAAAAGAGAATTACACATTTGGTCCCTGTGGTTTTGAATTTAATATTTTATGCTTGAAACTTTAGTTTTAAGTTTCATAAATTACACAATCACCCCATGCACTTAATTTGTTCTAATTTCCAACCATTTTTAAATTTAAACATTTTTTTATAAGTCATTATTATTATTATATTATTATTATTATTATTATTATTATTATTATATTATTATTATTATTATTATTATTATTATTATTTTTACCATTATTATTATATTATTATTAATTCATTATTAATATAGTAATAATAATATCATTATTATTAGTATAATAACAATTATTTTTAGGATTTAACAAAGTTAACCTTTATTTAACGAAAATTCGCGATGTTACGTTAAAGCAGGCTTTAAGCAGTGTGGGAGGGAGGTGTTAGGTTTAGATGGTTGTTTCATGAAAGGCCCTTTCCCTGGTCAGATTCTAACAGCAGTGGGTGTTGATGCTAATAATGGGATCTATCCAGTAGCTTTTGCAATAGTTGAAGCAGAATCATGCAGTTCATGGACTTGGTTCTTAGAGTTGCTTGGTGCTGACCTAGATCTTTGCAGCCAATCAAATTTCACATTCTTGAGTGATAGACAAAAGGTACTAAGAGCTTATTTTATTTTAATTATGGTACTTGAATGTAATGCTATTGTTATTTTGTAGGGCATCATACCTGCTATCAAGAAGGTGTATCCTTGTGCTGAGCATAGGTATTGCCTTAGGCATATACATGAGAATATGAAAACAAAATGGAGAGGCAACTATTCAAAGAATGCTATGGAAAGCAGCAAGTACAACAACCATTCCACAGTTTAACAAACACATGGATGATATCAGAAACCAAGATCAATCATTACACAAATGGCTGCAAGAAATACCACCATTCATTGGGCAAGATCCCATTTTAGTGGTAAGTTTACTTATTATAAGAACTGAATTCCTACTATTTGTACAAGTGATTAATTGTAACAACTTGTATTTTTGGTTAACTAAGAGTTAATTTCATTAAATTCTTGTAAGGGCTATTATTGGCATTTATGAAACTTATGGGCTATTCATATTTATTACTTAGTTATCATTTAAATTATGAAAGTTAATAAATTTAAAATATTAAATTGTACAGTAATAATAACCATAATAATAATAACATTAATAATAATAATAATAATATACATACTAATAATAATAATGATAAAATAATAATCATATTAAGGGTAATCTTGTGAATAAATACAAATAATATAAGTTTCATTATTTTAACACTTGTAAATAATAAGTTTTTTTTACATAAAATGTTGCCACTTTAAAACTCCAAGGACCAAGCTGTAATTTAATTAAAACTAAAACTGAAGTTTTGTAAACAAATTAAACAAAACCTAAACTACAGGGACTAAAGGTGTAATTCGTTAAAAAAAACCAAACCCCCACCCTCTCTCACCCGTAAATCCGGCAGCCAAGCCGGCGAAGCCCCGGGGGCCTCCGGCCACCTCAAAATCACCTCAAAACTTAACCTTAATGCCCGAAAATGAACCCCACGCGATTCGCGAACCTGATTCGAACGTGGGTACATGTTTTAAATCAACAATAACTGTAAATAACACCACAATAAACCCGAAATCGATTACTCCCGAAAGGTGAAACCGATTCTATACTTTAAACTCAGTAATCATCAAATTAATTGGTCATAAACGTTTGGTTAATCAATTCTAACGTAATGAGGTGATTAATTTCACCTGAAACTACATTAAAACTAATCAATCCTAACCGAAACTCCCGACACAAACGATGTAGCCGTTGGGTATGCAATCAAACGAATTCAACCTATAAATTAGAGGGCTTTTACTCTAATCGGTTTACTAAACTCTTTGCACCTTCAATTTCATCAAAAACACACACACACCATCAATTCAAGTCAAGAACAGCCGCGATTTGGGTCGAACCATTACACATCGAATCTCAAACGATTGCAGGTAATAATATTAGGGCTACTACTCGATTTTACATGAGAATCGAAAGCCCTATAGTTAATTTGGTTAACAACATCGAATTGATGTTCAATTTGATTCAAAACAATCTAGGGTTCTTGGATTTGGAGGTTTCTCGTATGGTTATGTTTTAAGATTTTAAAACCATGACTTAGCACGGCAAATGCCCTTAGTTCACTGGTAACACACCTGCCCCTTGAACAGGAGGTCCCCTGCTCGAATCCGGGGCACCTCATGTTTTGGTTTTAAGGCTTTTTAGCCTTTAAATTAAATCCAGATTTTTAAAAAATTTATAAAAATCAATTTATGAACTTATAAATTTTTAGAGATACTATATTATTTTCTGCAAATTTATTTTATAAAAATATCTTAGTATTATTAAATATTTTAGACAAATAACATACTTAGTTTATTTTTCTTTTCATAAAATAGACTTTAAATAATGGTTTAAATCACTAAATAATCATTTGTTCAACAGTTATCTATATATATATTTTAAATGATGATTATTTACAAAAAAAAAATTATTATAAAAGTTATTTCAAACTTATAAAATTACAAAAGATTTCTATCGCGTTCCTTTATACTAAATGCTTAATAACGTGCTTCATTCTTATGGAATTAAGAACGTAATCAATTATTTTATTTAATTTGGTTAATAAAACCCCCAAACATCAAATTGAACCCTAGTCCTCGTGATTCGTTAAAATCATTACAATAGAAACTTAAATCTCGTAAAAACATATATTTTAGGTGCATTGTGAAGGACTACGTTGAAACGACGCTCGTTATTATTTTCTTATTAATCATCCAATATATACTTATTTGATCATGTGAGTATTTCCATACCCCTTTTTCTTATTTTCACACCTTGGGGTGAAACATGTTAACTTATATCCTTGTACTTGTAAACTTATTTGAGACTTGTAAACTCTATGGCAAATTCATCATGTAAAGTTGTGGTTAGTTGAACTTTCGTGGTTACCATGTTATGGCATTATATGTACAATCATTAACTATTGCTAGCCCAGCGACGTCATAGATCTATGGGTAAGACAAGCCTGCTTGGTTAATCCAAGTACACTTAGCTGATCGTATATACTTTTAACGTTAATAAAATATTAACGTCGTTTGATACTTGTAAAACATTATCGAGGTTTGATTGTTGCATTGTTCATAACATCCCTAATCACTATATTCACTAACTTATAACTTGAATTGCCATCTTTATATATTTATGTATTGAAAACTATGGAATGCTCACCAATATTTTTATGTTGACCTTTTATTTTAACATGTTTCAGGAAACCCTCAAGCTTGATTTCTACTCTCTGAAGCTTACACGTCTAGGAATGGACCTAGATAAATAAATAAAATAAAACGACTTTTATGCTTATTTTAATTTCTTTGAGACTTATGGTTGTAGTGATACAATTGGAACTTATGATTAATATTTTTGGGTTATTAATAGTGTTATGTGGCTGTGAACGATCTTAACCCTCACACCTCGACGTTTCCGCCGTCAAGGTTGGGGTGTGACAGATTGGTATCAGAGCCCATAACTATAGGGATTTAGGTTATTAGAAATGGTGACCTAGACTATAGCATATGCATGAACCTTATAGAATATATTTCTATCTTGTAAATTATATGGTTTGCATGCTACATAATGCTATGTCTCCTTATGTGCAATTTGATGCCTTAGCATAGGATTGCCTAAACATTGCTACATGTCTCCCAAAACTTATATTTGACTCTTTGACTCTCCCCGAACATAAATGTTCTTAGTCTTACTCTCGACGACACGTGGAATCGTATACTTTTGCTTATGACTTGGATCTTTAGACGTTATGTCTAATCTATATAAATCTCATCAAGGTTTTGATTTCATGAACCTAAGAAATATTGTGTGACACATAGACACCTGTATTCTGGATTTCCTGGCAAAAGGCCTTCGGGCTAAGACAAGCATTTCGCATAAATCCTACGGGACCAGTCATGCTTAACTGGGGATTTCTGGGATGAGTGATAAACTATGGTCAATATACACAAATTTCTAAGGCAAATGGGTCAATTCACCTTGACGTGTCAACGTTTCCAAATGGTAATGCGTTACCCAAATGGAATCATTCTGTGTACCTTACAACCCTTAGCTTGTCTTTGTCTAAACTACTATCCTTTGTTATTCTCATTCCTGTAACTAACTCATTTTTGTATATCTAGCATGTCTTCATCATGGAAAGCGTGGAAATTCCGACCGAAAACTTGCAGCAATGATAGCCCGACAAATGGCTGCTGTGCCCCCAACCATGGTTGCTGAGCTTAATAGCACCCTAATGGCTAATAGCAACAACAACACTAGTAGGAACAATAGTGGTGCTCATGGAGAGAATAATAACAATCAACAAGGGAACACCCGTACTTGCACTTTCAAACACTTCAACTCGTGCAAACCCACTAGTTTTAGTGGAAAAGAAGGAGCCACTGGACTCCTCGAGTGGTTTGAAAGTATGGAGAACACCTTATCGTTAGCGAGTGCCCTGATGAGTTCAAAGTTCGCTATGCTACAAGTGTCCTTCAACAACGGGCACTAACATGGTGGAATAGTGAAAAGAAAAACCGTGGAACTGAGGTTGCTTTGGCGTTGCCTGGGAAGAATTTAAGGATATCATGATCCAAAAGTTTTGCCCGAGGAGCGAGTTGCAAAAGCTGGAGGAGGAGTTCTGGAACCTCAAACAGGATGGTGGGAATCATTTGGCTTATTCCACCCGACATCATGAATTGAGTATGCTTCTACCACACATGGTAGACACCGTGCCCCGTAACATTGAAAAATTCATCAAGGGTACCACCTCAAATTCAAGATGACGTGGTGGGTAGTAGGCCCACAACTTTGGAGGAGGCAATTACTATCACAGCGCAGCTCACTGAGAATCATATTAGAGCTGGCACTATGTCGGCAAAGGGTTCAAAGTCTACTGCGAAGGCGACGCCCGAGGCAACAAAGGAGGTAAAGGCCGAGTCGTCTTCCCAAAGCAAGAAGCGTAAGTTCACACCAACACGCAACTACGCTGTGACCACTCCAAATGCTCCTCAAAAACAAATGGTGGTTGCAAATCAAGCTCCTATGGCTAAAGCTTATGCTGGTCCACATCCTATGTGTAACACGTGCAAGTACCATCATTCAAGCTACATTCCATGCCGAGTCTGCTGATTATGTGGGAAGTATGGACACTTGTGGCTACTTGTCTTCGTGCGCCAAACAACCCTGCGATGCTTACCAACCGAACCTGCTATAACTGTGGCGAGCCTGGTCATATTCGCCCGCAATGTCCTCGCAATGCGGGAACTGTGCCACCGGCTCGTGGAAGGGCTTTCAACATCAGTGTCAATCAAGCTCAAGCCAACAACGACGTGGTGAATGGTACGCGTTTGAACTCCTTTTAAATTTCTTGTCTTATAAATATTCCTACCTTTGTGTTCATCATACCAATAATAAGTTATTATCAAACAGGTATGTATCTTGTAAATAGTCAGCATCTGTATTGTTTGATTGGTGTGGGATAAGAGTTTCATGTCGTTGGAATTCGAGCTATACTTTCTAAATCGCGTGTTAATCTGGAAAGATCCTTCATGGTCGAAGTCGCCGATGGAAAATCTATTGTCATTGACGTCGTAATACGTGATTGCACCTTAAGCCTTAACGAACACGAGTTCTCCATCGACCTCATTCCTATGCAACTGGGAAGCTTTGATGTTATTATCGGCATGGATTGGTTAGCCAAACATCGTGCGGAAATTTTATGTTTCGAGAACTGCATCCGAATTCCCTTACCGACTGGTGATACCTTAAAGGTCTTTGGGGAGAAACCATCCCAAGGACTCAAACTTATGTCTTGTATCAAGGCCCGCAAGTGCTTAAGCAAAAACTACATGGCTTTCATGGCATATGTAGTTAATACGAAAGCCAAGGGTAAGGAATTAAAAGATATTCGTGTCGTGTAGGATTTTCCTGAGGTTTTTCCTGAGGATCTTAAAGGGCTACCTCCCGTGCGAGAAGTTGAGTTCAAGATTTACTTAATCCCTGGTGCAAACCTTGTGGCTAAATCGCCTTATCGTCTTGCACCGTCTGAGATGCAAGAACTAGCTAGCCAACTGCAAGAGTTGACCGATAAGGGTTTCATTCGCCCTAGTTCATCACCGTGGGGTGCACCTGTCCTGTTTGTGAGAAGAAGGATGGTTCATTTCGTATGTGCATCGACTACCGAGAACTCAACAAGCTTACTATCAAAAACCGATACCCTCTCCCTCGAATCGATGATCTTTTCGACCAACTCCAAGGAGCAACTCAATTCTCAAAGATCGATCTACGTTCTGGGTATCATCAACTACGTGTTCACGATAATGACATTTCAAAGACTGCTTTTCGTACTCGATATGGACACTACGAGTTCATGGTTATGCCTTTTGGCTTGACCAATGCACCTGCCGTGTTCATGGATCTCATGAATCGAGTATGTAAACCGTATTTGGATAAGTTTGTGATCGTGTTCATTGATGACATTCTTATTTATTCCAAGACGAAAATCGATCACGAGACGCACTTGCGACAAGTTCTTGGACTTTTGAAGAAGGAGCAATTATACGCCAAGTTTTCCAAGTGTGAATTCTGGTTAGAAGAGGTTCAATTCTTAGGGCATGTGGTGAATAGCCAAGGAATTCACGTTGATCCTGCAAAAATTGAAGCCGTGAAAAATTGGTGTGTTCCCACAACCCCAACCGAAGTTCGTTCTTTTCTGGGCTTAGCGGGATATTACCGTAGGTTCATAGCAAATTTCTCGAAGATTGCTAAACCATTAACGGCGCTAACCCAAAAGAATCGACGCTTTGAATGGGGACCCGAACAAGAAGAGGCTTTCGAGACGTTAAAGCGCAAGTTGTGTAACGCTCCTATTCTCACACTCCCCGATGGAAATGACGACTTTACCGTGTACTGTGATGCCTCTAATCAAGGCCTTGGTTGTGTTCTCATGCAACGAGGCAAAGGCATAGCATACGCATCGAGGCAATTGAAGGTTCATGAAGTGAACTACACTACCCATGATCATGAACTTGGTGCTGTAGTTTTTGCTCTGAAGATTTGGCGACACTACCTTTATGGACGCAATGCATAGTCTACACCGATCATAAGAGTCTCCAACACGTGTTCAACCAAAAGGATCTCAACATGAGATAAAGACGTTGGATCGAGTTGATCAACGACTACGACTGTGACATTCGCTATCATCCTGGAAGGCGAATGTTGTAGCCGACGCGCTGAGTCACAAGGTCCACAACAACTCTCTCGCTTCAAGAAGTCCGAGATCGAAGGCAATGGCTTGACGCTTTAAGGGAATTTGATACCGAGGTTCATGTGGATGTTAACGAGGCTACTATCATTCTCCAAAATATAAGGATTGATAGTGATCTCGAGTTATGCATTCGCAAGGCTCAACAAGCGGCATTAACCGACGAAGGAAAAGATGAAGATTTGGTGTCTAACGTTCGGTCACACTGGAGACAAAACCGAACGGATTGTGGTACTTTTTGAATCGACTTTGGATCCCTAATCGTGATAATCTTCGTCACTTCATTATGAACGAAGCTCATCAAACCCGATATTCTATTCATCCTGGCTCTGATAAGATGTACATGGACTTGCGTAGTCAATATGGTGGCCTGGAATGAAAAAAGATATCGCGACTTATGTTTCCAAGTGTCTCACGTGTGCAAGAGTCAAAGCCGAGCATCAACGACCAAGTGGTTTACTTGAACAACCCGAAATACCTATATGGAAATGGGAGCATATATCCATGGATTTCATAACCAAGTTACCTCGTACTCCGCGTGGCCATGATAGTATATGGGTGATTGTCGACCGTTTGACCAAAACGGCACACTTCATACCAATACGAGACACTTACAAAGTTTCAAGACTGGCCCGCATCTACATTGACGAAATTGTGAGTCGTCATGGCATACCGTTGCACATCATATCCGACCGCGACGCTCGTTTCACTTCGCACTTTTGGTCGTCTATGCAAGAACTCTTGGGTACTCAATTGGATTTAAGTACGGCTTACCATCCTCAAACTGATGGTCAAACCGAACGAACAATCCAAACCCTCGAGGATTTGCTACGACTATGTGTCCTTGACTTTAGTGGTGATTGGGATACGCATTTACCGCTCGCGGAATTTTCGTATAACAATAGTTATCACTCGAGTATCAAGATGGCACCGTTCGAAGCACTTTATGGTCGTAAATTCCGGTCACCGATCTGTTGGACTGACATTGGGGAAAATCTCATCACTGGTCCTGAACTTATCCAAGAAACGACCGATAAAGTTTCTAAAATTCGAAATAACCTTGAGGTGGCTAGGAGTCGCCAAAAGAGTTATGTCGATAAAAGACGCAAACCGTTGGGAGTTTCAAGTCGACGACCTGGTTCTTCTTAAGGTCTCTCCATGGAAGGGTGTTGTACGTTTGGGAAGAAGGGTAAGTTAGCCCCACGCTTTGTAGGACCTTTTAAGATTCTGAAAAGAATTTGGGAAAGTGGCTTACAAACTGGAACTACCTTCTGAACTTAGTGGAGTTCATCCTGTGTTCCATGTCTCAAACCTGAGAAAGTGTTTGGCAGACGATAATCTGCATGTTCCACTGGAAGACATCCAGATCGACGAGTCATTGCACTTTGTTGAGAAACCTGTTGAAATTATGGATAGCATTATGAAGAAAACGAGAACCACAACTACTCCAATTGTCAAGGTTCGATGGGAGAATAAGTGTGGAGCTGAGTTCACTTGGGAACGTGAGCACATATAAAGAAGAAGTATCCGCATTTACGTATAGTTTTGTTCTTAATTTCGGGACGAAATTGTTTTAAGTTGGGAAGACTGTAACATCTTGTATTTTTGGTTAACTAAGAGTTAATTTCATTAAATTCTTGTAAGGGCTATTATTGGCATTTATGAAACTTATGGGCTATTCATATTTATTACTTACTTATCATTTAAATTATGAAAGTTAATAAATTTAAAATATTAAATTGTACAGTAATAATAACCATAATAATAAAACATAATAATAATAATAATATACTAATAATAACAATGATAAAAATAATAATCATATTAGGGTAATCTTGTGAATAAATACAAATAATATAAGTTTCATTATTTTAACACTTGCAAATAATAAGTTTTTTTTACATAAAATGTTGCCACTTTAAAACTCCAAGGACCAAGCTGTAATTTAATTAAAACTAAAACTGAAGTTTTGAAAACAAATTAAACAAACCCTAAACTACAGGGACTAAAGGTGTAATTCGTTAAAAAAATCCAAACCCCCCCCCTTCTCTCACCTGTAAATCCGGCAGCCAAGCCGGCGAAGCCCCGGCGGGCCTCCGGCCACCTCAAAATCACCTCAAAACTTAACCTTAATGCCCGAAAATGAACCCCACGCGATTCGCGAACCTAATTCGAACATGGGTACATGTTTTAAATAAACAATAACTGTAAATAACACCACAATAAACCCGAAATCGATTACTCCCGAAAGGTGAAACCGATTCTATACTTTAAACTCAGTAATCATCAAATTAATTGGTCATAAACGTTTGGTTAATCAATTCTAACGTAATGAGGTGATTAATTTCACCTGAAACTACATTAAAACTAATCAATCCTAACCGAAACTCCCGACACAAACGATGTAGCCGTTGGGTATGCAATCAAACGAATTCAACCTATAAATTAGAGGGCTTTTACTCTAATCGGGTTTACTAAACTCTTTGCACCTTCAATTTCATCAAAAACACACACACACATCAAATTCAAGTCAAGAACAGTCGCGATTTGGGTCGAACCATTACACATCGAATCTCAAACGATTGCAGGTAATAATATTAGGGCTACTACTCGATTTTACATGAGAATCGAAAGCCCTATAGTTAATTTGGTTAACAACATCGAATTGATGTTCAATTTGATTCAAGAACAATCTAGGGTTCTTGGATTTGGAGGTGTCTCGTATGGTTATGTTTTAAGATTTTAAAACCATGACTTAGCACGGCAAATGCCCTTAGTTCACTGGTAACACACCCGCCCCTTGAACAGGAGGTCCCCTGCTCGAATCCGGGGCACCTCATGTTTGGTTTTAAGGCTTTTTAGCCTTAAATTAAATCCAGATTTTTTTAAAAAATTTATAAAAATCAATTTATGAACTTATAAATTTTTAGAGATACTATATTATTTTCTGCAAATTTATTTTATAAATTTTTAGAGATACTATATTATTTTCTGCAAATTTATTTTATAAAAATATCTTAGTATTATTAAATATTTTAGACAAATAACATACTTAGTTTATTTTTCTTTTCATAAAATACTTTAAATAACGGTTTAAATCACTAAATAATCATTTGTTCAACAGTTATCTATATATATATTTTAAATGATGATTATTTATAAAAAAAAATATTATTAAAAGTTATTTCAAACTTATAAAATTACAAAAGATTTCTATCGCGTTCCTTTATACTAAAATGCTTAATAATGTGCTTCATTCTTATGGAATTAAGAACGTAATCAATTATTTTATTTAATTTGGTTAATAAAACCCCCAAACATCAAATTGAACCCTAGTCCTCGTTGATTCGTTAAAATCATTACAATAGAAACTTAAATCTCGTAAAAACATATATTTTAGGTGCATTGTGAAGGACTACGTTGAAACGACGCTCGTTATTATTTTCTTATTAATCATCCAATATATACTTTTTGATCATGTGAGTATTTCCATACCCCTTTTTCTTATTTTCACACTTTGGAGTGAAACATGTTAACTTATATCCTTGTACTTGTAAACTTATTTGAGACTTGTAAACTCTATGGCAAATTCATCATGTAAAGTTGTGGTTAGTTGAACTTTCGTGGTTACCATGTTATGGCATTATATGTACAATCATTAACTATTGCTAGCCCAGCGACGTCATAGATCTATGGGTAAGACAAGCCTGCTTGGTTAATCCAAGTACACTTAGCTGATCGTATATACTTTTAACGTTAATAAAATATTAACATCGTTTGATACTTGTAAAACATTGTCAAGGTTTGATTGTTGCATTGTTCATAACATCCCTAATCACTATATTCACTAACTTATAACTTGAATTGCCATCTTTTATATATTATGTATTGAAAACTATGGAATGCTCACCAACATTTTTATGTTGACCTTTTATTTTTAACATGTTTCAGGAAACCTTCAAGCTTGATTTCTACTCTCTGAAGCTTACACGTCTAGGAATGAACCTAGATAAATAATAAATAAAAACGACTTGTTATGCTTATTTTAATTTCTTTGAGACTTATGGTTGTAATGATACAATTGGAACTTATGATTAATATGTATTTGGGTTATTAATAGCGTTATGTGGCTGTGAACGATCTTAACCCTCACACCTCGACGTTTCCGCCGTCAAGGTTGGGGTGTGACATTAATGACTGGTTTCAATGACAGGGAGGTCTACGTGTGATGTTCTACTTAATAATTTGTGTGAGGTTTTTAACAAACAGCTCATAGGAGGCAGAGACAAACCCATCATTCCTTGCTTGGAGTACATAAGAGAGTATCTGATGAGATGAATTGGGGTGGTGAACAGGTTGATTGTAGGTGTGATGGTCCATTGACACCCACAGCAACTAAGACATTCAACCAAATTAAAACAGAAGCATCACAGTATAATGTAATGTGGAATGAGCAAAGCAAATACCAAGTGAGTGGACCTTGGAATGATCAGTGTGTTATGGATGTGAGTGCCAAGACTTGCTCTTGCAGAAAATGGGAATTAACAGGCATGCCTTGCAAGCATGCTGTAGCTGTTAACTGGGATATGAGAGTGAATGGGATAGATGTTAGAATACCTGAGTCTTGGGTAGATGAGGTATATTGGCTGAGCACATGGAAGAAAGTTTATAAGAACACCATTGACCCAATCAATGGCAAAGACATGTGGACTCCATCAGCTTGCCCTACTTCATTGTTACCACCCAAACATCACATCCAAATAAGAAGGCCCAAGAAAGCTAGAAAAAAATCAATTGAAGAGTTGTCACAAACAATAAGTGCTGGTGGGAAGATGACCAAGAAGGGTAAGCCTGTTACTTGTACACTATGTAATCAAAAGGGTCACAACAAAGGGGTTGCAAATTAAAAACTGCTTCAACAACAACATAAGATGCAAATCAAGTGTAGTGTTTGGCCTTGGTTATTTGGTTTGTAGAAGTGTAGGGTTCAGTGTTTAAGGATGTTTGTAGTTGTTGGTATTGAACAATGTGTGGTTGGAATGTTTGTAACTGGTCATTAGAACCATTACTTTTGGGATTAATATTAGCAGTACTCTACTTATTTCACTTTATATTCTATAATTTGTAAATGATCATTACAAGCACTTGTATGTTAACAGTACATAAATATATTACCAATTCAAGAAACAAAGTAACATACAATGTAAAGTCAAATACATTTCCATTACACCAACAAAAGTAACAATACATAGTTATCATTCAACCAAAAGCTTGACCATTACACCAATTAAGGTCAACTGGAAAAGAAATACATAAAAAACAACATCCAACTTATGAAACCACTAACTTAAGCCTTCAATTTTCAGCAGCCTTGTGGTTGATTTTTCTAAGTAACCCCGGTACAATAACATTACAACTATCACAGAAAGGAGGATCAGCCCAGGCTACAAAACTACATACCTGCAATTGCAGAAAGGGAGTTAGGGCAAGACAAAAAATTAAAAAACAGATGAATTACCTTGCGTGAACAACAGTGAACCTTCGACCAGGGTTTGCAGACGTCCAAGAGGTTCGAATCGTAGTAGGCGCACCACATTTACAGATCACCATGGTGGTGATGTGAACAACAACGAACACAGGACGGAAAAGAAGATTAAATCGAAGTACGTATGATTTGGGGGTTTTAAAATGCATAGAGGGTTGGAAAAGACGAAAACCCCCTCACGTGAGGGGCACGTGCATGTACTTAACAGATTTTATTAACGGCGTTAGGGTTAGGAACTAAATTCGTTATAAACATAAACCATAGGGCACGATTTGATCAAAGATTCCTTTTTGGACTGAACTAGTAAATTCTCCAAAACCTCAGGGACCAAAACAGAAATTTACTCTTACCAAAATGACCAATTGACCAAATCGAATACCAAAATAACCGGTCAAATTTGAAGTTTAAAAAAAAAGCAACCAATCGGAGCCCGCCACGTGTCATCCCTCGCTGACGTGGCGAGGGATTATGGGAATCCCTCGCCCAAAAAAGCGTGCCCGGCGAGGATATGACATAATCCCTCGCCCACGTAGAACCCTCGCTGACGTGTCTTTGAACCCTCATTGAGTCAACGAGGGATTATGAGAAGCCCGCGCCCATAATTACGAAAATACCCCCCTCGCCCAAAATTAATTTTTTTAATTTAAAAAATTCGGGTTTTTTAATTATTTATTTTTTTTAATACTTAAAAGTTTTAATTTAATTTTATTTTGCCATATATATCGTGTTTACCCTTAACAAATCTTACATTCTTCTCTAACATTTTTTCTTAAATTCATTGAAGAATATCTACTATTAAAAAGTAAATGTGTTAGAGATGTTTTTAGTTTATCTAGAAAAATATATTGATTCTTATTTTTATTTTTAAATTATTAAAAAAATTGTAAGGAACCCTCGCTGACTAGGCGAGACAATGGTCAAATCCCTCGCCTCGTTTCACGCGCTCCTCGCTGACAAGACTTGCCCCTCGCATGACTGGACTTGCCCCTCGCCTGACAATACATCCCCCTCACCTTAGGAGAAAAACCTCACTGACTGCTAGGCTCTTTCCTCGCTCTCGGGGAACGTACCCTCGCTGACTCGACGAGGTGCTTGTCACATCCCTCGCTTAGGGGTTTCTGTCCCTCGCCAACCTTATTTTATTTTAATTTTTTTCTTTTCCTTTTAATAAAATTTATTTACACATGGACGAGATAATGCCACGTGGGCGAGGAGAAGTCTTGCCACATGGGCGAGGGATCATGACTTTTCCTCGCTGTGGGCGAGGGTCAAAGTCAAATGTATAATTTCGTAATTCCAGAAGTCAATGGTTATTTGTTAAGTTGATTCGGTCAAATGGTTAATTTTGTAATTTTCCCTTAATCTTTTATAAAGGTTAGATGGGTGACTGTGATAATAATATAGCCGGAATATAGGATGTAAATATTACGAAAGAAAAAAAATTATTGTAATTTTTTTATATATTTAAATTAAAATGAATAAAATAGTTGTTTTTTATGGTGTGAGTTTTTCTAAAAAAAAAGATTAACGTAATAAAAAGTTATAAGCATTTAAAATCACGCGGAAAGTTGGTTTAAATGTTGGTTGATAACTATTTAGTTTCATGTGGTAGTTTAGTTCTAAGGGATTGTATAATGTGTTTAAAGCTTGTAATTGCTTAAATCTTAAATTATATAAGATTACATTTTTGTCCTTCTCGTATATATTATAATATATATATATATATATATACACACATATATATATATATATATATAATTAAAAATGAGTTTGTGGCACCTCCGCTTAAGAACGTCTTAAAGACAATCTACTACGGTTTTAAATCAACCCAAGAGTGTTCGAACTACTATCTACGTCCTACAATCACCCCCTCAGACCATGGCATGACATTCCACGATCATTGTTGTGGGGTGCCCACCTAATGTGTGTACCAGGAGAGGTTCAAACCCGGTATCTACTACAGAACCCAAGTGTCTTATCACAAAACCACCTTGAAGTGATTATAAAATTAGTGTCTTACCACTAGGGCACCTTGAAGTCAGTGGCAGAGGATAGTGTTAATTTAGTCAGCTAGTGTAAATTTTTATATAAACATCAAGTTCACCCATCTTTACAAAAAATTAATTTCGGTCCCGCCCCCTTTACAGGAATGTTCAAGCTCCGCCACTACTTGAAGTATTATGAAATTAATTCATAGATACATAACCGATAAATTATTATAATATGTTCAAAGTAAGTTCAACTTTGTAACGAAATAAAATAGAAAATCTGTTTGATGTTACTTATTTTCAATGTCGATGGTAATACTATAAGCTAATGATAATGTATGATAACTAGTGGTATTCATTTTCGCGCGTTGCGCTAGTTTTCTTTCCGTTTAATAAAGTCTACGAGCTAGATTGTAGTTACAACATAGTTTGTAGTTACAACATGGTGTTTATGATTTACAAAAAAATATAGAGGTTACATGCATAAGAACAGGAGCTGTTTTGGTAGTTCTGTAGAGATGCTATAAATGGGAGTTGCTAGCTAAGCTGATAATCTGGCTGCAAAAGCATTCTGCGTTCTTGTAGCGGCTCAAAAAGATATGTTGTTGCTCTAAAAGAATGATGCACTAATGGGTAATCAGGATATCTTTGCCCTTTATCAAATCACTTCTTCCCCTGTATATAATTTATGTTTTTGAGTGGATCGAGTTTACAAATGCCTCAATTTACAAAGCAAAATTCATAGTATATAAAACACATAACAATTAAGAAGCAGTACATGGTAATCTGAGAATGAAACACTTCGTATGCAAAAGCAAAATAGAAACAATAAATAACAAACAAACAATAAACAATCATAAACAACATTTTAGTTATAATATTATGAAATGAAAAGGTTATAATACCAAAAAACAGGACATGCACTTAATAAAAACAGAATTGACATATACACTTGACCTCTGTCATGCTGCAAGAACTAACTTTTAATAGTGTGCGCAACAGCAAAAAAACTAACGTACCCAGCATAGGTCCCAACTTCGAAACAAAATTCAAAGCTCAACCCAATAGTTTTCACTAAATGGAGAACAATAATCAAGGAATCAAACATGTGTTTTGAATAATAATAACTACAGTATAAATCTTCATATAATTCCATGCATCTTTATTACTCAAAAATAGGATTAGAAAAATCATGACAAAACAGAGGGAGACATGTAAGGCCCACCTCTCTCAGGGAAGCCTCACATTGGTCATTCACAGCAAAACATCGAGTTAAAACAATCATTTACTCATATACGTATAAAAATAGAACTTTACACAAACAAACTTAATTTTTTCTGCGTATATATATAAATAAAAATTATAATTAAAATTAAAAAAAATCAAAATTATAGGAAACAACTATCATAGCTACATGCAGTGGTAAGAGAGATGCAAACATATTCTCTGGAATATTAAGCAATACTCACAGATAATCAAGAAGTGGCAGACATGATACACATGCATATCTGTAGAAATAAACACTAACTCAACATTGCAAAAATTAAATTCATTCATGTCAGACATTTGGGTCAAAATAATGTCCCAAGTCAAGATATTCAGAACAAACCCATCCTTCATGATGAATCCATGAACCCAATAACCCATCCATGTTCAAAACCATTTTAACTAACAAACTACAATAATCTAAACGATAAAGAGATCAGAGCTTGATGTATGCTAATGAAATGTAATAAACAAAACAAAATGTATTGATAACTTATGCGTAACCAGTAACAGCCTAACGGGTAGCGACTTCGAAGAGGAAGTTATATATCACCTAATGATAGTGCACAAGGAAAGAAAGTAATGACACATTTGAAACTTCTACGGGCCTCGCATTTCAAGCATTAATTGATGTTAAAGAACAAAGCAACACATTTAGAAAGTGTCTAAAATCTTTCCATTATTAGTACAACAATAGCATATTTATCATAAATTTTGTAAACCTAAGAAACATCAAACAATGATTAATCACAAGCAACTAAGAAATCTAGGTCCAGTTAGCTAGTTATATAAAACCACAACCAAATGAGTCTGCAAACTCCTACAGGTGCACCCCATTGTTCATTAAACTCCATGAACAAGTGTACTTACTATTATAAACACTCGTAATCTAATATAAAAAGCCCCACGACCAATAGCATCACAAAAGCACCCTGCATATAAAATAACAGAAAAACAGAGCAACCCTAGTTTCATCAAAATGGCATTCATCAAGCTTTACGCGTGCATTCATCAAATCCACCAATACAGAACCGCAATTGCACATTCAAACACATGAAACCCCATAATAAACCCTAAACAACATATCCCTAAGTACCCCTAGGTCTAGGGTTACACTACATACACCATTTCATCCAATTCTAGGGCTTCCGAAACAATACCTGAATTCCGAAACCTCTGCAACAATTCCACCCTCACAAACCTTTCCCCTCACCTCTAACACCTCTCCTTCGATGCAACAAGCACCAATTTTCAATTTCAACCGAAATAAGCCCTAGAACAACAGGACACAATAACGTGTGATTGAACACACGTTTTTGAAATTGGAAACCCTAATTGGTGTTGAGATTATACATACCGATTATGCATACATTGTTGTATCTGTTGTATGATGATTTGTGTATGCAAATATGTTTGTTCTTGTTGTTGTTCTTCGAGCTCGACTTTCTCTCTCTTGAACTTTCTCTCTCTAGGATTTGTAAAAACTACTTCGTCGTCGTGTGTTGTGATAGTGGGCCGGGCCTCTGAAAGTGAAAATGATATTGGGCCGGGTTGCTTTAATGGTGATTGTTTGGTTTGACTTTTTTAGGAATCACTTGAAAAGATGGTTGCTCAATCTCTCATTTAATATGTCTATATTTAATCTTTGGTAAAATTACCAAAAGAGTAAATTTCTTTTTGTTCCTGAGGTTTTGGAAATTTACTAGTTCAGTCCAAATATGAATCTTTGATCAAATCGTGCCCTATGGTTTATGTTTTATAATGAATTCGGTCCTGACCCTAACGCCGTTCATAAATCTGTTAAGTACATGCACGTGCCCCTCACGTGAGGGGCTTTTCGTCTTTTCCACCCTCTATGCATTAAAACCCCCTTGAACTTAAAACCCTTCCACTCACATTGATCCTCTCGGAGATTTCATGAAGGCTTGACTGTAAATGTTGAAAAATCAGTGAAGGCGAACGATTTTGATGCAAGAATGGTGCTTACACTTTGGTTTCTTCGACCTACAGGTGAACGATTTGATCCCTACGCTACGTATGGAGACAACCCTACTTTATTCAGTTTGAAGATATTTCATGGGGGAGTTTTCATCACGGAACCAGCTACAACTTATGTGGATGGTAAGATCAACTATGTGGACATGATCGATGTGATGAATTCTCTGTTATCAAGGTAAATGCAATGGTCCAAGAGTTAGGTTATCCTAAAGATCAAATAATGTTTTATCATTATAAGGTTCCTGATATGAACTTAGAATTTGGTATTAGAGCACTAGGAACTGATCAAGATGTCATATCTATGTTGCAATATGTTGAACGTTTTAAGATCATTGAGGTGTATATAGAACATTGGGTATCAAAACTCAATGTATTTGACAAGTCCCCTAGTAAAGTTAAAATTTGCGAATTAGAACCTCCTGATACAAGTTCTAGTCAGCCTAAACCATCCAAACTGAAACCCTTAAGAAAAGCTTGTAGAAAGCTACCACTTCTAACTTTGAATGAGGGTTCAATTGTGAATGAGCAGAATGTGTGTTCAAATGTGAATGTGCAAGATGGGGGATTAAGTGGGGGTCCAAATACGAATGAGCAGGGTGAGGTTCAAAATCAGGTTGAGTAGGGTGAGGGTCCAATTATGAATGAGCAGGTGAGGGTGAAAATACTACAGAGCAGGGCGAGGGTCCAATCATGAATGAGCAGGGTGAAGGTGAAACAACTACAGAGCAGGGTGAGGGTCAAACAACTACAGAGCAGGGTGAGGGTCAAAGTATGAATGACCTGGGTGAGGGTCCAAATGAACAATTTTTTATGGATTTTGATGTGTGCTAGACTATACTAAAATAAACTAACAAATAAAACTCTAACTAACACTAAAAAGCTTTAAATTTATAAAACTAAGACTCGATCCTAAGCAACACAATCGGCAGTGTACCGGTCGACTGCAGAATAGCTATTAAGTCTGAGTTATCGAACCCAAAGACTTTTGTATGGAAAACGAAAACTAAACTTACCTAAGACTCGACTAAATACTAAGTGAAGTAAAATAGGGGGTTTGTTTTTAAATTGCTTTAGAAAGAACTGAAAACAGGACAGACACAGGGAAAAGACTAGAATTGAGTTCGGATGATTAAAAACACTACCTAGGCAGAATCCTATACACGTTTTGGCTGTTCTTCTAACGGTTTTGGAAAGACTTGTGTAACCGGGATCTAGAGATGCTAACTTAAAAGGAACCTAGAGAAACCTCGACACTTTCAAGGAAAGCAACTAGATAGACCTAATAAGCCGATAAAACACCGTTTGTGGATTACCCTCACAGGTTCTCCAAGAGAGCTAATAACACACCCGATAGACACTCTACCTCACGGCGTGAGTGTCACAATACCTAAAGGCAAGGGGATAGATCTGGAATGCCTAATCAGACTCAGGAAACTATGATATGAGCGGGAAACTAGACTGAACTCCTCACAGAGACTCTAACCTAGCAATCAATCACACAAGATAACCTGATAACCTATTAACCTCACAGTATTAAGATTAGTTGCATATTTGATTAGTCCAATTCAAGATCAATTACTTCAATGATTCAATACGTCTATCAAATCATCTAAAAACCGCAAACACAAGGCAAACGATCTAGCATGCATCCTTATATGACAGACAATCACCAAGACACATGGAAGCAATAAATCAATCACAAGAACAGATCTAAATACACATCCACAACTGATCATGCAAACCAAATCATTATCATTAACTTTTAAACACAAGTACAATCCAAAAACCGAAAGAATACTAAACTAAACAATATATTCATCAAACTTAGGTAGCTACAGAAGTTTAGCCAAGAAACATGTTCATAACCGTAGCAAAACTAATAGGAGAAGTCATTGATTACAAAGAATGAAAACTAAGAAGAGAAACGTAAAAGCGAGACGATTAAGCCTTCGATTCTTCAATTCCTAGCTCCAAACCTTCAATCCTTTGCTTCTAAGCTCCTGGAAATCGCCTCCCTTCGTCCTCAGCCGTCCCAATGCCGTCCAAAAGTCCAGAATATTGCGAATTAGTGTTTTGGTTTGATTTTAAACATTTTTGCCGACAATCGCACCCGTCGCATATCGCGACGGGTTTTCAGACCTCTCGCGCGTAACGCGAGGCTTTGCGCAACCCGACAAAATAGTCGGGTGGCCTTTCGGGTAATAAAGTGGATCTATCAGGGGTAATTTGGTCATTTCGCAGGTAATTCCACCTCTCGCGTATCGCGAGGGTTCCTCTCAATCACGGCGCGTAGCGTGAGAGGAAGAAATTCAGATTTTTTAATTGTTTTTAATTCCCGATCCACTCGGCTCGATCCCGGCACCTCGTTAACTCACGCTTAAGCTCCAAATGCTTCCTTTATGCCTGGGATCCTGTCAAACACACAAAATATCAAAAGATACGAATTCCAGACAAAAACGAATATAAACAATGCAAATAATATACAAATATACACGGGGAATCTAACTAATTATCACCATATCAGATTTCAACTATGGAAAGGAATGAAGTGATGAGGGATTGAATGATGTTGAAGCTGAACCAAATGATGAAGCTGAACCAAATGATGAAGCTGAACCAAATGATGATGATGCATGGCATGATGAATCTGAACCAGATGATGAAGATTTGCATGACACAGATAACATGGTTGACATGTAGATGTTGACATGGGGTCATTTAAAGCAAATTTTGATGAGGTATTGAATGATTTTGATGAGGGGGAAGATGATGAGGATGAGGAATTTGACCTAGACGACTTTGATAGTGGAACAGATGAGGAAGATTTGTTGATTACTGTTGTGAATAAGTTTAGAAAGAGAAAGAAATCCAAGAATCTAGATGCAGTTCCATTTATATGGGTCAGTGTTTCAAAAACAAAGAGGATATAAAAACTTTGGTGAAAAGCCATGCTGTAGTCACTAGGAGGCAACTATCTATCATAAAAATGATAAGTTGAGGTTTAGGGTGATATGTACAGGTGTAAATCCTGTTTTTATTGGAGGTCAAAATTGTAACACAACCCAAGAAAGTGGACCCAAACTTCAAGTCAGTCAACAGCTAGTGCCTCAACATTTGAAAAAGGTAAAGGTGTAGAAAGACAGAATTGTCCTTGGACATTACACATTTCTAGAAAAATGTAGTAGATGCTTGGGTAGTTAAGACTTTTAATGAGAATCAGAAATGTTTACAAACCAGAGAAGTCAAGTTGTACACTGTGAGTACATTTGCTAAAGAGATAGAATCAACAGTTGAATCAAACCCTGGAATACCCATCAAAGTTTTTCAAGATCTGGTCTAAAAGAAATATCAAGTGCAGATCATCTTGCAGAAGGTTTTTAGGGCAAAATAATGGCTACAGAGAAGGTTCAAAGGGACTTCACAAAACAATATTTACTTTTAAGGGATTACTATGATGAACTGCTAAGATCCAATCCAGGGACAACAATTAAGATTGAAGTTGAAAGGGAATTCAATCCTACCAGTGAAAGTAGGCAATTTAAAAGAATATACATTTGTTATGCATCACTTAAATGTCACACCCCGACCGATGGTGGAATCATCGGAGCGGACGAGGGAATGATTGATTGTTCATAACACATGATTGTCTAATAGTGGAAATAATATTAAAATCAGATTAGAAGATAGCATGAGTTTAACAAAAGCAATTACAACAGTTGAAATCACAAAAAGTAATTGTCTTTTATTTTGACTAAGTCCAGGTCTTAAATGAGCATGTAGAAGTCCACTATCTTGCTTAACCTGAAATCATGTGAAAAGTAACGAGTCAGCTAAAAATTAGCCGGTGAGTAAACATAGTTTTGAATATACATATAGATTATTGTTTGATTGAGAATAATCCAATTCACAAGAAATGTTAAGACTTATACTGCAACAGCGGAGCATATAGATAAGCCGACATATATAAACCCCTTGACTTGACACTTGCAAATAATAGACTCGCACACATACACCATAGATTGACTTTTGCCTCTGCACAATCACCACTCGACTATTCATATGGGTGGGTTATCCAAACCAGTAGATCTACCATTGATACCAGGATTGATTGATTGACTGAATTAGGGTTCTTACTGTCGTCCAGTTTATCATAGTATGTTCACATAGTTGCAAGTAATAACATAACCTATCTTGAATTAAATTTAGAATGAACTAACAATAGAATATCATGATTGAATATTGTATCACATGATTTCCCCCAAATAAGAAATATATAAAAAGAGGATATGAATACTCACTTGATTGATGAGATTTGAATTTGGACGTGATAGATTAGACACCTACGATTTCCTTATGATTAACCTAAGGAACGGTGCCTCGAATTAGAATAATAATAATGTAGAATTGGAAATAGGTTGGGGTTTCCATTGGGTTTTGAATGGTAGTTTAAATAAAATAATTTATTTAATTTGAATGTCTAGAAATAAATAAAATGAATTTATTGAAAATAATTATGTTTAGAATTTAATAAAAATGAATGTATCAATACGCGTAACCGTTTGATTTATTATTAAAGTGTGGGGAAAACAAATAATTAATTTTATTAATTATTATATAATAATTAATTAAAATATTTAATTATTTAAGTGACTAAAAGAAATAAAAATGATTTGGAAAGATTTATATATAAAACTTTTATATTTGATTGAGAGAATCATGATTTAAATAATATTACATAAATATTATTTAATCCAATAATTATTTAGTGATTTTAACCATAATTTAAAGTCTATTTTTATAAGAAATTAAACTAGTTATATTATTTATTTAAAACAATTAATAAAATAAATAAATAAAATGTTAAGATAAATTTCAAAAAATAATTAGGTGGTTTTAAAAATATTTAATGCTAATAAAAACATTTTTATAATTTTTAGAATTTTTTTTGTAATTTTTAAAGGCTTAAAAGGCCTTAGAAAAATAAATGTGGGTGCCCAGGGTCGAACCCGGGACCTCATGGATTGCATATGAGTGTGGAACCGGTGGACTATGGCATACAGCCGCGTTAGATCCCGGTTCCAATTGATTATAAACACTAATCAATTGAACACCCCAAATCGAAGAAACCCTAAAACATGAATCGATCAAATTGAAGATCAAAACGAATCTGTTAATGATTAGATTCATAGGGCTTTTAATCCCCATGTAAAAACGAGTATGAAAACAATGTTTAATTACCACTTTCGAACCCAAATTGTTGAGGACAGATGAGAACAGGTCGCGGCTAATGTCCGATCTTGAATCGTTGTGTGTATGTGTGTTTGATCAAATTGAAGTTACAGAGAGTTTGGGTAAGTGTATAGGAGTGTTTGCCCTCTATTATAGGGGTTAATTTGGGTTAAAATACTCGAACGGTTCCAACTTGGTTGTAGAATAATCGGGTCGATTTGTATGTATTTGGACTGGTTTTTATGTTAAATTGATGCTCCGATTGTTAATATAATTGTGTTATGTGATCCGAATTTTAAATTATTTTGAGGCCATGAGTTCGAATCTTCCTTGTGATACGGTTGGGGATGTTTAGTTGGGTTAAAACCGATTTAGTTTGGGAGTTTTGGCTTCGCCGGAGGGTCGCGGGAGGTGATGGCCGAAGAACAGGAGTGCGACGGGTGGGGGCTGGGATTAAAAGAGAATTACACATTTGGTCCCTGTGGTTTTGAGTTTAATATTTTATGCTTGAAACTTTAGTTTTAAGTTTCATAAATTACACAATCACCCCATGCACTTAATTTGTTCTAATTCCAACCATTTTTTAATTTAAACAATTTTTTTATAAGTCATTATTATTATTATTATATTATTATTATTATTATTATTATATTATTATTATATATTATTATATTATTATATTTTTTTTACCATTAACATTATTATATTATTATTATTATCATTATTAATAATAGTAATAATAATATCATTATTATTAGTATAATAACAATTATTTTTAGGATTTAACAAAGTTAACCTTTATTTAACAAAAATTCGCGATGTTACGTTAAAGCAGGCTTTAAGCAGTGTGGGAGGGAGGTGTTAGGTTTAGATGGTTGTTTCATGAAAGGCCCTTTCCCTGGTCAGATTCTAACAGCAGTGGGTGTTGATGCTAATAATGGGATCTATCCAGTAGCTTTTGCAATAGTTGAAGCAGAATCATGCAGTTCATGGACTTGGTTCTTAGAGTTGCTTGGTGCTGACCTAGATCTTTGCAGCCAATCAATTTCACATTCTTGAGTGATAGACAAAAGGTACTAAGAGCTTATTTTTATTTCAATTATGGTACTTGAAATGTAATGCTATTGTTATTTTGTAGGGCATCATACCTGCTATCAAGAAGGTGTATCCTTGTGCTGAGCATAGGTATTGCCTTAGGCATATACATGAGAATATGAAAACAAAATGGAGAGGCAACTAATTCAAAGAAATGCTATGGAAAGCAGCAAGTGCAACAACCATTCCACAGTTTAACACAATGGATGATATCAGAAACCAAGATCAATCATTACACAAATGGCTGCAAGAAATACCACCAATTCATTGGGCAAGATCCTATTTTAGTGGTAAGTTTACTTATTATAAGAACTGAATTCCTACTATTTGTACAAGTGATTAATTGTAACAACTTGTATTTTTGGTTAACTAAGAGTTAATTTCATTAAATTCTTGTAAGGGCTATTATTGGCATTTATGAAACTTATGGCTATTCATATTTATTACTTAGTTATCATTTAAATTATGAAAGTTAATAAATTTAAAATATTAAATTGTACAGTAATAATAACCATAATAATAATAACATTAATAATAATAATAATAATCATACTAATAATAATGATAAAAATAATAATCATATTAAGGGTAATCTTGTGAATAAATACAAATAATATAAGTTTCATTATTTTAACACTTGTAAATAATAAGTTTTTTTTTACATAAAATGTTGCCACTTTAAACTCCAAGGACCAAGCTGTAATTTAATTAAAACTAAAACTGAAGTTTTGTAAACAAATTAAACAAACCTAAACTACAGGGCTAAAGGTGTAATTCGTTAAAAAAAAACCAAACCCCCACCCTTCTCTCACCCGTAAATCCGGCAGCCAAGCCGGCGAAGCCCCGGCGGGCCTCCGGCCACCTCAAAATCACCTCAAAACTTAACCTTAATGCCCGAAAATGAACCCCACGCGATTCGCGAACCTGATTCGAACGTGGGTACATGTTTTAAATCAACAATAACTGTAAATAACACCACAATAACCCGAAATCGATTACTCCCGAAAGGTGAAACCGATTCTATACTTTAAACTCAGTAATCATCAAATTAATTGGTCATAAACGTTTGGTTAATCAATTCTAACGTAATGAGGTGATTAATTTCACCTGAAACTACATTAAAACTAATCAATCCTAACCGAAACTCCCGACACAAACGATGTAGCCGTTGGGTATGCAATCAAACGAATTCAACCTATAAATTAGAGGGCTTTTACTCTAATCGGGTTTACTAAACTCTTTGCACCTTCAATTTCATCAAAAACACACACACACATCAAAATTCAAGTCAAGAACAGCCGCGATTTGGGTCGAACCATTACACATCGAATCTCAAACGATTGCAGGTAATAATATTAGGGCTACTACTCGATTTTACATGAGAATCGAAAGCCCTATAGTTAATTTGGTTAACAACATCGAATTGATGTTCAATTTGATTCAAGAACAATCTAGGGTTCTTGGATTTGGAGGGTTCTCGTATGGTTATGTTTTAAGATTTTAAAACCATGACTTAGCACGGCAAATGCCCTTAGTTCACTGGTAACACACCTGCCCCTTGAACAGGAGGTCCCCTGCTCGAATCCGGGGCACCTCATGTTTTGGTTTTAAGGCTTTTTAGCCTTTAAATTAATCCAGATTTTTTTAAAAAATTTATAAAAAATCAATTTATGAACTTATAAATTTTTAGAGATACTATATTATTTTCTGCAAATTTATTTTATAAAAATATCTTAGTATTATTAAATATTTTAGACAAATAACATACTTAGTTTATTTTTCTTTTCATAAAATAGACTTTAAATAATGGTTTAAATCACTAAATAATCATTTGTTCAACAGTTATCTATATATATATTTTAAGATGATTATTTACAAAAAAAAATTATTATAAAAGTTATTTCAAACTTATAAAATTACAAAAGATTTCTATCGCGTTCCTTTATACTAAAATGCTTAATAATGTGCTTCATTCTTATGGAATTAAGAACGTAATCAATTATTTTATTTAATTTGGTTAATAAACCCCCAAACATCAAATTGAACCCTAGTCCTCGTTGATTCGTTAAAATCATTACAATAGAAACTTAAATCTTGTAAAAACATATATTTAGGTGCATTGTGAAGGACTACGTTGAAACGACGCTCGTTTATTTTCTTATTAATCATCCAATATATACTTATTTGATCATGTGAGTATTTCCATACCCCTTTTTCTTATTTTCACACCTTGGGTGAAACATGTTAACTTATATCCTTGTACTTGTAAACTTATTTGAGACTTGTAAACTCTATGGCAAATTCATCATGTAAAGTTGTGGTTTGAACTTTCGTGGTTACCATGTTATGTCATTATATGTACAATCATTAACTATTGCTAGCCCAGCGACGTCATAGATCTATGGTAAGACAAGCCTGCTTGGTTAATCCAAGTACACTTAGCTGATCGTATATACTTTTAACGTTAATAAAATATTAACGTCGTTTGATACTTGTAAAACATTATCGAGGTTTGATTGTTGCATTGTTCATAACATCCCTAATCACTATATTCACTAACTTATAACTTGAATTGCCATCTTTATATATTTATGTATTGAAAACTATGGAATGCTCACCAATATTTTTATGTTGACCTTTTATTTTAACATGTTTCAGGAAACCCTCAAGCTTGATTTCTACTCTCTGAAGCTTACACGTCTAGGAATGGACCTAGATAAATAAATAAAATAAAACGACTTTTATGCTTATTTTAATTTCTTTGAGACTTATGGTTGTAATGATACAATTGGAACTTATAATTAATATGTATTTGGGTTATTAATAGTTATGTGGCTGTGAACGATCTTAACCCTCACACCTCGACGTTTCCGCCGTCAAGGTTGGGGTGTGACAGATTGGTATCAGAGCCCATAACTATAGGGATTTAGGTTATTAGAAATGGTGACCTAGACTATAGCATATGCATGAACCTTATAGAATTATATTTCTATCTTGTAAATTATATGGTTTGCATGCTACATAATGCTATGTCTCCTTATGTGCAATTTGATGCCTTAGCATAGGATTGCCTAAACATTGCTACATGTCTCCCAAAACTTATATTTGACTCTTTGACTCTCCCCGAACATAAATGTTCTTAGTCTTACTCTCGACGACACGTGGAATCGTATACTTTTGCTTATGACTTGGATCTTTAGACGTTATGTCTAATCTATATAAATCTCATCAAGGTTTTGATTTCATGAACCTAAGAAATATTGTGTGACACATAGACACCTGTATTCTGGATTTCCTGGCAAAAGGCCTTCGGGCTAAGACAAGCATTTCGCATAAATCCTACGGGACCAGTCATGCTTAACTGGGGATTTCTGGGATGAGTGATAAACTATGGTCAATATACACAAATTTCTAAGGCAAATGGGTCAATTCACCTTGACGTGTCAACGTTTCCAAATGGTAATGCGTTACCCAAATGGAATCATTCTGTGTACCTTACAACCCTTAGCTTGTCTTTGTCTAAACTACTATCCTTTGTTATTCTCATTCCTGTAACTAACTCATTTTTGTATATCTAGCATGTCTCGTCATCATGGAAAGCGTGGAAATTCCGACCGAAAACTTGCAGCAATGATAGCCCGACAAATGGCTGCTGTGCCCCCAACCATGGTTGCTGAGCTTAATAGCACCCTAATGGCTAATAGCAACAACAACACTAGTAGGAACAATAGTGGTGCTCATGGAGAGAATAATAACAATCAACAAGGGAACACCCGTACTTGCACTTTCAAACACTTCAACTCGTGCAAACCCACTAGTTTTAGTGGAAAAGAAGGAGCCACTGGACTCCTCGAGTGGTTTGAAAGTATGGAGAACACCTTTATCGTTAGCGAGTGCCCTGATGAGTTCAAAGTTCGCTATGCTACAAGTGTCCTTCAACAACGGGCACTAACATGGTGGAATAGTGAAAAGAAAAACCGTGGAACTGAGGTTGCTTTGGCGTTGCCCTGGGAAGAATTTAAGGATATCATGATCCAAAAGTTTTGCCCGAGGAGCGAGTTGCAAAAGCTGGAGGAGGAGTTCTGGAACCTCAAACAGGATGGTGGGAATCATTTGGCTTATTCCACCCGACATCATGAATTGAGTATGCTTCTACCACACATGGTAGACACCGTGCCCCGTAACATTGAAAAATTCATCAAGGGGTACCACCTCAAATTCAAGATGCGTGGTGGGTAGTAGGCCCACAACTTTGGAGGAGGCAATTACTATCACAGCGCAGCTCACTGAGAATCATATTAGAGCTGGCACTATGTCGGCAAAGGGTTCAAAGTCTACTGCGAAGGCGACGCCCGAGGCAACAAAGGAGGTAAAGGCCGAGTCGTCTTCCCAAAGCAAGAAGCGTAAGTTCACACCAACACGCAACTACGCTGTGACCACTCCAAATGCTCCTCAAAAACAAATGGTGGTTGCAAATCAAGCTCCTATGGCTAAAGCTTATGCTGGTCCACATCCTATGTGTAACACGTGCAAGTACCATCATTCAAGCTACATTCCATGCCGAGTCTGCTGATTATGTGGGAAGTATGGACACTTGGTGGCTACTTGTCTTCGTGCGCCAAACAACCCTGCGATGCTTACCAACCGAACCTGCTATAACTGTGGCGAGCCTGGTCATATTCGCCCGCAATGTCCTCGCAATGCGGGAACTGTGCCACCGGCTCGTGGAAGGGCTTTCAACATCAGTGTCAATCAAGCTCAAGCCAACAACGACGTGGTGAATGGTACGTCGTTGAACTCCTTTTAAATCATTTCTTGTCTTATAAATATTCCTACCTTTGTGTTCATCATACCAATAATAGTTATTATCAAACAGGTATGTATCTTGTAAATAGTCATTATACATCTGTATTGTTTGATTCGGGTGCGGATAAGAGTTTCATGTCGTTGGAATTCGAGCCTATACTTTCTAAATCGCGTGTTAATCTGGAAAGATCCTTCATGGTCGAAGTCGCCGATGGAAAATCTATTGTCATTGACGTCGTAATACGTGATTGCACCTTAAGCCTTAACGAACACGAGTTCTCCATCGACCTCATTCCTATGCAACTGGGAAGCTTTGATGTTATTATCGGCATGGATTGGTTAGCCAAACATCGTGCGGAAATTTTATGTTTCGAGAACTGCATCCGAATTCCCTTACCGACTGGTGATACCTTAAAGGTCTTTGGGGAGAAACCATCCCAAGGACTCAAACTTATGTCTTGTATCAAGGCCCGCAAGTGCTTAAGCAAAAACTACATGGCTTTCATGGCATATGTAGTTAATACGAAAGCCAAGGGTAAGGAATTAAAAGATATTCGTGTCGTGTAGGATTTTCCTGAGGTTTTTCCTGAGGATCTTAAAGGGCTACCTCCCGTGCGAGAAGTTGAGTTCAAGATTTACTTAATCCCTGGTGCAAACCTTGTGGCTAAATCGCCTTATCGTCTTGCACCGTCTGAGATGCAAGAACTAGCTAGCCAACTGCAAGAGTTGACCGATAAGGGTTTCATTCGCCCTAGTTCATCACCGTGGGGTGCACCTGTCCTGTTTGTGAGGAAGAAGGATGGTTCATTTCGTATGTGCATCGACTACCGAGAACTCAACAAGCTTACTATCAAAAACCGATACCCTCTCCCTCGAATCGATGATCTTTTCGACCAACTCCAAGGAGCAACTCAATTCTCAAAGATCGATCTACGTTCTGGGTATCATCAACTACGTGTTCACGATAATGACATTTCAAAGACCGCTTTTCGTACTCGATATGGACACTACGAGTTCATGGTTATGCCTTTTGGCTTGACCAATGCACCTGCCGTGTTCATGGATCTCATGAATCGAGTATGTAAACCGTATTTGGATAAGTTTGTGATCGTGTTCATTGATGACATTCTTATTTATTCCAAGACGAAAATCGATCACGAGACGCACTTGCGACAAGTTCTTGGACTTTTGAAGAAGGAGCAATTATACGCCAAGTTTTCCAAGTGTGAATTCTGGTTAGAAGAGGTTCAATTCTTAGGGCATGTGGTGAATAGCCAAGGAATTCACGTTGATCCTGCAAAAATTGAAGCCGTGAAAAATTGGTGTGTTCCCACAACCCCAACCGAAGTTCGTTCTTTTCTGGGCTTAGCGGGATATTACCGTAGGTTCATAGCAAATTTCTCGAAGATTGCTAAACCATTAACGGCGCTAACCCAAAAGAATCGACGCTTTGAATGGGGACCCGAACAAGAAGAGGCTTTCGAGACGTTAAAGCGCAAGTTGTGTAACGCTCCTATTCTCACACTCCCCGATGGAAATGACGACTTTACCGTGTACTGTGATGCCTCTAATCAAGGCCTTGGTTTGTTCTCATGCAACGAGGCAAAGGCATAGCATACGCATCGAGGCAATTGAAGGTTCATGAAGTGAACTACACTACCCATGATCATGAACTTGGTGCTGTAGTTTTTGCTCTGAAGATTTGGCGACACTACCTTTATGGGACGCAATGCATAGTCTACACCGATCATAAGAGTCTCCAACACGTGTTCAACCAAAAGGATCTCAACATGAGACAAAGACGTTGGATCGAGTTGATCAACGACTACGACTGTGACATTCGCTATCATCCTGGAAAGGCGAATGTTGTAGCCGACGCGCTGAGTCGCAAGGTCCACAACAAGACTCTCTCGCTTCAAGAAGTCCGAGATCGAAGGCAATGGCTTGACGCTTTAAGGGAATTTGATACCGAGGTTCATGTGGATGTTAACGAGGCTACTATCATTCTCCAAAATATAAGGATTGATAGTGATCTCGAGTTATGCATTCGCAAGGCTCAACAAGCGGCATTAACCGACGAAGGAAAAGATGAAGATTTGGTGTCTAACGTTCGGTCACAACTGGAGACAAAACCGAACGGATTGTGGTACTTTTTGAATCGACTTTGGATCCCTAATCGTGATAATCTTCGTCACTTCATTATGAACGAAGCTCATCAAACCCGATATTCTATTCATCCTGGCTCTGATAAGATGTACATGGACTTGCGTAGTCAATATTGGTGGCCTGGAATGAAAAAAGATATCGCGACTTATGTTTCCAAGTGTCTCACGTGTGCAAGAGTCAAAGCCGAGCATCAACGACCAAGTGGTTTACTTGAACAACCCGAAATACCTATATGGAAATGGGAGCATATATCCATGGATTTCATAACCAAGTTACCTCGTACTCCGCGTGGCCATGATAGTATATGGGTGATTGTCGACCGTTTGACCAAACGGCACACTTCATACCAATACGAGACACTTACAAAGTTTCAAGACTGGCCCGCATCTACATTGACGAAATTGTGAGTCGCATGGCATACCGTTGCACATCATATCCGACCGCGACGCTCGTTTCACTTCGCACTTTTGGTCGTCTATGCAAGAACTCTTGGGTACTCAATTGGATTTAAGTACGGCTTACCATCCTCAAACTGATGGTCAAACCGAACGAACAATCCAAACCCTCGAGGATTTGCTACGACTATGTGTCCTTGACTTTGTGGTGATTGGGATACGCATTTACCGCTCGCGGAATTTTCGTATAACAATAGTTATCACTCGAGTATCAAGATGGCACCGTTCGAAGCACTTTATGGTCGTAAATGCCGGTCACCGATCTGTTGGACTGACATTGGGGAAAATCTCATCACTGGTCCTGAACTTATCCAAGAAACGACCGATAAAGTTTCTAAAATTCGAAATAACCTTGAGGTGGCTAGGAGTCGCCAAAAGAGTTATGTCGATAAAAGACGCAAACCGTTGGGAGTTTCAAGTCGACGACCTGGTTCTTCTTAAGGTCTCTCCATGGAAGGGTGTTGTACGTTTTGGGAAGAAGGGTAAGTTAGCCCCACGCTTTGTAGGACCTTTTAAGATTCTGAAAAGAATTGGGAAAGTGGCTTACAAACTGGAACTACCTTCTGAACTTAGTGGAGTTCATCCTGTGTTCCATGTCTCAAACCTGAGAAAGTGTTTGGCAGACGATAATCTGCATGTTCCACTGGAAGACATCCAGATCGACGAGTCATTGCACTTTGTTGAGAAACCTGTTGAAATTATGGATAGCATTATGAAGAAAACGAGAACCATAACTACTCCAATTGTCAAGGTTCGATGGGAGAATAAGTGTGGAGCTGAGTTCACTTGGGAACGTGAGCACATATAAAGAAGTATCCGCATTTGTACGTATAGTTTTGTTCTTAATTTCGGGACGAAATTGTTTTAAGTTGGGAAGACTCTAACATCTTGTATTTTTGGTTAACTAAGAGTTAATTTCATTAAATTCTTGTAAGGGCTATTATTGGCATTTATGAAACTTATGGGCTATTCATATTTATTACTTACTTATCATTTAAATTATGAAAGTTAATAAATTTAAAATATTAAATTGTACAGTAATAATAACCATAATAATAATAACATTAATAATAATAATAATAATCTAATAATAACAATGATAAAAATAATAATCATATTAAGGGTAATCTTGTGAATAAATACAAATAATATAAGTTTCATTATTTTAACACTTGCAAATAATAAGTTTTTTTTTACATAAAATGTTGCCACTTTAAAACTCCAAGGACCAAGCTGTAATTTAATTAAAACTAAAACTGAAGTTTTGAAAACAAATTAAACAAAACCTAAACTACAGGGACTAAAGGTGTAATTCGTTAAAAAAATCCAAACCCCCACCCTTCTCTCACCTGTAAATCCGGCAGCCAAGCCGGCGAAGCCCCGGCGGGCCTCCGCCACCTCAAAATCACCTCAAAACTTAACCTTAATGCCCGAAAATGAACCCCACGCGATTCGCGAACCTAATTCGAACATGGGTACATGTTTTAAATAAACAATAACTGTAAATAACACCACAATAAACCCGAAATCGATTACTCCCGAAAGGTGAAACCGATTCTATACTTTAAACTCAGTAATCATCAAATTAATTGGTCATAAACGTTTGGTTAATCAATTCTAACGTAATGAGGTGATTAATTTCACCTGAAACTACATTAAAACTAATCAATCCTAACCGAAACTCCCGACACAAACGATGTAGCCGTTGGGTATGCAATCAAACGAATTCAACCTATAAATTAGAGGGCTTTTACTCTAATCGGGTTTACTAAACTCTTTGCACCTTCAATTTCATCAAAAACACACACACACATCAAATTCAAGTCAAGAACAGCCGCGATTTGGGTCGAACCATTACACATCGAATCTCAAACGATTGCAGGTAATAATATTAGGGCTACTACTCGATTTTACATGAGAATCGAAAGCCCTATAGTTAATTTGGTTAACAACATCGAATTGATGTTCAATTTGATTCAAGAACAATCTAGGGTTCTTGGATTTGGAGGTGTCTCGTATGGTTATGTTTTAAGATTTTAAAACCATGACTTAGCACGGCAAATGCCCTTAGTTCACTGGTAACACACCCGCCCCTTGAACAGGAGGTCCCCTGCTCGAATCCGGGGCACCTCATGTTTTGGTTTTAAGGCTTTTTAGCCTTTAAATTAAATCCAGATTTTTTTAAAAAATTTATAAAAAATCAATTTATGAACTTATAAATTTTTAGAGATACTATATTATTTTCTGCAAATTTATTTATAAATTTTTAGAGATACTATATTATTTTCTGCAAATTTATTTTATAAAAATATCTTAGTATTATTAAATATTTTAGACAAATAACATACTTAGTTTATTTTTCTTTTCATAAAATAGACTTTAAATAACGGTTTAAATCACTAAATAATCATTTGTTCAACAGTTATCTATATATATATTTTAAATGATGATTATTTATAAAAAAAAATTATTATAAAAGTTATTTCAAACTTATAAAATTACAAAAGATTTCTATCGCGTTCCTTTATACTAAAATGCTTAATAATGTGCTTCATTCTTATGGAATTAAGAACGTAATCAATTATTTTATTTAATTTGGTTAATAAAACCCCCAAACATCAAATTGAACCCTAGTCCTCGTTGATTCGTTAAAATCATTACAATAGAAACTTAAATCTCGTGAAAACATATATTTTAGGTGCATTGTGAAGGACTACGTTGAAACGACGCTCGTTATTATTTTCTTATTAATCATCCAATATATACTTATTTGATCATGTGAGTATTTCCATACCCCTTTTCTTATTTTCACACTTTGGGTGAAACATGTTAACTTATATCCTTGTACTTGTAAACTTATTTGAGACTTGTAAACTCTATGGCAAATTCATCATGTAAAGTTGTGGTTAGTTGAACTTTCGTGGTTACCATGTTATGGCATTATATGTACAATCATTAACTATTGCTAGCCCAGCGACGTCATAGATCTATGGGTAAGACAAGCCTGCTTGGTTAATCCAAGTACACTTAGCTGATCGTATATACTTTTAACGTTAATAAAATATTAACATCGTTTGATACTTGTAAAACATTGTCAAGGTTTGATTGTTGCATTATTCATAACATCCCTAATCACTATATTCACTAACTTATAACTTGAGTTGCCATCTTTTATATATTTATGTATTGAAAACTATGGAATGCTCACCAACATTTTTATGTTGACCTTTTATTTTTAACATGTTTCAGGAACCTTCAAGCTTGATTTCTACTCTCTGAAGCTTACACGTCTAGGAATGAACCTAGATAAATAAATAAAATAAACGACTTGTTATGCTTATTTTAATTTCTTTGAGACTTATGGTTGTAATGATACAATTGGAACTTATGATTAATATGTATTTGGGTTATTAATAGCGTTATGTGGCTGTGAACGATCTTAACCCTCACACCTCGACGTTTCCGCCGTCAAGGTTGGGGTGTGACATTAATGACTGGTTTCAATGACAGGGAGGTCTACGTGTGATGTTCTACTCAATAATTTGTGTGAGGTTTTTAACAAACAGCTCATAGGAGGCAGAGACAAACCCATCATTCCTTGCTTGGAGTACATAAGAGAGTATCTGATGAGATGAATTGGGGTGGTGAACAGGTTGATTGTAGGTGTGATGGTCCATTGACACCCACAGCAACTAAGACATTCAACCAAATTAAAACAGAAGCATCACAGTATAATGTAATGTGGAATGAGCAAAGCAAATACCAAGTGAGTGGACCTTGGAATGATCAGTGTGTTATGGATGTGAGTGCCAAGACTTGCTCTTGCAGAAAATGGGAATTAACAGGCATGCCTTGCAAGCATGCTGTAGCTGTTAACTGGGATATGAGAGTGAATGGGATAGATGTTAGAATACCTGAGTCTTGGGTAGATGAGGTATATTGGCTGAGCACATGGAAGAAAGTTTATAAGAACACCATTGACCCAATCAATGGCAAAGACATGTGGACTCCATCAGCTTGCCCTACTTCATTGTTACCACCCAAACATCACATCCAATAAGAAGGCCCAAGAAAGCTAGAAAAAATCAATTGAAGAGTTGTCACAAACAATAAGTGCTGGTGGGAAGATGACCAAGAAGGGTAAGCCTGTTACTTGTACACTATGTAATCAAAAGGGTCACAACAAAAGGGGTTGCAAATTGAAAACTGCTTCAACAACAACATAAGATGCAAATCAAGTGTAGTGTGTGTTTGCCTTGGTTATTTGGTTTGTAGAAGTGTAGGGTTCATTGTTTAAGGATGTTTGTAGTTGTTGGTATTGAACAATGTGTGGTTGGAATGTTTGTAACTGGTCATTAGAACCATTACTTTTGGGATTAATATTAGCAGTACTCTACTTATTTCACTTTATATTCTATAATTTGTAAATGATCATTACAAGCACTTGTATGTTAACAGTACATAAATATATTACCAATTCAAGAAACAAAGTAACATACAATGTAAAGTCAAATACATTTCCATTACACCAACAAAAGTAACAATACATAGTTATCATTCAACCAAAAGCTTGACCTTTACACCAATTAAGGTCAATTGGAAAAGAAATACATAAAAAACAACATCCAACTTATGAAAACCACTAACTTAAGCCTTCGATTTTCAGCAGCCTTGTGGTTGATTTTTCTAAGTAACCCCGGTACAATAACATTACAACTATCACAGAAAGGAGGATCAGCCCAGGCTACAAAACTACATACCTGCAATTGCAGAAAGGGAGTTAGGGCAAGACAAAAATTTAAAAAACAGATGAATTACCTTGCGTGAACAACAGTGAAACCTTCGACCAGGGTTTGCAGACGTCCAAGAGGTTCGAATCGTAGTAGGCGCACCACATTTACAGATCACCATGGTGGTGATGGTGAACAACAACGAACACAGGACCGAAAAGAAGATTAAATCGAAGTACGTATGATTTGGGGGTTTTAAAATGCATAGAGGGTTGGAAAAGACGAAAACCCCCTCACGTGAGGGGCACGTGCATGTACTTAACAGATTTTATTAACGGCGTTAGGGTTAGGACTAAATTCGTTATAAAACATAAACCATAGGGCACGATTTGATCAAAGATTCCTTTTTGGACTGAACTAGTAAATTCTCCAAAACCTCAGGGACCAAAACAGAAATTTACTCTTACCAAAATGACCAATTGACCAAATCGAATTACCAAAATAACCGGTCAAATTTGAA
The DNA here is from genome assembly GCA_024085815.1 of Flaveria linearis. Taxonomy (NCBI): domain Eukaryota; kingdom Viridiplantae; phylum Streptophyta; class Magnoliopsida; order Asterales; family Asteraceae; genus Flaveria; species Flaveria linearis. The sequence continues at coordinate 9,606,721 of CM044003.1, forward strand.
GTTTAAAAAAGAAAGCAACCAATCGGAGCCCGCCACGTGTCATCCCTCGCTGACGTGGCGAGGGATTATGGGAATCCCTCGCCCAAAAAAGCGTGCCCGGCGAGGATATGACATAATCCCTCGCCCACGTAGAACCCTCGCTGACGTGTCTTTGAACCCTCATTGAGTCAACGAGGGATTATGAGAAGCCCGCGCCCATAATTACGAAAATACCCCCCTCGCCCAAAATTAATTTTTTTAATTTAAAAAAATACGTTTTTTAATTATTTATTTTTTTTAATACTTAAAAGTTTATTTAATTTTATTTTGCCCTATATAATATCGTGTTTACCCTTAACAAATCTTACATTCTTCTCTAACATTTTTTCTTAAATTTCATTGAAGAATATCTACTATTAAAAAGTAAATGTGTTAGAGATGTTTTTAGTTTATCTAGAAAAAATATATTGATTCTTATTTTTATTTTTAAATTATTAAAAAAATTGTAAGGAACCCTCGCTGACTAGGCGAGACAATGGTCAAATCCCTCGCCTCGTTTCACGCGCTCCTCGCTGACAAGACTTGCCCCTCGCATGACTGGACTTGCCCCTCGCCTGACAATACATCCCCCTCACCTTAGGAGAAAGGAACCTCACTGACTAGGCTCTTTCCTCGCTCTCGGGGAACGTACCCCTCGCTGACTCGACGAGGTGCTTGTCACATCCCTCGCTTAGGGGTTTGTGTCCCTCGCCAACCTTATTTTATTTTAATTTTTTTCTTTTCCTTTTAATAAAATTTAATTTACACATGGACGAGATAATGCCACGTGGGCGAGGAGAAGTCTTGCCACATGGGCGAGGGATCATGACTTTTCCTCGCTGTGGGCGAGGGTCAAAGTCAAATGTATAATTTCGTAATTCCAGAAGTCAATGGTTATTTGTTAAGTTGATTCGGTCAAATGGTTAATTTTGTAATTTTCCCTTAATCTTTTATAAAGGTTAGATGGGTGACTGTGATAATAATATAGCCGGAAATATAGGATGTAAATATTACGAAAGAAAAAAATTATTGTAATTTTTTTATATATTTAAATTAAATGAATAAAATAGTTGTTTTTTATGGTGTGAGTTTTTCTAAAAAAAATATTAACGTAATAAAAAGTTATAAGCATTTAAAAATCACGCGGAAAGTTGGTTTAAATGTTGGTTGATAACTATTTAGTTTCATGTGGTAGTTTAGTTCTAAGGGATTGTATAATGTGTTTAAAAGCTTGTAATTGCTTAAACTCTTAAAATTATATAAGATTACATTTTTGTCCTTCTAGTATATATTATAATATATATATATATATATATACACACATATATATATATATATATATAATTAATAAATGAGTTTGTGGCACCTCCGCTTAAGAACGTCTTAAAGACAATCTACTACGGTTTTAAATCAACCCAAGAGTGTTCGAACTACTATCTACGTCCTACAATCACCCCTCAGACCATGGCATGACATTCCACGATCATTGTTGTGGGGTGCCCACCTAATGTGTGTACCAGGAGAGGTTCAAACCCGGTATCTACTACAGAACCCAAGTGTCTTATCACAAAACCACCTTGAAGTGATTATAAAATTAGTGTCTTACCACTAGGGCACCTTGAAGTCAGTGGCAGAGGATAGTGTTAAATTTTAGTCAGCTAGTGTAAATTTTTATATAAACATCAAGTTCACCCATCTTTACAAAAAATTAATTTCGGTCCCGCCCCCTTTACAAGAATGTTCAAGCTCCGCCACTACTTGAAGTAATTATGAAATTAATTCATAGATACATAACCGATAAATTATTATGATATGTTCAAAGTAAGTTCAACTTTGTAACGAAATAAAATAGAAAATCTGTTTGATGTTACTTATTTTCAATGTCGATGGTAATACTATAAGCTAATGATAATGTATGATAACTAGTGGTATTCATTTTCGCGCGTTGCGCGAGTTTTCTTTCCGTTTAATAAAAAGTCTACGAGCTAGATTGTAGTTACAACATAGTTTGTAGTTACAACATGGTGTTTATGATTTACAAAAAAATATAAAGGGTTACATGCATAAGAACAGGAGCTGTTTTGGTAGTTCTGTAGAGATGCTATAAATGGGAGTTGCTAGCTAAGCTGATAATCTGGCTGCAAAAGCATTCTGCGTTCTTGTAGCGGCTCAAAAAGATATGTTGTTGCTCTAAAAGAATGATGCACTAATGGGTAATCAGGATATCTTTGCCCTTTATCAAATCACTTCTTCCCCTGCATATAATTTATGTTTTTGAGTGGATCGAGTTTACAAATGCCTCAATTTACAAAGCAAAATTCATAGTATATAAAACACATAACAATTAAGAAGCAGTACATGGTAATCTGAGAATGAAACACTTCGTATGCAAAAGCAAAATAGAAACAATAAATAACAAACAAACAATAAACAATCATAAACAACATTTTAGTTATAATATTATGAAATGAAAAGGTTATAATAACCAAAAAATAGGACATGCACTTAATAAAAACAGAATTGACATATACACTTGACCTCTGTCATGCTGCAAGAACTAACTTTTAATAGTGTGCGCAACAGCAGAAAAAACTAACGTACCCAGCATAGGTCCCAACTTCGAAAACAAAATTCAAAGCTCAACCCAATAGTGGTTTCACTAAATGGAGAACAATAATCAAGGAATCAAACATGTGTTTTGAATAATAATAAACTACAGTATAATCTTCATATAATTCCATGCATCTTTAATTACTCAAAAATAGGATTAGAAAAATCATGACAAAACAGAGGGAGACATGTAAGGCCCACCTCTCTCAGGGAAGCCTCACAGTTGGTCATTCACAGCAAAACATCGAGTTAAAACAATCATTTACTCATATACGTATAAAATATATATTGCAGCGGAAAATACTATCATTTCAATTCATTACAAGTAAAATATAAGCATTGTCTTTAATCCACAAAACTATTTAGGAGTTCTTTGTTTAGCTTTTCTTCATCCGGGATGCCAGTCTTCTAGTGCCAAGGAGCTTCAGTCCCATGCCTCTATTCCATCGCTCTAGCTCTTACCTGTCAACTGATATGCATACAAAAGTCAGCTTCGCTGAGTGAATTCTAGGTTTTCTTTGTAAATAAGTTTTTGTAAAGGTATTAGCTTTAGCAGTTGGAAATAGTTCTCGTCTATCAAGCATCAATACAGACAGGCTATCACTTTATCGATACTTTATCATTTCTTTTCATTTCTCGTTATTTATTACTCTTCTTTATCCGTCAATTCTCTGTCACAATCGGTGCCTAGGCTCGCCTAGGACTTTACCGACACGCCAATTAAGGACTTACAGTCGTACTCGATCGGGCCATTATTGTCATGCCAATTCAGGGCTTACAGACCTGCCTGTTCGAGCATTACTTTATCCGGGTGAGGGTACAACGAATGCAACCCTCCTTTAGCCATTGCTTACAAGTCTCTACTTTATCCCTTGCCTGCAGGACTTTACTTGCAAGACTTTACTTTATCCAGGTACACGTTATGGGCCACATAACCTTTCTTTACGTTTCACTTTCTTATTTAAGTTATATATATATAATTTAACACAACACATCTCGAAGGCAATCCATCACTACAAGGTTATATCTCGATAAGGAAAACACGTTATCAATTCGTTAGAAAATCCCGTTTCCTATATAAGATAGTAAGTAAAACTTTACTCTAAAAGAACTGATTACAAAAAGTATATATCTTAGTATGCATACCGCCCCAAAACATTTAAAGCATGTATAAAATAGGGGATCTAGAACTCACCTGAACTCGTCCAAGTAGCTTAAATTCTAAGTCACTTAGGCTATAGCCTGAATACTATAGCTGCACGAAAGTTAACATGCAAAAACGTCATTTTATTCATAGTTTCGCCCATAGTTTCGCTACAGCGAAACTGCAGTTTCGCTGCCAGTTTCGCTGGGCAGCATTTCTGCTAGTTTCACTAGGCAGATTCGCTGCCTTGAGCGCCCAACTTTCGTTGGAATTCCCTAGTCTCGCAAAGTCTATAGGTCAGTCTGGGTCTTAGCGAGATTACTGGCGAAACTATAGTTTCGCCCCAGTGAAACTGTAGTTTCGCTGGAATTTCTCCTAGTCTTGCTAAACTAATGTGCAGTTTCACTGGTTGAATGCTTAAATTCGCTGGATCGGGGCCCAGTTTCGCTGGATGAACAGAAACTCAGATCCAGCCCATTTTTAACCCAAAATCTTAACTTTTTACGTCCAAATCCTTGGTTTACCTTCTATGAAACCAAATCTAAGCTTTTTACACGTTTTCATACGTAAAAATTCGACCTTTATGTGTTTTTTTAAACTTTTCAAAACCCCAAAACCCTAGAATCCGGGTTTGATCTACAGAAGGCCTTAGGGGCCGATTCTTACCTCGTTTTGTTGCTCTTTCCTTGTGTTTTGATGCTCCAATCCACCAGAACTTCAATCCTTCAAACCTTCAAGCTCCAAATCTTGAATTTCTTCACTTTCTCTCTCTACTTTCTCTCTCTACGAATTTGGTGGCTAGGGTTGTAATGTGATGGAATGGGACTGATTATGCATGTTTAAGGGCTGATTAGGGCCCTTAAACCCACCAAGTCTAGCCCATTAAGGCTAATTTGATCCATAGCCCACTAATTTACCCCTTTATTTCTTAAATTTAACCCTTAAAAGCCCATTATTATTAAATGGCTCGTTTCGGGAAATTTCGGGGTTACAAGTCTCCCCCCTTATTTAGGTTTCGTCCTCGAAACCTGACTCGTCATTGAACAGATCGGGGTATTGGCGCCTTATTTCCTCCTCGGATTCCCAGGTGGCATCCGACCCCTTTCGGTGTTTCCATTGCACCTTGACTTGTTTGACTACTTTATTTCTCAATTGTTTCTCCTTCCGGTCCAGTATAGCCACTGGTTGTTCTACATAGTTCAGCTTCTCGTCCACCTCGATGTCATCTAGAGGTACGACTGCCTCATTTGGTGCTAAACATTTTCTTAAGTGCGACACATGAAAGGTAGGGTGAATCCCACTTAATTCTTCTGGAAGGTCTAGCCTGTAAGATACATCCCTAACTCGTGCTAGTACCTCGAATGGTCTGATGAACCTGGGACTCAGTTTCCCCCTCTTCCTAAATCGGATGATTCCCTTCCATGGTGACACTTTCAGCATTAACCTGTCGCCCACGCTGAACTCCATTGGTCTCCTTCTTCTGTCGGCGTATGACTTTTGTCTATCCTTGGCAGCCTTCATATACGCCTTGATTTTCTCCAACTTTTCCGTGGTGGCTTCCACGACTTCCAAGCTCCCTAGTTCCTTCTGACCGACATCACCCCAACAAATAGGAGTTCTGCACCGTCGACCGTACAATAACTCATATGGGGGCATCTTAATACTGGCGTGGTAGCTGTTGTTATAGGAGAACTCTGCTAGTGGCAGATGATCATCCCAATTACCGCCAAATTCGATAACGCATGCCCGAAGCATATCCTCCAGTGTCTGGATCGTTCTTTCCGATTGCCCATCGGTCTGTGGGTGGTATGCGGTACTAACATGCAACCTCGCACCCATCTCTTCATTGAACTTTTTCCAAAACTTTGAGGTGAACCGCGTATCCCTATCTGAAACAATCGATATGGGCATACCATGTCGCGCCACAATTTCTCGGATAGATAGTGCAGCAAGCTTTTCTGAACTAATTGCTTCCTTGATTGGCAGGAAATGCGCACTTTTAGTCAGTCTATCAACAACCACCCATATCGCGTCACGGCCTTTTGTCGTGCGGGGTAGTTTGGTGATGAAGTACATGGTAACATGTTCCCACTTCCACTCTGGCACTTCTAATGGCTGAACATAACCATAAGGTCTTTGGTGCTCAGCCTTCACTTGTAGGCACGTGAGACATTTGTTTACATACGCAACCACATCTCTTTTCATCCCAGGCCACCAATAATCTTTCTTCAAATCATGGTAAATCTTATTTGCGCCTGGATGTATTGAGTAGCGGGTCTTGTGCGCTTCATCCGTAATCTTTTCCCGCAAGTCACCATGCTTCGGAACCCATATCCTACCATGGAAGGTCTTAACGCCAAAGGTGTTTTCTACCAATTCATCCACTTTTCCCACCATCCTTTCCTTATTGATTTGCTGCTCTTTTAAAGCGTCTATTTGAGCTTTGCTTATCATCCTCATAACATCTGGGGTCACTACTAGTTGGCACGCCTTCACCCGGATTGGTTCATATCCTTCCTTTCGGCTCAGGGCATCGGCTACCACGTTCGCCTTACCCGGGTGATAATGGATTTCACAGTCGTAATCCTTTATCAACTCCAACCACCTCCTCTGTCTCATATTTAGGTCCTTCTGCTCAAAGAAATATTTCAGACTTTTGTGGTCGGTAAATATGGCGCACTTAGTTCCATACAAATAGTGTCTCCAGATCTTTAAAGCGAACACTACTGCGGCAAGTTCCAAATCATGAACCGGATAGTTAACCTCTGTGTCCTTTAACTGTCTGGATACGTAAGCTATAACCTTCCCTCTTTGCATCAACACACAGCCTAACCCGCAGTAAGAAGCATCGGAGTATACCGTTAGGTCTTCATCTCCCTCCGGTAGGGTTAGTATAGGAGCTTTGGTTAATCTATCCTTCAATTCCTGGAACGCATCTTCCTGTTCCTTTCCCCAGTCGAACACCACGTTCTTCCTCATTAACCTTGTTAATGGGGAATCTATCTTCGAGAAATCTTTGATGAACCTTCTATAATAACCAGCCAATCCCAAGAAACTACGGATTTCGGATGGCGTCCTCGGGGAATTCCATTGCGTAACTGCTTCAACTTTCGCTGGATCAACCATTACTCCTCGGAATTTATAACGTGCCCTAAAAACTGTACCTCCCGTAGCCAGAAGGCACATTTAGAGAACTTCGCATACAGTTTCTCCCTTCGTAAAGTTTCTAACACCTCCTTGATATGACAAGCGTGATCTCCTTCGTTCTTTGAGTATATCAGGATATCATCAATGAATACTATCTCCGATCTGTCCAGCATCGGGCGGCACACGCGATTCATCAAGTCCATGAATGCCGCAGGAGCATTGGTTAGCCCGAAAGACATAACCAGAAACTCGTAGTGGCCATAGCGCGTTCGGAAGGCCGTCTTTGGGATACCTTGCTCCCTTACCTTCAGTTGGTGATATCCGGATCGGAGATCTATTCGGGAGAACCAACTTGCCCCTTGCAACTGATCAAACAGATCATCTATCCGGGGTAGAGGGTACCGATTCTTCACGTTCAGCTTATTCAACTCCCTGTAATCTATACACATCCTCATGCTGCCATCCTTCTTCTTCACAAACAGCACGGGAGCGCCCCATGGAGAAATGCTGGGCCTAATGAATCCCTTGTCAAGGAGTTCCTGCAGTTGTGACATGAGCTCCTTCATCTCGGACGGAGCTAGGCGGTAGGGTGCTTTGGCAATGGGTTGGGCTCCTGACAGTAAGTCAATCTGAAACTCTATCTCCCTGTCCGGTGGTACTCTGGGCAGATCCTCCGGGAATACGTCAGGAAAGTCCCGCACCACTGGTACATCGGACAACTCCTTCGCTTTATCTTTAGCATCCTTGACGTACGCTAGATAAGCTCCGCACCCTCGCCTCATACATTTCTCCGCCTTGATCATGGAAATGATCCTTGGAACCTTACAATCGTTATCACCGTAGATCGTAACCGGACTACCATCTGGAGCCGTTAACCGGATCATCTTCTGTTGGCATACTATGTTAGCATCGTGGGCAGCTAGCCAATCCATCCCTAGTACGACATCAAAACCTCCTAGGGGCATAACAAACAATCGTGCGGGAAAGTAATGGCCTCCTAATTTAATGTGGCAATCCTCTATCATCCTGACTATTCTAATGGACTTACCATCGGCTGTTTCTACTTCGAAGGCATCATCTATTTCCTTAGTTTGGACATCTAGTGTAGCACAGAAGGATACAGATATGAAACTCTTACTGGCACCACTATCAAATAACATGGAGGCGCAAACATCATTGAAAAGGAGCGTACCTGACACTACGTCCGGGTCCTTCCTTGCTTCCTTCTTGTTCATGGTGAAAGCCCTTGCCTTGACCTTGGGCTTTCCATCATCCCCCTTGTCATCACCCCTGCTCGTGCACGAGCTTCCCGGCTTGGCTTTCTTGCAATCCCTGCTGTAGTGCCCCGACTCATGGCAGTTAAAGCACTCGTTTACTTCCGGGCACTCCCTAGCCATGTGACCCGTTTTCCCACACCGGTAGCACCCATGGCTACCCAATCGGCACTCTCCGGGATGCCTCCTCCCACACTTCCCATAGTTCTTAACTTCCTCGACCCCCTTCACAACCATCTGTTTTGCATCCACCCTTGCTTTCTTGTTCCCCGGTTGGTGGCCACTACTTCCATATATCTTCCCATTGTTATTCAAAGCCTTCTTCATCTCACCCACTATCACCGGCCTGTGATGATCGTACAACCTTCCACTGAGGTCCACCGCTGATCTAAAAGTACCAGGTCGGGCAGTGACCATGTCCCTACGAATGTCCAGAGGCAACCCTTGTATGTACCTCTTGATTCTCTTGGATTCGGGAGTCACCAAGTCAGGCACCAGACGTGCCATTTCATTGAATTTTGTAGTGTACTCCTGGTGAGTCATATTTCCAGCTTCCAAACTCACGAACTCTTGCTCAATCTTGTCAAGCTCTCTTTCCGGGTAGTACTCCTCTATCACCAACCTCTTCATCTCCGGCCACTTCATCCTCTCAATGGCCTCCTCTCCGTAAGACTCAACAATGTTATCCCACCAACACAATGCTGGATCCAAAAGGGAATGGGAAGCAAACTTCACCTTTTGGTTTTCACGGCACTCACTGATCTTCAGTACGGCCTCCATTTCCCTGATCCAATTGGGCAGTGGCAGCGTTACCAGTACCATCGAACGTCGGGGGCCTACACCTCTAAAAATCCCCGTAGCTGCACCCCTTCGCCCTCTCTTCCACCTCGGGACCGTCATGGTTACCCAGACGATCTCCCTCGTCGCTCAACTCCTCAGTCTTGACCGCTCCCTTCCTATCCACCTTCTCGGAAGTGTACTCTTCTTACTGTCGCCCTTAACCTGCTCCACAAATTCCGCAAGCAGAGCGGGCATCACTCCAGAGAGGACTTGATGCACCTCTTGGGCAATAGCTTCCTTCACTGTCTCCTTCAGTTTTTCCGGGTCAGTAGTGAGCCCCTCGGCTCCCATTTCTAACTCAACCCCCTCCTCTTTAACCGGCTCCTCGACCGGCTTTCTGGTTGACCTTTTCGTTGGCTTCACCGTTGCACTTGCAGTTTCCTTTGCCTTAGTCGGGAGCCTTCCCCTAGTGCTTCTCCGGGTGACCATTGTTGGGACTTCTTTCTTTGGTGCCATTCTTTCTACTTCCTATAAGATTCAGAATGCTAATATGGTCTTTCAAGGCAAGTTCAGTTCACGACAAGTTTTGTAAATTTTTAATAACAGTGGCCAGTTGTGATTAACTACTTACAGAACTTCTCGCGCCATAAACTTTCCTATCCTGAACCACACCAACACCAGAACCTACTATACCTAGTCTATGCACGTATAAGTCATATAAATTCAGATAGGTGTCACAGATAACTTTATCATACTCTACCTCGGCTCTTACTTAAATAAGAAGGCACTATCCCTCGGAATAATACCTACAACATACTTTGTTACCTCTTGGCATGGAGCTTCTTGGACTGGCATCCTTGACACTTGGTCCTATTATCTGTTTAAGTTTAGGTTTACAAAATGGTTTTTCCCAAATCCCTTAAACATTGGCTCTGATACCAACTTGTAAGGCCCACCTCTCTCAGGGAAGCCTCACAGTTGGTCATTCACAGCAAAACATCGAGTTAAAACAATCATTTACTCATATACGTATAAAATATATATTGCAGCGGAAAAATACTGTCATTTCAATTCATTACAAGTAAAATATAAGCATTGTCTTTAATCCACAAAACTATTTAGGAGTTCTTTGTTTAGCTTTTCTTCATCCGGGATGCCAGTCTTCTAGTGCCAAGGAGCTTCAGTCCCATGCCTCTATTCCATCGCTCTAGCTCTTACCTGTCAACTGATATGCATACAAAAGTCAGCTTCGCTGAGTGAATTCTAGGTTTTCTTTGTAAATAACTTTTTGTAAAGGTATTAGCTTTAGCAGTTGGAAATAGTTCTCGTCTATCAAGCATCAATACAGACAGGCTATCACTTTATCGATACTTTATCATTTCTTTTCATTTCTCGTTATTTATTACTCTTCTTTATCCGTCAATTCTCTGTCACAATCGGTGCCTAGGCTCGCCTAGGACTTTACCGACACGCCAATTAAGGACTTACAGTCGTACTCGATCGGGCCATTATTGTCATGCCAATTCAGGGCTTACAGACCTGCCTGTTCGAGCATTACTTTATCCGGGTGAGGGTACAACGAATGCAACCCTCCTTTAGCCATTGCTTACAAGTCTCTACTTTATCCCTTGCCTGCAGGACTTTACTTGCAAGACTTTACTTTATCCAGGTACACGTTATGGGCCACATAACCTTTCTTTACGTTTCACTTTCTTATTTAAGTTATATATATATATAATTTAACACAACACATCTCGAAGGCAATCCATCACTACAAGGTTATATCTCGATAAGGAAAACACGTTATCAATTCGTTAGAAAATCCCGTTTCCTATATAAGATAGTAAGTAAAACTTTACTCTAAAAGAACTGATTACAAAAAGTATATATCTTAGTATGCATACCGCCCCAAAACATTTAAAGCATGTATAAAATAGGGGATCTAGAACTCACCTGAACTCGTCCAAGTAGCTTAAATTCTAAGTCACTTAGGCTATAGCCTGAATACTATAGCTGCACGAAAGTTAACATGCAAAAACGTCATTTTATTCATAGTTTCGCCCATAGTTTCGCTACAGCGAAACTGCAGTTTCGCTGCCAGTTTCGCTGGGCAGCATTTCTGCTAGTTTCACTAGGCAGATTCGCTGCCTTGAGCGCCTAACTTTCGTTGGAATTCCCTAGTCTCGCAAAGTCTATAGGTCAGTCTGGGTCTTAGCGAGATTACTGGCGAAACTATAGTTTCGCCCCAGTGAAACTGTAGTTTCGCTGGAATTTCTCCTAGTCTTGCTAAACTAATGTGCAGTTTCACTGGTTGAATGCTTAAATTCGCTGGATCGGGGCCCAGTTTCGCTGGATGAACAGAAACTCAGATCCAGCCCATTTTTAACCCAAAATCTTAACTTTTTACGTCCAAATCCTTGGTTTACCTTCTATGAAACCAAATCTAAGCTTTTTACACGTTTTCATACGTAAAAATTCGACCTTTATGTGTTTTTTTAAACTTTTCAAAACCCCAAAACCCTAGAATCCGGGTTTGATCTACAGAAGGCCTTAGGGGCCGATTCTTACCTCGTTTTGTTGCTCTTTCCTTGTGTTTTGATGCTCCAATCCACCAGAACTTCAATCCTTCAAACCTTCAAGCTCCAAATCTTGAATTTCTTCACTTTCTCTCTCTACTTTCTCTCTCTACGAATTTGGTGGCTAGGGTTGTAATGTGATGGAATGGGACTGATTATGCATGTTTAAGGGCTGATTAGGGCCCTTAAACCCACCAAGTCTAGCCCATTAAGGCTAATTTGATCCATAGCCCACTAATTTACCCCTTTATTTCTTAAATTTAACCCTTAAAAGCCCATTATTATTAAATGGCTCGTTTCGGGATATTTCGGGGCGTTACAAGACAATGGATTATAGAATGAGTTAGCAAGGTGCCACTTCTTATTTTATGATATCATCATATACAAAATATATACATAAAAAAACAAACCGAAACAGACATACGACTACCTGTTGAATTTTTTCACTCCGTTTAACCTGTATTTGGAGGTGAACATGATTAGTGCATATTATTTTACTTGCGATCTAATTATATATACATAAAATTTACAAAATTCAAAGACGTTATGCATAAAATGTGAGAGAGAAAATTTCGGTTAAACCTACCTGCAAAAATGAAATAGGCTAAGACATCCAAGCTACGGAACAGTACTTTTTCCGTATGTTAGACCACATCACTTTAATTTTTCCAAAAATACATAGCAAATTTTGAGATGTAAAAACAATGATGAACATTTTTTATGAAATAGCAACATATTGCATACAAACTATGAAATTGAAAAATATTAACACAATAAAGAGCAATAACATTAAAATAAAAATGTCAAAAGTAAAACAAATAGAACTTGTTAATGTGTTGCAAACAAAATACAATAATAAAAGGGTCCCCCAAGTAAAGAGAAGCAAATGTTAACTAAACAAAAGCATATAAACTATGCTTAAAACTTATGATTATAGTGTGTTTGAGTCTTTAGAAAGGTTGCCAAGCCAATAACTCCAGTCGACTATGATAACTAATGTTTGTTGAACTATTATTGACTTTGTTCTAATAAATTTCAAAGACAATATAATTTACAAATGTCAACTGATTTAAAATAAAATTTTACCTCAGGTGTGATGCAAGCAACCTCAATGGATTCAAGAACTCAATATTGATAAGAAGCTTGACTCACAATCGTAATCTTCAATTAATTAGACAAAGCCATGAGTTCCACCGACACTCAAATGATGTTAATCAGTATCTTTAAATCGTTTTGTTTATATTATAATTACATGAATACACTATAAATTTTTATCATTGAACACACACAATTTTAGCAACGAAAACGAAAATGGCGTAAGGATAAAGGTGACTTACGATTATTGTTGCTTAGGGATAAGGGTCTTCAAAGCAAATCGGCACCCGTGCTTCTATTGCCGCCCTAAATATGTTGGAAGATGTTGTTATTTCATCCCAAAGCTTAACATCGACCTCTTCATTGCTGTTGGAATAAGATGCAAGTATTACATCATTATTGGTCTTCATAGGAAGTGTTTTAGTTGAAGTGGGTATCGTACCTGGTGTCCTTTATAAGCAGCGTAACGAATGGCTCCCCTGCCTTCGTGCTTTTGTCTTCTATTTTTTGCAAAATACCAATGTAATCTGTGTAAAGGAAATTAAATGTTAGACATGGCTTAATTTTTGATGCACAGACATTTATTGTGATGCATGTGTGATGACTTACCTATCTCACCCTTCTCCATCTCATAAAAATTTTGACTAAAATGTCACCGTGGGCCAAAATAAGTTAAAGATCACCTAATTAAAAACCACTTGATTAGATGCATTTAACCCAGCCCATGATATAACATATTTCCATAAGATTATGTCCACCTAAAGTATTTCTAAGCATGGAACAGAAAGTACATTCGAGATTAAAAGATAAAGATTTGTTAAACAACCTCATTATAGTCAAAGACAATATCAAACAGATGCTAAAATCGGTGAGCAAACGATAAGCAAAATTAGGCAAAAATCAAAGCAGAAATGTATCTGCATAACACCATTGCATTAAACCCAACTAACTCCAAACAAACAGCTACTGTAGATGTAGCAACAACAAAATCAAACGAAAGAGAAACAAAAAACTAAATGATAACCTTACACCAAGATTTTTCACAATACACTCGGTTGGAATCTTTTGGACCAAAAGTATATAATGCCCTTTGAAAAAACGGCTTGCATTCCAAAATGAATAGTATTCATCAACAAAGGAGCAGGGAATCTTCCCAAATCATCTCCCAAAAGAGTCTTATTATACCTAACCATTGATGATTGAACAAACACATCATATGACTATAGTTCAAGACTGTACTAAGTACTAACCTATTAATCATCAAATGTTTTCAAGGGACTTACAATGTGAGGGATGTGCTGAATGTGTACCAAACCAGTATAAAAACAATGTTTTGAGTATATCAGCAACGATAATCGGGTTCTTGGAGCTTGCCAAAGCACCTCTATCGCCATCAACAAAATCTGAATTTGGGTATTTCAATCCTCCATTAGAATGATTTTCAATATCAAAAGAAACTCGTTTCTCATTCGCATTTGATCTTCTAGGGGTAGCAGCTGAAGAAACCATTTCAGCAGTGCTACCACCACTCATGCTTACATTTCACAGTTCATAACATTCAACTCAAGATCTAAATAACCATCATACAACACAGTTTCTCCACACACTGCAAATCAAGAATTCGAAATTCAAATGTTCTTCAGTTGAATCCACAATTATGCACTTTGACACCTTAGAATCTTAGATTCCACTCAAAAACAGGGAATCAATGGCGTATCTACAACACAAAGTTAATCAATCGAATTAATTCCTTAGATCTTAACCGAATTCAACCCAATCTCACGAATCAATTTGATTCAAATCTTATGCACATAACCTGTTCGATCAAATGCTCGATCAGAAATCAAATGGGCAGCTCATAATCTTCCAACAATCAAATGAATTTAAGCTCAAATCGAAGTGGGTCTTTTCTTACTCGATTGAAATCTATGAACAACACCAAAATCACATCAAATCGGATCAAATCAAGAAGTACGTACTGGATCAACTAAAGTCGATTAAAAAACAAACCTTCGAATGAAATTTGATGGAACCCAGTTCGTATGATCCAGTCTCGCAGCAGCCCTCATTTTCTCCAAATACGCCTCCGCCACTCTCTTCCTCTTCTCCGCCGCAGTCTGGGGGGAATTGGAGGTGTGGTGGTAGTGGTTTAGGGTTTGGGGATTTTGGTGGTGGTGGTCGGAAGACGGTGGCGGTGGCGGTGGTGTAGGCGGATGTCATTTGTGGTGGTGGTGGTGGTGGATTGCGGGATGGGAAGAGGGTGAGACGACGCCGAACATGTGGGTTACGCCGGCGAGGGTTAGGGCTTTGGCGATGAGGAGATTGGTGATTCAGCCATTGAAGTTGAAGAAGATGATGATGATGATCATGAAAATGGAACCAAGTGGTGGATCTGATGGAGTGTTGGGGTGGTGGTGTTGGAGTGTGGTGAGGGGAGGAGAAGAATGAAGGTACTATTCATGGTGAACTACTATTCATGGTGAACTACTATTCATGGTGTCAAATCTAAGTTGCAAAATTCATATTATGTAATGTAATGTAATGTGTGATAATAAGTATGATAACTATGTATGATGAAATTAACAATAACATAAGTGTGCATTAAATTTGTTATCGCTTACGACTGTGTCAATATCAATTACACATACAACATAGCATATTGATGATGAAACCTTTATAACTTTATTTATTATCGTATCATGTGAATTATTTATATTCAAAACGAAATACAAAAAGTCGTTTGTAACGTTCCTAAAAGTCATTAAAATATTAAACGACTTGTCATATGTTTGATGCGCGAATATGATTTGAAATTAGACGCAGTTTAATAATGTTTGTGCATGAAATTTCTTACTCATAGGTGTTTATAAGTATAGAGTATGTTAATACCTAGAGTTCATAATTAAGGAGTGAGTTAACCAGGGTTCATGTCATGGTCGCAAAAGTGATACCAATCATAACAATATTGAGATCACGGTATCTCAATTAATATTTTGTGGTTGGCTTATTAAAGTAGGTCATTTATTGACTATTTATGTTACTGAGATGCACTTTGGTTTTGAACAAAACGAGTTTATTTAAAATAGAATTCAGTCACCGGACATGTTGTAGCTATTATCATTTTATTATTTTTGCGGCTATCATTATTAGTATCATTGCCAACACTACTATTGCTACTACAACCCCCCCCCCCCCCAACCCGGGGGGGAGACCGTTATGGCTATTGCTACTAATAAGTCTATATGAATTCTAAAAACAATGAACACTTTCTTCCTTCTTATTTATCCAAGTGTGTTTCATGCGTTCTTTGCTTGCTCACCCGCCTGTTGTTGCTTGTCCTCTTTATTATAATCCAAGTGAGCTATTGTTGGTCTTGATGGTCTGATGTTGTCTTTTACGCACTGAATGGGGTGATCAGTAATTCCAATTTTTGATTTGTTAATGTGCGGTTCATGTGATATGTTGTTGGCTTGGGTTAGTCCGATCTAACTACCTTAGGCCATGATGATACCTAAGGACGACAATCAAAACCAAACTCAATAGGAATACAAATCCAAGACATTAAGACGAATACGAGACAGATATGGGTTTTGTTTTTTCTATATCTATGCAAATTAAAACTTGAATGTTACTTTATTTCATTTTGGATAGGTTTAAACGAATGTTAAATTTAAAACAACATTTTTTAATATGTATATTAAGCTTTTAGTACCTTTTATCAAGTAATGTAAAATTAGTCAAAACTTTAGTTAAAAAAATGAAAAGTTCATTCACAAATTACAATAGTGAAACATGAGAGTCAATTTAAGATAGGAAAAGAGACCACTATAACAAACCTACTTGAGGGTCAATTTAAGAAAAGAGAAACCACCACTATCATAAACATCAAAACTACACTGACAATTAGAAAAAAGAAAATTACATTAATAGTCCCTATGGTTTAATTAAATTGTATGTTTAGTTTCTAAACTTCAAAAATTATGAAGATAGTTTAAACTTTTTTATTCATTACATGTTTGGTCCCTGACACTAAATTCATTCATTTTTTCTTTCCAAGATTTCATCAAATGGTGGAGCGCTTTGGGGCTTTGGGCATCAGGGTCAACCACTACACTACATGAAGCAATAGCAAAACCAAATCGTATAAACGCGAGCAGCCGTTATAGCAATAGCAATGTATTTCATAAAAATTGAACTAACTGTTAAATTTAATTTTAGGGACAAAAGTGTAACAACTACATAAAAGTTTGGATTAACTTTCTGTTTTATAAATTTTGGGAATCAAAGTTGCAATTACTGCATAAAAAATTTTGTTGACATATTTTATTAGGAGTGTAACATTAAAAGAATAACAATATCGCGACAAATAACACACAAATCCCATTCCACACTAATACCAAGCTATAGTCCGCCGTGAAACAATGGATAGTCCTAGTTACCATTTAAGTTTAATAAACAGATGATAGATGAAAAATGAATATAACATGTATTGAAACATAGAACGGATGATTATGTATAGACAAGTCAATGACTTAAATGCAAAGAACAATGGCACCCGCAACTAAATCAGTGACATTTACACTCCTGACTTCCCAGTCCAACAAGATAATCCAAATATGAACGCATTATTTATCATGTGATATAAGTCACTGCGTTATAATCTTATCATTTCTAATTCAAATAATGAATAAATTGAAAAATTATACTCTTTGTTGAAAGGTTGTACGAGTGTAAACAAATTACACTAGCACGTGAGCTACTCGAAAATGACAAATCGGACCAAGCATAAACAAGCTCAAGCTCATACTTCACGTATCAAGCTCGAGCCTAAGCTTCAAATATAGAACTCAAGGTCAAGCTTCATATATCAAACTCAAACCAGCTTACAAGCCTAAATTAGTTTTTTTTTAATAGACCTATTTAGATAAGGATAAATAAATTATGAAAAATAGAGTAAATTATACTTTTCGTCCTTTAGTTTTATAGCAAATTTCATGTTTTGTCCTAAACTAAGGAAATTACAGTAAACATTCTTTATGATTATATTTTGTTACAGTTTACGTTCTTTCCACTAACGGGCGTTAATTTTGTTTGTTAAGCCAGGTCATGTGCGAGCACATGAGGGTAACTTAGTCTTTTTACCCTTGTTAAACCTCATCCAACCCCACCTCAAAAACTCCCCCCCCCCCTCTCTCTCTCTCACACACACTCTCTCTCTCTACAATAACACAATTCACTCAACTCTGTATCTCTCTCTCTCTATATCTATCTCTCTCTCTCTGACATACTAGTTAGTATAAAATTTTCACAGCCACTCCTCCGACATGGCCGCCACCGCCACTCCCCCTCCGCCATGTCCGCCACCGGCCCACCGCCACTTCCCCGCCATCATCGACCACCCCACCCTGAACTCTCTCTATCTCTCTATCTCTCTCTCTCTCTCTCTACACACACACTCAATTACACAAAGAACACCGCCCCACCGCAAAGCCGCCACCACAGAATCACCGTCCATGGTCGTCGCCTCAACGCCCCTTTATCAGATCTAGGGTTTATGAAAACGGTTTTGGGGAAAGACGACGGTTTTGTGGCCTGTTTGTTAGATGGTGGTTTGAGATTAATGGTTATGGTGGCTTGCGAAGAAGTGAACGTGAGGGTGGGGTTGGTAAGGGTGCGAAGAAGAAGAAGTGATGGTGACAGTGGCTGATGGTGGTGGTGGGCGGGCAAGTGGTGGCAGTAAGAGGGTGGTGGCAGTGGGCAGGTGGTGGCGGTGGGCAGGTGGTGGCGGTGGGCAGGTGGTAGCGGTGAGCAGAAGGTGGTGGTGACTTGACTTAGGGCGTGTTAGGTTGGGTTGGGTTAGAGAGAGAAAGAGAGATGTAGAGTGGGGTAGGTTGGGTTAGGGTGGGTTTTAATAATAAGAGTAAAAAACCACACTAACCTCACGTGTCAGGCACGTGACCTGCCTTAACGACCAAATTTAACGCTCGTTAGAAGATAGGATGAAACATGCAATAAATAATGTTTACTGTAATTTCTTTAGTTTAAAGACGAAACCTGAAATTTGCTACAAACTTAAAGGACGAAAAATGTAATTTACTAAAAAAACATAAATAAAATAATAAAATAGAGATGGAGTCTAGATGTAGCTCTAACTTGAGAGCAAAACAAACCGAGTACGGGCTTGGCACGTTTAATTGGCTGCAACCCTCCCTTAAAAAACCCAAAAATCCATTAAAATTGAATAGTATGCAAAACTTCATTAGGAGTTTAAATAAAACATCAAGCTTGGAACAATAAACTTAGAACGCCAAATCAACACAAATGTGCTCCAAACCTTAAAATATAAGAATAATCTGTTCTTCCAGCGATACAAAACAAAATTTCTAGCAAGAAACTAACTTCAAAACCTTTAGTAGGAAACAGGTGCAAGGATTTCAAGTTGAGGACCAAGTTTTTCTTCAGCGGATTTCTCGGCTTTGGCCCTAAGTTTGTTAAGCTGCTTCTTCCTTTCATATACCACTTGAGCCTTTTCTTTCCTCTTCTTTTCAAGATCCTAAAAGAAGATAATAACAATGTAGTCAAACTAAATAAAAAACTATGTGGTAACTAACGTATAAAAAGATCTTAAAAAACACCAGTAGATCATACAAGTGTCTGGAAAAAAGATTTAAAAAAGGAATTGAATCCAAATGGTAGTATAAAGTATTTTTGCAATTTCTAACAAAGGTGGTGTGTAAACAAGCTAAGTTGCTCATGAGTGATACAAACTAGGCTTGCTACAAGCATTTAATCAGACTGAACTTAAATGAGCTCAAGTTCTAACACGAGTTTCATATTGGAGCTACCATGCTTGACAGAAAGCAAGCCTAAAAAGACCTTTCTATTTATACAACTTTTACTTATTAGTTTAAATTTATAAATACAAACATATTAAGAAATAAAATATAAAATTATAATTGAAAAAAATAAACAAATGAAATATATTATAATCATACACAAAAAGTAACAAAATGCCAAAAAAAAGTAAGAGAACAAGAAAAAGAGTGTTAGAAAACAATTTATTTGATGTCCAAACTAATTAAATCAATCTTGTAAAAATATAAAGTCAATTGCTAACTACCTTACATCATATAAAATAATTATAAAAAATATCCTATGAGTAAAACTAGAATGAAAATCAACCAAAAGAAACAAATGATTAAGAGCTTCATAATACTAAACAACAAAATAATGCATTATACAAGAAATTATAATCTTTACGGCATCTAGAAGGTATTTCTCAGATTAACTAATTTAGAGAAAAGTAATAACATTTTACCTTAATAGTGTCGTAATAATTCCACCCAACTTCTGAAGAGAGCCGTCCAAGCAAGCAATACTTATGTCCAGCAGTTAACCTCAAAACCCTACATTTGCATTAGCAGAATTATGGGTAACAATGAGATACAATTATACATACAACAAAATTTAATGATTTAGATATACGCTAAAGTAATTCTTTCAGTAAAATTAAAAAAAACTATGAAGAAAACAAAACTAATGTTAAAAAGAATAGCTTACTTGAGGGCATCAGGGATGACCATTCTCTTCTTCCTGTTGTAAGGAGTAGGTACCCCTTCATAAACCTTCAACCTTGCAAGTGCAGCAGCTCCCCGCTTGGTCTTGTGTGGAATCATCCTATAATACAAGCAAACAACTAACAATAAATCAAAGCAAAACCTCAGGCTGAGAGAGGTAGTATACTAGTATAAGATACGGACTGATGTAGTTCATTATAAAACCAAACAGACAACTTAAATGCTTGAAGTTTGAACTTCAAACTAACAAGTAACAACAAAAATGTCAAAATAAAAAGATTATATGACTCAATGAACAAAATAACCGGATTACTAACAGTAAAATGTATGTTTTTTTGTGAGAACTACTGTGTTGCATATATAACACAAGGTCATCACTTTCAAGCTTGTAACCAAACTTTACAACAACAACCTAGATTTCAAACAAAACAGCTTTAATAAGTTTTATCTAGTTATCTTTGAAGTTTCAAATCACTCAACACATTACTTCCTAGATCAAATTTCAAATTTAGACCCTTTAGACGATCAAATATATAACCCAAATCAGCTCATTCATCTTAAAACCTCATAGATTCAAAAGTAACATACAACTTCAATTTCGCATCAAGCAAAACATGCACAAATCTTTGCAACACAGCATAACCTATGCTAATAAACTCGAGATGTTTGATTAATATATTGCACCAACTGCAATCCCAAAATGAACATGAAGCTACTCAAAAGCGTATTACGCATACCGTTACCAATAAACACAATGTAAACATGCACTAACGCGTATAATAACCCACAATTACTACAAATGCATTCACACAATCACATCCTACAATCACGTCACCAAATTCTCACATATTCAACTACGTATGATCAAACTTGGGGTTTACCCTCGGATAGTACGCCAGAGGATCTTGGAGGGAGCACGGAAATGAATGGGGCCATGAGAGGGCTTGGTGTTCATCCGCTTACGGAGGAAACGAAGGTACTTCATCTTCTGGCGCACGAGGCCGCCGGAGAGGCAGATCTCTTCGCATCGGACGACGGTGACTCGCTGGCCGTTGAGGAGCTCTTTCGCCAGAATCGACGACAATCGGCCGAGCATGTGGTGGCGTGCGTCCACCACCACCTCCTTCGCACAGATCCCCGATCCGTTCACCATTGTTGTAGGGTTGATTTTGGTGTTGAGTTCTCTACTGCGGCCGTCGTCTCCGGCTTAGGGTGGAGATTGGTTTATAAAGGTCGAGGGTTAGGGTTTCGTTGATGGGCCTTGGGTGACTACAGATTTTGTGAATTGGGCTCTGATACTTTGGGTAATGTCATATACTGTTAGAACTTAGAAGCCTAGAATGTTAAGTTGGTTTTTTCTTTTTAGTTTTATAGGCGAAAAGGAAACTGGTTTGGGGGAGTATAATCGGTTTGTAACCGGGGGTGAAACCGATGTTGAAATTCGCTTGACGGTGATTCGTTAAAAATCGACCCAAGTTGTTAGTTTGGGATCGGTTTGGAGTTTCTGGAGACGGTTTGGTTTGAAACCAGATTTTAGGAGCGGTTTGTGAAATTTGATTAAGAATTGAATTGGGGCCGCTTTTTGACTGTTATGTGAGGGTTTTTATAGTCGGTTGTGTTCGTCTTTTTCCAATGAATGTATATTGGATGACTTAGTTTAACCACAACACTCAAAAATATCTGTTGTTCTCTAAAATCTCAACGGCTGACAAATGACTTTGAAAAGATGAATCAAGCGTGGTGCGAATCAAGAGATCCTATGCTAACAAACTTGACAACTTTGATGTATGATTATAATTGCACAAATTATAAGCCCAAAAAATAGCATGTTTAGCCATACAGTAAACACTACATATTAAAATCTCGTTATGCATATCCTTACCAATAAACGCAACGTAAATACGCAATAATGCACATAACAAACTACACCTATAACAAACGTTCTCAAATGATCACATCCTATAACAATATCAACAAAATCTCACGCATTCAACTATTTGCAAAAATCGGTCTAGGCGGCCGATTAATCGGTGATTAATCGCTAGGCGGCCTATGCCCTTGTAGATTAATGCTAGTAGGATTAATTAATCGGTAATTGGACCTAGGTGGGATTAATCGGACCTGGGCGGGATTAATCGGACCTAGGCGGGATTAATCGGACCTGATCGGTAAAAATCGGTGTAATCAACGTACTACTTTCTGATCGGTCAAAGCCGGTCAACAATTTGAATGTGGGTTTTAAACCATAATCTACGGTTCTTACCATTTAAACCACATCCCTAGCCCGCTAGCCGACATCCCCACCTCCACTTCGAATCTTGAGACCAGGCCCCCTCCCGGCAACCACCCCTCCGGCGACCAGGCTCCTCCCGACGACCAGCCTCCAACCGCGAACAGCTCCTCCTGCAGCAGCCCCAACCACGAACAGCTCCACAGTACTTGATGGTTACTTTTTATATTTTGAAACTATTTAATCTTTAAAGTGTTTGAACTACTATGTTTTAATTTTTATATTTTGAACTATGTGATCTTTGAAGTACTTGATGGTTAATTTTATGTTTAATTATTAATGTTTGAAGTGTACTAATCTTAAGTATATATATATATATTTCTAAAAAATACATATAAAATTTCCAAATCGATTAATCCCGATTAATCCCTAGTCCCTACCTCACTGCCCGACTAGCGCCTAGCGATTTTTACAACATTGCAACTATGTTAGGGTTTACCCTCAGATAGTACGCCAGTTGATCTTCGACGGTGCACGGAAATGAATGGGGCCATGAGAGAGCTTTAAAAAGTGAACAGTTTGTTGTTGGTGTTAAAACTTCATCAAACAAGTTTGCTGTTGGTGTTGAAACTTCGTCAAACAACCTAACCGTTTATTGTAGTTATGCCTACAACAAGGAAACCAACTAGCTAACAACGTTAAATCTATGTGAAGTGTTAAGCGCTTCAAACAAAGCTTGATGCAGTAAATGTGAAATGTTTTTAAATAGGAGTCAAACTAGACATTGAACAAACATATAGAAACGTATTGCAAGGTGTTAAATAGCACTCCGAATCGAAGTTAGACACTGATGTTAAAGTCAATATACAAACTAACCTTTGAAGCAAATGTCTTGAGACATTTTTATTTCTATTAACAAAATGTATCATAAGAATTTTACGAATGACAAGTTGGTAGATTTGAGTAGAAACGTACTTACTAGATAAAACTTGATTTTGTAATATGTTTGAGTGTATTTTATGGTAAAAATATATTTTGTAGATGTTTCATGACAACCTTGTTGCGTCGTTTTCAATGTCGAGTTGTATATCTATCGAACCATTAACCTAACATGATTGAAGTAGTAAAAATGCAACTATCTTTTTAATCTTTACCCCACAAGTTCTTTGATAATTAGCATTACAGGGTTGCTAAAAAATATCCAAATCCAAAAATCAAATCCGAAAATATACGAAATTCTGAATCTGAAATATTCGACATTTTAGATATCCAAATTTTCAAATTCGGATTCAGATAGTGATTTTTGAGGATTTTAGGATATTCGCATATCCGAAATATTTTTCTAAAAATTATTAAATACTAAATATTAATTAACAATTGTTGGGAGTCAAATCCAACACATAAAATATTATAATGTGAATCTACCGTCATACACACTACGAATAGTATGAGCGGAGTAGGATTCGTGTCCTCAGGGATACGTGTAAATTGTCTTATACAAAAAATATTTTAGCATAATTAGTATAGTTGGTTATAGGTTAAGAAAGGTGGATGTTTTAATAAAAAACTAAAACTGAAAGTAAATTGCAAAAAAAAATCAAAATTACATCACGCTATCACGGTGACACGGGCATGTCAAAACTGTGAAAAAAACCCACGCAGTCGTGTTAAGGTTCTCCCACAAATACGAATTTTGACATTTTTTAAATTTTTTAATTGTGAAAGGGAATTACTAAAAACGTTAATTAAATTGTGAAGTATTTCGTTTTTTTGTTTTTCGTATAATAATCATGATAAACCCTACCCGTTAAATTATTATTTATTTTGATGATTCGCACTAGTAAACCTTATAAGAGGTCGCTTTCGACGTAATAGTAAAATATCATAATAAGATTCAACGGATGACATTGTTTTATCTAAAAAGTTACAATCCAAAACATCCAAAACCAAACAAAGCACGTCATACTTGGGTCTAATGTTTCGATAGCAATGTTTCTTTATCAAAAAACCCAACTTAAACCTTGCTTCTATTGATCATACATGTTTATATTGCATATAAATCAAATTTTTTTTATTACAAGTCAGCAAAAACCATATACATGTTTTTTTGCTAATTAGGCTTGGTCCAAATTAAAACTTACATGATTTGAATTACATATGTAAACAATCCTTTAATTATGTTCTAAAAAAGAATTCCAACTACTAGTGTTTTTTGATAATGACCTGCCATGAAACCTTCAAAGAGAGATAAACACATATTAGAACATACCTCTAAAGACACAACATATATCTATGAGTTTTCATGATGAGTTAACAATGAGTCAGGCAAAACAAAACAAACTAAGAAACACAATCTTAAAGTGAGATTGTGATAGAAAAAACAACATACCCGCATGGACATCTCAATCTTCCTATGATCATCATCTCCTCCTCCTCCAACTTGATACTGGGGGTCCTGTGTCATAAGCACAATCAAAGAAGTACCTTTGTCATACTCTCACAAATCATAGGACTGTGATTAGTTACTTGTTTCACTAACACAAACACCTAACATGTCCGATCAATATCATATAGTCGTGGAGACACAAGAAAGGTAGACCAAGAAAAGCATCACCTTATAAAATAATAAAAAACTAACAGGCAAACGTCGGACACGTTGAGACTTGACACCGATGGGAACTGCAACAACTATGGATGCAGGTCGCATCCCCAAAAGAGGCTCGAGGCAATGCATGTGCATCACATGTCACGCATGCAAAGGGTACACATGATGCGGGCGCATCGCCTAATGGATACGGGCCGCATCAGTCGATTGACTCTAGTGACAAATAATGAACTTTAGGTCGTTCTTCACACTCAGTCACACACACTTAACATCAAACTTCACGCCCATGCTTCTTTCTCGACTCCCTTCGTAAACCGTCAATCAATTATCGAATATCTGAAGCACCCGAAAGATCTGTAGAACGTTTCTAACATAAGAGATAATTGTGGTGATGTATAAGCTATATGGAACTAACATCATATCACAAAAGAAAAACTCGACTTGACATTAAGGTGAATACGTTTTGTCTTTAAAAATGAAACAACGTGAGTCATTGAGATTCATATTTACACTTGAAAACATCATGAGTGATAGTTAATATATTTATGCATGTTTGTGAAATGCAAGACAATCATAAGGCTAAGATTGTACGTGCGAACTTATTAGAAATGACACACATGTGATAGGTGGAACCCTGGAAGGGGTGTCATTCCTAAGCATTGTTGATTGCTTGGTAATGATTTACTACCCAAATGATTACGACTCATTAGGCATTGACGGACACACAAGCGACCCAACAACAAACTATCAGTAGTAATGAAATATGTTGTTTTTTATTTATCTCATGTTACGAACTTAGCTTGGTTGATCTAAAATTAATATTCTCTTGCTTAATTATAAACTGATTAAGGTCTGATGAATGTTACTCGCCAGCATTATCGCTGATATTGAATTTTTAAACCTTTTACATGTGAAGAATGATTGAACTAAGAATGTCATTAAATCATGTTAAAGTATAAGCTCTGTAAGTGCATCTAATGTCAAATGTTAGAATTATAAGATATAAGTTGAGATTGACGCATGTTTTGAGTATAATATTGTTGCCATAATTATGAATATAATTTTGCAAAACATTATTCGAATTAATAAATGATTTAGTTTTGAAGATAGTGTTGACTTCCAAACAATTTCAGGATAACATTATTAATTGAATTTTTGTTGCAAAAAGTCTTGAAAAACTGACTTTTGAATAAAATAACAGAACGGCCCCATCGGTTTACACGGGCCGAGGTGACAAAAACTTGGGTGTGATAACACATTAAAGGGTCACCTTAATTGGCACGCCAAGACACTAAAACTGTAAAATGCTTTATATAACACACATATCTAGGGGTGAGCAAAAAGCAATATAATATACTGGGCACCGTTAGAACTGGCTAGATTGAACCATTAAGAAGTGATTGTGCTAATATAGGTTCGATTATTGGTTCATATAATATGCATACAAGGTTCCCCGGATAGCCCATGAGAAGTTTGAGTTCTAATAAAGTACTGATTTATTTATGGGGCAAGATTTATAAATGTTGACCTAAAATGCTTCTAATCGCATCTTTCAATAACATTAAGGGGTTGTTTGGCAACATATTAACAACCTCTTAATGGTTCAGATGTCTAAATGGTTCAATATTTAATGATTGAGACTGTTTGTTTTGTGAGCAAATGTATGAATGGTTTAGACATTTGCCTCTGAATGGTTAAGCATTATATTAATGCTGAATGGTTAAGACGTCTAATTCTGAATGATTTAGATCTCTTATCTGAATTTGTCAGACATTTGCCTTTAAATAGTTAAGCGATATATTAGCTCTTAGTGGTTCAGACATCTTAATGGTTCAGCATTTAGGGTATGTTTGACAGCCTTTTAATCAGCCTCTTAATGCTTCTTATGTCTGAATGGTTCAACATTTAATGGTTCAGACTGTTTGTTTCGTGAGCAAATGTCTGAATGGTTAAGACACTTGCCTTTGAATGGTTAAGCATTATACTAATGCTGAATGGTTAAGAGGTCCAATGCTGAATGGTTAAGATCTTTTATCTGAATTGGTCAGACATTTGCCTTTGAATAGTTAACCGATATACTAGCTTTTAATGGTTCAGGCATCTTAATGGTTCAGCACTTAATGGTTCAGACCTCTTATTGGTTCAGCACTTAATCATTCAGATATTATCAAACAGCCCCTTAATGATTCAGACATCTTATTGGTTCAACATTTAATCATTCAGAAGTTGCAAAACAGCCCCTAAGATGTTAAAAAAATGCAAGTTACACGTGAGGTGTTTTAGTAAAGATCAAGATAAAAGAAATGAGAAAGAAGAAGAAGAAGTTAAAGATCATACACACAAAATGATCCAGAATGTGAAGATTGAGTGCGAATTACTTTATACGAAATATGAACTTGACTCAAGCAACAATGCGAGGGAGGAGAATAGAACTGAAAATAATGCTTCGATGACATCAAGTGTTGAGGTCATTATTTTAGGTTTATTTAACAAAACCGATTCCTTATGTATTATTTCGAGGAGAAAAAACCAAAACCGGATATTAAGAACTAAACCGATTACGTTGTTATCAGGTTCAATTTCTATTTTCAGATTTAGACTATTCGATTTCGGGTACTAACCGGTTCGGTTTGATTCTGGTATGTTCCGCGGGTCACCTGAGTAGTCCTCAAAGCTCTGTAAATGGATGTCTAATTTTCAAAATCGTTCGCTACGAACTAGATGACCTCCGATGCGACTCATGTGAAACACTGATTCCGAAAACTTCAACAGATCTCGAAGAAGATGACGAATCGAAATGCAGACAACTTACACAGCAGATCCATATCAACAATAGCAGTGATTACGTTATTACTTTCATGTTCAATCGTTCATTTCTCTGATGCTGCTTCTTCTACATCTTCATCGGTGCACACCAACAATTGGGCCGTACTCGTTTGCACCTCCCGATTTTGGTTATTCTCCTTTCTCTCCTTTGAAGTTTCGATTCCATTGTGATTTGTTGTGATTTCCCGATTTTGTGTTGGGTTAGGGTTTGGGACTGATTAGGTTTTAAGTTTACATTAGACGTGTATGTATTAGGGTTTACGATTGTCGTTCATTGTTGCAGTAATTGAAGAATGATATACTTGTGATCTGTAGGTTGAAATTGTTACTAAAATTAGGAGTTATCGGTATACGTCTTTCTGTTATCAATACAACTGGAATTAGATTATGCTTGTGAGCCCAGAATTAACTGTAAGGTTTATGATGACAAAGGGAGCAATTGAACGATAAATACATAACCGGTATACTGCAACATTGTACTTATTCAGTTGGCAAATGAATGCATTTGTTCATTGTTGGAACGTACCAGATTGAATGGAAGGTTCATTGTTGAAATACCATCAGAAAACTAGCTTTTTTCGGTAGATGACAGTGACAAAGTACTGATATTGTTTATTTTGGTTCTCCCATTTATCATGATGGAGGAGTAATTTAAATATATAAATAATAGTTGGAGCTATTTAATGAAACTGTGCTCGTCAAAGTTTGCTCTATTATTGGTAAAAGATCTTAAGATCACAGTCTGCATGTATTGATTCGCCTAAAGATGAGTATACAAGTAATAAGTCGGGGGATAAGTTAGTTTTAAGTTAGTGTCACTTGCAATATCATTTAATAAGTTGAAGGAAATATTAAGAACTTGTCTTTACTTTTAATCTAGTCATGGGTAAGGTTAATATGAATACCACTGCTAAATCAGGTGGCAAAACTAACATTTAGATCCTTTTCATTATGAATACCACTGCTAAATCAGGTGGCAAAACTAACATTTAGATCCTTTTCATGTATTTTTGTCTTATTTATCTGCAGTATTGCTATTTCATTATATATGGAAATGACTACTATTATTAGATTTATACTTGTTTTTCATTCTGGTGGGCTTGTTCTCAACTAAGTGACTAACAAGTAAATAAGAGCTACGCGTGTGCTTATGATTTTGCACTCTTCAGCTTTCTGCTTTATTTAACAGAATGTGATTATTCTGTAGGTTCAATTATCGGCATATGGCAAATACTTTGTCCTTGTACAGGTATGCGATGTTCCTTTACAATCATATTTTTGTGTTGAATATATAGTGCACAGTCCATTAAATATTCTTTTTAAAAACATTTAGAATTTTTTTTCTTGTGTTGTATTTATTCTATTTCTTGGTCTTCTCATTCAGGACCTTGTGTTGTATTTATTCTATTTCTTGGTCTTCTCATTCAGGACCGTGAAACGACTAGGAATACCTGATGAGAGGATCATTCTAATGTTAGCTGATGATATGGCTTGCAATGCTCGCAACAAATATCCTGCACAAGTTTTTAATAATGAAAACCATAGGCTTAATTTGTATGGAGATAATGTTGAGGTGAGTTTTGCTCTAATTAACTTTACAGTTCGAACTGTTAAAAAGCCAAGCCATTTTCAGAGGTCAACTATGTTTTCTATATTAGAAGCAGAGGTGGCTATAAAGAAAACACGTGAAATGGGTTAAACTTGTCAAAAGTCACCCAAATATTTATTTAAGGTCAATTGTTGAATAAACCCTATGGGCCTCTGCTTAACTTTTACACAAGTCCCTGAATTTTTGCATAATTAAATTCCATAAACTAATAAAACTTGATCAAAATTCTTGCATTTTCTCCCAAAAAAGTAGTAGTTTTTTGCATGATTAAATCATTCAACCATCTAAAAAATGATGTAACTTTTTTTTATATTTTATTTAAACATGATATAGTCCCCAAAAGTTTATAAATAGGATTTTTCACTACTTTTATGTAGTTAATCATTCACAAATAGTTGTGTGTATTATAGGGATTTTTTCATCAATTCCCCTGCATTTAAAACATTCTAATTTTGTTGTTTCAGAAATTAGATTATTTATGCAAGATTGCAAGAATGTGATTATGTAAGCATATTGGCACACTAATCGTACAAAAGATAAAAGATTCTGGGCAAAAATGTTTTGGGTCAACACTACCATTTTTACCGTACCAAATGCTACCTCATACCTGTTTCGTCCTGATACCTGACCTGCCTGGTCCATCCGTTTTGCCAGCTCTAAAAGAAGATATGCTAATTTTAGCACACTGCCGTGGCAGGTAGACTATAGAGGTTACGAAGTGACGGTTGAAAACTTTTTGCGGGTTTTAACAGGCCGCCATGAAAATGCGGTACCAAGATCTAAACGTCTATTGAGTGATGAAGGGAGTCACATATTGCTATACATGACAGGACATGGGGGAGATGAATTTTTGAAATTTCAGGATTCAGAAGAACTTCAGAGTCATGATTTGGCTGATGCTGTCAAACAAATGAGAGAAAAGCGTAGGTGAGATACCAGGTGTTTGGGAGGGAGCTTTGGAAGTGAGTATTTTTTATTGAATATATAAACTCTGATAATCAGCAGTTGTAAAAATTGCTATAGAAAATAGCATTTGAAGATAGCATTTGGGCGTGATCCTGCTTCTTGAAGTTCTAAAAAGAAAATGTTTATTTCTTAGTTCTTACAAATTATCATTCTTTAAGAAATTAATAGATAAATGACCAAAATGATATTACTGTGAAAAAGAGATCAAATTTGGTAAAAAGAAGCGGTAAATGTGTGATTTTAGTTGACCTTTAGATGCTCAGTTTTGTTGAAAATGAAAATCAACGTTGTTTTTCCAATTATTAACGACGGCTTATTGTGACTTCAGATACCAAATGTCAGATAACAACAAAAATTCCATTATATACTTTCAGCTGCTTAAAATAGGCAATGCTTCTAAATCACCATCGACCAGACAACCATTATTGTGTCCATATAATCATAAAATTGAACTAAACACGTTTGAGTGTCATGTCATTTACTTACTTTGTTAGCTTCTGTTTTCATGTTTAGGTTCAAAGAACTGTTGATTATGGTAGATACTTGTCAAGCTGCAACACTCTTCTCCCAGGTCTGAGTCTTTTACTTTTGGGGTTCGCTTCTTCTTAATATCAAATATCCACCAATTGCAAATTTGTTTTAAAGAAAGTACTTCAAACCTCCAATTGTGACATAGATTCCTCCATATGAGTTATGAAAAGCAACACACTGGGTTGTTGACTGTATTGACTTCTTTCTCTTGCATGCAACACTTGATTGAAACCAACATGGATTATGTATATTAATATTTATGGATAATGTAAACATAGACAGCGTGAGTATGTAAAGCAACTGGTTAAAACAGTTTTAGAGGCCCATCACGTATCAATTTGGTTTCATTATGCCTTATTTCTGCAAAAAAAAAAAGGTTGCACGAAAATTGTAAATGACAAAATGCTCTTAAATTTAGACATCGTCACATAGAGTTGTAAGTTGTAACTCTGACGAAATGCCCTTCAATTTTACTCAAAAGTTTAAACTGTAGACGGTTTGTCAAAACATATATTTGAACAAATTCACAAACTGTAGATGTGATGAGCGCTTTTAGTGCATCTTGTCATTATACAAATTTCCAGCTAACTTTTTGCTGGATTCAAGGTAAACGAAACTGAACTGGTACTCGAGGATAGAGGCGCACAAGCAGGGTAAATTCCATGCTTGGTCTGTAAAAGCCTAGTCAGGCCTGAAAGTGCTAAATAGGTTCACAAATCTCCTTTGATCCTAGAGCCTGTTGTTTTTGTTTTAAAATAAGCCTGGTCCTTTTTATAAATCATTAAACACATATTTGTCATATATTGTATTTATATATCAGTTATCTTTTTTGGACAAAATTTGTTTCTTATGAACAGAATGTTACTGAAAAAGAAAGAATATCAAATCTTCAACATTGCCTATTTAATAAAATTAGTTCTTAATTTCGTATAAACAAAAACAACTTCATATAAGATGAAAAGCACTTTGTTGCTGAACACCATTTTTAACAATGCTAACTGTTTGTTTTTTGCTAAATCTTATTGTGTCATTATAAAATATTATCAACGTCTAGTGTTTTATTTATAAAACTTATTTGAGGTCATTTTTTGAAAACTTTGTATTTTTTTAAACTTACTTCTAATAGATATTTTTGTTAAAAACATTTTTATTAGTTCAAATTAATATTTGTAAACACATTGTCATATATTACTAATTAAATATGGTGAAGAAAATAAGAAAAGGCTGAAAAATCCTGGCCCGGGCTTGGTGCTTAGGTTCGGACATTTCATATTTCGGTTCAGACCGAGGCTTATCCTGACCTGTTCTTTTTGGCACCTGCTTTTTTTAGACTATTAGGTACAGGCTTTTGGGGCCGATTCAACGCAGGCTTTGTGCACCTCTACTTGGGTGACCTTGGTCAGGGTGACAACATACATTAAATCTAATACCTAAAAATGTTTTTAGGTTTGTAGATGTTACATATATGTTTAAAATGCAGGAATTCTTTAATCATGCTGTTCCTAAAGCAACATGTCACCTTTTTATATTATAAAGCTCTTGTTTGTCTTAGAATTTATCATAGTTTGGTTTGTTTCTTATTTTTCAGCTTCACTCACCCGGTGTTTTGGCTATTGGAAGTAGCATGAAAGGGGAGAACTCATATTCACATCACTTGGATTCTGATGTGAGTATGATGATGTTAAATAACTCGAAAAGTTTATAAATTTGATATTAGAGGTGGCAAATTCGACCAATTTACTTTCGAATGCTTTGAATGGTGCAATGGTTTATCCCTAACAAGTCAAAACAAAAAGGAAACGAGTCAAACTGTTTGAAAGACATGCAAAATGTATTCCTAATGCATAAAACCTTGTAATCTTTTTAATCAAGAAGTAGATTATTACTGAAATAATATGATTTTTGTAATCATATCTGACAGACTAATTACTAATCCAAAACCCTACTTTTTCAACTAGAAGTGTCCTATGTCAAGTGGTCAACCCAACCTGACCCACATAAATTTACCTGTTTTGACTCGCTACCCAACCCACACCTCTGTTTGATATACAACAAAGCTTCTATATCTTAACCTGTCACACTGATCTTGTTGAAATTGTTGTGATACAGGTTGGTGTCTCAGTTGTGGATCGATTTACGTTTTATACCTTAGCTTTCTTTGAGAGGCTAAATATGTATGATAATGCATCATTAAGCAGGTATATAAAAATATATATCATGAAAGTTCTGTACGGTTACATCGGCAGATATTTATTTCTCTTCTTTTTCTTCTTGTTTTTCAGTCTTTTCAGCTCATATAATCCAAATCTGTTGCTGTCAACTGCATATTATCGAACAGATCTTTACCAAGAACCAGTGGATAAGGTATGGTAGTTGTACATGTGTCATTTTTCATCTCATTTCAGACTTTCTTTTCTCTTTTTTCAATTGTTAATAATGGAGTACTTTTTTGCCCTAAATGAGTTGGCTGGTTGAATCGGATAATAACTAGTCATAATGGGTGAGAAGTAATTTTGGTACGAATTGGTCTAAAACTCGCTTTGTCCAAGATGTACATTTTTTATACATAATTGGTATGTAAAATATGATTACATAAATAATATTATTTTAATTAAATATGATATGCTAAATTGTTTTAGGAGGTTTTGTGCATTTCGACCTTTTTTCTTAAAGCTATTTTTTCCGTATTAAGCTAGTTTAGTTCTTCCCAATCTAACCATGTTGGTGCAGGTAGCTTAGTACTTAAAACTCTGAGTTATTTCCATGGTTGACATCTTTTAGCTTCAGTGAATTTCAAACCTCCCTCTTTCCATAGCTATAACGCGTCACCATTTTACTAAAAAAGTGGGTTGCAGGCCAATTGTGATTAATTACAAAACACGTAGCTGAATTTCAATTGTTTCATCAGGTACCTGTGACAAATTTCTTTGGTTCTGTTATGAAAACGATCCACACGGATTCTGCATACAGAGCCATCTCAGGTAAACACAGCAGCCATGCCAAATCTGATGTGCCATCAGATCAGTCTGATGATGTGGACACTCGAAGAATAACAAGTTCTGAAACTGAGAAACAACTTGATCGTCCAGATACAAAAGTAAGTGTCTCCAGTTCCTCTTTATGAAGTAAGGGGCTCAGGATGAAACTGGTCTTTTTTATAATGGTCAGACGCAATGGGTGGGGATTGAGTTGATGTGCTAACACTTTTTGTTCAATTAAATTTTATATAAATAATGAGTGTGTATTACAAAATTATATTGTTACGAGACTAATCTAAATCTTTGCACAAAGCAATTTAGTATTGGAAATTGGCTTTAGGTGTCTTTGAACTTGTTTAAACCCAACTGTCCTGATCCCCTTTTAGGTAAAACATTTTATTTGTCCCATTTGAGATGCCACACCACCCACATGATTGAAACTGCCATCTAAAGAATTTTTAAAAATTCATCTGATCTTCCTGTTGTTCAATGAATGAATGGTGCAGGTGGTGGAAACTGGAGGCTGTCCTCATGCGGAATTGTGGAATGCCATTGTTGAGAAATTTCAAGGTATCAAAAATGTTGACAGCATGGTGAATTATGGTTTGGTTGGAATGTTGACCCTGGTGGCAGTTTCTACTTGGCAATCATCATGAAGGTAAGAAATAGATCCTTCATTTCATCATCTAAATAAAAGAAATGGGCAAGTTAACCAGGTGGGGTAACATGTCAAAATGGGTAATTCTTCGCTTGGGTGAAAAAGAGTCGGGTTGGGTTGGCCTGTAACACATTTTGTTCTTTTTTTAAAAAAATAATATCTTATTAACATTTTTGTGTGAAATATGAACAGATGTTTTTATTATTTCAATAAAAAACTTAAGATATGGTAAAAAGATTTAGGATGTTTTATTACTTTTTTGCTTTAAAATACAAGTTGGGCTACTTCTGAATTTTTAACATCAAATGTGTTTTAATGTCATTAGATTGGACATATGCCATGAATAATACAAACAGCAAGTAGAAAATAGATGTAACTGGAGACCATGAAATGCCTAAAAGATAAACGATTGAAAAAAATAAAATCAAAATAAGTACAATTGGGTGAATTGTTGAATAAATAGAAGTTAGAAAGTTTAAATCTTTAGCTTCTAGTGAGCAAGATAAATTGGTAAACAGGAAGAGCTTATAATGTAGAATATCATAAGAGTAAGTGACTAAAATTTCACTTTTCCGATAGTTTCATATGTGACAAAATGGGTGCCAAAACGGGTCAAAATGGGTTTTGGTTGATACTAGTTGTTTCGATGCAAGTCAAAAACATGTCGGGTCAGTTTGGCAAACATTCTTTTTTCCCATTTTCTATGCATGGTTATTGTTAGTATGATTACAAGAACTATGTTACTACGATAATAATCTAATGGGTGAAATTATTCTACAAAGTGTATTTTTTTACAAAAATTGAGAAGACACAATGAGTCTAAAAAGAAAAAAAAATTATATCTCACAATCTAAATCGAATTTCAAAAAAGTACACTTCAGAGTCTTGTTCCTCTTGTCGTCCTCTTTCAGAAAAAAATTAAAAAAAATAAAAAAAATTTCATTGTGTCTTTTATGACGCAATGACGTCATTGTGTCTTTCATAATGACACAATGACGTCATTGTGTCTTTCATAAATGACACAATAAAAAACGTTAATTTTTTATATTTTTTTATTTTTCGTTTATTTTTTTCTTAGTGAGGACGGCTAGGGGAACAAAAGCTCAGAATTACTTTTTTGAAATTCGATTTAGATTGTGAGATATATTTTTTTGTGACTTTTTTTGACTTATTGTGTCTTCTCACACTTTGTAGCAAAAATACATGTTGCATTTAAACCTCTTTCTAATCTAATTTTTTATCATAAAACTATTGGAAAGGTTAGTGAGTATAAAAAATACACTTTCTTACATTCAACGAGTACAACATAGGGATTTTAACCATAGCCTAAATCGTTCTTTCCAGTTATAAGTAATTGGGTCCATTTTTCTGGTTTTCTACTTTTAATTCTCATGACAGTTACTTCTGTTTACATTTCAGTCATGCAAAAGCCGGTTAAAGAGACAATTTGAGCTTCTTTTAGCAAGATCTTACTCTCAAGAACATCCATTTAGAAAGTAAAGACTTATTTGATCATCAAGAAACCAAATCAGCCATCATCATGGTTCTGAATCTGAACCAGACTCTATACAAGTTAATGCATCTGGCTGGACATTTCTTGTATGTAAATTTTACATTTGCTGACTGACTTCTAGATGGACAACTACGAGCTGATCAGATCGAGACTTATGTAACTTGGTTATTATTGAGTGAATTTGTATTCTTCTCTATTACCTCTTGTTTCAAGTTAACTAGAAATCGCTAAAAGAAAGTTAGGATTCATATATGTTCTATTTAAGTGACGTAGTTTTATAGATTTTAACATTTATAAGAAAAATTCACAAGGTTGGGACAATTAATGAAAGTTGAATGACGTTAGAAGAGTAAAAGAATAATTTGTGATTTTAATTACCAAAGTGTGAAATTACATCTATCTAGTCAA
The DNA here is from genome assembly GCA_024085815.1 of Flaveria linearis. NCBI lineage: Eukaryota > Viridiplantae > Streptophyta > Magnoliopsida > Asterales > Asteraceae > Flaveria > Flaveria linearis. The sequence goes on from CM044003.1 coordinate 9,643,266, forward strand.
TCAATTGGTATCTCTAAAATCTTATCTGTTTACACAGTCTTGATTTTTTTAATTAAACTAGTGGAATTCCCGTGTTGGGAAGAAACACCAAACTGAATCTAGTAATTGTGATTTGTGCAAGCACAAACACACATGCTTACTACAAAACTATGCTTTTATGAAAATGAACCAACGTTACGAAATATGAATTAAAAAATAATATATTTCAACCAGCTCTACACCACCACCGTTTGAAAGACACCAGTAATACGACTCGCATAGACCCATCACCCATATGGGTCAAGCCATACATGTAGTCATTAATCTACAAAGCTGACAGAGCCTGTTATGTTAGTCAGAGTGTGTTGTATGACACTGTGTATAACATGATAGAAATTGTATGACACGTAATCAATACGAGTTGTTTGTCAGACAATAAGTTTTGCGATAGGATATAGGATTCTATCAAAATTTACTATATTAAATGCTATATGTTTTCTTATTTTTTTATAAATTTTTTTTTTCACTACTTCATTTATTTACTTATTAACCCCAAGTTTTCTTTCTTAAAATAACCCGTTGGCTATGAATTATGACGAGAGCTGTCTAACTTTAGGTAGTGAATCTTCAAGCTAAACATAAGTGTCTTCTATTGGTCTCGTATAAACTTTTTTCACTTATTTGTCATTATGTTCGTAGAAGTCTAAAAATACAATTTACATGTCAAGATTCAACCATCTTAAGCGTTCTGCCACCCTTTTATCAAAATACTTCAGAGCAAAACTACAATTTGATTGTTTGTTCTATAACGCTAGATATTGTTTTTTTTGAAAATTTACCTATTATGAAAAATAGTCTGCGATGAACAGTAACCAGCGGCGCTGGTTGGTTCTTTTTTTTTGCTTTTTCCTCTTGTTTATTTCGTTATTAATCAATTTCTTTCGCCTTCGGTTGTAGGTTTGTTTATTGCCTCAGCTGGTTTGGGCTTTATATTTTTATATTCTTGGTTGGTGTTTCGAGTCCGGAGGGTGTTTTGGTTTCCTCCTTTTCCGCCTTTTTGGCTTTTATTGACTTGGTGGGCCACGTGTTTCTTTCCTACCTATCTGTTATCTGAGGTGTGTCCTCTCTCCATATTACCACCTTGCTTTCTTCTTCTTTCTCATTCCACATTACCGCTTTGCTTTCTTCTTCTTTTTCATTCCATATCCAGTTTCTTCTATCTTTTGGCTCACATGTCGTCTGCGTGATGTTGCCGATTTTACTGTCGAGTGGTTCCGGTTTCGTCGGCCTTCTTTTCCGTCTTTGAAGATTGTGGATTTCGTGTATCTTCCGCAGTGATTTGTAGGTGACTTTGCTTGCCTTCGATTTTGTGGATTTCGTGTATCTTCCGCAGTGATTTGTAGGTGAGTTCGTCTTTGAAGATTGTGGATTTCGTGTATCTTCGTTTTTTTTACTGTTCGAATCTCTGCTTCCTTCCCTCTTCGATTTGTAGGTTCATCGTATTGTTGGGTTGTTATGGTGTTGATGGCTCAGTGTCTCCTCTGTTTAGGTTTTGTGGAATGTGGCAATTCTTCATTCGATCTGCATGTACTTCGTTTTAGTTAGGGCTTTTATTATTGCTGCTCCTTAATCTTTTATCTGATGATTTCATTGTGTTGTTGGCTTTCTTTCTGTTATGCCTCTCTTTATATGATCATAGCTCTATTTGTAAGGGGATGTTGAGTTTATGAGGTTACGTTGAAAGTTTTTAGAGGAATGGAATGAAGTTATTGCTCATGAAACTATTGATTGGTTCTGTTAACATAAGAAAATCAATGAGGCAGGAGGATTTTTTTCCGAATGTATCTGAAAGGCATTTCAACAAAGGTGGTTACTTACACGACTTTTGAAGGATTAAAACTCGATTGACAGGGATTGTCTTTAGGCATTTATCAAACATATGTGGTGTATGGTTGAACCACACAAATATGTAAACATTTTTCATTTGAATGTATACCGAGGTTCATAATCTCTTAGCATGAGGATGTAATTTACCTCTATAACAAAATTCAAGGAAAATATACATATTTGTATACTGTTTTAAGCTGGTTGATACTGTTTATTGATGCTGATTTGGTACTATAGAGAGTCAACACATCTGTTTTAGATATTTTTTACAGCCTACAATAGTATTAGGCTAATGTCATATGTCTTACTTCATCTCTTTGTATGTTCTTTTACTATTTTTATTATCATTCTGTTTATAGCGTTTACTATCATATGTTGGTTTCATTCACCTGGTTCATTTGACGAATGCCTATTCAAGGGGTTTGCTTTACCTAAGGTGTATGATTTTGTTGCGTTGATATCTTTTTTTTTGGCTACTGGGGTAAGGTTCTACCTGGTTTATGCATTTTTATTGCTTGGAATTGTATTCAATATGTATGTATATATTAGTTTAGAATGTAATTATACTTTGAATATTTATCTGCTACGCTTCTAATATTTAGATTTTGTTGGCCACCTCTTAAATCATGTTTCTTAGTTTCAAATATATTTCCTATTCATTGCTTTATTATCCTGCAGTGGTAACTGTGTGTTTATTGTTCCTTTTTTTCCTTTGCTAGCCATGGATTTTTATTCAATTCTTTTATTATGTTGCAGGGTTGTCATTTTCCGAATTCAGAGTTATATTTTCCTGTTTGTTGCTGATTGATGCAGGTATGTTGTTATTATGTTATTTATGTCTTCTTGAATTTTATGTTGTAGTAGCATGTTAGGTTTTTTTTTTAATAACAAAGGACCTGGATATGAGTTATGTTTTAGATACTTTCTACAGCCTGGAATAACGTTAGGTTAATGTCATATGTCTTGCCTCATCTCTTTGTATGTTCTTTTAATATTTTTATTACCAATCTGTTTATGGTATTTAATGCCATATTTAGAATTCGCGCGTGAAACGAAGGCGACGATGTTCAACTTCTCAGGATGTTGTATCATCGTCTAATTCAGTTGTTGATGCCGCATGTCAAACACGTCTCCAATCACTCCGTCGTGCCTCAGTTCTTAGATCCTCAGCCAGAGGTGACTCACGGTTAAGCGAACCTGTGTTCAGTGAACATAATATTTCTTCTGCTGCTACGACAAACAACGACGATCATACTGTTATATCTCCTGAATATGTGGACTTAGGAAGATGTAATGAGGTTTGCGAGTTCTGTGGGGCACTTTTTTGGTTTGCTGAACGGTTGACCTCTTTCCCTCTTGGTCGTAGACCTCGCTATCATAGGTGTTGTAAGGCTGGACGAGTGGTGCTGCAATATCCGTTAGAACCACCCACATTACTTAAATCATTATTCTCTGATCCTGCTTTTCACAGTAGTATACGCGCGTACAACTCAATGTTTTCTATGACTTCTTTTGGTGCTACTGTTGATGCGTCTATAAACCAGAGTATGGGACCTTACGTTTTCAGAGTGTCTGGACAGGTGTGTCATTGGATAGGATCAATATGTCCACAACTTGGTGATAGACCGAGGTTTTTACAGATGTATGTGTTTGATACGGAGAATGAAATCTCAAATAGATTGCAGTGTTTCTCCAACGAAGGTGCAGGTACTATGCCTACAGTTGTAGTGGTCGCACTAATTGCAATGTTTGATGATATCAATGGGTATGTTAAATTATTCAGAACGGCGAGAGATTTCTGTGATCAAACTGTTATTCCAGAATTTTCAGTAAGACTTTTTAGTAGAGTTGTTGACAGGAGATACGATAATCCTGTACCAGGAGTTATAGGAGCTATTATTCATGATTCAGCTACAGCATCAAAAGACTTTGATATCATTGTTCGTGGAAAAGACAACAACCCTCATCGAGTCAGCAAACTTCACCCCGCTTATATGCCTTTACAGTACCCACTTCTCTTTCCTTATGGAGAACAGGGATGGTCTCCTGAACTACAGATACGCACTGGTGGCACCACAGATAGCCGTAACCTTACACCGTCTATGTTTTATAGTTATCAGTTTCATGACAGAGTGGGTGTCTATACCCATCTTTTACATGCAGGTCGTCTGTTTCAACAGTACATTGTTGATAGTTACATTTGTGTTGAACATTCAAGGCTTGAATATATAAGAAATAACCAGCAAGAATTTCGCTGTGAGTTTTTGGACGGTGTGCATGATGCTATTTGTCAAGGTGATACAGAGGGAAGGAGTGTAGGAAAACGTGTGGTTTTACCATCATCATTCACTGGTGGGCCTAGATACATGTACAAACATTACCAGGATGCATTGGCATTATGTCGGGTTTATGGGAATCCACAATATTTTGTGACATTTACATGTAATGTTAAGTGGCCTGAAATTGCAAGAGAGATAATTGCTGCAGGTGTATCATGTGCACAAGATAGACCTGATATCATAGCCAGGGTTTTCCAGATGAAGGTTCGTGCTTTCATCAAACATATTAGTGCGGTCAAACCCTTTGGTGATGTTGCGGCAGGTGATACCACTTTCTGTACTCTTGCTTCAATATCTTCACTCTTTTATATACCAAAATCATACTCTGTTCACATCTTAAATTTCTCTTCATTTCAGAACTCTACACTGTTGAGTTCCAGAAAAGAGGGCTTCCACATTGTCATATATTGATATGGGTCACCGAACCTTATCGTATTCATAATGCTGAGGACGTGGACCGTTATATAAGCGCTGAGCTGCCTGATCCTGACACTGATCCTATATTGTACAGAATTGTAACAGGTTTCATGTTACACGGTCCATGTGGATTACTAAGACCGAACTCTCCCTGTATGAAAGACGGTTTTTGCACCAAAAAATTCCCGAAACCTTATGAATCAGAAACGACTATGGATGCGGGAGGATATATTCGTTACAAGAGACGAAACATCAGTCACCAATACATGAGACGAGGTGTCCCTATGGATAATGGGTTTGTAGTTCCATATAATAGAAACCTACTTCTGCACTTTAACGCACATATTAATGTTGAATATTGCGGTTGGAGTATGTTAATTAAATATCTGTTTAAGTACATTTCCAAAGGAACTGATAGGGTTCGCTTCACATTGATTAACAACCAAAGTGCCGATGATACGGATGTAAACAACACAAGTGCTGTAGTTGATGAGATAAAAAACTATATCGATGGTAGATTCATATGCCCCCATGAGGCATCTTGGCGAATATTTGCCTTTCCTATTCATCACCGAAACCCACCTATGCAAACTTTAGCTGTTCATTTAGAGGGCAAACAAAACATAACATTCCGCCAATCACAACACTTACAAGATATTGTTAATAGTGAAAATACGGTAAAAACTACACTAATTGAGTGGTTAGGAAACAATAACATCGAGAAACAATTGCAATCAACATCGTCAAATAACGGGTTAAATCTTCGGTATATTGATTATCTATCAAAATATAAATGGGATGTAGCTTCAAAATCGTGGATTAGACGAACATCCAAAAGGACACCAACTGTTGGAAGACTTGCATACATTCACCCAACATGTGGTGAATTGTTTTATTTAAGATTGTTGCTTGGTTATCAAAAAGGATGTACCTCATTTGCAGATATACGGACCGTATGTGGTCAGATTTTTCCAACATATCGACAGGCATGTGAAAAATTGGGTTTGATAGGTGATGATAAGGAATGGTCAACAACTATCGCTGAGGCCTCTGAATGGGCAACATCCAAAGAAATAAGATTGCTATTTGTTCATATATTGTTGTTTTGTGATGTCACGAACCCAACATTATTATGGGAATCAGTATGGAAAAATATGTCAGAAGATTTCACATACAACATTAGCAGTGCACTACATGTGTCAAACAAATCATTAAACGATGACGACTTAAAACAGTATGTTCTTTACGAACTTGAACTACTTCTAAATTCCAACAGTAGTCCAATGTCCCTAAAAGATTTTGGTTTGCCACTGCCTACAGAAAATGTGATGTCAACTTTAAGGAATGTATTATTACTAGAAGAAAAAAGTTATGACAGAGGGGCGATGCATCGTGAACATTTGCTTTTAAAAACTAATTTACAAAATGAGCAAAGAGTTGTTTATGATCGTGTTATAGCTTCTATCGAGACATCTTCACAGCTATTACTATTTGTCTATGGTCATGGTGGTTCTGGTAAGACATATCTATGGAAAACAATCATTCTCGCTTTAAGATCAGTAGGTCATATTGTGCTAGCTGTAGCAGCCTCTGGAATTGCATCTTTGCTATTACCATCCGGTCGTACCGCACATTCAAGATTTAAGATACCACTTGAGTTAAATGATGAATCAGTTTGTAATATTAAGAAAAATACTAACTTATCAAAACTTCTGCTTGAAACAAGTCTTATAATTTGGGATGAGGCACCAATGAGTGATCGTATATGTTTTGAATCACTAGACAAAACATTAAGAGATCTGACAAACCGAAGTGCTACTCCTTTTGGTGGTAAATCAGTGCTTTTAGGTGGAGATTTTAGACAAACATTACCGGTTAAGCCAAGAGCTACAAAAGAAGAAATCATTGGCTCTTGTCTTCCAAGATCATACCTTTGGAAATATTTTGTTGTTTACATACTTTCTACAAATTTAAGAGTTCTGACAGCATGTTCCGAAAATATATCACACATTGACACTCAGACTTTTACGGATTGGTTATTAAGAATTGGGAACGGTGAGGAAGGAGAACCGCTATTTGAAGGGCAAACAGATATGAAAGTCATTTCTATTCCTGATAGCATGGTCATTTCAGACGGTGATTTCTCTCTGCTAGATCTTATTAGGTTTGTTTTTGACGATAATAACATCTTAAATCCAATATTGTTGTCGCTTGCGGAACGTGCTGTTATATGTCCAAAGAACGAGACTGTTGATGAGATAAACGACATTGTTTTAGGTTTATCGTCTGGTGATTGTGTTACATACTTAAGTACAGATTCAATGGTTCCACATGCCACTAATGCTGGTGATTTCGATATAATGTATCCTATTGAATACTTGAATGTATTAAATTTTACGGGCATTCCAGGTCATTACCTTAGGTTAAAAAAAAGAACCCCTATTATGCTAATTCGTAATATAGATCAAAAAAACGGTCTGTGCAACGGCACTAGATTATTAGTATCACAGCTGTTACCACATGTAATAGAGGCACATATAATAACAGGTAATTCAGTTGGTAATAAGGTTTATATTCCAAGAATTAACTTTGTTCACAACGCAAAAGATTTACCTTTTGTTTTTACAAGGAAACAATTTCCTGTTAGAATATGCTATGCTATGACAATTAACAAAAGCCAGGGTCAGAGCCTAAATAGGATAGGGATATACCTCCCTGAACCAATATTCGGTCATGGTCAACTTTATGTTGCACTTTCTAGGGCAACTTCCTCTAAATCTGTTAAAATCTTAACAAAAAAAAGTGTTCAAAATAGTGATAATAAAACAATAAACATTGTTTATACAGATTTATTAGAGGAACTGAAAAAAAAAACAGGTTAGACTCATTTATAAAATGCATATCTTAACCAGCGTTTATAAACAACACAACTTTAAAGAACGCTTATCTTTTTTTATAAATCATACTAACAATGTTTATGTTTGGCATATAAAAAAGGTTATACCCGATGGAAGAGACCGGCTTTTCAGCACTTAGACCAGGTGGTCAAACTCCAGAAATCAAGGCCCGTGTCATTCGTTGTTGGAAGCCTGCATTCCGCGACAATGAAATTTGCTATGTGTTTGTAGACAAGGAGGTAAGCAAGCTGTGTGCAAGAGAATATGTTTCTTCTCACATTTTAACTCAAACTAAAAGTTTAACTATTAGTACTCGAAATATTATCACTGAGTATTATTAACAAAATTTATATGTATTCCAGCAGTCAATATACAATACATTTGCCAAAATTTAGACAAAAGTTGTATGAAAAAAACCTTGCTATTTTTTAACAATAATTTTGGCTACTACAGGGCATAGGGATACAGGCAATGGCAAGGGGGAGGGACCAAAGAATTGTGTTGTCAAAGTTGCTGGTGCAAAGGTGCTACAAAATCAATAGATATGCATGTACAGAACCGGACAAGTACACATCAACTTTGATACACCCAGCTCACATGCGTATTGGGTCAGCGTCTGTCTTCACACCAATTCCAGACACAGCAGAGTTACCAACACAATATTTTGAGTTTTTCAGTCGACAGAGATTGGAATCATCACATGCCAAAATCAAAGACTCTGTTCAGGGACAACGTAGGGTTATATTAGGTAATTACATATTTAATATCGATATTTACAGTCAAGAAAAGGATAATCTATTTTCATAATAATCTCTCATCTTTTTTTTACAGATTATATAGGAATTTTGCAACGGATGGAAGACAACACTACCAACAATGGAAAACCATATGTGGCTATAACATTAACAGATTGCAGGTATAATTAAATACCAACACAAACATATTACATCAAACCAAATATAGTATATAAGTTAGTCTTTCCAAATAATCGTTTATTAACCTCTTATTACTAATCGTTTATTAACTTTTTATTGTATCACGCTTTATTAGTTCTGTTTAATTTTTGTTTAATTATTGAATGATTGTTGTTGGTTTGTTTATTCATTAACCTGATTGTTGTTTATTTTTTTGAATTTATTTTATGTGATCATTCTCATCTTGGAATGCCCTTGCATGTATCTGTCTTACTATGATAGTATATTATACATTCTGGTATATTTGCACACTTCAATGTATTTGTGTCTGCTATTAATTAACTCTATTTGCTGTTGTTCAAACTGATGTGTATATGTTCCTGATGTCCATAATGTGATTAGTATTTGTTGGTTAATTGTATGTGTTGCTTTGTTTAACAATGTGGATTTCATTAAAGAAATTAAGGTTTAAGGTAAGTGCCGATGATACGGATGTAAACAACACAAGTGCTGTAGTTGATGAGATAAAAAACTATGTCGATGGTAGATTCATATGCCCCCATGAGGCATCTTGGCGAATATTTGCCTTTCCTATTCATCACCGAAACCCACCTGTGCAAATTTTAGCTGTTCATTTAGAGGGCAAACAAAACATAACATTCCGCCAATCACAACACTTACAAGATATTGTTAATAGTGAAAATACGGTAAAAACTACACTAATTGAGTGGTTAGGAAACAATAACATCAAGAAACAATTGCAATCAACATCGTCAAATAACGGGTTAAATCTTCGGTATATTGATTATCTATCAAAATATAAATGGGATGTAGCTTCAAAATCGTGGATTAGACGAACATCCAAAAGGACACCAACTGTTGGAAGACTTGCATACATTCACCCAACATGTGGTGAATTGTTTTATTTAAGATTGTTGTTTGGTTATCAAAAAGGATGTACCTCATTTGCAGATATACGGACCGTATGTGGTCAGATTTTTCCAACATATCGACAGGCATGTGAAAAATTGGGTTTGATAGGTGATGATAAGGAATGGTCAACAACTATCGCTGAGGCCTCTGAATGGGCAACATCCAAAGAAATAAGATTGCTATTTGTTCATATATTGTTGTTTTGTGATGTCACGAACCCAACATTATTATGGGAATCAGTATGGAAAAATATGTCAGAAGATTTCACATACAACATTAGCAGTGCACTACATGCGTCAAACAAATCATTAAACGATGACGACTTAAAACAGTATGTTCTTTACGAACTTGAACTACTTCTAAATTCCAACAGTAGTCCAATGTCCCTAAAAGATTTTGGTTTGCCACTGCCTACAGAAAATGTGATGTCAACTTTAAGGAATGTATTATTACTAGAAGAAAAAAGTTATGACAGAGGGGCGATGCATCGTGAACATTTGCTTTTAAAAACTAATTTACAAAATGAGCAAAGAGCTGTTTATGATCGTGTTATAGCTTCTATCGAGACATCTTCACAGCTATTACTATTTGTCTATGGTCATGGTGGTTCTGGTAAGACATATCTATGGAAAACAATCATTCTCGCTTTAAGATCAGTAGGTCATATTGTGCTAGCTGTAGCAGCCTCTGGAATTGCATCTTTGCTATTACCATCCGGTCGTACCGCACATTCAAGATTTAAGATACCACTTGAGTTAAATGATGAATCAGTTTGTAATATTAAGAAAAATACTAACTTATCAAAACTTCTGCTTGAAACAAGTCTTATAATTTGGGATGAGGCACCAATGAGTGATCGTAGATGTTTTGAATCACTAGACAAAACATTAAGAGATCTGACAAACCGAAGTGCTACTCCTTTTGGTGGTAAATCAGTGCTTTTAGGTGGAGATTTTAGACAAACATTACCGGTTAAGCCAAGAGCTACAAAAGAAGAAATCATTGGCTCTTGTCTTCCAAGATCATACCTTTGGAAATATTTTGTTGTTTACATACTTTCTACAAATTTAAGAGTTCTGACAGCATGTTCCGAAAATATATCACACATTGACACTCAGACTTTTACGGATTGGTTATTAAGAATTGGGAACGGTGAGGAAGGAGAACCGCTATTTGAAGGGCAAACAGATATGAAAGTCATTTCTATTCCTGATAGCATGGTCATTTTAGACGGTGATTTCTCTCTGCTAGATCTTATTAGGTTTGTTTTTGACGATAATAACATCTTAAATCCAACATTGTTGTCGCTTACGGAACGTGCTGTTATATGTCCAAAGAACGAGACTGTTGATGAGATAAACGGCATTGTTTTAGGTTTATCGTCTGGTGATTGTGTTACATACTTAAGTACAGATTCAATGGTTCCACATGCCACTAATGCTGGTGATTTCGATATAATGTATCCTATTGAATACTTGAATGTATTAAATTTTACGGGCATTCCAGGTCATTACCTTAGGTTAAAAAAAAGAACCCCTATTATGCTAATTCGTAATATAGATCAAAAAAACGGTCTGTGCAACGGCACTAGATTATTAGTATCACAGCTGTTACCACATGTAATAGAGGCACATATAATAACAGGTAATTCAGTTGGTAATAAGGTTTATATTCCAAGAATTAACTTTGTTCACAACGCAAAAGATTTACCTTTTGTTTTTACAAGGAAACAATTTCCTGTTAGAATATGCTATGCTATGACAATTAACAAAAGCCAGGGTCAGAGCCTAAATAGGATAGGGATATACCTCCCTGAACCAATATTCGGTCATGGTCAACTTTATGTTGCACTTTCTAGGGCAACTTCCTCTAAATCTGTTAAAATCTTAACAAAAAAAAGTGTTCAAAATAGTGATAATAAAACAATAAACATTGTTTATACAGATTTATTAGAGGAACTGAAAAAAAACAGGTTAGACTCATTTATAAAATGCATATCTTAACCAGCGTTTATAAACAACACAACTTTAAAGAACGCTTATCTTTTTTTATAAATCATACTAACAATGTTTATGTTTGGCATATAAAAAAGGTTATACCCGATGGAAGAGACCGGCTTTTCAGCACTTAGACCAGGTGGTCAAACTCCAGAAATCAAGGCCCGTGTCATTCGTTGTTGGAAGCCTGCATTCCGCGACAATGAAATTTGCGACGTGTTTGTAGACAAGGAGGTAAGCAAGCTGTGTGCAAGAGAATATGTTTCTTCTCACATTTTAACTCAAACTGAAAGTTTAACTATTAGTACTCGAAATATTATTACTGAGTATTATTAACAAAATTTATATGTATTCCAGCAGTCAATATACAATACATTTGCCAAAATTTAGACAAAAGTTGTATGTAAAAAACCTTGCTATTTTTTAACAATAATTTTGGCTACTACAGGGCATAGGAATACAGGCAATGGCAAGGGGGAGGGACCAAAGAATTGTGTTGTCAAAGTTGCTGGTGCAAAGGTGCTACAAAATCAATAGATATGCATGTACAGAACCGGACAAGTACACATCAACTTTGATACACCCAGCTCACATGCGTATTGGGTCAGCGTCTGTCTTCACACCAATTCCAGACACAACAGATTTACCAACACAATATTTTGAGTTTTTCAGTCGACAGAGATTGGAATCATCACATGCCAAAATCAAAGACTCTGTTCAGGGACAACATAGGGTTATATTAGGTAATTACATATTTAATATCGATATTTACAGTCAAGAAAAGGATAATCTATTTTCATAATAATCTCTCATCTTTTTTTTACAGATTATATAGGAATTTTGCAACGGATGGAAGACAACACTACCAACAATGGAAAACCATATGTGGCTATAACATTAACAGATTGCAGGTATAATTAAATACCAACACAAACATATTACATCAAACCAAATATAATATATAAGTTAGTCTTTCCAAATAATCGTTTATTAACCTCTTATTACTAATCGTTTATTAACTTTTTATTGTATCACGCTTTATTAGTTCTGTTTAATTTTTGTTTAATTATTGAATGATTGTTGTTGGTTTGTTTATTCATTAACCTGATTGTTGTTTATTTTTTTGAATTTATTTTATGTGATCATTCTCATCTTGGAATGCCCTTGCATGTATCTGTCTTACTATGATAGTATATTATACATTCTGGTATATTTGCACACTTCAATGTATTTGTGTCTGCTATTAATTAACTCTATTTGCTGTTGTTCAAACTGATGTGTATATGTTCCTGATGTCCATAATGTGATTAGTATTTGTTGGTTAATTGTATGTGTTGCTTTGTTTAACAATGTGGATTTCATTAAAGAAATTAAGGTTTAAGGTTTCAAAATGTGGCCAGAGTTTCTTATGTTTTCTTCTAATGCCAGAGTTTCTTATGTTTTCTTCTAATGACGCTGATTCTTTATGTTTTATTTATATTGCTTTTCTGTTCTGTTGTCTGTGCTGGATTACATTAACATATACATGCTAAATATTTAAGCTTAAAAATTCCAGCAACAAAACAGTCACAGTCAGGCTATGGGAGGAAATTGCAACATCATCAATCCAATTTCCGCGAGCTTTGGTACAATCATCCGCTGAGCCTACAATACTTGCAATAACTGCGCTTAGACTAACCGACTTCATGGGTAAGAAATAACAACTGATTGTGAATACATAAAAAAAATTTGCTTACATATCCGTTTCACACAGGAAAATTGCAGCTTCAATCAACAAATGCAACACATGTTTACGTGAATCCATCAACACCAGAAACACGTATCCTCCTGAATATGTAAGACAAGAAAATTAATTTATATATATACACATGATAAAGAGTAAAACCTACTGTTTGTTCCAGCTATGAAAGGTTGACAACAGAAACAGGAAGCTCAGAAACACAAGGAAGTACAGATTCTGAGATACAAGCGCTCCAGACGGCGAACAACAAAATATCAGAAATTCAGGCAAAAGATGCGAGAGAACTGAAGGTATTACAAATATCAAAAAATATCAATTTCATACACTCATCAAAATACATATGATATACGAACATCTTAAATGGCATGCCAAGGATTTTTTATGTGAAAATCAGTCCTTACTAATCAAATCATCAAACCACTATACTATATGTATATTGATGAGCTGTTGTTTAGTATACAAGGTGAATATATACTAAACTAATAGTAGTTACATACTGTTATTACATATGTAACAGTATGTAATAATCATCAAACCATCAAACCACTATCTAATAGTCTTAGTTTACTAAACTAATAGTATTAGTTTAGTATGCAGTTCATTGATTAGCTGTTGTTTAGTATACAAGGTGAATATATACTAAACTAATAGTAGTTACATGCTGTTATTACATATATCTTTAATATCTAATAGTCTTGGTTTACTAAACTAATAGTATTGATTTAGTATGCAGTTCATTGATGAGCTGTTGTTTAGTATACAAGGTGAATATATACTAAACTAATAGTAGTTACATATTGTTATTACATATGTTCATTGATAGGCTGTTAATCAGTCCTTACTAATCAAATCATCAAACCACTATCTAAAAAACGATAACAAACCTTCAATAACACGTTAAAAATAATTCATACAATTATCTAACATAAATCTGTACATATATCTTTAATATCTAATAGTCTTAGTTTACTAAACTAATAGTATTAGTTTAGTATGCAGTTCATTGATGAGTTGTTGTTTAGTATACAAGGTGAATATATACTAAACTAATAGTAGTTACATACTGTTATTACATATGTTCATTGATGGGCTGTTGTTGTTATACAAAAAAGAAAACAATTATCACATTATATAATAGTGTTAGTTTAGTATGCACTAAGATATTGTTAGATACTGTTATTAGATGACAATGCTGATTTATTCAGCAATAAACATTGGTTCATTACCGTAATATCTAACTTTGCAAAAAACAACACAATTACAGGGAAACATATTTACCATCAAAGGTGCGGTGTCTGAAATACATACAGATAAAGAATGGCATAACATAGGGTGCACAAACTGTGATCAAACTCCCATGAAAACAGGAGATACATGGTTCTGCTCAACGCATGGCACCGTTATCAACCCACCACAAATGTACAATTTCATTCTTTTAACTTCAGATTTTCAACAAATTATTTTTAGCATAACACTCAAATATACAAAAAAACAAATGTCTTTTGCAGATACCGGATCAACGCTACAATTTCTGATGATACGGGCAGCATTTAAGTACTAATTTTCAACGAACCATCTACAAAACTTATCGGAATGACATGTGAAGATATGCTTCAAAGTGAGGATCCTGAAAAGGCGTTGCATAGCATTGTGAACAAAGACGCTGTTTTTCACATCCAAGCCAACAAAAACAACCGCACAGCATCACTACACTGCACTGTGGTCAAAGTTAACCCACAACCAGAAGGCATAACTACCGCGGCTACTCCCGCACCGACAACACCATCAGCAGCCTACTCAGTGCAACGGTTTGCAGCAAGCACCTCAGCAAAACGCCCTCTATTTCAGGAAAAAAATGAGAAATAATGTCACATAACATAGCACTATCACATTGTCATTATAGAAACTTATACAAATATCTACTAACAGGTTCAGCAGTCGTTAAAAAAACAAAAGAAGACTAGGAACCTTTGACCAAAATCTTTTGAAGACAGGGGAGCTGCACAAAAAGACTTTTGCAACCACAACCATTTTGACTGGCACATCCAACAGGCAGTTGCAGCCAGGACAATAAGAAGGACCCCAAGTTCTTTTGTTGAAACAGGTCATTTAACATAGAAAGCCCCTGATTTTGTAACACCGCTAATGAAAACTAACCAGTAGTGCAACATATAGATAACAGTTGCAACATAATGTATTTGGCTCTCCTTAGCAGTAACTAATGTACAAAAAACTTAAAGAAAAATGAATATCGCGCAACGCGCGATCCGGGTTTAACCTAGTTTGCTTTAAACTTGAGAAGGAAAGAGTAGAACAACACCGTTTGTTAATGAAAAACAATTGAATTTCATATATATATTAAAGGAAAACATTAGGAATTTTTTTCCAAAGTAAAAGAAAAAAACTAGGTGAAACCCAGATTGCGCATTGCGCGATATTGCATTTTCTTGAGTCGTTTTTCAGAATGTGACTACAACATACATTAGGATACTACTGTTATTTACACGGTGAACTGGTGCCTGCTTTCTATCAGTAGTGCAGCAAAATCAAGGTTCGATTACATTCAATACAGGCTACCACATACCTACTGCTATTTACATAGTCAGCTGCTAGAAGTGTCATGTTAGCAGTGCTGCAAAATCATGGTTTTGTTTTGTTCATTATAGTTACATAACCTGCCCTAGCATAAGAGTTTGTGGGTCTTCTAATTATGCTGGTCGCAGCTGCTTGTTTGGCATGCTGATCAAGAAGGCTGCGACTCCAAAAGTTCCTTTGTGCAGCTTCCTAGTCTTCTTTTGCTTTTTTCCCTCCTGTTGGGCCTGTGATGTTAGGTAATATATTTAATGTTAAAGAGCATTATGTATGTTTTGGTATTAGAATCTGTAATATTACTTCTTACTTTCTTTTTGAAATAGAGGGCGTTTTGTTGAAGTGCTTGGTTCAGATCTATGCAGTGAGCAAGTTCCTGTTGGTGTTGTCGGTGCAGGAGTATTTGCGATGGGAGTGCCCTCAAGTATCATGTCGACTTTTATGACAGTGCAACACATGGTTGCAGCTCGGTTGTTTTTGTTTGCTTGGATATGGAAAATAGCCTCCTTGTTCATAATGCTGTGTAAGGTGTTGTTAGGATTTTCGGTTTGCAGCATCTCCTCACATGTCATTCCAGCAAGTTTTGTAAATGGATTGTTGAAAATTAGTACTGAAATGCTCCCTGTATCATCAGAGATTGTGGCATTGATTCGGTATCTGCATGAGGATTTTGTTGTTATTTTATAATTGAGTGTTGTGATAATGTAACCTGAAAGGGAACATTCAATATTTAACACATTCTTAGCCAAATACAAATAAAGAACCCAATATTAGTAAGATCATTTTTTGTAGGTTAACAGTTAAGTAAGTACCTTTGAAACAAAACAAAGAGAATACAAAATTAGGATGAAGGCTATGGAAAAAAAAGGTAGCACAGCCACACTTAGTTAACACTAACATTTATCAGAAAACAATCACCTACACTATTTATAAAGCAAAAAGCAGGCATTGCAAGCAAATAAAAAGGCTCCGATCGTTTGATGTACACATACATTACAGTACACAAAGAACATTTCATACCTATACATCCAAGCCATAACATCTAACACTATACAATAACCATAATGAATGTTGATACAGGGAAACCAAATTTGCAGGCAAACTGCCAATACAACCCAGAAACCAAATTTTAAACAGTGTCAAGAGTAAAATAAAAAGAAAACAGTAATAATATAACCTCCATTTATATATAATTCATGTCAATTCCTTTGATATTCTAGATGGAAGATAGATTCCTACAAACCCGCACCTAAAAATATTTATATTCTACAATTAACACAAAATATACAAATACAACTAAAAACCCACCACACATACGCATGATCCTAGAATCAAATCATCAAAGTACCATTACAACAAACAAAAGTAGAAGGTGAAAGAATCAAATAAAGTATGCAGAATGGAAGTAAAAAACCCAGATTAATAGCTGAGTTCAATATATGAACAGACAACAACAGTTAACAGACATTCGGAACAAATCTATGTAACAAAAAAATCAATACAACATTCAAGCAGAACCCTAAAACAACCAACAGCAACAACACACCAGGAACCAATACAACTCTCAAACACAACCTTAAAACCGAACCCTAAATTTCTACAGCGTACAACAACAATTTCAATCAGGCCGTAACATCACATAAGACACAGAACAATAAACGCAGAGAAGGCGGAGCCATGGACGCTAGAAAAACCAAAGCACACAAACCGGGAGTTAAAACGGAAAGTACAAAGCAATGAATCGGAAGAAAACCTTTTACCCGGAACCGGAGGAGAGCCTTTCACCGAAAGAGGAGTGGAGCCGGAACTAACAAAAAGGAGGAAATGAACCCTCGAGAAGAAAAACAGGGGTTATGGGACACGTCAACAGGCAGATGAGCAGATGCATAGCACGTGTCTCACCATCCTATTAAAACCAAGAAATAAAGAGCACCATCCGAGTGCCTCGAACCAGCGACCCACCAAAAAAAATGAAGCCCCAACCAACCGAACTGGGGAGCAAAGACACAACCAAAACCAAATATATTTTATTAATACAGAAACAATCAACGTGGAAAAAGAAAAAAAAATAGCCAACCAGCGTCCGACTTGTCGGACGCTGGTTACTGTTCATCACACTATGCTTTTCATAATAGGGTAATGTTAACACCGATGCTTGAACAAATTTATAATTATATATATAAAAAAACATACCCAGTATATCCCACGCATAGTCAGACTATGTGTAGGGTCTGGGAGAGGTAGGATGGGGGCAAGTCTTTCCTCCATCCTAATGGATGGAGAGACTGCTTCCAATGACACCCCTGGCTCCAAACATTTTGATAGTAATAGTGACACATATATCAAGTAATAGGTAGCATACAAAGGTACAACACACAATAAGGCACCAATAAGGTAACCATAATGATGTAGCATACACAAACATGGCATATACTAAGGTAGCATACAATATAATAGCATATAAAGGTACATGTACGACTAAAGTAAGTGTGACAAAATGTAGGGACAAGAAAATCCCTAACTAAACTAAGTGAAATAGAAGAATACACGCAAGGTAATCAACATAGACCTAAATTGAAGACAAAAATATGCAGACGTATTATCTAAGTAGAACCCAGACATATTGTCGTAGTTAAAGGGGATGAAAAACCCATAGAGTTTATGCTCAAAAGACATGCTAAAGATCATGCTTAGCCACATAAATTATCCGGTCCACAGTAATTGCTGTTTATTTGTATATAGTTTGTGTTAGATTAAAAACATCAAATTAGATCACTTATTTCCAACTTCAAATCATAGGCTACAAGGATACAGTAACCGTATATTATATAGAATCCCAATGATGGACTAGAACTGCCTATACATATTTTACCATTACCATTGTAAAATTGATTAACTCGTGAATTAATATCAACTCATCTTCCATATTATTCGTTGAAAAATGTCAATTCTAACGTAAAGGCATATATTTTATTTGGATAGTTTACTTACGAAACAAAGCATGAATGGCTATAGTACCTGTATACCGTTTCCATGCTTTGTCAAGCTTGTAATTAGTAGACAAGGCGAGCTCATAATCTCGCAACATGAACGCATAATCACCCAAAACCCTTATTTGAGATTCAATGGAATTAAAGGTGTACATGTTAACACTCTGAACCAGTATATTTTTATAGTAATTTTATATTTCTTTATTTTATTTTATATATATATATAATTATATATATATAAAATAAAATAAAGAAATATAAAATTACTATAAAAATATACTAATCTTCTCTTTTATATAACAATATAATTAAATAACAAATACAATACCTAATGAAGAGTTGGGGTCTATTGGTCTAATGATAAAGGATAACAAGAACAAACCAATATCTAGTAAGTAGGTGTTTAGATGAGCTTATTAAAAGAATTTTTTGATTTTTAAAAGATAAAAAGATAAAAATATCCCTTCAAATCTTAATATGAGAAGACTTATTAAGATCCCTCCAAAAAGCCAAAAAGTTAAAAGATAATTACAAACAAAATAGATCATGAGTTTAAATAAAATTAAAATTCTACTAAAAAGCTTTTTAACAATCAAATACATCAAAACACCACCTTGATGAAAGCCGTAATATCTACAGACCACAGGAATCTCCCCAACAACTGAAGATCAACAGTAAAGATGAATATACATTCATGGCTTCGACGTATCAAAAAGGGATCTCCATCACCACCAGCAACAACAACAAGCAATCAAAACGATGAACAACAGTTGTACGGAATCACCGACGAGTTAATCGACCTCCTCAAGTCGTTCACCCTCGAAACATTCATGGACTTCGATCTCCAAGGTGCTCCAATCGTCATTCATGCTCTGGGTTTTTCATAATTTCATTGTATGTGATTGAATTTAAAATTTAGATGAACAAGGAGCCATTGATGGAGCTGAATTGACGTATGGGATTGTGCAGAAGGATTTGTCTGATTGGCAAGAGAAACATGCTGTCCTTGTTCTATCGAAAGTTAAGGTTGGGGCTTTTTGTGATTTTGAATTTAGGTTTTAGGGTTTTATTTTGGTTTAGTAAATAGTAAATTGTTTACTTGTTGACTTGTTATGCTATTTTAATTGGTCTTTGATGTTCATACTAGTCTTTAGTTTTGTTCTACTAAATTTGATTATTTTAACTGATAATAATGGGAATGTTTGTATCATAAATTCATCATCAGGTTTTGCCAAACAATCAAACGTTTAAGATCCAAACACCCCTTTGTTTGTCAAATAGAGTAAGTTATAACTTTGAAGGTTTCGTTTATTTGCTAAAGATAGGACTCTGATGTCAAGTATGTTTTTTTATGTAGAAAATTCAAATGATCTATGTAGCTTTTGAAGTTAAATTTTAGACGTTCCTGATTTGAAATGGGTGTTTTGTGGGGTAGACTTTCTTTTGATGTTTGAATGCCTAAATTTTGTGCAAGTTATAACTCTTGATGCATGATCTGTAAGTAATCTAGCATAATTATGTTGGATTAAACTGTAGCTGTTGTAGTGCTGTACCGAGGAGCTTTCAGACATCACAGTAGGTTATAGAAATGGAAAATGATTGCTTTAGTGATAAATAATAACTACAAGAAGCCAGTAGGCATAAGTTTCTACTCTCTTTTAACTTGAGAAACGAGTGATGACTATTATCCTGTATATATATTAGATAAGTTGAAGCTCCAATTGGCTAGTTCTATGTTGTGGATCCTCTCTATGACTATGAGTTCATAAAATAAATTGAAACTTCAGTTTCTTGATGAATGGACTAAATGTATCATGTGCTTTTGACTTGACAGGAATTATCACAACTTAGATTTAAATTATGTCCACGCTACTTGAAAGAGCGGCAATTTTGGAGAATTTATTTTACCCTTGTGAAGAAACATGTTGCAAAGTAAGATCTACCCTTTTCTATGCTTTTAGTATGTGGTTGTTTGTTTCTTCTATAGGAGTTTAACATTGTTCTAATCCTATGATAAATAATTAATTGGACACTATAATTTTGATTAATTTTCAAAACTTAAACTTCATGCAGTTTAGCCATTTAATATTTCCATTTTGATTCCCACATGTTTACATAATCTAAGGCTAGTTGTATTTTCTATGGCTAAGTGATCTAATTCCTGCTTAAGGGCTAATGAGCTAGTCATTAGAAGGCCGCTTGACCTCCTGGCTATGCTAATAATTTTTAGAATATTATATATTGGTTCCATTTATGTGATCTTAGATTTTTAATTCTTTTTTAAGGGATATCATTTTGTAACATGTTCAAGATAACATTGCAACAGTAGTTATAAGTAGTTGAAGCATAAATGTAGGCTGTAATTAGATTAAATACCTTGCTTTGACTAAGCACGCATGTATGCTAACTATATACACAACTGGTTCTATTGTCATATGAATATTTCACATATTTTAAATCTCTATTTCATGGTATGAGCTTGACCAGTCGCCAAAATCCCTTTTTGTTAGAATCTAGACTCCCGCCAACAGAAAGTGCCCCTATTCTTGTTGTGTGTTTAGTAAAAAGGTATTTCTGCTCTTTTCTTGCTTTGTGCAGCCTCCGTTGTTGGCTTTTCACGATGATCCTGAATTCCTGATATAAGACATTGTCATCATCATGAAATCTAAGACACAAAGCTTGGAGACCTGGTGTTACTGTTCTTCTGTTACTGTTCTGCTGCTATTGTTCTTGCTGTGTTTTCACCAGGAAACATTCAAGGTTTTCTGATGCAAGTATCACAGATCAGAACTTGAAATGTTCCTCCTGTCTCTGTTGAATTCTCTGTTCTTGATGGGAAATCATCATTGGGGTTACTGTTCTTGGGTGATCCTTGTTATCGTTTCTGGTTGCCTTGCTTGAACACGCGTTTCTGTTTTTGGCAAAATTTTATGTTATTGTTCAGATTTTGTTTGTGTTTCAATCGGGTAATCCCACCTTTTGTTCAGATGTGTTCACCAGACCTGAAGTTGTAACATCTGTTACATGTTCTCGACTAGTACTGCTTAGACCAGATTATATTCTTGAGCACTTGATCTCGTTATCAATCTTCAGCGGTTATTCCACACTTTGTTGCGATCCCAATTCCTGACAGCATCTCAGCCAATCATTGATTTCGGTATAGATTGATCATAGGGTGGGAAGTTTTGGAATCTGTTATGACTTATGACCACTTGATCACTCACTAGCTTGACAAGGAAGATGTTTGTAGTAATAGCCGCATATTCAATTTTGTTTATTTTATGAAGAAAACTACATGCCGACGCAAATGTTTTTTTAACACAAGGCATGGTTGGCAAAATATTTTAACTGATTTTCATTATTACAATAATATGAACCCCAAAAAGTTTATTATAAACAATAACTGTCTTAATCAGCACACGTATTAGATACTCTCGTAGGACTTGAGCATGGGTTTTCTGGTCATGCTTCATCTCTTCCTAGCACAATTTGGATACAAAGTCTTTGTTTCTAGTCATATGTGATCGGGAGAGGCTTAGAGTCTCAAGATCTTTATCACTTGTCTACCTTTTATTCTAAAGCTCACTATAGCAAGAGTTTAAGGTTTTCATGACTTAGCTTGTGAGTCATTTTAGTTAGATACACTCATTGAGTCTATCCTCCTAGAGAGCCTAATTGGGCTAGTGCTTTGTTTCAATTCATTCATTGGGATGTATGGAGACCTTGTTTAGTCACTTCAACTAGTGATTTTTTATATTTTAGTATGTTCGTTGATGATTATTCTCAAGCATATGGCATTGATTATGACAAGACCTTCTCTCTAGTCACAAAGATCTCTAGTATTTAAATTTGTACGGCATTAGTTTTCGTTAATCATTGCTTCTCCATCAATTGGATGTCAAGAATGCCTTCCTTGATGGCATCCCAAAGGGGGAGGGATACATGGATATCCATTGGGGTTATGACATGGGAGGATAGGAGGCATCATGCATCTAAAGTCTGTCGACCGAGACACTCATTATATGGGCTCAAGCAGTCTGTGGTGTTCTCCAAGAGTTTGGCATGACTTGTAGCTCCTATGATTATCTAGTATTTTTTAGATATCACTTGTGGCAACAAATCATTGTTGTAGTATATGTGGACGACACCATTGTCACTGAAGATTATAACATCTGGATTTCAAAAGTAGTACATGTCATACGGTCTTAATTTCATGTTATGGATTTGGGACGTCTTTTATTTCGTTCATGGGATAGAAATGTCTTGATTTTTAGAAGGAATTCTTCTATCTCAGCGGATGCATGTATAATGTAATTTCCATTTTGATATTAGAGTGAAAACTAGTGGAAAGCCTGATGCTCGTTATTGGAAAACTTCCAAGGATGGAAGTCCTATGAAGGATCTAATTAATACTTGAGACTAGTTGGAAACTAAATAATATAGACAATTACTTGATGTGATATATCTTTTCTGCAAGTGTTAAAGCCAAATTAGGTACGATCTGTACACATGCCATTGGTTGCAACTCCTTGTGCTAGGTATCTCAAAGCCACACTGCACTTGGAAATGCTTATTGTGTCATTGTGCAGTAGGTGCATCTGTTAATGGAGGAGATTGTAAAATATGGCCTTGCTGATGCGTATTGCACTAGTTGTCCTATTTCCAGGAGAACAGCAGCAAGATATTGTGTATGGTAATCTAGTTTCTTGGGAAGTGAGAACCTGAGAATCAACATATTGTCTACCGATCAAGTATTGAGCCATATTGAGATCTGTCATGCATGATGACATGGGCTTAAAGATTCCTTAGAGAGTTAAGTACTGACCACTTTCTGAGAAGAATCAAGTCGTCCATGAGAAGACTAGAATCACCAAACACATTGAAGTTGATTGTCATAATGTCATAATATTAGAGGTCGTATAGTGGAAAAAAAGTTAAACCCCTCATTAATTGTTCTTATAGACATTTTTGCAAAGCCACTTTACAAAACACACATGAATTATATTTCTTACGGACATTCTTCCAAAGCCACTATACAAAACACAAATGACACATGAATATTAGTTTTAGTAAGTTGGGCATGATTAACATATTTGTAGCAACTTGGAGTTGAAGATAAACATTGTAACATTATTTTTAAAGTTTCTGTATTGGTAGTCTAAGCGTAACTGTAGATAGTAATTAGTTTAAATACCTTGCTTTGTCTATGTACTCTTGTATTTATATATGTATGTGTATACACACATGCGCGAGTGCACACACACATAAATGGTCCAATTGTTGAACGGATATACATAAATATTTCACACCTCTTGAATCTGCTATCATAACAAACACAAAAAATTGCATGCGTTAGATATATGTATTTATGGTTATAAATGAAGATTTTTGTTATCTTAACCATCAGATATGAGTTACACGCCATACGATTAGAGAAACTTAAACAGATTGCAATAGAAAATCAAAAGATCAGAATGCAAGTGCATATGAAGTTGAAATGTTAGAAGCAAGAAAGCCAGAAAATTTGGAACCTGCAACTTCCCTTGAATAGATGGCAGATCAATTTTGACTATCAAAGTGGAAAAAATACAAGGTAATTCTTACTCAATTTACCATCTTCTTGAAGGGCATATGATGCTTTCTATATTTTTAGATGTGACAATATGGGCATGTTGGGTAACGAAGCAAAACATTTAATGTTTCCTTCATGTCAAACTGGTCAGGTTGGTTTGGGTCACATTTTTGTCCATATTTGTTAGAAAGAAAGTTTGTCCAATTTCATGACAAATTTGTATTGTTTTAGTAATAATCTGAAGTTGTGAACTCCTAAAAAAATTATTTAGGAGGTTTTATGCTTTAAAAATACATTTTGGCGACTTTCACTCAGTTCGATCCATAGGCCTTGTTTCCTTCTAAGGTATTATTAATTTGCCCATTTGACAGTTAGATAAAAGAGAACCCAAGTAGGCAGTTCCTATATATACGGGTCAAAGTCAAAACTGTCATGTCACTTCTAGGACTTTATGAGACTTTTGAAAGTTATTTCCTCTTAATATACTATCATTTACTGAACACCTTTACAAAGCGTGAAATTTTTAGGCAAAAAGATTAATTAGTCATTGGGAAGAGAATCACGAAACAACCATTTTTCTGAGTGTGTTATACTTCTCATGAAAGAACAAATTCACATTTTTAGTCCTAGAAGTAGATACCTGCTACGAGTTATACCTGAGTGCAAAAAGAAGATACATGGATATAGTTCATGTAGATATGTGCATCATTTGTTATGGGAGATGAAAAAGTTTTTTTTAGGTATAGACGAGTACAAAAAGCATATACATCTGATTTGTGTAATAATACTGTTTTTTTTTCTTGTATTATTATCAGACATATAGGTTATGTCTGATACACTATTATTAGTAGATCCGAGACAAAAGGTTCACATAACTAATGATTGTATGTGTGAATCGTTCCAACATGACAATAGAAGTATAAAATACTCGGAAAATGACTTAGTGATTTTCTTTGTAAATGAAGGTGTAGTCACTTACCCTTTTTGATACATGGGATGTTTCTTCTTCTGGAACACCTGTGCTAAGCAGTTTTAATCATATAATTGTGCTATCTTCATATATGAGTGATGAAGCATTGGGATTTCGCAAATCACCAAGCTAAATGAGAGGGATAAATGTTTTGTTTTTCAAACTTCAGAATCTATAGTCTCTTGACAAATACACTAACACAAACCATAATTATGTTTTATCACCAAACCCTGAACCCTTTTATTTTCTTAACAAAGTAGTTATGGGTAAATTATATTTTTCGTCTATCTGGCACGTCAGAAGTTACAAATTTGGTCCCTTTACTTCATTAATTACACTGAAGACACTTGCTTTCACTTCTTGGTTACTTAGTGGAGATGAAGCGTGTGCTTGGGAATCCCAGTTTGGGTGTTGATAAAATGTTTGTTAGTGTTTTCTAATCTCTACATACAAATAATAATTGATTTTATGACATATATGATAACTAGTTTATCATCAATAATTTTTTGACTGGTACCGAATGTTTAGTCATAAAGCGGTTTATTAAATTTTTAGATGACATAAAGTACTTGATACACACTTTGAAGTTCGAAGCCTAAAACCCTCTGATTTTTTTATATAGTCAAATTGTTTCTTTTTCAGTAGTATGATTGGGTTGACCCGGAACACATTTTGCCCACTTTTGTTTGATAACCAGTTAGTGTTCCCAGTGAGAAATTAATTACAATAATAATCCAACATTTCAAACAATAAAGTTACGTAAAAAGAAAATGGGTCAAATGACTAAAATATTTACTAATAACTAACAAAACAAATTGAGAAAAGATAAACAAATATCAGTAAGAAACTTAACCAAAACTAAAAAAATTAAATTTTAACTTTAAAATTCTTAAGCCTTCATCCATATATCTCTTGGTCAGAGTTTGTTGTTTCTTGATTAGAGCATTCACATCCAGTTTTCTATATTTATGTGAGTGTATTCCTTATATAATGATTGTATAAATTTTTTATTCCATTGAAAGTAGTGAATGCTCTTATAAGACTAAAATATGCAAGTTATCTTTCCATATAACTGCTAGTGGAATCATTATGGCTGGCCCCATAAGACACAACTTTTACTGCAGATTGTACAAGTCATCATAGCATGTTTTTTCTCATTTCAAAAAAGCATTGACCTTTAATTATGATTTACATTTTCAGGGCTGGGTTCTGCATGAATCATCATACCAATAAAAGACTTGAAGTTATATTGCAAGTGGTTCACAAAGGGACAACTGTGACACAAAAGAATCTGTAAGTTATTGGTCTATGCAACTGATCTAAAGGCTCTATTTTGATTCCCAAATAGGGTTTGACAAGTTACACTGAAAGCCAAAGATTGCAGTAAAAGTTGTGAAATTATAGTGATAAATCTTACTTTATGCAGCTCATTTTTGGCTGTGTTATGTTTCTTTTCACGTGTTTACCTCATCATTGTAGTGTAGATATTATTAGGTGTGTAACTATTGGCCGAGAGTTTATAATCATCAACTGTCATGTGCATTCGAGACCGTACGTGTAACTGATAATCAATCGTGTGATTGATAATCGAGCCTAAAAGCTCAAAACAAACGTGCTTTTTGTCTCGCTATGGACTAATGCGAGTAAGTTTAACCATAATATAGTTTAATCAGTTTTAAATCTAATAATTTTTATATATTTTATTATTTAAAAAAGATTAGGCGAGACATGTTAGAGTTGCACCTCTCCGAGTACATGATCGAGGTTAGGAGTGACTGGAGGCGTAGAATTAAGGTTAAGGACTGTTAGTGGGAATCGGTTGCGATAGTGTATGCTTGTGACATAGGTAGACTCTCATTTTTCTTTTTATGTTAAATGCTAATACAAGATTAAGAATAGGGGCTTTTATGAAAATCAAATAGCAGAGTAATTAGGAGTGTTGTTATTGAATGTGCGTTTTTTATTTTAAAAATTTGTCTACCTTTTGTTCATTGCCTGAGATGTGTATGTGCGTTTATATGTCGTATTTTGCTAAACTATTATTTGAAATATACGAAATGTGCTTATAATCTTGTGGTTTTTTTCATTTTGAGCTGGAGGTCTTATTGGAAACGGTCTCTCTATCCTAAAAGATAGAGGTAAGATTTGTCATTATCCAACCCCTCCCAGATTCTGCTTCTAGTGGGATATACTGGGTATGTTGTATTTAAAAAAGATTATCATTAGCTTTTGCTTGAACATTGTTTTTTTACTTTAGTTTGACCTTATACTTTTTAAAATTGAAAATTTTTCTTTAAAAACCAGTGATAAACCATGAATACAATGCTTGATGATATGTTTACACAATGTGTTTAATTACCGCGTCCCCAAAGTACGTGGTGCGTTAACCCATATAACGGTGTGTAAGCTCACTATGCCTCCTTTGTCAATTTTTTTTAATACTTTTAGTAGGACGCATTTACCTATCTTTAATGATACATGTGATGTCTTCTTTTACAACCACTCACAAGCACCTTATATCTTTCTCTTTTTCTTCTTTCTTTTTCTTTGGTTTCCTTTTCTTTCTTTTCTCTCATTTATTAAACTTGATAACATAGAGTAAATGTCTGAACCATTAAGTACTGAATCAATAAGGGACTATTTGAAATTTTTTGAATAATTAAGTGCTGAACTAATAAGAGCTTTGAATTATTAAGTGTTAAATCATTAAAAGCTAGTATATCCTTTAACTATTCAAAGACAAATGTTTGATCAATTCAGATAAAAAGTCTTAACCATTACCATTAGTTTAATATTGAACCATTCAGAGATAATATCTCAACCATTCAGACATTTGTTTGGTAAACAAACTGAACCATTAAGTGCTAAACCGTTCAGACATCCGAATCATTAAAAGGCTGAAACAAACAACCCCTAAGTCTTACGATACATTGTTGAGTAGATTAGATGAATGTGTAAGTTTTTGTTTTAAAATATTTCCATATATATGGATATATGTGTGTGTGTGTGTTGCATGCATATGTGTGTGTGTATGTATATATATATATATATATATATATATATATATATATATAGAGAGAGAGAGAGAGAGAGAGAGAGAGAGAGAGTCTGGTGTGTGAGTTGATATTTCACACCCAAACCCAAATGTTTGTATAATGAGTAATAGTACTTCATGTCAGCTGAAAACAATTATAAATTTATAATGTAGGTGAATTCATGAATCTTAAAGGGTCCCTTTATTTAGACATCCCCACATTTTAAATCAACACCCCTGCACCCTATACGTTGCGTATGGGTCCATACGCGGCGTATAGGGTGCAGGGGTTGGGTTAACATTTTATAACATATACGCGGCGTATGGGTCTATACGCAGCGTATAGGGAATACAAACATTCCCTGACAGTTCGTCAGACAAGTCTGTCAGACGCAGGGCTATACGTCGCGTATGGCACCATACGCAGCGTATACACTACAATTTTTTTTGTCTTGGGCTCTTGGCTGAGATGTTTAAACAACCTATACGCCACGTATGGACCAATACGCGGCGTATAGGTTATGGTGTTTATTTTTTGTGTTATTTTAACATATATTTTTCTAAAGATTTTTGCGTATAAATTTTGCGTATAAGTTATATTTTATAACTCATTAACCGACCATTTTAAATATTAATTAACTAATAAAACATATAAAATAAAGATAAACTGTTAATAAACATATAAGATAAACATAAACTGATAATATAAATAACAAAGTTTTTAAAATACATAATAAAATAAAAATTATAATGCTATAAAAACTACGGTGAGTTTGGGTAATGTCGAGGCGGTGGCAACTCCGGAGGATCAATGCCAGTAGCACGTGCTCGCGCAATCTCTAGCTGAACGTGCCACTCCATAAGATCCTCAACTCGATCGAGCCGACAACTATGCTGCCGTAAACTCGTAGAAATGTCCTGCATAAATGTCTCCATACGTGCAGGCAGCCTCACATCTCTATAAATATGTCGAGTGAACTGTGGCTGAGGTGGCGGCTGATGTACTGGCGGCTGATCATGTGGCTGCTTGTCGGGTGGTGGCTGATCATGTGGCTGCTCGTCGGGTGGTGGCTGATCATGCGGAATATGCCCTTGCTGCTGCTGTGGATCGTCAATGCCGAGCTGCTGAACAGGTGTTGTCTGCCAGATCTCCCCGGGTCGAAGAGAGAATCGTATGCCACCCGGAAACTGGCGTATATTACGCATGCCGAATAGCGTACGACGATCTAATCTGACCGGCTCGATCGGCGGAGATACGTCAGCAAGATGCCGAGGAAGATAACCTAAAGCTCGGGCAATCACCGTGATGTACGCGCCGCCGTACACCGCTCCTCGCTCCTGGCGATGATAATACGAAGCAAAATACTCCGCCAAACATCTCGCCAGGTTGCACCTGGTCCCCGTAAGCAAACAGTATAAGTAAAATAAGTCGGGACTGGTACACCACTCCCGACTCTTGCCACGTCCCGTGATGGATGTGGCGATCATACGATGCAAGTAACGAATGAGAGGATCTCTAATGCCAGTGACCCTGCCCTTAGTCCTCTGAAACGGACCTCCGGCAATCTGAGGCCACCACTCTCTCAATCGACTCTCCTCCATCTCAGTAATACCCTCGGTGAATAGAGGGGTAACAGTCTCCGGCTCAAAATAAAGTCCCGAGAGAACGACAAACTGCTCAATGGACATCTGATGTGCATGTCCACAAAGCATAAACGAAATCTCAGAGCGCTGATCGTCCTCCTCCATCTCATCAGGACGAATATAAGTTAAGGTGGATAAAAACTCCACAGTCAGCTCATGGTAAGAAGGTAAAAACGCGATCTCAAATAGACGACTCCATGGCGTATCGTCTTCGATAATAGCAGCAAGTCTATCGCGCTCTCCGAGCTCGGCCATAACCTCCCAATCGACGGCCTTTTGATGACCGATCTTCATACGTATAAATTTTGAGCACTTAGCGTGCTCAATGGAACCGAGCTCAAACTGTAGCCAAGGATGATCAGCAATAACGTCAACAACGTCAGCCTCAACATCTGAATCGGAAAATATATCTGCATAAGAAAACAAATATATATAAATGTAACAGTTTAAACCCACGTATGGGTCAAAAACCACGTATAGGTCAACCCCCCCTAACGCCGCGTATAGAGCTATACGCCGCGTATAGGGTACACACGTATGGGTCATAAGCCACGTATGGTCACCCTTTACCTATACGCTGTGTATAGAACTATACGCCGCGTATAGGGTACCCACGTATGGGTCTTAAGCCACGTATGGTCACCCCTAACCTATACGCTGCGTATGAACCCATACGCCACGTATAGTGCACAAGCCTTGGGCGCATGAGCACTATACGTGGCGTATGGGTCCATACGCCACGTATAGTGCTCATGCGCCCAAGGCTTAACCTTTGTTCAGGCGCACGACCTTTGTTCAGGCGAATGAGCGCTGTTTACGCGCATGACTTGGAAAGAAAATAGGGTTACGTAGGTCAACTATTTCTTCAAAATAATTTTTAGGTAAACTATAACTCTTATTTCATTTATATACATACTTACGTACACATAAATGTCTTGATTACTTAATAATCATTTCAACTAACTCGGGTTCCACGGTATCAGTCGGTTACGATGAAAATCTTGAAAATTATTCAGTTTAACCGTAACCAACTAACACCGATGGAACCCGAGTCAGTTGAAACGATTCTTAAGTATCCAATTCAGATATATGTATATATGTATGTAAATACTTACTGAAGTAAGAATATATAATATTACCGAGTAAATTATTTGCGAGAAGAAAATGTTGAACAACATAACCCAACTTTCTTGCGATCTTGAATCGAACCATCAATCACAAACGAACGAATTTGAGAATTCGAACGTTTACACAATGAAGAAGGGACTTATACACAACGAAAAAGTATTTGAGAATTCGAACTTGAGAATGCGTTGCCTCCCTTTATATATACAACGAAAAAGGGACCTATACGGGGCGTATAGGTCCATACGCCACGTATAGGTCGGTGTCGTACATGACAAGTGGGTAGGTCCCCGACTGCTGCACCGACAGCTATACGCGGCATATGGGTCCATACGCAGCGTATAGCTGTCAGGGCAGCAGTCGGGGACCTACCCACTTGTCATGTACGACACCGACCTATACGTGGCGTTTGGACCTATACGCCCCGTATAGGTCTACTGATGTGACGTGGAATGTCAGACAGTAATGGCGCATTAATGGTCGATACCTATACGCCGGGCATGGGCCGCGTATGGACCCACACGCGACGTATAGGAGGGTGTCGATTTAAAAAAATGGGTGTCTATTTATTAGGACCCATCTTAAATTCAAAGGCACACTGATTAAATGGAGTCAGAACTCAAGGACTCCACATTGGTAACCCACACAATTAAACAAAAGAAAATTCTTGCTTTTTTAAGAACACATTGTTTACAATATTTATTGTCTTGTTTAAGTAATTTTCTTCTTCACAAATATTCATTTAACTAACCAAACACTAACTGTGTTATTTTTTTTAACAATAACACATACATGTTTAATATATAGATAATGTAACTGTTAATAATATGGACATTTTATTTGACATTATTAAATATAAATAGTTCGAGCTTGAATTGAACGACAGGATATATTTGACTTGATATAATAAGTGTTACCGAAAATTACAATCCATATCTAACTATTTATGAAACTATGTCGTTTCATAAGCCGGTCATAATGTGTCTCGTCGACCTATTAACTTATTTAACAATTAACATGACAAAATAAACTTGCTATGTGTGTCATAAGTGGGTCAAGCAAGCAAAACCAGTTTAGACACGTTCTAATTATGTCAATGATATGTCGATCCATCTATCCCAAACACTGAACCCATTTAACTTTGTATCAGAGTCGGGTCATGCTAATGGGACATGTTATAATTTGTCAGCTCTAGAAATGTGCCACGAATGACTCAACCATTTTGAGGGTCCAAGGCAAAGTAAAGTACAACGGTTATAGCAATTCGTCGATTACACATAATAGTTTCACATAGTTGTCATTCACATGTGCATATTGTTGATTTTTGTTGATCACACAAAATAGTTTCAAATAGTTGTCATTCACATGTTATATTGCTGGAAAGCATCAACCAGCCTATTGGTAGAAGGCTTACGTTGGTAAAGGCGGTGTTGGACAACCTTTCATTGTATTATTTATCATCATCTAAATCCTCCTTTGCAAGTAATTAATACCATTGAGATTTTTAAGCGAAATTCTTGTGGGGTGGATCATCTATGATCTAACGCAGGGCCAGCCCAATAGTGTTAACAACAATATATTGGGTTTGATGCCTTAAAAAATTACACGCCCCGTTTAAAAAAAATATGAGCTTGCACTTTTAAAAAACCATAAATCCACAAAGCTTTATGAAAGAATCATTATAAAACTATGAGGTCGCCCCCACTTCTTAGAGCTCTCTTGCTACCGGTTCCTTAGACTATAGGCAGAAGGGCCGAGACAGAGCCAGCAATTCTCTAAAATCAAGGACGATTAGCTACGTTCCAATGAAGCACTTCCAACAATTACCTAGCCCCATTTAAAAAAATGGATATTTCATCAACGAATTTACATCATATAAAGCTAGAAAAATAAATTTAATAAAAACATCTATACATACACTATATATAATTAAAAAAGAACTAGTATTGCAAACTATAAACATTTTAGTTTTAGTTTATTATTACTGGTCTCAAGCCCAGATAAGGAATAAGGGTTTAATAAATATTTTTTTTAAAAGAGGCCCTATTTTTTTTTTTGTTCGATTGGGGCCCCAAAAAACATTGAGACGGACTTAGTGGATGATTCAGGAGTTTTTAGGGTTAAGTTCCCTCCGGTCCATTTTAGAAACGAAGATTTTTTCCTGATTTTAATCCATGTGTCATGGGTTACTCTCAAGATCAATATATTCCCATTGAGGGCGATAACTAATAGAATTGCAACTAAAGAAGCTTTATCGTAGAGGGGTGTTCATTATTCTTTTGCAGCTTCAGTTTGGAAGCATATTTTGATCATATGGGTACGAATTGAGCTGAATAATAGCACATCTAATAGGGATCTTCTTCAAGGTCCTTTTGAGTTGTCTTTGGGAATCAAGCAAAAGAAGGTTGTATATGCTATTTGTGGCCACTCTTTGGGGATTTGGAATGCACGTAATGGTCTCGTTTTTAAGTCAAGATCCATATCGGCATCAAGCATCATCGATTAAGTGAAATACACGACGATTTCATGGATGAAACATAGGGCAAAGTTAGGAGACATAGCATGATATTCATGGTGTAATTTGTCGTTGTCTAAATTTCCTTTGTAATCGTTTTGTTTCATCTTGGTCCTACTATCTTGCTAGTGTTTTTTTTATAAATAAAACTAGCTTTATCGGCACGTGTTACGGCAACATTGTATACCACATAATAGAGTATAGACTAACAATTGACCTGACTTGTCTCCGGACTAAATTCATGTAGAACCGTAAAAGAATTTGCGTTTATACCGTTGAACGAAAACATATTATACTTGAACCGCGTTCTTTCCAAGCAAATTTATGTCGAAACGTAAACTAAGTCGAAGCATACATAAAGAACACAAATTATAGTCTACCAACTTATTTTTAAAATTTATGGATTTATACTGTCAAATAAAAACGTTTTATATTTGACCGAACTCATTTCTAAATAAAAATTACATCAAAACATAGACGAATGTCAAAACATATATAAAAAAGTACACGTAAACATATTTTCTAAGTAAAAATTGTATCAGGGCAAACCAGAAACTTTAGAAATTTAAAGGTGTCAAAATGACGTATCAAAGTTGATCGTTTAGATTTAATTCAAAAAACAAAAATAATTCAATAAATAATAATAATAATATTTGTTTATTTAATTATATAATAATAATAATTATTATATATTAAATAAACAAATATTATTATTAATTAATTATTATTATTACTGTTCAATACAATCTCAGTTAATATAGTAGTAATAGTAATTGCCTTAAAAAAATCACGGAGACATGGAGTTAGGGATTTAGAATTGATTTGGGCTTATTTATATGGGTTTAGATAATGTGGGCTAGTTAAATTTAGTCTCGACTAATTAAATGTGTAATTACTTATTTATATAGGTTTTATTTGTTAATTTAGATGGGTCAAGTGTTTGTTATTTAATATTAAAGGAGTTAATATTAGTGTGGGTATCATAGAAGCCTAGTGTGTCGCTGGGGTTTCAGTTCAGCATATAGTGCATAAAGAAAATCATGAGTATCAATTGACACCCTACGGTTCTTATAGGTTTACTCAGAGCTAAGGTCACACCTCTAACTTCGGTCTACAAGACCGTAATTGGGTCATAAGAAATGTCTCGTCTTAAACATAACCAACACATTTTTGACGCATTGACAACGGGTGAAATGAAATTTCATGATTAAACGTGCTTGGGTGGGAGCGATCTAAGAATGGGTGAGATGCAAGGAAGTCTCCACCTAGGCTATTAAAACTAATCGTGAGTTCATTGTGAGCAAAACAAATAATATTGGTTTGTATTAGGGGTCACATTAGGTTTTATGACACCCTAGACAGATATCACATCAATTTTTTTATGTTTTTATGTTTATAAGAGAGATACTAGGTAATAAGTAATGTCTCGTCTCAAATACAATTAACATTGTTTGACAGTGTTGACTACGGATGATCACAAAACTTCACAATAAGAATAAATGAGTGATACTGGTCAAAAGAATGAATGATCAAAAGTCTACTTTCACACAACCAAACAAGTAATAGTAAATTCATTGTGTATGAAATGGATAATGTTAGTTGATACAAGAGAATTGAAGTTACAAATGCCTTTTTTGGTGATATAAGTTATAGTATATCTTTTTTTATGCTAGAGTCTTTTTTTAAATAACAAAATGTCTTAAGGAAATATTGTATGTCCTACCCTAGCCATGAATCTATGATGGGTGATGACACATAAAACACATACAAAAGTTTCAGGTCATTATTACTTGAAAGGATACAATTCACACATTTATTTATTTATAACACAATCACACATGTGACTTGTTTTCTATCTCATCTGATTTCTCATACTGTTGAAGCAAGACAACACTGAACCCCACATCACCAGCTCAATTATAACAAAGAGGTACCAGCCGTACAATGGACCACATTAGTTAGTCGTGTAACAAGTTAAAACGAGTCGGGTTAAAACACCGGTCTAAAAAGTGGATCAGTCTAGTTCGGGTCAAAATAGGTTGTGATCAAAATACGTGCCGGTTAAAATGCGTCGCATTAGTGGGAAACTATCAAAATAGGCTTGTTATCATTATTATTATTATTTTTTATGTTGGCTAGTGGGTACACTTGAAGGTGGTGGCGGTGATGGCAACAACGGTGATGACAACCATATATTAATATTAAAAAGTGTCGATGGTGAACAATTGGATTTTTTTTCCTTCTTTTAGATTTTTAAATTAAGATCAACTGATCTATAGAATTTAGAATAAAAACTAGTATTAAGACCCTCGCGTTGTGCGGGTGTAAAAACATACTAAGTATCACTAATGTTACATCATTGTCAGTGATCATCAACACCGGTAAAATAAAACCAAATGTAAAGTAAACGTAAAACGTTGCACAACGCACATGAAACCTAAAACGTTAAAAACAATAACTAATTCGATCTAGTACTCGCACGTTACAACGGGATGTATTGGAAAAAATAAGCTCAACAACGTTGAACCACACGTGTATGTTACGACGTGTTAACTCTTAAAATTTACACCGCAAATCAAAAAATAGAATTTGGTTTACTAGTTATTATAAATAACTGGATAATTTAGAATACAATCTAAATAGTTTATTTGCATTTGAATATTGGTTAACTTTGGACGCATTCTTTTAACTATTTTTTCATTATTTATTTGATATGTTAGAAATTTCAATTATTATTATATATAACTATCAAGTGAAAACTCTTCAACCTATTATTATTTTACTAATATAATTCCTTTTAAACATATTTCCCTTTTCTTTAATAACATTAAAAATATTAATATTATAAAATTCTAAATAGATCGTTGTAATACTTATGTTATCTATGTTTTAATGTCACTTTTTTTAAAACTAACTTGGGTACATGCTCCTCAAACACAACGTTACAACTCTTCAAAGCTACTTTAACTTTTAAAATATAATTTTATATAAAATTTTGAGTATACCATCATGATGTGCCTATTTCTTTTACGTGTATCTATATATATTTTATCTAAAACTTACATGTGTCAAATATAGTATATTTTTGTTTTTTTTTTCGCGACAACATTATGGCTTTTAAATTATGAATTACTGTTGCAACATGCTTACATTTCAATATAAATGTTATTCAAAACCGGGTCGTCGTAACACTCGGGAAGTATATAGTAGTAAATATAACAAAATCAAACTTATTTATATATAAAAGAAATCAGAGCTACCTCTACTAACTGATGTATCCAAATCTAACGATCTTAAAACCGTACCCCTTGGTGCAGAACTGCTCTTCACGTGAACTACAGAAATCTTTAAAATCAGCCTCCAATTCATGTTTTTTCTTTTATTTTTCTTTTCTTTTTATATATTTATTTTATTATATATAGATAATGTACAAGTACAATTTCATAGATCCTATAGTATTAACCACATGTTCGGTGGTAAGAGACTAAGAGTTAATGCTTATTAAAGTAAACTCATATTCGAGTCTTGTAGGGAGTGGTTGGATGGTATAACATAGGATTTGTGTATATTTATTGTTCAAAAACATATATATTATCAACACCAACTTCAGTTTTGTTGCATCAATAGTTGTTTCAGTGCTAAAAGTATGTTGTCGTTGTTTCAGTGCTAAAAGTATGTTGTCGTTGTTTCAGACATGTAAATGATCTCATCATAATATAAACGAGTGTTCGTTTGTTTGAGCTCACATAAAGTAAACCTAGTAGTTATAGTGAGTTAAATATATAGGATGTGGATTTATAGACACCTCAAAATTATAAATTAACACTTCAAAATTATAAATTAACACCCCAAAATTTCTATACGGGTCGTATAGCCTCATACGCGTCGTATAGAGGGTCGTATAGCCCTATCGGGGCGTATAATCCCTCTGACAGCCCCCTGAATTTTTCCTCGTAGTTAGTGTCGAAATTTGTTATTCGCGTCGTATAGCCCTATATGTGTCGTATAGGGCTATATGGGGCGCATAACTCTCTGACAGCCCCCTGAATTTTCTCGTTTTCAGTGTATTCGATCTTATACGCCGCGTATGGATCCATACGCGACGTATAGGGGTGTCGATTTATCTGGGTAAATGTCTTTATATTAGGACCCAATATATATAACTAATGATAGTTACATGATAATACGTGCAGCTATTGATTATTGAATGTTCTTAAACATTAAGTGTTTTTTATTCGGGAATTCTGCGCACACCGCTGATTTTTTTTAGAGTTACCAATTCAAAAGGTCACGGTTAGGGCTAACCGTGACCGTTCAGTCTGGCGTAATACCTAACTGTCACGGTGAGGCCTAACCGTGACCATTTTACACCCCTCGGGATCAGTTGCAATTATTGGGTGTGTAATTAATGTGGAAATTGATTGTGCGCAGGTTAGATATGTCACGGTTTGGCCAAAGGGGCCAGCACCGTCATGGCCTAACCACCTGGGTGGTTGTGACAACAACGGCGTACCCGAGGCGGCATAGTCCGCGACCATGTGTTGGATGACCCAGTCCAGCATATCCTCTAGCCTCGTGACCCTGGCTCGCGTGTCCTGAAGCATATCTATAACGTGAGCAGGCAATCACACGGCATGGTACATGCGCTGAGGATGCTGGGGCGGGTCCTAGTCGTGCGGCGGAGGAATGGGCTGATCTTCCCCGCCACCAAGCGGCTCGTGGGCAACCTGAACGTGGACCTCAGCCCCCGCCAACTCGAGTGGGTCCACCAACGGCTAAGGCACCCATGCCATTAGCTCATGGTATCTACTAAGCAGGTGCCACGTGCCGTCAGGGAACCTCCGGACGACCCTCATCCCAATGGCGGTGGCCCGATTTGCCACGCGCACAGGAATCGGAGGTAGCGGGAGCTGGGACATGGCATGCGCGTACCCCAGGCCCCGAGCGATTCGGGAGATGATGTTCCCGCCCACCAACGCCCCTCGCACCTGCCTGTGATAATAACTAGCAAAGTAGTCCGCAAGGGCATGTGCGAGGTGGCAGTGTCGGTGTGTGAGTATACACCGGAGAAAGAAAAGGTCGGCGGTGTGACCCTGTCGGTCCCCGCCCCACGACCAGCGATGGACGTGGCGATCAGTCGGTGAATGTATCGATATAGAGGGTCTCGTATATGAGAGGACCACGAATCGCCACCGTTTGGTCTGTGACCTTTTGGTTCACCTCTGTTTAAATGCTTTTGTTTTCCACACATTTCAGCGAACCACTCCCGTTCCGACCGGTTAAGATGGTAGGGCAACAAGGGAGTGGTGTGGGCTCGAAACCCACTACCACCGGTTCGGGGTAGGTTTTTTTTGTAAGAAATATTAACTTAGGATAATTTTTAAAAAATAAGGCAAAAGGTCACTGTTTTCTTTGAGGTGAACCGAACCGTCACTCTCATCTGTGTCATTCCCATTAAAAGTATCCGACACATGTGTAATTTCTAGTTCTGACTGGTACGGGGGATGTCCGTAATCCAGCTCTGTTTGTGAGTGGTACATGTTCGAGAAATGCCCGTAAGAATTGCAAGGGGGATGTCTGTACCCTTCGCCGTAACCCGTCGGTCCAAATAAAGAGTTGTACGCCTCTTCAGCAAATGTGTTCGACGGGTTGGTTTCCTGCTCCCCCCACGGGGGGTGACTCCCGTATACGTAATATTCCTAAAAAGATAATGGTTAGATATTTCAAATAAGAAGTTATAATAAAACAGATACCACTTCAACCTGGTTCGAATCTTCGATATGTGGCTCTTCATTCAAATCTGGAAGCTTCGGCTTTTGATAATGATCTCCCGAACTCGACATTGTTTTCGAATTAAGGTGTTTTTGGAACGATGAATGCTATTTATGTTGAAAATCAGAAGGATGTTTTTGTTGAAAAAAATGAAGATATTAATATTTCAAAAAATTGAAAAACGGTAATGGTTGTTGAATGAAATTGTGAGGTTGTTTATTGTGAAAATCTGGGCGCCAAACCGTCACGGTTTGACCAAACCGTGACGGTTCGAAGTAGGTGACGCGCGAATCCGGGGCCGTTTGTTAGAGTACCTCGTATCGTAAAGGTGTACCTGGTATCCTAAAGGTCACGGTTAGGGCAAACCGTGACGGTTTGGTGACTAATTTTCACTTTATCTGTGTCCTTTTGTCGTTCTGTTGTCACGTGGTGTCAGATGACTGACACAGAAACCGTGACCGCAAGCCCTTGCGGTCACGGTTAGGTTGCACAACGTGACCTTTTGCCCTAACCGTGACCGCAAGCCCTTGGTGTCCCCATTAGAACCCTTTTTATTTAGTATTGACAAGTACTCTAGCAAGTACGATCTATGTGTTAGCCTAGATTGTCCTTTAAAAACTATGAGAGGTATCGTAGCTTGTTGTACCTTTTACAAGGTATGAACATGTCAAGTTATATTTAGTAATGTCTTCTAGTTTGGATTGACCATAATTAGGACCGGACCATTGTTGATTCAGATGACAGTGTTATGTGCCGACGAGCGTGAGTCCAAATCTTAGAGTGAGTTCCATCGAGAGCAACGTTGGTCGAGATGTTTGTTACGACTTTTAGTATGCGAGTTATTTATTTGGAATTAGCAACTTTCCACCAATAAGATATCTTAATGGTAAATGATGTACTTTTAATTCTAACTAAGTGATCGTGTCTTCGGATTCTACAATACTCAGATTTGATGATTATTTTTGTAACATTAAAATGTTACTAAAGGCAAATATTTATTACTTGCTAATCTAGACAAAGATGAAACAACTAAACCTAAAATGTTACACAAATATTTGTTCTTCCCATTCTACCCTACAAGGTCAGTGTGTAATAAAATGACAAATTACACAACTATTTTCATTTCTTTTTCCTTTACATCGAGAACCAAGGGTAAAAGCGGAAATGCACGGAGACCCTTTATTCCAAGCTTACACAAATGTAATATATCCATCTTGCTTATTGAGATTCCACTTTTACCCATTCATAACATCCTTCTAGCGGATTTTCATTAACAAAATCGAAGTTGTACCTACATCAAAGGAAATTGTACAGTCCATAAATACATATACTTAAATACACGTACACTGGGTGCGTAAATACAGAACCAATATTAAGTAGAGAAGTGAGAAAACCACAATAAGAGGGTAAGTGGTTACATAACCGTCTTATGTATCACAGCTAAAACAATATATACAAGTATTAATACGGTTCTCACAATTTTCTACCCGAAATTGGTTCTTACGCCCCTCTCTTCCTTACTATATATGTGTACATATAGATTTTGGCTTAAGTAACACCGAAACATAAGGGGTAGGAAAAAAATTGCACGCGACACGCCTCTTGTTTATTTATTTATTTGACGACACGACATGTCTTAGGGGGTGTTTGGTATTTCTTTTGAAAAGTCCTTTTTAACTTATTGACTTGTCAAATAAGTTAATAAATTAGTATGGAGTGACTTATTAACTTATTTCTCTCACAACCATCAGATTACCAAACACTATAAAATGACTTTTTAACTTTTCAAAAGTTAATAAGTTAAAAAGCAAGTAAAAAAAGCAATCCCAAACACCCACTTAATACATCTGTTTCTAGACTCGTTTTATCTTTAAAAAAAAAATTGAAAGAGGGAGTTGATTTTGAGTACATTAAATCTCTAACGGGCACAAAAAAGTAAACAATCAGATGGGCCAGAATGAGTCAAATCGTTATTGTCTTTTAAAAGAATAGTTAATTACTAAAATTGTAAAGAAACAATCATACTTTACACATGAGCTATCAATAAAAATAGAAACTTTTGCCAACATGTATTTCAGACCCATTTATCTGACCCGTTTCAACCGTCATACAGTTACCTGTTTTGACCCGTTATCCAACCCTTGACCCGCCCATTTCGAATTAGAACTAGATGTTAAAGTAGCTTACTTGTCAGCAAACCGTCTACGCTGTTCTTGCTCATGAACCGCGAAGAACTCGTCGATCTCACGTGCCAAAGGCATGCTTCTTGTGATGGAACTATTGGATATCTGAATAGAAGCTTCTAGACTTCTAGATCTTGTGCTAGAACCAGGTGTGCTAATGACATTAAAGTCCTTTGTTGAGCTACA
The DNA here is from genome assembly GCA_024085815.1 of Flaveria linearis. NCBI lineage: Eukaryota > Viridiplantae > Streptophyta > Magnoliopsida > Asterales > Asteraceae > Flaveria > Flaveria linearis. The sequence goes on from CM044003.1 coordinate 9,684,950, forward strand.
TGGAGTGCTTTCTCGAGTGCTCCTGCTACAACACATACGTATTCAGATTTTGAGAAGCAAGTATGTAGAATTACCAAACTACCCCTGCTCAGTTTTGATGCAACTTGTATATAATCTAATTATGAACATTCAGGGCACAATCATCAAATTTGAAAATCCTCTAAAATGTTGGTAAAAGCATAATCTTTAAGTGATGGAAATTCAAATTCTTAAAGTCTCATTTTAAGTATTTGACTGAAAAAGTCAAACTGTATAAAAGGACCACATCGAAACCAACCAGACCAAAACAAGTCGGCCGTTCAACCAGTTTGAGATTCATACGGTTTGGTTTTGACGGTTTAACAACCAGTTACCTTTACAAACATTTTTTTTTATCATTTTAGATTTTATAATACAAACTAACGATTTTGATAATAAAAAAAAGGCCAAACCATCAAACAGCTAAAACCGACTGACCCACCCAGAGGCGGCCTTGAGCCAGGGCAATATGGTCATTCGCCCATGGTCCGAAAATACCAGGGGGCCCAAAATTTAAAAAAAATTATATATATATATATATATTTATATATTTTTTTAAAAAAAATTAACATTGGGCTTCTTAAAATTTATAATACTTGAGAATAATTCTTAGCCCAATACTAGCCCAATTGTAATTGAAAGTTTTTATAACAAAACTTTGGCCCAATATAAGTAGATGTGATTACAAAAATTAGTTTATATAATACAATTCGTTAGTATAAGAGGGCATTTTTTCCCGACTCGCCCAGGGCCCTGAAATCCTCGGGGCCGGCCCTGGACCCACCCAACCCAATCTGTTTGATACGTCGTTATCTAAAACCATAGCTAGCGATTGAACCAAAACTTTTCATCAAAACCAGCCAAACCGGAACGTGAACACATAAAACTTTTTATCTTGAAAAAAAAAGACAAAATTTCATTATTTCCTGATAGCCAAGCAACAAGAACTTTACGTGGTACAGAAATTAGCCAGATTTGGAAAGAGAAAAGAGTTGATGTTAAATGATAGCATGTGGGGCAGATGATATATGAGTAACACCAGTTATTATTATTTCATAAATTGTTACATCTTACCATCTATACAAAACAAAATTAAAATTTGGATACCAATTATATGTGTCTGCCGACAATACGGATATGTTTATAACGCTTGCCGACACTTAATTTTACAATTGGACTAGAATGCCCATTGATCAATTTGTTTTGATACTTGGGTTCAATGTTATCAGCAGATGTTTGGAATAACAACTGTGATAAAAGAAGCCATTAAGGATGTCGTTTTCGACTTGAGGGAGTCAAAATGGCATGGAGAAACGTATGGGGTTGATGCGTCGCACTAACCTACCCTATGTACACGTTTACTAGGTGTATACAAGGTTTAATATGCGCTCATGTAGGATCAAAATCAATCAAATCAATAAAAGGTACATTTTAGAAATAGAAGGTGCATTTAGCCGGCCCGTGTTAATTAAGTTGTTTCGTGGGCTGGCAGTCGAACTCGACACGAATCTGAACTAGACACGTGACCTTGAACAGTAACGGTTGGCTAACAAAAATGAAGAGCTTAACCATAAACTTTATTTTCAGACATATTATCTCCTTAAAGTTACAAATATACTAAAAAATATAAACACAAATATCCTAAAAATATAAATATCTATAAATATAATTACGGTAAAAGTATAAACTTGATGCTTAATGCTTATTTATCTCTTTATACCTGACTAGTTTAAGTTATAACATAAATCATGTTTTGAAATTTTAGTACAAAACGAAATAAGTTAAACACGTGAAACCACAAACCCATTAGATTAACCCAACACGACACGTTTAGTTAAATGTGTTCATAGGTTCAACCCAAATCAGACCCAACTCGTTTACACAAAACTCTGAAATCATAGTCTTTTTTAATCAGCCTAGAGGGTGGAATACTTATTTACAAAATTCTTAAAATTACATTTTTCAAAAATTTATCTAACATAGGATCACAAACCCATACAAAATGGTTATCATATCCCAAAAGATTTTACTATTAAAAAAACACCAAATAATAAAAAGATAAAGTTAATGGTTTATCAATTACAAAACACCAATTACAAACTGAAAATTCCTAATAATCACAAAACACCAATTAGAATCAAGAACACATAACTCTATTGCTGCGTATAATCAACCCAAATAATAAAAGGATAAAGCTAATTTCAATTTTGCTCTATTGAGAAAAGTAATTATTTTTCTTTAAAAAATTAGAAACTTCAATTTTCTTTCCAATTTCAATACAAAAACCTTATTATTTTGGATTTAAGTTAAACCAACTAGTAAAACTTTTAAACCGAGATTGAAACAAATTATAATTTTTTTAGATGTAAGTCGATGTTTAACTCGAAAAAATATATTAGAATTGCAGAAAAATATATAAAAATATGAAAAAAAAACAGAGCAAGAAACAATACCTTTCTCTGCCATCAAATTCAATAATATTTTCCCCACAAGAAGCTTCCTCTGTTTCACCACCACCTTCAATTCGGGTGTCCACTAAACCCGACCCGACCGAACGAGACCCACCCGAACAACTTACGACCCTAGGGTTAGGGTTTTGCCTCCGGCAGCACGTTAACCGTTGAGCCAGTGGCTTCTGCAGCCTCCGGCTGCGTAATTGAAGATACGACGGTTCCGGAGGTTGCTCCGGCGCCGGTGACGGTGGCGTTGCGGTGGCTGATTCAAGAAGCTTCTGCAACGCTAGGGTTTTGGCTCTCGTTCGAACGCCTAGAGATGAATGTGAAACATCCATTACAGCCACCGTATCTCCGGTGAATTTGGGTTTTCGCATGTATTTCCCCATGGTTAAAATCACTCTGTTTGCAGTTTGATGATGCTGTTTTTGATTGTTATAGAAAGCACTGGTGAAGATTGTTCGAAGTTTCTCTAAAGAACAAGACGAAGATGGTGGATTTAGAGAGGAGAAATATTTGTAATGTAAAATAGTTAGGGTTTTGTGTGAGATTAACAGCAACTTTGAGGGTATTTGTATAAACAGTTTTCTAGTTAAATAGTGTTTTTTATTTGTTATTTTTACACTAAAAGTACTTTTTTATCTTCACAACCCATAACCATTTCAATGAGTAGTTTATTATTGTGAAAAGGCGCCAGCTAATCACACACCCTGTCAGGTGATTTTTGAACGTCCTTTGACTTTTCTCACGACCCGTGAAGGGCCCTCACGGGCCGTGAGGTGTTCGAAATTTAATTTTCACAACTACATCCACTCACGGCCCGTGTAGGAACAAACGGCCCGTAAATGTCCACACCCACGGCCCGTGAACAAAATCCATAACGGCCCGTGAAGCCCGTCACGGGCCGTAGTTGTCCTTCTGAGAATTTACTTTCCTCGATTTGCGTGCACTTTTAAATTTTATAATTATGTGACGCGACGTATTATTCCTTGATTCGATTTAAGATTCTATATAAACTGTTATATATATGACTTGTTATATACGATTAGTGAGAAACGAAATAGTTAAAATGTCTTCTCGTGGAGGTAGTAGAAGACGTCAAAATGAGTCCTCTTCAAACTCACGAGATATTGTGGAAAGTATTCATGATCTAATAGATAAGCATAATTGGCAGAACGTGAGGAACTGGTCTGAGAATGTTATTCACTTTATACGTAACGGTGATCCTCAAACATGTAGAGTGTATTACATGGGTCATTCCGATATTCCGTTACAATTTTGGCGTGAATTACTCGGAAACGTGTCTTTAGGTACAGAGGTATGATTTAAAGTTTTTTTTGTATATTTTATTTTATTTTAAAATTCTAACAATTAAAAAAGTTGTTATTTTATAGCATGTTCGGGCGTGGACAAATAGACTCACAATATGTAGATACGAAGAAATACGTAGAACCGAAGAGTTGCCGGGTAGTGATCGTTGGACGATTCTCCCATTTGAGTGGTTTAACTTAATATACTCGGGGTCCGTTAATGGTAACGAATATGGAGACGGGAGTGACTGTCTATATCCCGCGTTGTGGGAAGTTGATACGGTAATACTGTTTTCGTGTTTTACAATAAAAATCATGAATTTATAACCGTGAATTAAATTGTTTTGTAGGTTTACGTACCAATGACTGATGACAAAGAAAATTGGTATCTTTTTAAGATTTCTATGGACTCACTACAAGTTCGTATATATTCTCCATACGAATGCCGACCAAATACGTGTGATGATTCATGGTGCATTCATCGTAATGCTCGAACGATTTTCGTACAATTCGAATCGTACTTTTTACATTTTCTGTCACGTATACAATATTTGGCAGCACTCCAGACAAGAACAAATCGAAGAACTGATGGTATTGGGTGAAACCGTTTGGCCTCCTAACGCCGGTCATATTGGTCGAGATTCGGGAGTTGTAATTTGTATGTTATTACGTAGGTTGGTTCAAAATAGATCTTTAGAGTGGCAAGAAGTTAGCTTACAGGATGCTTGCTTTAGATTCCGAAGATTTATGGCAGACGAACTGTATGGTAGACGTGTAATGTAGAACAGTAATGAAATATTTTATTAAAACATAAACGTTTATTAGTACACTTTATTAAAAACGACAAACCGTTATTATCACACAATAATAAAACACAATTTTTAATCTTCTTGATCTTTATAAAAGATCCAAGCCGCAAAATGGTTAAAAGAAATTCCAAAATTCTCCCGATATCTTTCTTGAGTTCTTGTCATAATATCCGTATCATTCCATAACGTATTTCGATTTTTGTAAACGTCTTTGTAGAGTTGTGAAATGTCGTGACCTTCCTTCTCAAGTCAGACCACTTGTTGCTAAGTTCATGAGTGGTGCGATATTCTTCACGTTCGAGAATTTGATGAAAACGAGTTAAATCACGGTTCCAAAATATTGAATTTGGAGGGATAGTCCCTGAATTTTCGATACAAGATCTTACTAAAGTGACCTCCTCTTCATCCGTCCACGGATTCTGATCACTTGTAGCACTCACCGTTTGGGTATTGAGCAAATTTGTGTGAATTGATTGTGTGAATTGGTTGAATTTATAGACATAAAAAATTAGTATAAGGCCCGTGAGGCCCTTCACGGGCCGTTTCATTTCCATATTACGGGCCGTGTAGTGTCAACGGGTGATTTTTAAAATTTACAAAGTCTCACGGGCCGTGAGGTTTGTTACGGGCCGTGAGGAAAATATGTAACGGGCCGTGAGGACCGTCACGACCGTGAGACGGGATAATATATAGGACCTCACGGCCCATTTGTTCATTTACGCCCCCTAAACACACATACGATTTACTCTGTCACGACCTCCGTTTTTTCATCATTTTCATACCGTCGACTCCTTACTACGGTATGTATGCAAATTCGTATTTTATTTTTGTGTATTTATCGTTTAAATATATTAAAATTTTATTTCAAAAATCTGAAAATTCTGAAAAACTGGGGGATACGGGCCGTTAACGTGTGTCACGGGCCGTAACCGTTTGAATTTTCAAAGGGTTACGGGCCGTGACTTCCTTTCACGGGCCGTAACCCTTTGAAAATTTGGAGGGTTACGGGCCGTGAGTCTGCTTCACGGGCCGTAACCCTTTTTGTTCTTGTGAATTAAAAATTTTTTTTTGCAGATTATGCCGCCCCGCAAACGTACACTTCCGGAGACTGAGCCCGAGGGTCAGGGTGACTTTCTGGACCCACACACTGATCTTCGTTTTCCGAGGGAGACACAGCCACGGCTTAAGCTGTGGAAGCTGATTGGACGTCCCCTGAAAGGGACACGCACTATCGACTGGGACGTGCTAGAGGAGGTCGGAAACATAGCACGTGCCCAGGATATCATCGGGCTGGACGGAGAGACGCCGTGGAGGCGGATGTTTGATTTGGGATCGAGGAGGGGCTACCGGGAGCTGACGTTGTAGTTTTTGTGTACGTTTCTGTTCACTCCCGCCTCTGAGGATCAGGACCCCCGCGAGCACATAGCGGTTCGATTTATGCTGGGGACCGGTAGGTACGAGTTCACCCTCGCCCAGTGGGCGGTGACTATTGGGTTTTACCCCCACGAGGAGACGCAGGATCCTCGTTTTTATTCTGACGAGGTCCAGTCGGAGGCGGCTCCTTTGGTCGGATGGTGGCCGACCATTTCCGACCAGCCGTGGGAGGGCGCCAGACCACCCGTCCCACCGCCTGTTCCCAGGACCATCATTCGGCAGATTCCGCCAACGGGGGAGTTTATGGCGGAGGCACTACATTTGTTGCGCCAGTCCCAGGCCTTGCTAGTATGGACGGCGGATGCGTGCAGCATTTTGGCTGCTAGCCAGGGTATCGACCTCCCCCCTCGGCCGGAGTTGCCTCCGTTTGTCAGACGACCTGCGGGTGATGACGAGGAGGCTGCTGGTGGTGGTGATGCGGAGGATGCTGGTGGTGGTGATGCTGGTGGTGGTCATGACGTATAGATAGTAGGATTTTATTGTTTTATTTACCTTTCATGTAAAAAAATTGAAAAATTATGTTTATATATTATGAGTTATTTTGGATGACGTTTAAAAATTTAATTATATGTTTACAATTGGTTGTGCTTGTGGAGGAAGTGGTTTGTACGAATAATATTAAATCAACCTTTTGTAGAATAAAATCAGTACTTGAACCTACTCGTCCCACATAAAGAAATATATAATCCTTCAGAAAATCCGACGCCAGGCTCTGCAATTATATAAACATACTTGAATCTCAGTCGGAAAAGTTGCACTGAAAAACATACTTGAATCTCAACATATATTATGCATCTCATATCATTAACATTGCTACACACCTTTTATGCTAACCAAATGCCCAGCTCATATAAACAAAATTCAAAGGTTGAAGAAAAATTCGATAATCTTCTTATTGTATTTTTCTTTGGAAAACGAAAGAATTGATTACATGTTTACAATTCAACAACAATAAAGAATTGAATAAATAATAGATTGCATGTTTACAATTCAACAACAATAAAGAATTGAATAAATAAAGAATTGAAAGAATTGATAAATGTGTAAACTATACTAAATCTACATGTTCAACCGGGTCTATGGGCCTTAGTTCAAGATATTTTTGAATTCGACTTCCGTATATAGCTTCCCAATCATTGGCGTTTTCTGTTTTGTACAAATGCCAATATTTGCTCGGAACAGGCATTGGATAGTCACCCACTAATCGAATTCTAATGAAATGGCAATCTTGAACATAAGCAATTGAAATTATATGATGTTCACTGATATCACGAGGAGATAACCAGAACGGGAAAAAAGTAGCGGAGTTGCCGATCGATATAAAAATTATAACCACTCGAAACCTGTTAGCAGCAGGTGGCACTGTCATCCAATTTTTGTGTGGAGCCGCACCTAACCCGTTCCAGTTTAATGATTCCCTTATTTCGTTTATATCAGGAAACATCGCAGCGTACCTATGTCTGTTTTCATCCAACTCAGATATAAGTTCCGTACGTATAAAACGCCAGTGATTTTCACCATATCCCAGTGCGAGTGCTATAGCACGAAAACCACAATTGCCGTCCGCTAAAACATCATCCGCACCTGAAATATACGGGAAAAAGAATGATGGAATCCAGCGGTTAAACCGGAAAAAATTGTTTTTATCTTCGTCGCCCGGGATATATGAAAACTTGGAACTCTGTTGAGATAATCCATCTTTGGCTCTTGATTTTGAAGACATGGATTGACTGCGCTGCAAAGGCCCTTGTTTTGACTTCACCACCGAACTTGAATATGTTGGCGGACCTTCAAAATTTTCTCTCGGCTGAACATATGAACTATGTCTGGGGGTGTCTAATATTGTTTCTTTTTGCTTATCTTTTTTTGGACGACCCCGTGTATGTGTTTGGACTTTAGGAGGTTTTTTATCCGTTTATGAAGGATTAATAAAAGATTTGAAAATATTAATCAAAGATCTTTTCACATTTTCGGGTTGGACAAGTAAATGTTTTGTCACCATCTCCATCTCTTTATGTACATCTACTTGAACCTCCCGTACAATATACGCGGGTGAAAAATCTAGCTTCCTCCAAAAAACATCAATGGCATCAAGCGGGATACATTGACCTATAAAATAATATATTAAATAAAATATAATAAAAGTTTTCATGAAAAAATAAAAAACGTAAAAGAACATTCACCTGTTTGAAAGTAATTGTTTAATTTACAAGCACACGGAAGACCAAAGCTGGTATAAAGATGGCAGCCACATGATTCTTTGGATATAATTAGATGATTTATCCTGTTAATCTTACCGACTAACATATCCAAAGCCGCAATAGAAACGTTACCTCGCAGCAATTTAAGCACTTCATGATTATGCTGCACCATAAGCATGATTTTGCTTTTGGTAAAACTTTCTTTTATAGCAATTTCCTGGGTAGCTAAGATATTATTAATGAAAGGAATAAATCTATACAGGGTGCTATTGGTTGCTTTCAGGTAACTTTTCAACAACGAATGTTGGCTCTCAACTCGGTTCGTTGTGTGCTGACCGAAGTTATAACTTCTATTTATCCACGCTGACACAAATCTCTCTTTGTAGGGGTCCAACCAGTTATTTTTGAGGTACATCAGCACTCTTATTTAAAAAAATGCACTTATTTTTATGTAAATATACATATATTTTTAAGAATAACACTAGAAAACTTACTTGAATGGTTGGACACCAATCTGCGATAAAGCCGGTCGTAATTATAAGCGTATATGTCCTCCGTTTCAGAGTTAATAAGTACCGACCACACATGCTGAAAAGCACCCCACTCTTCATTTGAAAGACTCGCCTTACAATGTTTAGCAATATTTTCCGAAATATGCCATCTGCAAAGTAATCGAACAGCACTCGGAAAAACTTCTTCTGACGCATTCATCAGAGCGAGGTCTCGGTCGGTTAGTATAACACGGGGCTCCATACACTTATCTTCCAGTGTTGCTTTTAGTTGCTCTAACACCCATCTGAAGTTGGCTTCACGCTCATAATCAATGAATGCGTGAGCAACACAAAAAGATTTCAGGGTGGATGTCACACCAACCATTTGAACAAAAGGCTTTTATACAAGTTAGTTTTGTATGTTGTGTCAATCATCAGCACGTGTGGGTACGCACGCCATAATGTGTGAGATGTGGGATGTATAAAAAAAACCCCGTCGACGGTATTTGTCGGTTCATCAATGTGAGGGGTGTAAATATATTGATGTTGTTGTAGTATAGAAAAAAAAACCTGCATTGGGGTTTCACCAATTCTGGTGGACTTTTTTATTTTTGCCCGAGCGTTGTATATGGTTCGTAACACAGACACGTTATTGGGATTTTGTTCCCTCAACGTGCCTAGAATGTTTCGAGGGTCAATATTTTGCTCGGTCAGATTCTTTACAGTAGAAAGCTCATTTTCGGTGAGCCTCATTGCGTATGCATGTCCTTCCAGGTGTTCAGCAGGTTCATGGTTATGAGTATCATCCACAACAACTATAATCCACCATCTCTCTGCATCTGGTACTTACCCTGCAATTCAAATTGACAGTTTGTTTTTTTCGTGCCACTTTTTCTTAGAGTGGATGCTCCCTTATATACACCACCCCGATCGCATTTCAACCAAATTTTAACCACCAAACCATTCGAATTTCTTTTTGAACGTTTGGTGACAATAACGAACCCATTTTCTCGCCCCACGTTAGTTGCCCAATCAACTAATTCTTCACGAGATGAGAAAACCTAATCAATTTAATATTTTTAGTTAGTTATTACTAAATGATAGTAAAATAAAAGTAAAATTAAATATGATATATCTTATAACCTGATTCGTGTCGTATAAACCCGTTTTACCGGAACCAGAACCGTCATTATCCCCGCTGCTATCACCACCGTTATCACCCCCGTCATCGCCGCCGTCATTCCCGCTGTAATTGGACGCGAACTGTCCTAAATAGTTTGAAGCAGCCTCATCGTAATAACCGTAACCCTCCTGAGGGTAATAGTTAGATTCCGAACCGAATAAATAGTTGCTATCTCAGAAAGACATCGTAACGTTAAATATTAACGTTAATATAGTACTTGAAATGGAATATTGCGTTTATGTAGTAGTTGAAATGAAATGAATTTATATCGTAGAAATTTGAATTATGAAATGAATTTATAAACTAACGTTTATATAGTAGTTGAAATGGAATATTGCATCTCGTCACATAATTAACACGAATATCGAGGAATATTACGTCATATCAAATAATGTAATAAATACAAAATTACACGACTATCGAGGAATATTACGTCATATCAAATAACGTAATAAATACAAAATTACACGAAAAACGAGGAATAATATATCTCGTCAAATTATTAAAGGTGAAACTAGGACCCGTAAAGAAGTTCACGGCCCGTAAGTGGAAATCCAAACGGGCCGTTACGAGCTTCACGGGCCGTGAAGAAATACGGCCCGTGTTCATATTCACGGGCCGTTACGTTTTTGAATTACGTTTTTGAATGACTGATTTGACTACCGACAGGCCATACGGCCCGTAAGGAGGGCGTCCATTTATCCCAGAGAGCGTCTCTTTAGTAGGCCCCTTGTGAAAATTACCTAAGGAACCAATTGCCATGTCAAAATTTTAAAAGTAGTCATTTGAAAGGATTCACAACCTACTTTTATATTCATCTATTTAATTACATTAAAAATTATTTTTTTCTATTTAATTTTTAGAGTTAATCTCGGTTTTGGTCCCTGTGTTTTGCAAATTGACTCCACTTGAGTACCAACGTTTATTTTGTCTCCATTTGAGTACTAAATTTTAAAAAAATTGTCTGTTTCAGTCTAAATTTCTAACGGTGTTAACATTTTCTGTTAGATTTTTGTAAAAAGACCAAAATACCCCTAAGGGCTATAAAAATATCACCATCTCCACCACACACCACATACCACCACCGCCACCACACACCACCGCCACCACACACCACCGCCACCACACACCACCGCCGGCACACTCCACCGCCACACACCACCGCCACCACACACCACCGCCGACACACTCCACCACCACACACCATCGAATAGAAAATGTTACCCCTCGCTGCATTTCCAGCAGCTGTCTTCTTCGGTACACACCACCGCCGGCACACTCCACCGCCACACACCACCGCCACCACACACCACCGCCGACACACTCCACCACCACACACCATCGAATAGAAAATGTTACCCCTCGCTGCATTTCCAGCAGCTGTCTTCTTCGGTAACAAAACAGGGTTAATGTTCGGAAGAATACCACCATGAGCAATCGTCACCCCCGCTAACAATTTCCCCAACTCATCATCGTTCCTAATCGCCAAAAGCACATGCCTAGGGATTATCCTGTTCTTCTTGTTATCCCTCGCTGCATTTCGAGCCAACTCCAAAACCTAAATCCAAAAGATTCAAAACCCATTAGATTGTGATTAAAACAAACCCAAATCAACAACAGGATCAGAAACAGATGACCTAAACCCTAACCTCATCGACACCAGATCAAACTGCACCAAATTATCCTCCATCTGACGCCTCCGATCACCACCAAGCTCCTTGGCCTCTCACCCATAGCGAACCAGCACCACCCGCCGCCTCACAACCGTCGCCCCCTTCGCACAACCACACCTGCGAACTGTCCGATTGCAACCATCACCATCTCTGACCGACACCAACCTCATCTCTGTCGACCTTCGAATTCGACCCATTGAACCCCCAAATCACCTTCAACCGACCGCAACCACTTGAACTTCGATCGAAAATTCTTGATTTCAGGTTCACCGGAGTTGAGAGATCGAGAGAGACAGAGCATCGAGAGATTAAGAGTGAGTTAGACCTTCCTGATCGAAGGGGAGGCTTTGGATCCATTTTTGTTCAGGATTTGGACCTTCCTGATCGGAGTATGTCGGCGGTGGTGTGTGGTGGCGGTGGTGTGTGGTGGCGGTGGTGTGTGGTGGCGGTGGTGTGTGGTGGTGGTGGTGGTATGTGGTGTGTGGTGTGTGGTGGAGACGGTGATATATTTATAGCCCTTAGGGGTATTTTGGTCTTTTTTAAAAAAATTTAACAGAAAATGTTAACACCGTTAGTCAAAAGGACTGAAACAGACAACTTTTTTAAAATTTGGTACTCAAAGAGACAACTTTTTTAAAATTTGGTACTCAAATGGAGACAAAATAAACGTTGGTACTCAAGTGGAGTCAATTTGCAAAACACAGGGACCAAAACCGAGATTTACTCTAATTTTTAATAAAATAATATTTTTTTATATTTTTATCATTATATTTTCTCTCTTCTTCAATCACAACCACTTTCAACAAATATTAAAAAAATAATAGATATGAACAGTGTTTTATCAAATATAGAGATAAACAGTAACACCCTCTATCATCCACTCATAAGCACTAATAACCATTCTCTGTAATATAGAGAACGCACTCACATATTTATAAAGAACGGGTTATAAATGCTCTGAACAACTGTTTTTCGATCTACTTTGTAGACCCACCATTCATGTAACGATATCAAATCATGTTGTACTGCTTACATTACATATTTTTTTTGTTGGAGATGGTGTGGGTTCTCTCTATATCTCAATATATGTATTAGAGTGTCTTAACATGAAACCTAGAAAATACTGAGTTGATATATCACGGTACCCTACATCTTCAACTTTTTTTTTAATTATTTCTTTTTGGTTTTTCCGCCACACATCAAATTTTGAATTTTTGAAAAATATTTAAAGTATTTAAAATATTTTAATTAGTTCTAATTTCACTTATAAATGTTATATAATAAGTTTAATGGTTTTGCAATTCAAGTTGAGTGTTTATTTTTATATTTCTTGGCAATTAAGTAACTAATGACTTAACTAATACAATTTTGTTTTAAAAGATGTATTATTAAACTTATTATTATATTAAATTTGCTAAATTCATCATTTTGTTTAAATAAATAAATAATAAAAAAACTATTTTAAAAATTCAGAAAAAGAAAAGTAAGCTACACTAACTTACAATGTTAAAGTTAAACCAGCATGTGAGACCACACGTTGTTGTAGGTCTCTTTTGGGTTTAGTTTCACGAGAACTGTGATCCGCGTGTTATCATGGGTAAAAGAGACATTATTAAATAATAAAAGGCTTAACGTCTCAGACGAAACTACTTAAAAAACAATGCATACACACTTTATATCTACTCCTCAATCTACATCACAAATAACTTTATATTATATGTCATAGATAAGGGTGTTCAAAAAATCTGACATCCAAAAATATCCGATATCCGAAAATATCCAATATCCGATATCCGATCCGTATCCGAATCTGAATAAATTGATCCGAATTCTTTTTCAGATATTCGGATCGGATGTCGTCCGAATCCTAATTCCTTATTCAGATTTCAAATCGAATTTCGGATATTATAATTTTTTTATTAGGGTTATTCGGATATCCGATTAATCCGAACAAGAATTCAACTATGTTTCTTAACAATACTCATTACTCAACTATCTATTATGTTTTCAACTCAATACTCAAGAATGTTGACACATTCGAGTCCTCCAATTCTAAACAATCATGCAATAATCGAATGTCGTTCTAAATTAGAGATTATAATCTTCGGGTTCTATACAATTACCTATTATGTTTTTTGATTTTATGTTCAAGTTAAATTTGTATTTTTTAGTTTTATATATTTTATTATGATTTTAAAGCTATAAAATGTTAAGAATAAAAAATTAACAAAAAAAATAAATAGAAACAAAAAAATTTTAAAAAAATTTAAGTTGGTTTATTTGGATTATTATGATAAATTCGGATCATTCAGATATATCCGAAACCGATTTGAATTAAACTCGGATAGATTAGGATCGGATAGAAATATCCTTATTCGGATCAGATCAGATCAGATTTCGGAGTGATCCTAAAATTTTCAAATCCAAATAATCTGATCCGAATAATCCATTATCCGATCCGATAAACACCCCTAGTCATAAATAAAGCTCAAACTGTGAACCTCAAGAGAAGCATAATCACTAAAAAAACCCATGCAAAAATAAAAAACTTTGCATTTCTAAAAAGTAGAAAAGAAATAAGAAAAAAGCGCTAGAGAGAATTAATGGGTTTATTCCGGGAGAAATGGTCGGTGACTCGGGACAAATGTTGTATCGCTAGCAACGCACCGGGTGTATCCCGGCCATCGATAAATATATATTAGCAATACATGTATTTTTATATACCGTATTTCTTTAATTTTGACAATTCACAACCATATGATATCTCTTATTGACGATATTGATTTTCTTTTTTTTTTCTTTCTGGCGATACGACATTAGTGTGTACATTTCGCGGCAATACCTAGTGATACTGCATGTCTTTATCGTTAGTAAGAGATATCTAAATTGCTATGTGGAAACGTCCAGCTGGTGAATTTTTTTTTAAATTAAAATTTAATGGCCTTAAAGAAAAATTGACCTGTCAAATAGTTATTAAGTAGTTTTCCTTTTATTATTTACCACCAATCTATCTTTTTGTTAAAATAGGTACATCTCTATTCTATTTGTTTTCTATGTTTATTAGTTTCTAATAATTCTTTTTTATTTTTGTATGGTTTATTGTGGCCGGATTGTGGCTGGGCTTGGAGTTGAGTTGCTGATCAAGTGGGCTAGTTGCTGATCAAGTGGGCTCGTTGCTGATCCAGTGCTTTAGGCTCATGGGCTTAAGGTTTGCTTATGGGCTGCTAGTGTTTGTGTGTCCGGCCTGTTGGCCTATATAGGGGAGAGAGTGTGTGTGAGATTGAGATTAGAAAAAATATCTCAAATCTCACACACACGCTTCGTCTTCTCTCGAATATTCTCTAGGGTTTCATTGGTTCAATGAACCGCTGTTGATTAGTCTATTGATCTTGTTATTCTAGGCTATTCTCTGTATTGTTCTTCAGATCATCACGTTGATGATCTGAGTCTGGTTTTGTTCTTGGTTTTATGGTGTAGAGATTCGTTCTTGTGTTAATCGTATTGTTTGATATTTTCAAGTATTGTTTGCTCTGTTGATCTTGTCTCATCACCGAGTATACCAGTCTTTTGACCTGGTATCAGAGCCTTGAGCTCTCATACGATTATCCTATCTCTGGTGCTTTCCGCTGCTCATCTGAAACTTAGGGTTTCTGATCAAATCAGTCAGGATATCTGTTGCTGCGCTGGTTGTTCTCACAACATCAAGAATCTAGGGTTAAAAATAAACCCTAGATCCAATAACTGAAGGCGACGTTCTAGGGGTCGTAAAAACCCTAGAAATTACACTGTCCGAACCCCCAATCAAAGGGTTCAGACTCTTTACTGTCAAGAGAAATCCTCGCTGTGAGATCGTTCCCTTTCTCTCTCTTTCTCTTATTTTTTGTGATTCTTTGTCGTGTGTGTGTATTATTGTTGATCACCTATTGACTGGACTTACTGATTAACTCCCTGATTAAGACTTGTCGAACCACTAGAACTGGTAAGAATCTGGACACTGATCAGGCTTCGTTAATCAGTTGAAATTCGTCTGGATCTTGGTGATCATCTCTGTCTGCTTGTTACCTCTTATTGTTTATCTGTTTGTTTTGTGATTGTTTGGTGTGATGGGGTCTTCATCTGAGGATCCTAAGGGTTCGGGTGAATCTGGTGAGACCTTGGTCAGTAAATTGGACTCTAGTAACCCTCTATACTTGCATGCTAGTGATACAAGTAATCTAACAATTACTGGAATAAAACTAAAGGGTACTAAAAATTACACTGTCTGGTCTAAATCTATGAAACTTGCTCTTGAAGTTAAAAACAAGATAGGTTTTATTAATGGTACTCTAAAGAAACCAACTGATAATGAGGTTCTTGGGAGGCAATGGGATAGATGTAATGCTGTTGTTATAACATGGATCTTGAATTCTATATCTGAAGAACTGTATATGGGACAAATATTTTCTGATTTAGCAAGTGATGTCTGGAAGGAACTGAAGGAAACTTATGATAAAATTGATGGGTCTGTTATGTTTGGGATGTATCAAAAAATAAACTCATTAAGTCAAGAAGGTATGACTGTGTCTGAATATTACCATAAACTTAACACCCTATGGAAACAATTTGATCAAATACTTGCATTACCTTCATGTTCCTGTAAAGCATCAAAGGAATTTAATGACTTTAATCATCTTATTAAACTAATGCAGTTCCTTATGGGCCTTGATAATGCATATCAACCTGTAAGATCAAATCTGTTACTTAGAGATCCACTCCTAACTGTTAAAGAAGCCTTTTCCATTGTCTCTAGGGAAAAATCACATAAAAACTCTTCATCTGTTCCTAAAACTTCATCTGTTGGGTTCAATGCAAAAACAAATGCATCTTTTGATAAACCTAATTCCTCAACTGAAAACAAAAAGAAATTCACTAGAGGTCCTAATCCTAATCTAAAATGTTCCCACTGTAACAAGCTGGGACATGTGGTTGAGAAGTGTTATGAACTAGTGGGCTATCCACCTAGTTTCAGGAACAAAGGATCTCTACCTAACAGATCTTCAAACAATTCTAAATCTGATCTCACTTCCTCAAATAGTCCTACTACTCTCACCCCTGATCAGATCTCTAGACTGCTTGGTCTCTTAAATGAAAGAAGTTGTGATGACCAACAAACCACCAATATAGCAGGTAACTGTGTGGTTACAAATGCATCTTACTCTTGTGAAAAAAATGTGTTCACATTTAATTCAACTGGAAATATACTATCTGAACATTCTAAGTGGATAATTGATTCTGGTGCCAACCAACACATGGTTCAAACTGATAAATTTCTAACTAATCAAATTGATGTTTCTGAATATGGCATTAAAGTTACTCATCCAAATGGGTCTAGTGCTCATGTTACAAAAATTGAAAACATTAAACTCACTGATAAAGTCACTTTGTATGATGTTTTCTATGTTCCTGATTATTGCATAAATCTGATGTCTGTGTTTAAATTGGCTCGTGATAGCAAACTTAGGGTTGTCTTTGATGAAAATGTGTGTCATATTCAGGATTCTCACACAAAGAGCATCCTGGTGACTGGTAATCAACTTGATGGTCTGTACTTCTGTGGGAACTCTTCTATTAGTAACAAGGTGTGTTTTAATAACAATCTTAAGGCTAACCTATGGCATGCTAGACTCGGTCACCCATCCAATCAAGTCCTAAATGTGTTGAAACAAAGTCTAAACCTAAATCAGACTAATGATAGTGATCCTTGTGAAATCTGTCACAAAGCTAAGCAACACAGGGAGCCCTTCCTTCTAAGTGACCACAAGACCACCACCCTTGGTGAAATCATTCACCTTGATGTTTGGGGTCCTTATAGAGTGCCTAATAGAGAGGGCTTTCGGTATTTTTTAACAATTGTTGATGATTTCACTAGAGCTGTCTGGGTGTTTCTGTTAAAACAAAAAAATGAAGTTTTTGAAAACATAGTCACCTTCATAAATCTGGTTAAAAATCAGTTCCACTCAAAAATTAAGGTCTTTAGAACAGACAACGGCACAGAATTTGTTAACCATCAAGTTAGTGACCTTCTAGATAAACATGGCATTCTACATCAGACCACCTGTGCTTACACCCCTCAACAAAATGGGGTGGTTGAAAGAAAACACCGTCACCTATTAAATGTTGCTAGATCATTACTGTTTCAAGGAAATCTTCCTTTAAAATTCTGGAATGAATGCATTTTAACTGCTGCCTATCTTATTAACAGGACCCCATCATCTGTCCTAGATGGAAAGTCTCCATATGAACTAATTCATGGATTTAGGCCCTCCTTGAACCATCTTCGTGTGTTTGGATGTTTGTGTTTTCATACTGTTCTTAATAATTCAGATAAGTTTAGTAGTCATGCTGTTAAGTGCGTATTCCTAGGATATTCTTATACAAAAAAGGGATATAAATTGTGGGACTTAGAAAATAAACAAATTGTTTTTTCTAGAGATGTAAAATTCTATGAATCTGTGTTTCCATTTAAACAATGTCATGAAAACAAACCTAATCACACTGAACAGCATGATTCTCTAAATCACTTAAATTTTTTTGATTTTTTTGAAACTGAAACGTCTAATACTTATCATGGTGGTCAAGTCCCCGATGATGAAAATAGAACCAATGAAACTCCTCTTCATGGGTCCTTGCAGCCTGGTAGTAGTGGCTCCAATGTCACTGATAGTGTAGTTGACAACCAACTGCCCAGTGACTTTGCTGCTCCCAATGGCAGGGCAAGGGATGAAGAAACCATTCCTGATACAGCTCTTGCTGAAAACAATCATGGTTCTGAGGGGCAAGGTTCACAAAATACTGAACCTGTTGAATTACGAAGATCATCCAGGAACATTATTTTTCCAACAAAATTAAAAGACTATGTTCTCAATAGCAAAGCTAAGTATGATCTTGAAAGGGTCCTAAACTATTCTAACCTTCCTTCTCAAAATTGGTGTTTTGTGTCAAACCTAAATAAGAATTTTGAGCCCAAAACATATAAAGAAGCTGAAAAGAATCCTGCATGGATTGATGCCATGAATAGTGAAATGGAAGCCTTATATCGAAATAACACCTGGGAACTAGTTGACCTGCCCAAGGGCAGAAAACCAATAGGATGTAAATGGGTCTATAAGATTAAATATAAGTCCTCAGGTGAAATAGAGAGATATAAGGCTCGCCTTGTTGCAAAAGGGTTTGCTCAAAACGAAGGGGTGGATTTCGATGAGACTTTTTCACCTGTTGTTAAAATGGTAACGGTTCGTTGTGTTCTTAGTTTGGCTGTTGAACATAACTGGTCATTATATCAACTTGACATTAATAATGCTTTCTTGTATGGTGAATTAAATGAGGAAGTATACATGCTTCCTCCTGAGGGTTTTCACTCTTCCAAAGACCCGAGGGTTTGCAAACTGCGTAAGTCCTTATATGGACTTAAACAAGCCCCTAGGATGTGGAACCAAAAATTGGTTGGGTTTTTAAAAGATTTTGGGTTTGTGCAAAGTAGATGTGACCATTCCCTGTTTATTTTCTCGAATAATTCTGTCTTTGTTGTCCTCCTTGTTTATGTTGATGACATTGTATTAACTGGGAATTGCTCATCTTCTATCAATAGAGTAAATCAACTTCTCCAGTCTAAATTTTTGATAAAAGACTTGGGTTTGCTTTAGTACTTTCTTGGGATTGAGGTGATAAGATCTGACAAAGGTATTTGCCTCTCTCAAAGAAAATACTGCCTTGAGCTTTTATCTGAGTTTGGAATGACTGCTAGCAAACCTGTTAATACCCCTATTGAACCAAATTATGTGCTAACTTCCTTGTGTGACAAACATTCTGATCCTGTTGAAAATGTAACTGGTTATCAACAATTAGTTGGTAAACTAATCTATTTGTCCCACACCCGGCCTGATATTGCATATGCTGTGCATTTCCTAAGTCGGTACATGCACAACCCATTAATGGGGCATCTTCATGTTGCTCTTCGATTACTTCGGTATCTCAAGAGTGCCCCTGGACAAGGTCTTCTTCTGTCCAAAGGTACTCCTTTTGGTCTGACTGTCTATTCTGACAGTGATTGGGGAAAATGTTTAGAATCTTGCCGGTCCATCACAGCCTTTTGTATTTTTCTTGGGAGTTCGCTTGTGTCCTGGAAAAGTAAGAAACAGAGCACAATTGCTCGATCTTCAGCTGAGGCTGAATACTGGTCAATGTGTGCTGCTGTGTGTGAAGTAATGTGGCTTAAAAATCTTCTTAGTGAGTTGCAAGTGTCAATATCTTTGCCAATTCCTTTGCATTGTGACAATAGTGCTGCAATTTCCATAGCAGCTAATTCCGTGTTTCATGAGCGTACAAAACACTTTGAGATGGACTTGTTTTTCTTAAAGGAAAAAATTGCAGATGGGTTGATTCAAACTCATCCTATCAAATCTGAAATTCAAGTTGCTGATGTGTTTACTAAAGGTCTATCTGTGAAGTCTCATGAGTTCTTATGTAGTCAGCTCCATCTATTTGATCCTTTTACTGGATAGAGCTGAGGGGGGGTGTTAAAATAGGTACATCTCTATCCTATTTGTTTTCTATGTTTATTAGTTTCTAATAATTCTTTTTTATTTTTGTATGGTTTATTGTGGCTGGATTAAGGCTGGGCTTATTGTGGCTGGGCTTGGAGTTGAGTTGCTGATCAAGTGGGCTCGTTGCTGATCCAGTGCTTTAGGCTCATGGGCTTAAGGTCCTATTGCTAAATACGTTCTTTATTGATTCATCCGACATTAAAATTTAAATAAATAGTGACTAAGGGGTGGTTTAGTAATATTTGAATGATTAAGTGCTGAACCAATAAGAAGTCTGAACCATTAAATGCTGAACCATTAAGAGGTCTGAATCATTAAGAGGTCTGAATCATTAAGAGATAGTATATCGCTTAGCTATTCAAAGGCAAACGTCTGACCAACTCAGATAAGAGGTCGTAACAATTCACTATTATACCTCTTAACCATTCAGCATTAGTATGATGCTTAACCATTCAGAGGCAAATGTATTAACCATTCAGAAATTTGCTCGCGAAACAAACAGTCTGAACCATTAAGTGCTGAACCATTAAGAGCTAGTATATCGCTTAACTATTCAAAGGCAAATGTCTAACCAATTCAGATAAGAGGTCTTAACCACTCAGCATTAGACCTCTTAACCATTCAGCATTAGTATAATGCTTAACCATTCAGAGGCAAATGTTTTAACCATTCAAACATTCTGAACCATTAAGTGTTGAAGCATTCAAACATCTAAACCATTAAGAGACTAATTAAAAAGCTACCAAACAACCACTAAATGTATGCTATGTAATGAGCGCCCCTTTAGAAGACGAATGGTAAGTTTTTAATTGGGTAGGGGCAACAAGTGTGTGTGACACACACAAAGATGTGCTAAAGGTTGTTAATCTTACATCTCCTCCACTTTACTTGTTACATTCGCCCTTCAACACATCAAATTAGCAAGAATCGTAAATTTACATATTAGATATGTATACTAAGTACTTGTTTGAGTCGAAATATCATGTGAAGGATATAAATTAACTTTTGTTTTTTTACCTATAGAAACACACTTTATTATAAACTATTAAGCTACTTTTATAATCAATACAAAATTTATACTATAACATTCGGTTGAAAAATAAAATATTTTACCATTAATATGTCCCTTTACAAACATATATTAATTTTTGTTACTCCACCTTAGGGGTCATAACCATGCCTCTTACTATCTCAAAAGAAAATGGCTTTTGATCATCCGGTATCTTTTAAATATAACTTTATCTTCTATACTAGGAAATAAGAATCTCTCTGACATAAAATATTATAAAGTAATAAAAATAGTATTGAACTAGAAACCTCAATATCTAGAAGATATAAATATATATTGTTTAGTCGCTCGTAATATTTATCACTCCATGTTTTTGTATTATATGTCATATCAATATTTTATTTGGTGATCTGTATTTATTAATGGAGTATTTGGGTTTATTTTTTTAGTTCGTGGTAAATTTATCATTGATTTGTCAATAGAAGTGTCCAAATTTTTTTTATATATTTTGTAATTATTAATGAAAATTTTGTGCATGACAACCTTTTTATAAGTGTAATCCAATCATTTTTTAATATTATATTGTTGTTTATTTTGACACTTGAAATCTGGACCTTTAAAAGAAGAGACAACATTTTACACCAGGATAAAAAAAAGGTGCATTTGGTGCATAATGACCTTCTATTACAATAGTTTAATCGTGTATTTGAGTATTGGAAGGTGTAATAACTAACCTATAGCAACAATAAATAACACATATAAGTAAGGTGTTTTAGTACAATTAACTAAGAGTTAATTTCAATTTTACTCCCTAACGTTTGACTAAAGTAACAACTTTACTCCAAAAGATTAAAAATATCAAGTTACCTCCAAAAGTTTCATATGTTGTTTCAATTTTGCTCTAAAAGTTTCATTATTTTAGATAAAGTAGAAACAACTAATGCAACTTTTGGATTAAAATTGAAACAAATTGTGAAACTTTTGGAGATATATTGATTTTTTTAATCTTTTGGAGGAAAATGGTTATTTTTAACAAACCTCAAGGAGTAAATTCGAACTTAACTCATTAACTAATATATGGTACTAATCATCTTTTAACTCAAATGGTTAAGATGAGTTACCGCAACATCTTATTAAGATATATCGAGGTTTCAGGTTTAAGTCTCACTTGTGACAAAAAAAACAGATTTCAGATTGGATCATAATGTTTTCTCATTTAAAATGAATTTCCTCTTAAGGATTGTATTATGTTGGAGATGTACAGATTTTCCACTAAGAAGTAAGAACATGACAACTTATTGCTCTATGTTTCGTACTTTGGTGATAAAAAGATGACCAGATGAGTATGGTATAATTAGTCGTTCAAAAACAAAACTAATATAAAATTAGCAAATAAATATTCAATATAATAATAGTGTTGTACGGAGTTGTTTGAATGAATAAAGTGGAACAAAATAGGGTACACTGATTAGAGAGAGAGGAGGAGGGCGCTCGTGCTCATGAATAGTTAAAAAATACACATTTAGCCATGTATTATTATATAATAATATATAAACTTTTGAAAAAAGTGTGTGAGTAATATAAAGCTATTAAAGTATTAATTGTTGAATAAATATGATGCCATATTTTACGCATCACTTTTGTGCATCGATGACTTTTTTTCGTTTTTATTTTCTTAGCAAAAACTCACTTTTACGTAAATCTCATCACACATTCACACCCTTACTATTTACAAGTTAGTAATTTTCTATATTGCAGCAGAAAAAAAAACAAGAAAAGTTTATTAACAATATTATTTGTTTCATTTGTCCTCTTGTTCATGCTCATGTTCATGTTCATGATGAAATATATATAACTTTACTTCTTATTTTATTAAAATGTTTTTGTCCTTTTAACATTCAATTTTATATCAACATAATTTATGATTCCTGAATATAACGTCACGGCATACTCTTTTCAATATATCTACGTTTCGATATCTAAAATACCAGAATTTCTTGCGTTATCACCACCTAATTTATAACAAATGCATGTTACAAAGATTTTACTATCCGAAAAACTTATTAAATCATGACACTTATAAAATACTCAATTAACTCAATACCGTGGTAACTTGTTATCATAACAGTCCTACCTATTGATACTTTTGAGAATGAGGGAAAACTATTGTCCATTAGGAGGACTATTGTATAATGTTTTCCTTTTCTATTTTAATGACATAATTATTTTATTTTACATTTGTTTATCTTTTGTGTTTCAACTTATTTAAAAAAATAATAACTCTATTATTATTATTAGTTTACACATAAACTAATTTCTTTATACGATATAAGAATAATTAGTTTATGGGTTGTTAGTGGCTAACATGAACTTTTTGTGTTAAAGCTAACATGTTTAAACAGTTTTAATTAAGTGGTTCATGTTTAGTTTGCTAAAATTTAAATGGGACCACTCATTAACTCGTTTAATATTAGAATTAATCATAAGTTGTATTCAGGTTATATGTTTCTACATGTGTCCAAGTTAAAATTGATATATTTAACACAAACAAAAATATTAAATAAATTATACATGTTATATAAATAACCATTTTAATAAAAAAAAAACACTTTGAAGTCGATTGTCCAATTAGAAAATTTGTTAATCAGATGGCGATAGGATGATGAGTTGAACCATCGAGGGCGGGTATCACTAATGAAGATCGTAGAATGAAGATTGAAGACTAAACAAGATCAGTGTTCATCAAGACAATAAAGTTGGCAAGAAGTAAAAGATAGAGGAAAAAGAAAATAGATGTATATAGGTGCTTAAGCAACTAAAGTTTTAACTTTAAACCTACAATTAGAGCCTCAAAATTTTCAATAAAACAATTCATATATGTGGATTGTGATTAAATATATGGGTTTTAATTTAAAAATATTCTTATATAAGAAGTTAACTCCACTAATAAAAAAACCTTTAATTTATTATTGTTGGTGACTAGCCCAGATAAAAATAAGAGTTTAAAATGTAAACTTTATAAAGGGTCTTTAACTTTTTGGGTCGCTTTAGGGTCTTTAAAAAGAATTATAACTTTTGAGGCGACCCTGTAAATGTGATAAATAGGAACATAATGGTGGGTAGAGCAACTAACACTGCCACTTTCTTCATATCAAACCTACCTAGCGGTTGCACTAGCTCCAGATTATGAAAGACATTCGACTACTATGGTGACAATCTTGTAGATGCACTTGTAAGAATTTAAACACGCATTATTTTTGTGAGGAGTAAACATTATATCACTCTAACTGAAATAAACATCTCTCTACTTTTATATTTTGAGCCTCTATGCTTTCAACCCATTGTTGGCCGCTTTAACCTTCACCTTGATCAATTCGAAGCTTAGTTGGAACTACAACAACACCCATCGATCATCATAAGAGGAGAAGATAACTTATTATTAGTTAAAAAATTACGATATTGCATATAATGTTAGATACTTTGGTATAATTGGATCGACTAGGTAATCAATACAATATATTCATTAAACTAGTCTGGGTGTGCGAAATCTACACTAGTTTGTGTTCATTATGATTCATGTCATTAAAGCGTTCTTAGGGGCAAAGTTTTTAAGTAATAGGTTTCTAAGGGGACAATGCCCCATTCGAAGTAGGGTTCAAGAAGCGAAGCCCTGGGTTACTTGATTTTTCAAAATCTCACATGTGAAATTTAGTATGAAAAAAGGGAAATTTTAAGGTCTTTGTAAACATGATTGTTAACTACCGCCAAAGGCACGTTTTGCGCCAGTTCCTGCAAGATTTGATCTCCTTCATTTGGTAGGTTTAAAATTTTAAACACACAAACATCCGTACTTTGCTTTTGAGACTAAGTTTTATCCGATTAAACCCCTAAATTGTTTAAATCTAAAATGGCTATGCGATACTTAATCGTGCAAGTTTTGTTGATCGTTGAAGCATGAATCCTCTATGTATAGCTAACTAAATTTATCTAACATTTTTATTAATAGTTAATTATATATTTTATTTTTATTATATTAAAAAGAGCAAATAAAAACTTTTGAATTTTACGAGAACCCTAAGAACTCATCAAAAGCAATCAACATCATTATTTTAACTACAATATTTTTATAAAACAGCTACACCCAAATGTATCTACTTCTATTAATCTACTCCTACGTTGCACCAAATCCTAATTTACCCCATGTGAGGATTTGAATCTTGGTCTTCTCCCCAACAAGCAAGAGCCTCTATTACCCAGTCATAGCTCGAATGATTTTTAATTACAAAATTAGGTTACTATAAAAATGCAACATCATTATATGATTTTATATTGTGTTAATTTACATACATTAGTACATTTTAAATTTTTACACGTGTAAATCATAAAACTTTACACTTGTTTAAATGATGAACTTGTACATGTCTAAACTTTTTAAATATGTGAATACATGTAAACTAACATATACATTTATATAACAATGTTTGTTTTCTAGATAAACTACTGATTTTGTTTGGTTCTCGTGAGTTCTTGTAAATTTTGAAACTAACATGACACGATGTGTAACCACAAATAGTCTAACAATCAGTATATAACATGTCGATTTGTGGCAGGTTTGACCCGCTCAAGCCGTGATGTTGTGTGGTATTGTGCTTGTGGTATGCATCTCATTAATCACCTAAGATCATAACTACTTTTATCTTTGTCCCGATATCTATCTCCATTTATTGGTCATTTTTTAAAAATGAGGTGATGTGATAATTGAATCTAAACCCTTTTAACAACTACTTTTGTAAATTAAGTTTCATTCATTTGCATTATATTAATTCTACGGTAACGGTTATATTATGTTGGTGGTTAATAGATATTATTATATACTCCATTTATGATTCTTAACCAGTTATTAAGTAATATATTATGTGATAACAACTACAAGTGAAAGAGGACAGGAGAAACCAATATGGAGTATCTACAATATACAGGCAAAATTTTGACCAACTTGATTATGAAGGGGTTTGATTTGAATTGTAATTATTATTTCTAATGGTTCAAATGAAAAAATTAGCTGAAATGAGAATCGGTTAGATGTTTCGTACGAGTTTAAAGTCACCCGAGGAGCCTCTTAAGATAAAATTGGTCGAGTACAGGTCTTAAAATCCGATTTAACAATAAATCATGAGTTTATAAATTCAAAAAATAACAAAGAGACTCAGAAAACCCAAATGGTAAATTATTACAAATTCAAGAACAGTTACTAGAGATATACAAGCTACACTTAACGTTACTCCTAACTCGTCTATAATCTATCGGTGGTGGAAATCAATGGTGAAACATAAAGACTTATATAAGGCGTAAACATAACTCCATAAGGAATATTCGAACAGGGGTATAGCCCGCCTTTTAACGGATGAAACAACTGTTTTTTTATTTATTTCCATAATTTAACAGAACTGTCGTGACTTGCAGAGGCAACCATTCCAGTAACAGGTGACTGTGCTAAAGAAGCTACTATGGTGTCGTGAGCTTGAACTGTCATGCGTTTGTTCTCGCTCATGTTCCAGAGCTCCAATGACTGAGAAAGATAAATAAGAGTAAAAAAATGGAGAAGTTTAAGTAATCGGTTGATCAGGGGTGAAAATGTTAATTTTGACTAATTTATCTAGAGAAACGGGTTTTGAACCAAGAATTGGTTCTTACTTGTAGCTGATTATACTTTATAAAGTTTGACAATTTCAACCCGTTTATCTAAAACACGGGTCTTTTGGTTTATATATTATCTTAGTGACTTAGTTAAAGTAACCTGAAATGTATTCAGGTGCTAAAAGTCTCGTAAATCCTTTATTAAAAGGTGAAAATATGGGTGGGTTAGACGGGTAGAATAATGGGTCAAAACAAATTTTTTAGGAACAGAATGGGTCAAGACACGTGTATTTAAAGTATGGGTTGATACGAGTCAGGTGGGGTTGACCCACCGACATTTTTTCCTCCTTTTTTTAGTTTTATAAATATTAAACTTGAATATAAAACAAATTTTTTAAAATTAGAATATAATTTTGAAAAACCAGTTAGGAGATTCTAAGCATTTGAATACCCTTCATACTACTTTAAGCCAATTTGACTTTTTAGTATTTATCCCATTTAACCTATTATAAACAAATTACAACCCGAATTAACCCATTCTCATATTAATGGGTAAAACTTGCTGTATTTGGGTTTCATCATGATATATAACAGATTAGATATTTATAAATTTTGAAATCAAATGGACAAAATGTTGATGCATGTCAAAGCAACCCGGCCCATTGTGGCCCCAATAAAAAACACACACTTTGACCCGCTACCCAACCAAACAATTTTCCCACCCTCATAGCTACATGATTAAAAACAAATATATTGGTGTCTACTGAATCTACATATTCATTCTCAACCATTAAATATTTTAAAGCAATAGCACCATTTTTTTTAAATAGGTGGATGAAAGGAAGCGGTTGTTATAATTTGGTTGTTATCGTTGTCGAGTATGCCTATGTGATATATGTAATA
Organism: Flaveria linearis; assembly: GCA_024085815.1. NCBI lineage: Eukaryota > Viridiplantae > Streptophyta > Magnoliopsida > Asterales > Asteraceae > Flaveria > Flaveria linearis. Next base: position 9,712,653 of record CM044003.1, read on the forward strand.
TAATTTGGTTGTTATCATTGTCGAGCCGGGAGTTTCTTTGGAAGCGGTCTCTCTGTCTCTCTAGACAGAGGAAAGACTGACTACCACCTACCCCTCCCAGACCCTACCCTCAGTGGGACATACTAGGTATGTTTGTTTGTTTGTTTGTTTAGGTGGATGAAAGGAAGCATAGAAAAATAATAATTAATGCAACGCCTGAAAGAAAAGCACTTACCCGAGTTCCACCAATAACCAAAAGAGTAGAATAACTTGGATGGAAAACACAGGAATGAAACTGATTTCCGTTTGAAGTGAGCTCATGAATGCACTCCCTGGAAGCCAATGACCACACTTTCACCGATTCCTCACTAACAGTAGCTAGATATTCCCCATTCAAGTCCCAGCATACGTAGTTAACTACTCCTGAATGTGTCTGATAACAAGACAAGGATTAAAATTGTAGATAAACTCATTTATGTAAATACCATGTATGACTGAATTTATTGTACGGAAACTTGATGCGTGAGTTTCTTACAAATTGATACCTGGAAGGAATGTGTTTGTCTATCATTTTCAACATCAAAAACGGAGACAATTTTATCTGATGCTGCTGCCAGTAAATGTCCAGTAACTGGCTGAAATCGTACTTGTGCATTGCCCGGTTGCTACATTTGCCAATAGGAATGGTGTGAGATATGAAAATATAAGAATTTAAAAGAGGTGGTAAATTTGACCCATTTACTTGTGAATGGGTCAAATCAGGTTGTATCATCTCCATTGAGTCATGTAAAATATTAGCTAAAAGAAAGTTGGTCAAATGAGTCGTATGTGTTGAAAATCAACCAAAGTGTATCATCTCCAACTTAGATTATTAATGAAATAATGTAGTTTCTGTGGGCATACTTAAAACACTAATTAGGGGTAGGGATGCCAATGGATCAGGTATGGATCATCTGGAGCCATATCCATGCTACCCATTTACTTTTTTCCTCATCCGAATCCATTTAGTTTCAGTTCATCCATCCATAAGCATGTCCATCTTCAATCGGGCAACTCGATATCCAGTGGATATCAAAAGAACTTTTACCAGAGAAATCAAGATAACAATGTAACATCAAATTATAGTGTTTATATTTGTATTGATGAGTTTATGGTAACATTTAATGAATTCAGGCATAAGAAATGGTTTGAAGGTGAACTTCATTTTAGTAGGAGAAAATGTTAAGGTTCATCAGGAGAAAAAATTAAGCCAAATACTATAATTTACTCGCACTATATAAACAATTCATCAAATAATGGTTTGAAGGTGAACTTCATTTTAGTAGGAGAAAATGTTAAGGTTTAGCAGGAGAAAAAATTAAGCCAAATACTATAATTTACTCGCACTATATAAACAATTCATCAAATAATCATTTCACAACTAAAAAAAATTATAATTTTATCTGTCCTATGAGTTTCACAAGGTCTTAGTGTTTGTGTGTGTAGGAATATCATATAACAAAATAAAAATGTTTTTTGGTAAAAAGTGAATCCATGCAAAAAAAAAATTATCGGAAGAGAGCTCGACGCATGTAATGAGGGTTTGCATTATTATCTAAACCTATCAAAACTAAGGCACAACCACCCATAAATGATGCAATGGTGCATCAATGCAAAAATGTTTTATAAGTGTAGCATCAATATATAGAAGTGATGCAACACCTTCATAACATTCAAGGACATGCAACACAAAGAAATGCACCATTGACTTTTTACATCACTTTTTAAGTTAGTCTCTCTTCTATATATATAAGTGATGGTGTAAAAGGTCAGTCATGCACCATTTCTTGGGGTTCTGCACTCCTCTATATACATTAACAATAAAAAACTACAGAACCAAAACAGTACCATCTATATTTGGTCCAATTATTGTTAGGACTTTTTAATCGAACCAAAACTAATGATCGAGGTGATCCACTCTCGAACCTTAACCGAACAGTTTTTTTTCATTGTTCTCTACAAGCTTTGATACGTGAACACCAGTTTCTATTTAATTAATAGTATGGTATGGGATTAAATGGCTTTTAACAAATGGTACTGGACAGGTTCAGATTGGTCTCCTCAGTTCCAAAATTCTTAATTTTTCGGTTCTGGTGCGTTTCAGTTTCATCCCAATAAACTCCCAACCAACAATTATTTATAAAGTTGAAAAAATTTCTGGACATAAAGTGGTACAGGTCAACCCAACCTGACCACTATAACCCACACCAAAACCTACCAGTTTCCGACCCCATACCAGCCCCACTCATTATCCACCTCCAGAACTTAACAATACATATAACAAACACAAGCGATCAGCAATATGCAATTCCAGACCAACCTTAGAGATGCGAGTACATAGAAACGGGCTGAGATTCCAATAGCGAATTTCACTGTTGCTATCACAGAAGCAGAAAAGATCATTCTTCTTTGGATGAAAATCTAAGGACATAACATGTGATGTATGGCCGGTATGTGCATGCAAACAATAGCTTGGCTGCAACATTATGTTCAAAATGTAATGCATTTCAGAACCCAACATATATTGAATAAACATATCATACTCTGATGTACATTGCATTAACTAAGCTATAAGAGAAAGCTTACATTAGCTGCATCCCATATTCGTACCGACTTATCAAAGGAAGCAGTTGCTAACTGAGTTGAATTTGGTCTAAACCGAACATCAGTTATTACGTATTGATGTTCTTCAGGGGTGCTCTCAGTTTGCAAGGTATCCATGTTCCACAAAACAGCCTGAACAGCACAATTAGTTATTGAACTGCCTTAATGCTTTAATATAAATTGCAAAAAGCTAGAAGCAACGAATAAATAATAAAACAATAAAACATGAAAGACTGCGGCAAACATAAGCTACTATTATCTGAAAATTCATGGCAGCAGAGAAAAATGATCCAGTATAAGCATCATATACTATATGCGGCAAAATGGGGGGTTACATAATACGTCAAAATGTGTAGATCTTTAAACATGTCAAAGCAGGTTGGGTTAGGTGACTCGAGACATTGTTTTGTCTCTTTCTTTCTGAATTTATACATGATTAATATAAAATATTATTGTATAAAAATATTATTACAACAATGATCCAATTTTCTTTAATGAAATAATTTAGGGGGATATAACTTATTAGTCAATATTATATAATTAGAGGGACCTTGATGTGAATGTGTAATCCATTTATACTCCTTGTATTCCCAAGTCAAGAGAATATATAATACAACTATTTTACCAAAGTTAATTTGGTATCAGAGCTAGGAAACCCTAGACTCTGTCTGCCGTCACTTTTTCCACCGGAAAACAACTTCCGGTTGCCTGCCCCTGTCTCTTCTTTCCGAAACATATTGGAACGTGATTCAAGACTCATGACGTGGACGTTCGCATGCATGCACGTGGAATAAAGTATTTGAATTTATTGTTTGAATTTGTTAATTTGAATAAAGTCCTTGTGACTAGTTTGTTAGTTTGTTAGTTTGAGTGCTATTCTCAAGGTTTGTTTGAGGTAGCCGTTGCTTGTATGCCTATATAAGGCAACCTTATGTTTACTGTGAAATGCATGCAAAGTACTATTTGAGTTGTTCCTTTCTCATCCTGACTTTCTTAGCTATCAAAATACCAACATTTTTGGTATCAGAGCACAGGCTCTCTCACCTTCTCATACTCTCTCTCTAAATTCACCATTATGGCCGAAAGTTTAACCACACCATCATCAGCAGCTCCCCTCATACCGGTCTTCAAGGGTGAGGGTTATGAGCATTGGAGTCTAAGAATGAAGACTATCCTACGTTCTCGGGAATTGTGGGATGTGGTCTACCTTGGAATGACTGCAACTGGAAACGGTATGGCAGATCATCGTGAAACAAAAAAGAAGGATGCTTTGGCTATGGCCCTCATTCAGCAGGGGGTCCATGACCACTTGTTCTCGCGTATTGCTGCTGCTCAATCAGCGAAGGAAACGTGGGACACTCTTCGCATTGAATACCAAGGAGACTCACAAGTGCAGGCAGTCAAGCTACAAAGCCTGCGACGAGAATTCGAAAACCTGATGATGAAAGATGAAGAAACTGTGGGTGACTATTTCTCGCGTGTCATGACGAATGTCAGTCAGCAACGTGCATATGGAGAAGAGATCACTGATCAAAAAGTGGTTGAGAAAGTTTTACGAAGCCTATCAACACGATTTGATTATGTGATACCTTCTATTGAAGTTGCCTTTGATCTTGCAACTGTCACTCCAGTCAAACTTATGGGACTTCTTCAGTCCCAAGAAGAGAGACTTAATGGTCGAGTCACCCACATTCAAAAAGTCCATGAAAAACAAGATGAAAAGGCCCTGCAAGTGTTACAAGAACCGAGCAAGTCTCCTCACGGGCGTGGGCGAGGACGAAGCTCCTTTAGAGGAAGAGGACGTGGCAGAAATGGCTTTGATAGGAGCAAAGTTCCCCAGTGTCATGTGTGCAAGAAGTACGGGCATCTTCAAAAAGATTGTTGGTATAATGAAGAGCCTCAAGTGAATGTAGCTGAGAATGAAGAAGCAATAGAAGCACCAGAATCTGATGATCAACACCTACTCTTGGCGCTTAGCATGCCCCCAGTCGATGATCAGTTCATGTTAATGGCCAACACCACTCCATCTGGTACATCTACTCATCTTTGGTTTGTTGATTCTGGTTGCTCTAATCACATGACAGGTTCACGAGACAATTTTGTATCACTGGATGAGACATTTAAACTGGATGTCCATCTGGGAGACAAGAAGAAATTGGCAGTAGAAGGGAAAGGAACTGTGAGAATCAACACAAGTAATAACTCTTTCAAACTCTTGGATGAAGTTTACTATGCTCCCAAACTTGAGTATAATCTACTCAGTGTTGGCCAATTGATGAAAAAAGGTTATGTCATCACCTTTGAAAATGGAGAGTGCCTGATCAAACACAAAGAAAAAATCATTATGAAGATAGCAGGTGCCAGCAACAACATGTTTGTGCTTGATGCAACATGTATGACTCTCATCCACAGCACTCCAACAGACAAACATGCTAAACTTACTCAAAAATGGCACCTCAGGTATGGGCATCTCCACTTTGATGGACTGAAACAATTAAATCAAAAGGAGATGGTGTTGGGTTTACCCAAACTCACCTCATCTATAACTTGTGAAGCCTGCATTTTAGGTAAACAAGTTAAAATACCTTTTCAGTCCACATCATGGAGAGCTAAAACTAAACTTGAACTGGTACACACAGACTTGTGTGGACCAATGGAAGTTCCTAGTTTAGGCAGTAGCTTGTACTATCTCCTATTCATTGATGACTTTACACGCATGTGTTGGGTTTACTTTTTACCTAACAAGTCTGTTACTTTTGCCAAGTTCAAACTTTTCAAGGTGATGGTGGAAAAGGAGAGTGGACAACCTATCAAGGTTCTAAGATCAGATAGAGGTGGAGAATTCTGCTCACAAGAATTCAATTCTTTTTGTGAGCAGCATGGGATCCGACGTGAACTCACTATTCCATACACTCCACAGCATAATGGCACGGCTGAAAGAAAGAACCGAACCATCATGGGGCTAACCAGAAGCATGTTGAAAGCTCGTGATCTTCCAAACTTTTTCTGGGCTGAGGCGGTTGCTACGGCTGTCTACCTGATCAACCGATCTCCCACGAAAACTCTTATAAACCAAACTCCATTTCATGCATGGACTGGTAGAAAGCCTTCTTTGTCAAATCTCAAGATCTTTGGTTGTATAGCTTATGGTTTAGTTCCATCTCAATTGAGAAAGAAACTAGACAATAAGTCTGAAAGAAACATTTTCATTGGTTACTCAACCCAAAGCCATGGGTACCGATTGTACAACCCGGTTACAAAGAAATTTACTTCAAAAAAGGATGTGGTCTTCCTTGAAGATGCAAAGTGGGATTGGACATGTGATGGCCTGCACAGTGACAACAACTTTTCCTTTGTGGATCCTTTTCCCCATGATGTCTCAACTACACCAAACACATCAACTCCTACACCTACACCTACCCTTGTTGACCATACCTCAAATTTATCTTCTTCCTCTTCAACTCTACCTTCACCAAATACCTCACCTACTACCCAAAACCATTCGGCCAACTCCCATAATCCACCTACTTTTTCAAATACTTCCCCAAACCATACGGCCAACCCATATCCTCAATCAAATTTACCAAGTTCATCTCATGCTCCCATTACCGAAACCACATCACATGCAGGCCCATCAAAACGTCGAACGCAACCACCAGTCTGGTTACAAGATTATGACAGTGGCACAGGCTTATCCGATGATGAATTTAACTCCTGTCAGTTTGCTCTACAGGTTGCTGATCCCACAACCTATGAGCAAGCGGTCCAACACCAAGTGTGGCATGATGCCATGCATGCAGAGATAAATTCCATTCAGAAAAATCATACGTGGGAGCTTGTCACTCTTCCGCATGGTAAGAATCTCGTGGGTGTAAAGTGGTTGTACAAGACCAAGTTGGATGAACATGGTAAACTACTGAAGCACAAGGCACGGTTGGTAGCGAAGGGTTATTCTCAACAACATGGGATAGACTTTCAAGAAACCTTCGCCCCTGTAGCTCGTTTTGAAACCATCCTCATTCTTCTATGTGTATCGGCTCAAGTTGGTTGGAGTGTGTATCAACTTGACGTGAAATCTGCATTTCTAAATGGAACTCTAAGTGAAGACATCTATGTTGAGCAACCTAAAGGTTTTGTTGTCAAGGGACAAGAAGATAAAGTGTACAAACTTCACAAAGCACTCTATGGTCTAAAGCAAGCACCCAGGGCCTGGTACTTACGCATTGATACCTATCTTACAGATCATGGATACTCTCGAAGTGAAAGTGAGCCTACTCTTTATGTGAAGCAAACAGGTCAACATGATCTAATCTATGTGTGTGTATACGTTGATGATATTATCTATTCTAGCTCTAATGCAACTCTTTTGTCTGAGTTTAAGAATGGAATGATGCATGAGTTTGAGATGACCGACATGGGCCAACTCAAATTTTTCTTGGGTTTAGAAGTTAAACAAACTGCTGGTGGCATATTTGTATCACAACACAAATATGCTAAGGATCTTCTTAAAAAATTCGGCATGACAGATTGTACTCCTGAACGTGTTCCAATGGTTCCAGGAGATAAGTATGTTACTGATGATGGTGAGGAGAAGATCAATGAAACCGTGTATCGAAGCTTGGTTGGTGGGTTAATTTACTTAACTCATACACGACCCGACCTTGCCTTTTCTGTAGGTGTGATTGCAAGGTTTATGCAAGCTCCCTCAAAGATTCATTTTGGAGCTGCAAAGAAGATCCTAAGATATATTGCAGGCACAAGTCATTATGGAATATGGTATAATCAAGGAAACAAGGTTGATCTTCAGGGTTATACTGATAGTGACTGGGCTGCTTGCAGTGATGACAGGAAGAGTGTTTCGGCTAATGTGTTTACATTAGGAAGTGGTGCTGTTACTTGGAGCTCGAAAAAGCAGAAGACAGTGGCATTATCTAGTACTGAAGCTGAGTATGTAGCAGCTACAAACGCAGCGTGTCAGGCAATATGGATAAGAAGGATTCTTAGTGATCTAAACTTGAAGCCAGAAGAAGCAACATCTATAATGTGTGATAGTAGATCTGCTATCTGTCTGGCTAAGAATCCAACTCTACACAGTCGTTCTAAGCATATTGAATTGAAGCATCACTTTATTAGAGAAACAATTGCTCAACAAGAAATTATGCTGAATCATTGTTCAACCAATGAACAGCTTGCAGATGTGTTAACCAAGGCTCTCACCAAAGAAAAGTTTACGTACTTCAGACATAAGTTGGGAGTTGGAGCATTTGAATCAAGGGGAGGTATTGGAACGTGATTCAAGACTCATGACGTGGACGTTCGCATGCATGCACGTGGAATAAAGTATTTGAATTTATTGTTTGAATTTGTTAATTTGAATAAAGTCCTTGTGACTAGTTTGTTAGTTTGTTAGTTTGAGTGCTATTCTCAAGGTTTGTTTGAGGTAGCCGTTGCTTGTATGCCTATATAAGGCAACCTTATGTTTACTGTGAAATGCATGCAAAGTACTATTTGAGTTGTTCCTTTCTCATCCTGACTTTCTTAGCTATCAAAATACCAACAAAACAGCCTCCCTCCCTGTCTTTTTTTTTTTACGAACAACAACCTCCCTCGGAAAAACAACTTCCGAGACGACCGTTCATAACTCCCACAAGTTTGGTTTCACATTAACTCCTACCAACTATGGCCATTGGAAAGCCATGATTAAGCCGTGTCTTGTAACCAATGGCTTATTTTGCTATGTTGACGGCACTCTATTGTGTCAGCCTGCTGTTACTTACTCGACTGATACATCTGGTAAGGATGATGCCCTTGCTACAGAGATCTCTAACCCTAGCCATGCGGCTTGGGTATCCAACGACGCTCACGTCCGCATGTTGCTCATGTCCACCATATCTGAATCCTCGTTTCAGCATGTTCAAGAGGATACTTCTCGTGATCTATGGATGTCCTCTTGAACGCGCTTATGCTCCACACACTTCACAGGAATTCACTCTAAGAACACAACTTTTGAAGATTATGATGAAAGAAAATGAAACATCTGCAGCCTATCTCACTCGGGCCCAGGAGTATGCTAATGCGTTGGCTAATATTGGAGCACCGATGCCGGAAAAAGATGTTGTTATGCTTGTTCTCTCGGGATTTCGTGAAGAGGTCAACCCTCTCAAATCAAACGTGCTTGCTAGACAATTTCCAACAGCTTTCAATGAGCTGCATAGTCTGCTTGCTGATCATGACTTCATGATCCGGAAGGTTGTCCCAGAAATTACCCCCACTCAAGCCTCACAACTTCTATTGCTGCTGGAAACTCTTCTGTTCAGCCAGAAGTGATGCACACACTTCCACAGTTGGTCACTAAATAGGGTCTGCAATTGCAGCCCACTTCTGCCTCACACCAACACTCCTCACAGGCCTACTACACCAACCGAACAGGAAATAATAACCAAGGTCGGGGTGGAAATTCCGACCGTGGCCGTGGTGGACGTGCTCAACACAATAGTTACAATCGTACTCAAGGAGGGGGAGGTACTCGACCTGGTCAGTTCAGTTGGGCCTCCAACCAAAACATGGTTTACGGGACATGTAACCGCTGTGGAATAGGTCATCTTCCGTCACAATATCCGAATCGTGATCCATCCACCATCCGTACAAGACAACCGTCAGCAAATTATGCCGACTACCGCTCCCAAGCATCTACTTCTTGGATTCCGGACACAGGTTCAAGCAACCACGTGGCACAGGATATGTCAGGACTTGACACGGCCGAACCTTACTACGGTGACGACAGTCTGCATGTTGGTAATGGTACAGGCTTGCCTATTTTACATATTGGTTCCTCTCGTTATTACTCATCAAATAAAACATTTTCATTAACCAATATCCTTCACGTTCCTCAATTATAAAAAATCTTCTTTCTGTTCAACAGTTTTGTCATGATAACAATGTTTATTTTGAATTTCATTCCACCTTTTTTGCTGTGAAGGACAAGTGTACACACATTACCCTCCTCACGGGTCCAAGTGACGGTGAACTCTACTCAATTCATCTTCCTCGAGCTCAACTGGTTCCCAAAGTTGCTTTTTCAACCTCTCATGCGTCTAGTACCACATGACATCAACGATTAGGACATCCACACAATCAACTTTTTCAGACTATGCTATCTAAGTATGGTTTACCTATTTCCAATAAAACATTTGATTTGCATTGTAATTTCTGTTCTGTTGGGAAATCTTCAAAACTTCATTTATTATCTTCTGATTACAAAAGCAATCATATTCTATATTTTATATCTTGTGATGTTTGGGGACCCGCATCGGTCACATCCTTTGATGGTCATAATAATTTCTTATTATGTGTTGATCATTTTTCCAAGTTTATGTGGTTGTTCCCTTTAAAGCGCAAGTCTGATGTGTTTGAAGTGTTTAAACGTTTTGTTACAATGGCCGAACGACGGTTTTCCATAAAAATTAAGTGCATTCAAACTGATTGGGGGGGGGGTGAGTTTAGAAACCTATCTCGTTTTTTTCTTCCATTCGCATTCTTCGTCTTTCTTGTCCCCACACAAGTGAACAAAACGGTGTGGTCTTCGGGTCTTCGGGTTCAAACGCAAACCTGATTTTTTCTTTTTGCGGGTCTTCGGGTTCCAATGTTATCCTCACTTAAGACCATATAATCCTAACAAGATGGATTTTCGTTCAACACCGTGCATATTCCTTGGATATATCACATCCCATCACGGATATCGATGTTTTGACCCGGAATCCGAACGTATGTATATTGCACGCCACGTTCGGTTTCATGAATCATTCTTTCCTTTCCACACAAAACCCATTAATATGTCTTCGGTTTCATGAATCATTCTTTCCTTTCCACACAAAACCCATTAATATGTCTTCGGTTTCATGAATCATTCTTTCCTTTCCACACAAAACCCATTAATATGCCTTCACCTTCCCCTTCAAGTCCATATTTCTCAACCCACCCCAATCCTACTCATACCGACCAGGTTCCCTCATCCTTTTCTTTTCCTTCCACTTCTCCAGCATCGCACCCGACTACCGACCCTCCTGCTGAACCCCAACCTATCTCAACCACACCACCTGCTTCCACCCAACCTTCTCCCACCCCGCCACAACCCACCTCGCCTGCTCCCCAAACCTACAGCCGACGTCCCACCAATCAACCCAATCCGTCGGTTGTTCCGTCTTCTGCTTTTGATCGTTACTGCCATTCCCAACCCACCCCCAGTACACAACCCGTGGCTGCCCCACAGCCGTCTTCCATTCTTTCACCGTCTAATGCTTCATAGCGTTCCCGACGATCCAATCTTCGACAGAATCCTCAGAAAACAACACCTTTCCAACCTTCTTCCCATTACACTACTCCATCATCTGCTGCTACCGAACCAGCCACCTTTGCCATTGCCAACTCAAACTCTCACTGGCGTAAAGCTATGGCCGAGGAATATTACGCTCTTATCCGCACCGGTACGTGGACGCTTGTCCCTCGTCCTTTTGGGGTAAATATGGTTGATTGTAAATGGGCTTTCAAGCTCAAACGGGATCAAACAGGTGCTATTAAGCGTTACAAGGCAGACTAGTTGCAAAAGGTTTTAAACAACCAGGAATTGATTATACGGAGATTTTCAGCCCTGTGGTGAAATCCACCACTATCCTAGTAGTTCTCTCTCTTGCTGTCACTAAACAATGGCATCTTCGGCAACTTGATGTACAAAATGCCTTCTTGCATGGTGATTTGGCAGAAACAGTATACTTACAACAACCACCTAGTTTTGTTGATCCCTCTAAGCCTGATCATGTTTGTTTGCTTCATAAGTCACCTAAGCAGTTAATCGGCCGATATATCGGTGATATATCACCGATATATCGGTTATCGGTCCTGTGGTAGAATATCGGTACCAAAAATCGGTTAGTATATCGGAACCGGTAATATCGGCCGATATGGCCGATATATCACCGATATTTTGGCTTTCAAATATCGGCCATATCACCGATATTATCGTTGGGCTCGATTTTGATCCTAGGCTCGTTTTTGTCCAACAAAATCCACTAACCCACTAACCCACTAACCCAAACAACCCTATTTGTTTGGTGCAATCGAACATCAGAGCCTCAGCGGTCGTCGGTCGAAGTCGAAGTCGAACATCAGACTATCAGAGCCTCAGCCTCATCGGTCGTCGGTCGAAGGTATGTTTGTTTTTGATGATGTTGATTGTTGAAGCAGGTCTGTTGTTTTTGATTATGTTGATTGTTCGATTGAAGCAGGTCGAAGTCGAAGCGGTCGAAGTCGAACATCAGAGGCTCAGCGGCTCAGCCTCAGGTTTGTTTAGAACAGGCCACAGGGTAAAGAAGCAGTGACTCAGTGAGTTCGATTGGTCAATTATGTTGATTATGTTGTTTTTGATTATGTTGAAGGGTAATTTGAAGGGTAATTTCAACTCAGTGAGTTCGATTGGTCAATTATGTTGATTAGTTCGATTGGAATTTTGTAGCGTAGGTTTAATTTGTTTAAGTTTCTGAAGCTATTGTGATCCTTCAAACTGTGAAGAACAAAGAGATGGAGAACTTGCAACTTGCTGTATTTGTTATTTGTGTGAGTTTGATGAGAAAACTGAGGTATAGAGTATAGGAGCTTTATGTTCAACACTGCTTATTATTAATATTATATGAGTTTTAGTGTTTTATATATATATATATGCAATTACCGATATCTCACCGATATATCACCGTGAGAACCGATATATCAAATATCGGTCAGTGACCGATATCCGATATTTCACCGATTTAACTGCTTAGTAAGTCACTGTGTTTAAACAAGCTCCACAGGCTTGGTTTCAGCAACTTTCTCAGGCTTTATTTGACTTGGGCTTTACAGGCTCTAAAACAGATCTCTTTTTATTTATTTACTCGGCTAATGGTGTTTTGTTATATATGCTTGTCTATGTCGATGACATAATTCTGACTGGCAACAATCCTACAACTATTGAACAAGTGGTGCACAGTTGTCGTTCCTTTCCGGTCCAAGACATGGGTCCCTTGTCATATTTTCTCGGGCTCTCGGCATTGAGGTGGCACATAAAGAGGATGACATCGTCCTCTCGCAACGAAAGTACATTAATGAGCTGTTAGATCGGACACACTTGTCTCATTTCAAACCGGTTCCATCCCCATATACTACTAACGCTCATTTGACACTTGGTGACAGTGAACCATACGAGGATGCGGTTAAAGATCGATAAGTTGTTGGCGCTCTATAGTATGTCACGTTATCTCGCCCAGACATTACTTTTGCAGTTAATAAAGTTTGCCAATTCATGCACTCACCAACTGTGAACCATTGGTCAGCGGTCAAGCGCATCCTGCGGTATCTTCATGGGACTGCGGCTCATGGCCTTCTGATCTCTCGTTCATCATCCTCCACCTTACATGCTTATACAGATGCGACATTCAACTCCTTGAGGGCCTTTTCGGATGCAAATTGGGCTGGGTGCCCAAATGACCGTCGATCCACGGGCGGATATGCAATATATCTTGGATCTAATTTAGTTTCATGGTCTGCACGAAAGCAGAAAACTGTATCTCGATCATCTACAGAGTCTGAATACAAGGCATTGGCTGATACGGTAGCTGAATTGACTTGGCTTGAGACATTATTACGTGAGCTTCGTGTTCCGATGAAATCAATCCCGACATTATGGTGTGACAACTTGGGGGCTACGTATTTATCTTCCAATCCAGTATTTCACGCGCGTACAAAGCACGTAGAAGTCGATTTCCACTTTGTTAGAGAAAAGGCTGCTCAAGGGAAATTATCAGTTCAGTTTATTTCAACAAATGATCAGATAGCCGATGTCTTCACAAAGCCGCTGCCGTCTCAACATTTTCTCTTTTTGAAGTCCAAGCTTAGAGTCGATACCTGGCCTTAGCTTGCGGGGGAATATTAGTCAATATTATATAATTAGAGGGACCTTGATGTAAATGTGTAATCTATTTATACTCCTTGTATTCCCAAGTCAAGAGAATATACAATACAACTATTTTACCAAAGTTAATTTAACTTAATAAGCAATTAATTATGTAATATATATAACCTGTTTGACCCGTCTACATTTTCGTTGTCTTTTTAAGTTTTAACCATCTGACCTATTAGCACTAACATAAGGCCCGAATCAACCCGATTTCAAATAGATGGGTTGAAATCCCCAATCCTAGTTCTTACCTTTTTGTCATGCCCCGCACTAGCTAGCAACTTCCCATCTGAAGAGAAGTGACAGCATGTAACCTTATTTCTTGTTCGTATACAGCCAACTTCCCCAAAAGAAAAACCTGTATGACGGGTCGAAATATTATGAGGGTAGGAATAGTTCTTATTCGTACATCAAATGTTATCATTCGTACCCTTGGAAGACCCAGTTTTGTGCTCTGTAGGTGTCTGTTTTAATGTGCTATAATCTCCTGCGTCATGCTGTAGAAATGATTCCACATTATCATCCAGGGTACCAACATCACCAAAGTTCTCAATGTCATCCTGCACTATGAAGAAAGAATTTGAGGATCATGGAGTATTTCATGTGAACAAATCATCAGAATCTTAATCCAGATTGTTAGAGGAAAATGTGCAGGTCAGCTGGGTAATGGGCATAAGTTGTTCCGGTCTTAAATGGATAAATTTTCGTATGGGTCGGGTTGGGTTGATCCCTGGGCCCTGACACCTTTTTTCCCAACAAATGATAAAAGAGTATCCTAAAAATCAACCAGCAGATCAACTTAATGCTCACATGGGCCTCTGGTTGATTTTTAGGTTGCTCTAGCATTATTTCTTTTACGAGAAAAATAAAGTGTCGGATATGATTACAATATATATATATATATATATATATATATATATATATATATATATATATATATATATCTTTCATCTCGATTCTCAACAATAATCTTACTTTTTTAATAAAATGATTATTTTATTTTAAGCATTAGAGATAAGGTCAGAATCGCCACCTCTACTATATATGTTATACAATGTACAACCAGGCATATTGGCTGAAATAAAGTTTCTCCAAGTGTCTTATGGAATCAGGCCACGCACAGCAGATAAAATACAAATTTTATCCTATAGTCATTGATATTAGCTAGTAAGATCAAAAGCTATATGTGGAAAATGAAAAGGGCTTACCAGCTGATTTGTTGATGAAGCCAGCCCACCTGTTCCATCTGCACCATACATCATCATACTTTTCTGCACGCTGTTCACATGCTGCAGACTGCTAGATGTGGTTACACCATCACCAGGAGTATGAGTTGATGCTGGAGAACTTGGTGACGCGCCCACTGTATTCCCTGTACCTGTACTGTTAGCTGGACCAGACGAAGAATGTTGTTTTCTTTTTCTATTGTTCTGCTCCAAAATTGAAGAAAACAGAGTAATTAATTCAAAACATTGCAAGAACGAAATTAGATAAAACCAATTTATTAATCCTCCAAGAACTGATAATATTAATCCTCCAAGAACTGATAATAAAAACCACCTGTTGCTGTTGCAGCTGGAGTTGCTGTTGCTGCAACTGATCCTGTTGTTGTGAAGAAGATTGCTGCATCTGTGGCAACTTCATCTGTTAGAAATATTTATGGTCAAAATTATCGCTTTATTGCTTCAGGGGAAGGTAAGAAATACGCATGACATATTCAATCTTGCAAGATCATGTGAACACCAACAATAGAGGTGACAAAATGGGTTGGTGAGGGTATAGGTCAAAAACAGGTAATATGAATGGGCCGGGTTGACCCGCATCACTTATCAAAAAAAGAAAGATTTTGCATATTAATACAAGTATATAACAAAGATATATAATTAGGGCTGTAAATGAATCGAACGAACACGAACAATGCATTCTTCGTGTTCGTTCATTAAGAAATAAACTTGTTCATGAACTGTTCACAAACACTTACCGAATACAAACAAAATCAAACGAAAACAAACAAATGTTCATGAACACGACGAACACAAAGAATTCCATGAACACAAACGAATACAAATGATCACATATTTATTTTAAAATAAAATCAGCATTTTCATCACAAAATAAACACGTAACATAAATATCGAACAACACTTGACATACTTATCATAAAAATAACTAACACAAAAATTAATAACATAATCGAACACATTAATGAACATAAACGAACACATTATCGAACGTTCACGAATGGACATTAACGAACATAAACGAACACATTATTGAACGTTTACGAACATAAATGAACGAACACAGCTTGTGTTCATGTTCGTTTACTAAACGAACAAACATAAACGAACTTCCCGCCGAACAATTCACGAAATGTTCGCTGAACGTTCGGTTCGTTTACAACCCTATATATAATTACAACACATCTAATATTTTTAATAAAGCAGATAGTAGTTTGTATGCATTAATAGTACATCTTGACACTGCCAACAGCCCATTTTTAGTTATTTTTATTTTACCTGTTTGGCACATCAGAAATTTAAAAAAAAAATCACAATTTGGGTTTATATAAAACTAGCATGTGGAATAATTCAAGGGGTCCTAAAAAGAGAAGTTTAACCTTAGGAGAGTTCATTTGCCCAGGGGAACCTACAGATCCCTCGTTTCTTGTGGCTTGACCATCTTTCATAATTAAATTACCCCTCGGTAAATTACCTACAAATCCATAATTTGGTGATGTTCCGAGGTTGCCTTGGGCTTGGGCTTGGGCTTGGGCCTGGGCCAATACTTGCTGTTGTTGAGATGCCAAATAGAACTGATTTGGGTTTTGCATATTGGGTTTATGTACTTGCAAACCTAAACCCGGGCGTAGTTGGTCAATTCCCTGCGGTGTAAGTCAACATATTAGGTGAAATATGAAAATGAACTTCACAAAAGGTTCAAGAAAAATGACAGTGAAATACTTACAGTTAAAGGCCAACCCTTCAACGGTAGACCAGTAACACCTTGGTTCAATCCTGAAAAGGTAAAAAGAAAATAAACAAAGTGAACTTCCATTTAGAATAGATTATATTAAGTATCCACATCATCATTGCTACTCATTCAAGACAAGTCCGCTGGAACAATAAAGTAACAGCAAGATGGAATCTACATTGAATAACAGCTATGAAAATAAGTTAACCCAAAAGATATTGTCATTAATTCTAAGCTATCTAGCAAGCCATGTGTCCCTCCCTATGCAGTAGGAAGAATAAATCATTCTTCTAGTATTCTTAACAGAACTTAATTCCAAGCTAAAAGTCCACTAGAAGAGATTTATCATAAGATTACCTGTACCACCCAATCCAGACTTTGACTGCAAAATGGCCTGCCCATAAATTGATGAAGGGTCTGTGGGCAAGGATTTCTGTGCATTACCCATATTAACTTCTTGTTTAACTTCCTAAAATTTTTACAATTTAATGAGCCCAAGCATGAACAAAGGAAAAATTTACAAATATATGCATGCAAGAATTAAAAAAACAACAAGAATATACCGTATTCAACGGAGACCTCCCTTGAATCTGCTGCAGACTTGTAGACATATTTGGAGAGGTGCCTTGCACTAGTTGTCTGAATGAAGTGCAAATACAAGTGAACATCATAATTCGACCAAACTTGTAAATAAAGGAAAATAAAATGAGAATTAATAGTAGAGAACTAATTGTACCCTTGATGATTAGTGGCAGATTTGATAAGGGCCATCCTACTAGCATCAAGAAGGGCTGGAGATGTTTCTGAATCCATAGAATGAGCAGGCTTCATGGGTTCTTCAAACATTTTCATACCGTGTGTGCTTGGTGATGGTTTTCCCATCATTCCATCAGTACTCATAGCATTAACGGGCCCGCCGATTGGAGGATGATTAGGATCCCTTCTTTGCAGTTGAGCATTTCTTTGCTGTATAAGATGCATCTGCTGCATTTGAATCTGTTGTTGGTGTTCCTTTGCTTTCATTTGTTGTGTCTGTTATTCGTATAAAAAAGAAGAGAATGAAAATAAATAAAGTTATGAGAAAAACATAACAAAAAGCAAACATCAAGGACCATAAAACTAAATAAATATAACTTAAAAACCTCAATGTAGGATACAGCTGCCTCAGAATGCTTCTCATTGGTCCTTGCAATAAAAATGTCCCAGAAAACAGACCACCATTCAAACAGAAATCCACCCGGAGCATCAATAGCTGCACATTAATATTAATCAGGATATCTACGTATTAATTAAATTGCAATTCTTGTTAATTGAATGCTTAGTGCACGTGCTAAATGCAAATTCATGTTTAGATGGCCTAAATCCACCTGACTTGTACTCCAATATCAACAAACAGGGAATAAATTTCATAAATCCCAATCATCAATGGGACCATAACAACTTACCTACAGGATCAGTAGCAACCTTGCCTTCAGTCATGAAAGCTTTTGCAGATGCATGCAGCTTCCGTTTCAACAAATAGTCATGGATGTAAACATCCAGCCTAGCAAAAAGGGTAGATATGAAATTAAAATAAAATCCTCCAAGCCTAATCACAAGCAAACAAAAAAGCAATATCCATCTATTCCAACTTTAGTACAACATTTGGTCATTTAGGAGAACAAACGATGTTCTTGCAAAAGAAGAAAAAGAAAAAAATGTGTTTACATGAATGGTATCTAAATCAGAGTTAATCTTCATTAAAAAGTATTTATCGAAGTCATGACAATCAAAGTAGTAGCTGAAAGTTGGAATTACAATCGTACACCCTCTTTAAGTTTAGTAGTCTGTAACAAAAAATTTCTACTTTAGGCTTTTTAGTGTCGAATGGATTAAAGCTAAATAACTATATTCAAGTAATTTAAAGAACGCGGGTATGACATTTGAAGCTTAGCTAAATAATATAGAACATATATGCACATTCTAGCTCAGAAAGTAATTTAAAGAACGCGGGTATGACATTTGAAGCTTAGCTAAATAATATAGAACATATATGCACATTCTAGCTCAGAAACTATTAGATTTGAATGTTCAAGATCAGAACTGAACTCAAAACCCTGCCCAGGAAAGTTATCAGAAATGATGGAGGATATTTTGAAGCAGTCAAGGACGATTACATTCAAATTTGCAACAGACTATTGAACATTTGAACCATTTTACAGAGTAAATCAATTTAAACTATGTACAGCAGACATAATTATAGTCCCTGCAATAAATTATGTTCCTCAGCGATCACATCCTTGGGAGTTATTGAGTACTTTAAATGGAGAGCAACTGAGTTGATTGAATAGCTTGAATGTAATCTTTAATGTTCTGATCAACCAAATCAGCTTGGAAAATAATAAAGACATATAAACTCACAAGTATAGCCTTAAAGAGTATAATAATACTCCATTAATGAACAACAACTAGAACAAAAAAGATGATGAGTGCTTACATCTTATCGGCTTCCCAACTACTCTGCGCCATGGTTTGGTTCAGAATTCTCGATCAAAATTAAGGTCAATCTCGCTTAATTTTCTGCAATCACTTCTAGAAATTAGAAAAGAAAAAAAAACAGGTTAAAATCAATTGTAGAACTACAAAACAAAATTTGAAGAATAATAACAAAATAATCAAAAGAACGGTTACGTCATACCAGAAGTTCATCACAGTAAATCCAGCATTGATGACCAAACGAACAACGATAATAGTCAACTCCAATCCTTGATTCATTATCAACAGCAAACATTAGCTTGAATCAACGAATAAACGAAGAGCTGTGAGTAAAACTCTAACCTAAAAACGATCAAAAAACTTCACTGATGACTAACCTTAGTTAACACTTCAGATAGCAACCTCTAGCTTCGAATCAAGTTTCAGCAAACGTCAACGAACAGTTCTGAACGCGATTAAACGCGAAATTCAACTTCAATCGTCGATTGTAATGAACGAAAATTCAAAACCTACGCAACCGGTCAAAATGAATGATTCAAACCTTGATTCAGTATCAACAACTCAAATCAAATGAATTCAACAAAAACCGAATCGCTAGTACTAAAATTCAAAGCTAAAAAACATCAAAACGAAGACGAGCAGTAGTAATCACCTCAAACAGCAATCTCCATCTTCCAAACACAATTCTCTTCCGCTATCATCACCTGAACACAATCAAACCGAAAAACACCTTCAAATCCGCGAGTAATCAGCCAAAATCCCGAACAACAACACACATCAAACGAATTCACCAAAAACGAATCACTAGTACTAAAATTCAAAGCTAACAAACACTAGTAATTACAATAAATTACCTCCAACACCAATCTCTATCCTCCAAACACAATCAAACCGGAAAACACCTCCAAATCCGTCAGTAATCAGCCAAAATCCACCACACAAACAACCGATCAAGATCAAACGATTCAAACCGCACGATCCAACGAGACTTCAACTTATTTCAACGAAAAATCCTCAAACAAACTCAAAACAACTTCAATTTTCACCGTCCAATCAACGTGAAGTGTTTATACCAACAGAGTTCCACATGACGAGATAAAAATAATAATGATGGACATTAAAATGCCAGAGAAAGACGAAGCCTTGAGGCGTGGTTCGGAAAGCGGACCCAGGTTCGGGAGTAGGTTCGGAGGTAGGTTTGGAAGAGATGGGAGTAGGTTCGGAGTTAGGTTCGGAGTGAGGTTCGGTGGGGTTTAATGTGTGTGGGCCAGGGTCACAAGAGGAAAGACGGGGGAGATGTGAATGTGGAAGATGAGGTGGGGATGACGAATGTTGAAGTAGCGTGAGCTGTCACGATCATTTAAAAAAGTCATTAAATTGATTTTGGTTTGATTTAAGTTTTTGTTTATTGTTGTTTTACACCCTTGTGCTCAAGGGGTTGATATTAAATTAATCAATTATGCAACATTTTTTAACCATAAATAGGTGATTATGTTTCGGATGGTACGGGTTATATTAATCAGGATCGTTTATATGTTTTTTCAATCGAGATTGTACTTTTAATCTCCTCAGGAGAAAACCCACAATGGACAATCATCTGGCTCAACCCAGAGTATTTTTGTTTTACATGATACTCGAATAGTCGAATACAATATCTCCTTATTTTTAATCGTCTAGGGTACATCATTTCAGCCACTTTGGCAAATGATCATTGTTAGTGAATTATATATACTTTTAATCTTCGCTCTCTCATGCCATGTGTTTGTTTCGTATTATCTTTTACTGACTAATTTACTTACTATCTGATACTATTTTTAAATTTACACGTTTTATCTAGAACACTTAAGATCTAAAGTTTAAGGTGGTGGGAGTAAAGTTGGTGTGGGGTCTAAAGCCGATCAGTAACAAAGAGAACACCGCCCCCATCTCATCGGTACCAACAAAATTTTAGGATATACGTCTAACCTGATGACGAGTGAATATGATTTTCATCATTAAAGGGTTGCAGCAATGATATCATTGTTTGATATAAAAATTAATTAGTTAAAAATCATATCTACTTAATAATCGAACTTTATATCTTTTTCACACCCAACTCTCTTCTATTTTATAAATTATTTTCTTTGTAAAATCAATAGATTCAAGTAGTAGCAAAGGCAACAAAAGCTACACCCAAAGGCAATTTGGATTGAACCCAATAATGCAAACTAGACACACAACCACCACTCCAAGTTAATAGAAAAAAACTCCCCATAATTTTCCTAATACACGCATAATCCCATCCCATTTACCAATTGTTCACAAATTTATCATTATTTTATTGTATTTATCATTAGGTTAGGTTATTCTACAAAGTGTATTTTCGCTACAAAATGTGAGAAGATCTAATAAGGCTAAAAAAGTCACAAAAAAATTATATCTCACAATCTAAATCGAATTAAAAAAATACGTTGGAGTCTCTGTTACTCTCGTCGTCCTCTTTCAGAAAAAAAATTAAAAACAAAATTCCATTGTGTCTTTTTATGACACAATGACGTCATTGTGTATTTTATAATGACGTCATTGTGTATTTTATAATGACACAATGACGTCATTGTGTCTTTTATAATGACACAATGACGTCATTGTGTCTTTCATAAATAACACAATAAAAAACGTTAATTTTTTTATTTTTTATATTTTTCGTTTATTTTTTTTCTTAGTGAGGACGACTAGAGGAACAAAAGCTCGGAATTACATTTTTGAAATTTGATTTAGATTGTTAGATATATTTTTTTGTGATTTTTTTTACTCATTGTGTCTTCTCACACATTGTAGGAAAAATACACTTTGTATTTTGAACCTCTTTCTTTATTTATGTATAATTAAATTTAAAATTAAAAGGGTTGAAAGATGAGAAACATATATGAACTCCTCCACTTTAGAAAAAGGAATGGGATGGAATTGAAATTCTAATGTGAAGTTCTATATGAATAAGATAATAAAGTGTTTGTACTATAAGGATACGGATAAAAAAATAGACTTCATTTCTTTATGAGAAGGAAGCATTTTATACACCCTTTACAAGTCGTTTAATGTTAAACTAGTTTTTTCTGCCGCGCGTTGCCGCGGCTATGCGAGTTTTAATGTAACCCTAAACCAGCAAAACACATAAAGTAAAACACACCAAAACCCTAAATCTATAACACACAAAAATATTTAGAACCCAAAACTAAATCAAAATACAACACCATACACAAAACAGACGAAAATCAAACCCGCAAGAAGGCGACAGTCAAAAATAGAAAACCGACGGAAACCAAAGCCCCAAAAAAAGCAAACAATAGAAAAACCCAAACCTTAATAGCCAGTATCGTCAGGGTATCGATAACGAAAAAAAGAAAATAAAAGCCCAGAGAAAGACAACGACAATGAACATAATCGAAACACACATCAAAGAGACGTGTCCGGACAAAAAAAACCAACAAAAAAACCTCACCCCCCAAACCCCAAAAAAGATCGAAGGAAAAAAGAATACTTATTTGTACTTGGGTGGGACATGATATGCCAAACACCCATTCTTCATATATATCTCATAAAGTAGTCATGAGCTTTTGACCCGTTCCTACTACTGAAAAGAACTCTTTTGCCTAACAATCGCATTCTTAAATAGACTTACCGCCTTACCGGTCCTTTCAATCTCTTTCCATGCATACAGCTGGCCACCCATTTTTTATGTATTAACCAACAACCTGCAACATTAACTGTTCTAATTAAATAAGAAAAGACGTGTTAATGCTTACACACATGGGTTGGGCATCATATAATG
The DNA here is from genome assembly GCA_024085815.1 of Flaveria linearis. Lineage (NCBI taxonomy): Eukaryota > Viridiplantae > Streptophyta > Magnoliopsida > Asterales > Asteraceae > Flaveria > Flaveria linearis. Next base: position 9,735,515 of record CM044003.1, read on the forward strand.
AGTCCTAGCATGAGCATAAAAGCAAAAATTAAGCGAAACTAAAAATAAATTAGTCAAAACTTTTTTAAGCTCACACCAGCAACAACAAAAACAAAAGCCTTGCGAACAGAAACCTTTACATGGAATGGATACACACCAAATAATACAAACTAAAAAACATAAATCATCTTAAATACCTTAATAGGCAACTTTATTTCTAGTTAATTGGATATAAGAACGATGATGTTACAATAATGAGGGGAAAAAGATGAACAATATCACATTTTCTTAATAAAGAAAATAAGATATGATAAAAATTTCTTGTTGCCTAAATATATAACTTATCATGTGAAGGTTGTGTTTCATGCATAAGTTTCCAAACGTTTCTAGCAACTGCATATTATGTAATTGCATCAGTGTGCAAAGAATGAAAAGAAACTAATTCAAGAAAGGTTAACGTGAAGGTAAAAGAGATGTTTTATTGATATGATTACGATAATACAATATACATGTGTATATAGATAAAGTAGTATCAGGCTAACCTTAATATATATCAGCTTAAATCAAGAAAATCAATTGAAGAGAATGATTTCAATCCCAGCCCCACCATCGCACCTTCTACTGTCACCATTACCTAAAGCACCCAAACCCATCACCACTGCCCATCAGCATCAACAACATAACACCCACGCCACCAAGTCCAAAAGCACCCAAACCCCACAATTGCACATTATACCGAACGAACTCAGTTAGTTTCGCACCATTGAAAAGGCATGTAGGTCATAGCATTTGAAACCTTAGATCGGTTTGAGATTGAACAAAGTCCTCCCTGGGTGATGATAATCACTCATTCAAATTGGCACTATTTTCCTGGCCTTCTTAGATTCTTCAAAAAGTACCTAATTAAATAGAAAAATTAACAAATTAAAATCCATAATCAACACCTTTGCGTGCTGTTTAATCTTCAAAACAAACCAATTTCCCAAGTGCAAGAATCGAAACGAAGGCACATGCAAAGAAAATATCCAGACGAACCTGATCACATCAAGAAGATGCAATGATATGTGAGGAGAAGATTACAGCGAAACGGACCAGAATGGTTCGGCATTAACACATTTTCGCATAAAAACCCCCATTATACCATCATCTCCCCGCTCAGCAACATCGAAAGCATATTAAACCATCACCGCACCACTCAGTAATGTCGTTGATGTTGTGGGTCTTACTGAAGAAGATGGTGACGGTGGCGGTGGCGGTGGCGGTGGCGGTGGCGGTCGCGGTCGCGGACATAATTTTGAACAATTAACCCATGGATATAAAATAAAGTGAATGATTTAAATGAAAAAGAAGATAACCTTAAGAAGATTTTTGTTATATAACTGTGAAAGCTTCAACTTTAATCTTTCCAATTCACAGGCTTCATTCTCCCACAGCAACACCTAGAGTTTATAAGGGTTTTAGGGGACACGTTACGATATATGAAAATTTAAATTCAAGAAAATCACATAAATCAATTAAATAATATAGGGAATGTGATTCAAGATTTACACAACCTTATGCAAAACATGATCAGGAGCACCATGAAGCAAAAGCCTTTGTACATCATCATCATCTGGAATCTCCTTTCCTTCATAAATTGCATTAAAATCTAAGCATAATTTTCCCTAAAAACAAAGCTGAAAGAAATGCGCAACGTAAAGGTCTCTAAGCGATGAATTTTTTAAGAAAGCAGGCATATAAGGTTATTACTTGGCAATCATCTGGTATATCTTTGTTTCTTTGTTCATGCATCTATTTGTAATATTTGTATTAGAATTCATGCAATATGCTAGAGAATGATATCTCTACATGTAAAACATGACAACATACCTTCTTCAAGTGCAAGTTCTTTCCAAGCTCTCAATTTCAAAGCTTGCGTGCCTGCCTGATCACCATAAAGAAAGTCATCTTAAAACACCGATAGAATAGTGCTAGAGATTATGGATTGAATAAACAAACAAAACAAAGTTATCATTTGTGTAGATATAAAACCAGTTAACTTGGCTTGCATTATGACCTACAAATGGTTAAGAACTTACCATCACATTATCCCATGAGAAAATAAGTCCATAAGCTTCATCAGGTTTCATTGTGTATCGAATTCTTTTTAGAAAGCCTTCTTGTAATCTGTCATTCAAAAAATCCTGCAAGCAAACCAGCCACAATCTTACAGCCTTTGCTTCTATGAACTAAATTTGACAAAGAATTGCAATAAATATGTCATAATTTGCTCTCTTCTCAGAAACAAAGGGACAGAAATCAAAATTTTTCAAATTAATGGGTTTAATGATATGATTGAGGATCACATCTTCAACTCACAAGAAGTAGGTTTGAATCAAACTTGAAGTGTAGCAACTGACAGTAATACAGTAGTATACTTACAACATCAACTTTCAAGGGTCCATCTGGTCTAAAAGCCTCAAACCCTTCACCATATTCAGCTCCAATCGCCTAACAATGCAATTCATATAAACCCCATGATCAAAATCAAAACCCAAAACCCCAATCACACAATTAACCCATAATTCGACAAGATCATCCCAAAACAGGGGAAAATTCCCATTAGGGTTCTACATTCGACACAAAACCTTACCTCTTCTATAAAACCCTTGGTGGGTGTGAACTGAAATCCCTCAATCGGGCCGATTTCTTCAGACCCATAACAACCCCTAATCATATTCTTTCGGCACCATTGCTAGTGTTGTTACCTCTAATCGGAGGCAAAGCACGAGGTCTAGCTTCTTCAACCAGTGTTGCAGATAAGGGTTTCGGTCGGAATCTACTCCGGCATCTAGTGGCGGTGGCGGTGGTTGTTGGCTTTTTGCGGTGGAAAACGGAAGGGGTTCCCGGTGCTATGGTTTCAACCAGTGCTGCAGATAAGGGTTTCGGTCGGAATCTACTCCGGCATCTAGTAGCGGTGGCGGTGGCGGTGGTTGTTGGCTTTTTGCGATGGAAAACGGAGGGGGTTCCCGGTGATGTGGTTGAAATGATGGGGTTTTGTTAAGATCTGTAAATCGGAGGTTGAAGGAGTGGCGGTGGGAGGGTGGGGTACTGTTCCCACCGACCAATGTCTTTAATATATATTATAATATTAGTTGTCACGTTTGTGGTCACATATGTTTATAGTTATATGTAGTTAAAAGTTACTGATTGAGATGTCAGTTATTAGAAACTCGATTATAAATAAACTCACTTGAAATATATAATATCTAAGCACTCCTATAAAATTTTGATAATTTTAACATTGATAATTTTATTATTATATGATACACCAAAAGTCTCAAGCTAAATGTTCTTCTTTCCCTATATTTCTTCTATTTATACCCCTCAAACAATTTTAAATCATTAGATACAATCTATATTTACTAAGTTATATATGCATGAATACCTCATTTCACTCTATTTGTTTTGTAGGATAAGAAAAAATAAATCAGGACATTTATTTTATACTAATTTTCAATCATCAAATTAGGTCAATATTATCTTGAGTATTCACATGTAGGGTTGCAAACGAACCGAACGAACACGAACAAGGCCTTGTTCGTGTTCGTTCGTTAAGAAATAAACTTGTTCATGAACTGTTCACGAACACTTACCGAACGAGATTTCTTGTTCGTGTTCGTTCATTAAGAAAATGAATATGTTCATGAACTGTTCACGAACACTTACCAAACACAAATGAACACAAACAAAAGCAAACGAACACAAACAACTGTTCATGAACATGACGAACACAAAAAAACTCATAAACACAAACAAATACAAATTATTATATATTTATTTTAGAATAAAATTTATATTTTTTATTACAAACATTACACAAAATCAATAAAAATAATAAGTAGTTAACAAAAATACCAAAAAAATACTTGATATAATAGTTATAAAAATAACTGACACATTAATTAAGAATATAAACGAACACCTAAACGAACATAAACGAACACATTATCGAACGTTCACAAACGAACATTAACGAACATAAACGAACATAAACGAACACATTATCGAATGTTCACGAACATAAATGAACGAACGCGCCTTGTGTTCATGTTCGTTCGTTTAACTAAACGAACGGAATTTTCTTGTTCATGTTCGTTCATTTACTAAACGAACGAACATAAACGAACTTCCCGTCGAACGGTTCACGAACTGTTCGCTGAACGTTCAGTTCGTTTGCAGCCCTATTCACATGTGTTGAGCCATCTTCTGGTAAAAACGAGACATTCAAGACTATGAGTAAAATTTCCACATTAAACATTAAGATTTGTTGATATCTGGATATGACTACTTAGAAAGCGTTAAAATTTCAAACACCAAAAACATATGTCTTTTAAATTTGTAACTTTAGGTTATAACATATCAAATAATTTGTTTTGTTATTCCAATCAAAATCACTTAACTCATTCAATCACTTTTTATTGGTATTTCACATGGGAGGATAAAAATCACTGAAGAAATATCATGTTTTCGAAAAAGACAAGAAGAATTTTTGCTTATTACAACTTGAAACATACATTTTAAGATATAGTTTACTTTGTTTTGTGTAAATTCAGTTTACCAATTCACGTATTTTTTAACAATCTATTTTTTTCTAACCTTGAATACAACAAGGAATAACATTAGTAACGGATCTAATTTACTAGTTATATATATTCATCTTTGACGTGAATTAACAAATTCAGATTAATGTATGGGCATCACTTAATATCATAGTCATCTTTACTCACAAAATCTGTAAATATATATAATTCCGTAGTCGAATACATGTTATACTATCCTGTCATAAATGTTTCAAAATTCAGGTTCTCTCGTTGGCTAAAGTTCTTTTACAATCAACTAATCAAGTGTGATGTGATAGAAAATAATTATTATATTTAAAATAGGTTTTTATATGATATTTGAGCTACGTGGATCAATAAAATACACACGAGATTTCATATGAAAAAAGTTAAAATATATGACATATAATTTAATAATATTTTAACATAGTCTTAGGCTCTTAGAATTCTCAATATATAAAATTTTCATATTCGTTATCAAGAAAATATTTATTAAAACGAGCGAGTGCTTGTTTCTAGATACCATCACACTAAATAAACATGTTTCTATTCTCTTTCCTAAATTCTTATAGATGTTTTGATATTAATGAATTAAATTCTTATTACAGATGTTTTGTTATGAATGAATCAAATACTCCTTTTAAACGCCAAAACATATATGTATTAATAGTGAGCCAATTGGCAAGTAGCTACACGAGAAACAACCAAAAAATACATAAATATGAGAAGATTTTGAAGCCAGTCAACCCATTTGATTCTTGATTTACAGTTCCTACTAATAAAATATCAAAGGCATTGCTGCTACACCACCATGTTGGTCGCAGTGCCATAGAAACAACCAAATTGTGGTGGAATCTCGCCTCACAACTATACATGGAAACAAGAAGGCAGGGATGTGATGGAACAAGTGTGGTGTACGAATGACGCGACTAGCGCGGGAATGCCACCACTCATTTGTGGAAGATGCAATGTATGGTGTTACCTTCAACATACTCTCTTATGTTCGTTCATTAGCTTTACTGTTTCTTTAGTTTTGATTCAGTAAAAAACCAGAGTGACGATAGTGTTTCATACAATTTTGGCATTAATGTTACTAGCCCATATGTCACGCCTCCGTGAAGGACATGATTGCCACCTCAAGTGGTCATGAAGAGGGACACCATACCTTGAAGCGTGAGAAGGGCTTCACCCTTGGATATGTAAACAAATATATATGTTAATAATGTATATCTTTCCTCATTTTGAATGTTTTTTTGTTACAAATTCATCTTTATCGATACTTATTTGTGATTAATTTAGATTTTGTAGTTTTGAATGGTTGTTTGATGATCTCAAAAGAAAAAGAAAAGAAATTCATGAAGATTTTGAAAATTAAAGGCTATTATGATCATGATTGATTCTGTCATGAAAAGCATCATGCCCTCATTTCCTGCGTATTGTGGCAATGACTGATTCTGTCATGACCGTAACATGCATCATGACCCCTTTTTAGCCTTTTTTCTTCGCATTTCACCCAAGCTCCAATAAGATAAAATCCTAATTTCTCTCCATTCTTAAGCTTTATTTTTAAAATCTTTTTCCAAGATTAAAGCTAAGATTGAAGATCAAGCACTTTAAGTAAGAATTTAACATCATACAACCAATCTTCGCTTGATTTTGTTTGATAATCACTTCTTCTAACCATGTATCTCTTTGATCATTTTACTTGTTTAGGTGTTTTTGTATCTATTATGAGCTAAGCTCTTTGGTTCATTTAGATTAGATGAATCCTAGCTAATTATTGATGATTTACATGTTATTTATGGGGATGATTATGTTGATGACCTTTACAATGTTTTGAATGTTCTTTAATAAGTATGTGTTTGTTTGACTTGAGTATATGTTTAATTTCGTGGGTATCTTGACCATATTATGTTGGAAAATCATATGTGTTATGGAATTTATTCATGAATTTATATGTATACACACACATATGTATATATACACACACACACACATATATATATATACATATACATATATGTATATATATATATATATGTATGTATTTATGTATGTGTACCTATGACATTTGACTAAGAATGATGGATGTGGATTGAAACATATATGATTGTTATTCAAATGTGCATACTTGTGTATATGCTTGGTAAAGCCATTACATTCGTTATGAATTTAACTTATCATTGTGTATGTGTGATTATGGTTTACTAGCGTAAACTTGTAATTCATATATTTGTGGTATGATATTAATAAGTTGTAAAACTTCATGATGTTGTTTTCATTACATGATTCGAGGTGATTGGTATGTGTTTATCGTATTAGCTTTCCAAAGGATTATGAGATTAAATAGTATTGATAGGAGTTTAGTTCATATTTATATTCAACATAATTGTATCATTGGATCACCATGAAATGACTTTAGGTGGTTACTATGTTAACATCGTTTTAACTTTTCAAAGAATCATATGATTAGGTAGCCTTTACGGTGGTTTAGTCTATTTTCATGTTACACGTATATAAAATATTCTCATCATGAATTTGTGTATGTTGTCATTATTTGGCTAGAAGGATTCAAAGTCTAAGTGAACATTACATTTGTTTGATTATTTTTCTTGATTTCTATCTATCATTATTTATTTGTCTAATTAGTTTAAAAAAATATAAAAATACCAAATCATCTATATATATCGGTTGAATCATAACAAAAGTTTACTATCACTAGCTACCGTATCCTCGGATCAATACTTAATTCTTGTCAAAACTATGCTACATATATGACAGGTACATTTGTCTATTTGTGTGTGGTTTTGTTATAATGTAAATATCATTTCTTTAAATTTAAAACGAAATGATGTGAAAAATATTATTAAAGATATATATGCACAGTTGCACACCACACCCATTACCCTCATAGCCGTGAGGTGTGTCAAGGCGTTGCCCTTTTCATTAATTACTCAAGACATAATTAACCTATCAATAACAACTAGTCAATTTTCCCCCACGCGCGTTGCGCGTGTGACAAACGGGTTAAGCCATGATTCAAACAAACGCAAGTAATTTAGTGTTCAGTAATGTAAAAACTCCAATAAAATAGCATGTTTAATTCAAATAGACTTCGCCAACACCAAGTAAATATTGGATCTTATTATCAAAACAGAGGCTCAGAGTTAATGTTATGTTACGGCTGCAAACCAGAAACAGTTGCCAAGCCAAAGCAACAAACACCGTTCTAGAAACATCATCACTGCCTCAGGCTGCCAAATATGTCTCGGATGAACATAGGTACGTCATCATCGACCATGTGGGGCTTGCAAGGTTAATAGAAACAGATGTAGTATCGCAAATTCAGAAGACTATGAACAACACTATAAACAACAGAGAACATCACCGACATCTTCTATTTAACGATTCACCGACATATGACCATATCAGTCCAGAGGAACACCGAAAAGGAGCATATCCAACAATATCTCAGATGAGCGTTGAGACAATATAATCGACCAAAAAAAAGTCTCAGATGAGGTAGGTCCCATCATCAGACCAACAGATACAAACATACCTCATATGAACAACTACTCAACACCATTAACACCCATAATTTAATGGCAAATCACATAAAACACAAAACAACGACGGGAGGCAAAGCGGCTACCACCGGCATCACCACCCTCATACTAAAATTTAAACATCCTTTCCAAATATTAAAAAAAGGCAGCTGCATTAAGAAAACACATTGTACAAAATTGGCTACCTTTATAAAAAGAACAAAAAGAGTAAAAATAACATCTCTTACTAACGTCAATACTCCGGCGAACGTCGTCACCTCTCACCGTCAAATTGACAGAATATGTAAAAAGCATATCAAGAAAATAGGGGCAAAACACAGTAACACCAATTGTTATTCTGCATGAAACCAAACAATATATGTAAAACCACAATCCCAAAGACAACTAAAGACTACAAAACACCAAAAATCAGGACGGTCAAACACCTAAATTTTGCGACTTTGCACTTCGCAATTTGAATGCCCTATGAAAGACTCAAGCCCAAAGACAGAAACCACCAGTTGCCACTTCAGTTCATGAAACCACACATTAACCAGATTCAATCTTAAAAAATATTCGATAAAGTTAATATGATAAACCCACAGCTAGTGCCTAGTAGCACATCAGCAACCAAATAGCATCATGAAGCAAACTGGAAAATGCAAGACCACATCACGACACAATACCAGGTAAGAAACAATGAGACCCAAAACAACCAATTACCTAGAAAAATCAACAATGGTTTCATTGACGCATATTCACAAACACCTGGCGTGCGTCTCATAACCATGAGAATTTACTCAAAAGGAGAGCGGATGAAGAAAATGCAAGTACATCCTGAGGGGGAAGTAAGCCCCCACGGGTTCAATCCGCCATTTCAAACCAACCATAGCGCAACCCTCCGCCACAGCCCCCGGCGGAGACACGCTGTCAATATGTGGAACCCCAAATCACATTTGAACACAAATGTCGCCTAAAATCCTTCATCACTTCTAAACCCACTGCTACAATTCACTCCCCAAACGATTGGGGTATATAAGAACCCAACAATCCAAACCCACCAAAAAACCAAAATCGGTAACCTAGTAATCGGCATACCCCTAACAGATAGTGGAACAAAGGCAAACAAAAAAGAATTTCAACAAAACCACCGCAAAAAACCTTGATAAAAGCAAGCTAACTCACCTACAAATCTCTGCGGTGAACACACGAAACCCACAATCTTCAAACACGGAGAAGAAGGCAGACGAAACCGGAACCACAGAACAACAAAATCGGCAACATCATGCAGATCCAAACATCGGTAGAAAGATGGAAAAAAGATACGGAAAGAGAAAGAGTAGAAAGCAACCATAAAATATGGAGATGCCCTCGGCGGTGTTGCGGCGGACGCCGTAGCCGTCTTGGAGGCAGTGGCCGAGCTCCCGGAGGGCGTCGATGTAGAAGGTGATGACCGACTACTCACCGATGAGAGAAAAAGGGTGAACCTTGGGCGCCGGTGAAGAATCACCTGCCGCTTTCCTCGTCGGCTTCGCGGACCCATTACAGTGTTGATTCCGGATCTGATTATCTTGTGACGTTTTATCTTCTTCGTGACATGAATTCCTGATGTTCTTCTTATCTCATCTTTCATATATGGATATCATCTGAGCTTGGAGAACCGGGGTCCGCCACCGCCACCGGCGATGGGAGATAGGAGGCAGAGAAGCAGCGGCGGAGAGAGGTGGTTGAAGACGGTGTGAGCGCGGAGGAGGGCGGTGAGCAGAAGGAGAAGCGGTGTTATGTTACTGTTGAATGGGTACTGTTGAATGAATAGTATTATTCAAGTTCCTTTTTTCATATTATGTAATTTAACCATTATTTTGATTTTTCTCAAATAACATGTGCTCGTTAATGTATTTAAAAAAAATACATACATAGTCTTGTTTATACATTCTTTTTCTAACATGCTAGTAAAAAATAGCAAAAATGAAGCTATTTAAAAATATTTTTTTATCTCGTGAATGGTTTTGACACGCGTTTGATTTAACATTACTGATGATAAGTAATTGTATAAAAAGACTAATAATAGTGTTAAAAATAATAATAATAATAATAATAATAATAATAACAATAATAATAATAATAATAATAATAATAATAATAATAATAATAATAATAATAATAATAATAATAATAATAATAATAATAATGTAGTAATAATAATATAACAAAAACAACAGTAATAATAATATTAAAAATTGATTATCTGATAATTAAAAAACTAGTCACACTCACTAAATTATAACTGAAGTATGGTGAGTGTGAATTTGATCAAAACTACTGTTTACATTACGTCTAAAATGTTGCATCTTTTTCGCACTCACTAACTCAAAACATATAACATTGAAAGTTCTACTTAAACATGATTTTCTTTTTCGTTAAGTTTACTTACATCGGAATATATTTCACAAATAAAGTTAAACTAGTAGATTTACTCATGCGTTGCGGTTGTACCATTCGCGGCTTGATAAAATATACGCAACAATTGACCCGACTCATTTCGAACTAAACTTACGTCAAAACATAGAGTTATCCGAATTTATATCGTAAAATAAAAACATACTATACTTGACCTAGCTCATGTTTAAACAAAATCTACCTCAAAACGTAGACGAACTCGAATCTACACCGACATGTACATAAAATGAGGACGTGATAAGTTTTTTCAAAGTAACAATGTACAAAAAGGATGTTGATTTAAAATTGGAGGTTGTCTAAATAAAGGGACCCTCTAATATTCGAATAATTTAATTCGTGTTCAATTGGATCTTTTATCACGTTAGAGATAGGTGGGATAAGTTTTCACAAATATTTAAAAGAAAAATTGAATCAAATCAATCAGGAATCAAATCAGTCAGTCGAGTAGTGAATCGGTTACACACGGGACCTATTTGAACCGCTAGGTTCATGAGCAGACCAATTGAACCGATGATCCAAACAAGTTGGGTGGACCGAGTTTTAAACTTTATTCTTCATATTAAAATCTCATGTATTGATTAATTACTTGTCAAACTTCATATTTGTTTATTCAAATTTATATTTTATTAAGAGTAAATTACGTTTTTCGTCCCTGTGGTTTGGTGGTTATAACGTTTTTAATTCAATAGTTTAAAAACGCCCGGTTTAAACACTGAGGTTTTAAATTTGTAACAATTAGGTCCAAACCGTTAACTACCATCCATATTCTCTGTTAAGTATATATAAAATGACTAATATACCCTTGATTCTAAATCTACACACCTAAATATGTGGAGCCACCACCACCACTTGTGGACCTAGCCAACACCACCACCTGCACCTCAGCCACCGCCACCGCCGCCACCTGTGCACGTCAGCCATCGCAACCGACACCACCTGTGCACCTCAGCCGCCATCACCGCCACCACCTGTGCACCTCGGTCGGTAACGGCCGGAAGAAAGTACCGCGGCGTACGGTAGCGGCCATGGGGAAATGGGGTCCTTTGATACAGCAGAAGATCAGAGATCCATGATGCAGCAGAAGAAGCTTTGGTTGGGGTCCTTTGATACAGCAGAAGAAGCTGCGATGGTGTACGACCATGATGCCGTACAACTCCGTAGCCCTTTCTCCGGCGCCGGCGCCGGAGAGTGTATCCGGCTTCCCGGCGTTCGACGCCTCTTTCTCCGGCGACGATCTGTTCGATTTTTCTACCAATACTCCCATTCACTTATTGATTCAATTACTTCATCATTTCTACAAATCGAAACGAACTCATAATTGGGCGTTTGTTTTAAACTTTCATTTTCATTACCTCTTTATGGGTTATAGATTACAATTTTGCGATATTAGTAGATCTGAGGAAGCAAATACAGAAGTGAAATATGAGGTTGATGACGACATCGGAGAGTCGGCTCCATAGGCGGTGGAGGACGGTGGATCCGCCGCGCCGAGGGAGGTGGACATCGGCCGGAGATAGGCCCACGCCGCCCGTTTCACCAGCCGGGTTTCGGATCGAGATATTGTAACCCGTATTGATGGAGAAAGATGGGGGTTTGGGGGACTGAACGAATTTGGTGGTCGGAAGTATGTCATGGAGGGAGATGAAGGGATATAAAGCTTATATATATATATATATATATATATATATATATATATATATATATATATATATATATATATATTATTGTAGTAACAATTTTAGTCCAAGGGTATTTTGGTCTTATTCAAAAAATTAACGGAGAAATTAGATGGAGTTAACGGTTTGGACCTAATTGTTACAAATTTAAAACCTCAGTGTTTAAACCGGACATTTTTAAACTATTGGATTAAAAGCGTTATAACCACCAAATCATAGGGACGAAAAGCGTAATTTACTCTTAATAAAATATAAATTTGAATAAACAAATATGAAGTGTGATAAAGTACATACTCTTTTATTAATATTATAAATCCATACTAAATGATAATTAGTTTCATGTTTCACTTTAACTAGTAGTCAGTGATATATGCGCGTGTTGCGGTGGCGTGTATACAGTGTGATAAAGTACATACTACAATTGTTCTGACTTGTTTTCGAACTAATTAATTTACATTGAAACGTATAGTTACTCGAATTTATATTATCGAATAAAAACATATTATTTTTGACCTCGATCCCCTTTGAACAAAATACACGTCGAAACATAGAACAACTCAAAACATACATAAATATAATCACTAAGGCGTTTATATTTGACCCGGCTCGTATCCGGAACAAAATTTTTGTCAAAACATAGATGAACTCTTATTACGTCGATTTAGAAACTTGAAGGGATCAAACTCACATCTCTCAAATATCTTAAAGTCATGTTTAATTTTTATTAAATAATTTCTGGAAACTACTATATTAGTTCGTGAGATTTGTTGATAATTTTGAGGCCAGCCTCTCTCTCTTTTAACCACAGTGCTTTGTGCCTTAATTTGAGTAAAGATAAAACCTCGGTGGGCATTATTTACAAAACTACGCTCTAGCACATGAGTTGGTTTTTATATAAGTAATAACGTGTATGTTTGTTCGCACATATCTTTATATAATCATTAAATCATATAACGCTATATAATTTTTGAAACCTGATCAATGGATCGTGAAGAGTAAAGGTCTAAACCCTTCCCAAGCGACCCGGTCGGCACCACCGACCCATCTAGTTGGAAAGGGACCATAAACGGGTACACCACGTGTAGTCGTATCAAAAAGAATATAATATCCTCACCGAGGTCAAGGTATTGTTCATTCTATTATGTTTCTAGTATAGTTTTCTTTGCACTTCACATACTTAGTTGCACTATCCTTAATTTCTCTAGCATATAAATACTTATTCTTATGCCCGAGTATGGTTACATGGAATACCCATTCTTGTGACAAGTCCTAACAAGTGTTTTGTTTTGCTGGATGAGTTTCATTAATTAGAGCATAGCAGATGTTCAATTTCATCACCATTGATTGTTTAAGGGATGTTTAAGGGTGCCCCACTTACTCGGAGAGTCGAACCCAAGTCCCCAAGCCTAACCAAACCTTTCACCTGCCTTATTATACTATATATGATTGGTCCCAACAATTTGGTCAAGTGGTTAAGTGCCTGCCCTTCAAAAGTGGAGGTGCTGGGTTCGAATCCCACTTGTGCCAGTTGGAGGGACATCTGGGTGAGGGGATGAATCTGAGCTTTATCCTGGGTTCGAACCTGACAGTGGGCGAATGTTTAACCATTCCACGAGGTTCCTGCGCATCGGGGGGCTGGGTCTTGTGGGCGGTCGAGTAGTCGACCTTGGACATAACCCCGAAAGGGTAGTTTTACACCCAATATCTTAGTCGTTAAAAAAATACCATATATGATTGGTGAAGCAAATGCTACAAAAAGCTCTTTTATGTTTGCATTTTTGACCACATAGGTTTGTAAGTTTTGCGTTTTGACCAATGAAACTTAATTTTTTACATTGGCAAGTTTGGCACCAAAAAACTAAAAAACGTTTTTTTTAAATATTATAATGTCTTTGTTTATAAACCATAAATGCGCCACATGTCCCACTTTCGGTTAAACTTAAAGATAATATAATTTGTCAAACAAGATAATAAAAACAAACTACTTCCGGTGCCCTGATAGTGTAGGCTCTTTTCATCGAAACCTGATTTGAATCCGTCATTTCTCTTTAACATAGTTAATTTTACACTCGTTATTGTTTTCATCTTCTAAATTTTAAAATGTAGTGTTTTGAACGCCTAGAGTATGTTTTTACGGCATGCTTAATTTTATCAACGTTTTAAATTTTATTTAAAAGCGGGTCAATTTGTGTTTTAATATCAATTTTATTCAAAATAGAGTATGTTTTCACCTCGTGTTTCTTCGACGGTTTTCCATGGTTTTATTTTGGTTATAAGGTTTTTGTGTGATGTTCTTTCTATGTTTTGATATGGTATTTTAAACGGGCAATCATGGTTCTATTTATTTACATTTTTTTTTTGAAAAGCAAATGTATAACACTGCTTAGAAGGATATTTGTTATTTTAATTGGGCTTATCTATCCGTTTTCCAGTCGGGACCGCACCCCCAATCCTCTCAGGAGAAAATTTATTGCTGAGAAAACCCCATGGCTTAACTTTAAGTATTTTACTTAGAATGAGACTTGAACCCATAACCTCCATTTATTTACTTAACAAGTCAACTTCACCGTGGCAACGGGTGACAAACTCCAACTAGTTGTTTTTAAGTTCAAAGCCTATATTTAGTTGGGTAATTAAAACATATTATATAGATAGTTATTACTTCATAAAAGTGTCATACTACGAATTATAATGAAGCAATTACTTTAATTAAGAATAAAAACAAGTTTTATTAAAATAATTTAACTATTTCATTGAATGATTAAGAAATTTAGTTATCTTACAATTTCAAATTTAAGTTAGTTTAATTTAAAATTGTTTTATTCAACTTTGTAAAATCGTATTGATAAATAGTTTGAATCCGGTTTAATAATTTGTAAAATTTAGTGGCACAAATAAATAAGTTGTAAATGATATTCGCTTATAAAAATTTATAATATCAAGAGCTTACAATGATAAATACTTAGGTGTTGTTTGTTTTTTCTGTGACAAAATGTCTGCAGTCTGCGGACCACATCTGCAGACATCTGCAGGAGAAGAGGTGTGCTTAACATCTGCAGGAGAAGAGGTGGGCTAAACATCTACGGTTTGCAAGAAGAAGACTGTTTGGTTTTTAACATCTGCATACCACAATAATAGCCTGTAATTAAAATAAACCTGATTTCTAAACTATTGTAGCGTAAGAAGTTTTTGAGTACAACCATTGTAGCGTAATGTACAACACCAATGTATATTGTTTAGATGTTGGTTTTCTTAACGGTTTTAATTTGTATCGACGTTTTAATGTTAATTTACTGAATAGGTTTGTTTTATTTTTGTAAAGTTTTGAATTTTATCATTGTAAATTCACGGCTTCACATGTTATTTATACTTCAATCTAAAACTTCAATAAAACTGAGTCATCTTTACACGACAACGCACATGAAAATTGAGTCACGTTAACGCCGCAACACGCGGTCAATTGACATGCTTATTTTTATTAACGTTTTGAGTTTTGACGTTACGCATTATTATGGTTCAACATCTTCGTCACAACGCATAGATATTTATACTAGTTACAATTATTGTCAAAGAATGTAATATGTAAAATAACAATTGTTTTATAGATCACTCGTATTCATGTCTCCATAAACTCTATGACATGTTTTGTAGCATTACCGTTCTGTCCTTTGGCACTATTGTCAATTGAATGATTGAACGAATTATGTATCTAAGACTTAAAGTTTTCGAGTGGATCCAATGGAAAACAGATTGAAGATTATTCAGATTTAGATAATTATTTTTTAATTATCCTTTTGTTTATTTAATCTTTTTTGTTTATCATTATCTTTAAGTTGTTAAGAACTAGCTGTATAAATGTTAAGGTATGTTTTCATTTTTCTTTTTATAGTTTTTGATGAAGTTTGATCATAAGATCTTTGTTCTTGAAACCTTCCATTTTAAGACTTCGATTAACCAGCTGTTCTTAAGCCATTTGATCGTTTGTGTTAACTGCATCAATTATTTTTAAAACTTATTCTAACTTCTCAAGCTACCTACCCCTAACATTCTAATTTTTTATGTTTCTTGTATGGAATAATTTTTTCGTAAAGTTATACAATTCTCATTTAATATGTTATGGCATATGTTTATTATAGTTATTTAAAAAATATACTAAAACTGTTAGCTTGTTACAAACATCAAACTACAAATACTAAGTACTTGTGTCTAAAGTCTGAAGAAAGGGCCGTAAAGGGCCTTTCTTGCCGCTTTGACGTCGTGGGATGTTTATCTACTTCTTGAAGTCGGTTCTTGCAAGGTAGAGAGTGAGAGTGTGAGCCGAGTGTGTTTTCATATCAAACATGATCAAAAAGGAAGCCGAACTCAAGAATTTGAAGATTCCATTAATGAAGTAGTAATTTGGTTTTATCCATCCATTTGATTAGAAGTGATAAACCATCTTGGTTTGAACACAAGTTATAATAATCACACGGATATTGTTCAATAACTTAAAACATCTCTCGTGATGAATAAAGCATGTGGGAATTACCCCTTCCCATCCGGATTTCATAGCCCCCTCTCCATTAGTTTCTATGTTCCCTAATCTGAATATTCCCCCCATTCACTCTCACGCTGCTGTTCATCAGTCGCCTTCCTTACGTTCTGATTCGCTAGCCTCGATGGAGGCGAACGTGGGGAAATCGCAGGGGGGTTCTTCGGCTGCAGACTGGACATCGGATAATCAAGATCAGGGGATGCGAGATCCTGCTATTGAGGAGGTGGACCAATACTCAGATCCAAGAATCGAGAACGAAGGTCAGATCTCGGGAGGGGTTGATCGGTTAGTTGACGATCCAATTTCGAAAGAGGTGGAGGCTACAGTTTTGATTGGTAACTATGTTGGAATATGTGTAGAAGACAACAGGGTGGAAGTCAGAGAATTGGTTGTTGGATATGGAGTCCTTGAAAGTGAACAATGAATTTTCTATCTGTCAATTGTAGGGGCGCAAGCGATTTACGTAAGATTAATTGGATAAGGGGGCTAAAGTCAAGTCATGGTGTGCATTTCATGGCGTTACAGGAAACAAAAATACAGCAGGTTTTCAACTATTATGTAAGTAGGCTCTGGGGACGGTCGATTTTTTGTTACGAATCAGTGGGGTCCGAAGGGAGGTCCGGTGGTATCATCTCGGTGTGGGACCCGGGGCTATTTGAAGTAACTAATGTCATCAAAGGTCGGTGTTTTCTAATTGTATCCGGGGTACTAAAGCAGTTGGGTTGGGTAATGAATGTTGCTAACGTTTATGCCCCGAATGATCCGTCTTTTCGTAGAAGCCTATGGGCGGAATTGGTGGGCATCCGATGGGCATTAGGTGGAATAATGATGTGAGAGTGCCTTCTGAGCGAAATAATTCGGAATTCATTCAGATTAATGCTGATTATTTCAACAACTTTATTCAGGAGTCCAATCTGATGGAATATAATATGAATGGGTATAAACATACTTATTTCAGTGAAGTTGGGGGGAAATCTAGTAAACTGGATAGATTCCTAGTGTGCCAGGCATTTATGGGCTCCTGGCCGACGGCCTCGGTTATGGCCTTAGACCGGGAATGTTCGGATCATACTCCCATTCTAATGACCACCGTGAAGGTTGATTTTGGTCATATCCCATTTCACGTTTTCAACTCTTGGCTGACACTACCAGGTTTGGGGATTTCGTGGAAGAAGCAGCCACCTCCTTCAGGTTCCGGGGCAGTGCGGATGTGGGGATAACCACGAAAATGAGGTGGCTCAAAAATAAAATGAAAAGGTGGTTGGCGGTTGAGTTAAAAAACCGTGAAGGGTTGTATCGGGATTACAAGGAAAGAATCGTGGCCTAGAAAAGGAGGCGGAGTCTAGAACTCTATCATTGGCAGAACTTGAGCTTCGTATGGAGCTAAAGAAATCTGTAATAGAATTTGAGAAATCAAAAATGGCGGACTTACAACAAAAGTCGAGGGCAAGATGGGCTATTGATGGAGATGAAAACAGTAGCTTTTTTCATGGGGTGGTTCATGCAAATACAAGCTGCAACCGAATTAGCGGTCTGACTTTTGATGGTGAAAGAGTCATGGATCCGGGTATCCTAAAGGAAAAGGTGTACGGCTTTTTCTCAAATAAATTTACGGAGCATATGGAATCAAGACCAAACATTACTTTCTACGGTATTAATCGCCTATCTGGTTCAGATTTGGACTCGTTAATCTCTCCGTTCAGGGTCGACGAAATCAAGGCTGCTGTATGGGAGTGTGATGGAGATCGAGCGCTGGGTCCGGATGGTTTTAACTTCACTTTCATTAAGAGGTTTTGGAACATATTTAAGGCCGACTTTGAGACATTTTTTAATGAATTTTCGAAAAATGCCAGATTCAGCCCGTGCACTACATCTTCCTTTATTGCACTCATTCCTAAGGGTAAGGACCCTTCCTCTATTTCTGAATTCCGGCTGATTAGTCTTATCGGATGTCTTAATAAGGTCGTATCCAAGGTCCTTGTAAATAGGCTGAAAAATGTTATCGGTTCTATGATATCCCCGGAGCAAACGACTTTCTTGAAAGGAAGAAGTATCCTAGATGGCCCCCTAATGATGAATGAAATCCTGGCCTGGATGAGTAAAGCCAAAGTTAAGGGTCTTATGTTCAAGATCGATATTAACAAGGCTTTTGATTCACTAAACTGGGGGTTCTTGGATTCGGTAATGGCTCAAATGAATTTCCCGGATAAGTGGAGATTTTGGGTGAAGGCAATCGTAAGCTCAGCCCGTGCGTCCGTGTTGGTAAATGGGTCGCCGACAAGGGAGTTTGATTGCCACCGTGGATGGCGACAAGGCGATCCGCTATCGCCTTTTCTTTTTATCATCGCTATGGAAGCGTTGTCCGGTATCATGAGGAGGGCTTGTGAATTAGGCATCTTTAACGGCATTCAATGTCCCTCAAATGGCCCGTTAATATCTCACTTCTTATATGCCGATGATGTGGTGTTCTTGGGAACATGGTCTCGGGTGAATGCTCTGAATTTATGTAGAATTCTTAGATGCTTCTATTTGGCATCCGGCCTTAGAGTAAACCTGACAAAGTGTTTCATGTTTGGGGTCGGGGTGCAGGAGCAACATGTAACCAACATGGCGAGTCTGTTCGATGCAAGATTTGTGAACTTCCCTTTAAACACCTTGGTTTGATGGTGGGAGGAAACATGGGTCAAATAAAATTTTGGCAGCCCGTTCTTGATATTTTTAAAAATCACCTTGCTCTTTGGAAGGCAAAAACATTATCTTTCGGTGGGCGAGTCACATTAATTAAGGTCGTTCTTAATGCCCTTCCAACATACTACTTCTCCCTATACCATGCCCCGGTCCAAATTATAAAAGAACTCGATCGCATTAGAATAGATTTCCTTTGGGGTGGGTCTATGGATACAAAAAGAATTTGTTGGGTTGCGTGGGAAAAAGTTATCAGTCCGATGGAATGTGGCGGGTTGGGGCTAGGCTCGTTATCACTAGCCAATCTATCCCTGTTGGCGAAATGGTGGTGGCGTTTTAAGGTGGACTATAACGGCCTTTGGAGGAAGGTGGTGTGGTCGATTCATCACACGGCTAGATCCTGGAATTTCATCCCGGCTAGAGTGTCGATCCCCGGGGCTTGGAGACGTATCCGCTTAATTAATAATCATCTTGTTTGCTTTGGCGTGGTGATCAAAAATTTAATAAAAGGCGATGTCGGGTGTGGTTCTACAGTAATGTTTGGAAGGATAGGTGGGTTGGTTCGGATACGTTAGAGGTGCTTTTCCCGACCTTGTTTTCTTTGGAACGTCAAAAATATTGCTTCGTCGCTAGCAGAGCTCGGAATGTGGACGGGTCAATAAAGTTATCCTGGTGTTGGAGTCGTTCTCTGACAGCGACAAATGAAATGGATGAGCTGGACAGGTTAGTTCATTTGATTGAGTCCATGGAGTTATCTAACCGATCGGATCGATGGGTGTGGGAACTTGATAAGGAGCTCGGTTTCTCTGTCAAGAGTGTGAAGAATGCGGCTCTCGCTTCAATGTATAACTCTGATCAAAGGATATTCCGGTGGTCCAGGTGGGTCCCCTTGAAAGTTTGTGCTGTGGCGTGGAGAGCAGAATTAGAAAGACTACCAACCTTGTCGGCTTTGCTGACTCGGAGGATTCAGGTACCATCCGAATTTTGCCCCATATGCTGGGAAGTGGCGGAATCTGCAGAACATGTGGTATTATCGTGTGGGTTTGCTCAGGCTGTGTGGCAGGCGGTTGGGCAGTGGTGTCGGCTTGAGCCAATTTTTGCGGCTGAGGTGGGGGACCTTCTGTCAATTCCGTGGGTGGGGCTGGACCGGGGACGCTCAAGAAAATCCGTTATGCGATATTCTTGGTTGGAATTTGGTGCTTGTGGAAACAAAGGAATGAGGATATTTTTAACAATAAACAACCGTCCTTAACTGGGATTATGGAGGAGATAAAGATAATGAGTTTCTTATGGATCTCCAACCGTGTAAGGCGGAGAACAATTACTTGGGAGCAATGGAGATTTTTTATCTAACGGGTTTCAATTGAATTGTAGTTTGATCTAGGTATCTTCTAATTTATATGGAGGCTTTTACTTTAGTTTTTTTTTTTGAAAGGTGAGTGTCTTAGCGGAAATCCTTTACCTTGACAACCCGGACCACACCAGTTCGAGTCCCCCCAGGACCACAACCCGGACAGGGGATGTAGACTTACGTTGTCTTAACCGAGCCCGCGCTACAGAGCCCCTTGGGGCCACGAACTGGGTGGGAAATCCTTTCGGGCAGGAACCCCACATATTGTGGGTAAACCTTCCCCCCCTCAGGTTCGAACCGGTGACCTTTGGCCAACCGAGCTCTATCCTTCATCGAGGTGGCCATCAGGGCAAGCCCTGATGGTTTTTTTACTTTAGTTAATCTATATGTAATGCCTAATGATTGGGGTGTTGTAATGTTCAGCTACCTGCTGGACCTTGTTGGAGTTTTTTATAAAATTTCTTTGTTTGCCGTTCAAAAAAAAATAAAAAAAATAAAGCATGTGGGTTAGGTTTGACTTTGAGTGTATAACCTACAAGATATGAGTTATTGATGAACGTCTTTGACCAAAAGTGCCCAAAGTATATTTATTTTATGAATCTAATTATGGATTAGAATAAGTTCATATGATTGTTGAAAAACTGATTGAAACTTCAACAATGGGATTATAAATTCTATAAATATGATGATTCGACTTACGTTGACTTGAAATGAAATTCTAGTGAATTGATTGACCAAATGGTTCAAATATGGTATTGAATGATCATCTCTATATATCCCTCATTTATGCTTTAATCTTGAAATTCATATGGATGTGATCGAACTCCTTTTTAGTGGTTATTAAATGAACATGTCGGTTTAGTTGATATATAACCATGATTATGTCATAAGGTACCCATGATATATAATATAAAAAGAGTTCATGGGTTCAAGTCTTACTTTAAGTAAAATATCTAGAGTTGAGCCAGTGGTTTTCTCATCAATGAGTTTTCTTCTGAGGGCGTTGGGGGTGCGGTCCCAGCTGGGGAACGGATAGTTGGGCCCGATTAAGATAACACCTATCATCCGAAGCAGTGTCGTACATTTGTTGTTCAAAAAATATGGTATTCTAATAACATGGCCATGTTCAATGTGAATGTAATCATGTCTTACAAAATGCTTATTGAACATAATTGTCTGTCACACGGTATGTGCTATTTAGGACATAATCATGTGCTATCATTTCCACTTTTAAACGGTGTATTCAAAATAGGTTGTGTACTAATTTTGTCAAACTAATAACTTTATGCGATAATTTAGCCTTGCCAATATTTTGTGATGCACAATTGCACACTTTCTAACAAAGCACCTAAGGGGTTAAAAGAAGCAATGAGCTTTGGAACAAACGAGACTTATATTTTGTAAATAGTGTAATTAGGGGTGTTTAATAATCGATATGAACTAAAGAAATACAAAAATCCAACGTAAGGGATTTTAGTATAATGATTTGGATTTCAAATCTTTGTTTCAGTTTCAAACTAGGCAAGCGATTGATACGAGATTTCACACCAAACCGCCTCGAATATGTGAATTCAAATTAAGGCTTCGTATTCAATATGGCTAAACTTCTTTGCTTATGAATAAGAAGTGTACACTATAGTCACACTCAAGATGACTAATCAATAACCCTAACTAAATGTCTAAATCGCTCCTCACATTATCTTAGTGAGTCGTTGCTTGAAGTCTCGAGCCCTAAGCCACTACATCGTTGCTTGAATCTAAACGTCGTTGCATAGTCTTGATTTGTCCCTCGAAGTCTCAAACCTTAAGTTGTTGTTCAAGCTCACTACGTCAAACTTATTGTTCACTCAGGATTGTTGAGTTTCAGATTATAATCTTCTGCACATGCAACAATTTGATAGTTTACAATATTATGACCGTAAATGGTTAAAAAATGGTTAACAAATGCACATATGATGTAGTTTTTTTATACCTCATTACAATTCTTGAATGCTAAATTTGAATATTTTTAACTGTATGTGCTATACAATTGTTAACTGGAAATATGGTCAAATTTTAAATTATTTTTTTCTTTGAATTTGGTTTGTTTTGAATTATTCTGAACTCAAATATTTAAATTTTAATTAGGTTTTTTAAACCAAATTTAATTTAAAAATTTTTGAGTTCAAGGAAGCTGATTCGGTTAACTTAAGAAAGTCGAAATTCGATTTGATGAATGCCTCAGATTATATCTAGCTATAATATCTTTTAGACCAGATCGATTTTACATTTGTACCCACCACTATGATTTCAAATTCATATCATAAATTAATTGAAAATTCTTCCTTATGATATTTTTGGAAAACTACTAAAAGTAAATAGATATTGTAACAATAGTTTACACAAATAACGGTGAAACATGTACGAGGTTTAATATGTCATATTACAGATTTGTTACTTATTCTTTACGACTTCTTTTGCAATGTGAAATCTAAGAAAATGATTCCGCCCTTGTAATAACCTCGGAGACAAGAATTGTTAAACTTTTCTCATGATTAAAATACATAATAAATTTACTTTCACCATCGTATTTTATGGTTTGGGTAAGAACTTCACTATTGGGATGATTGATATTATTAACAACTTTAAACAAGCATTATTCATTTTTTTTTTCGTAATTTTGTTTGACCCATTGATGTTTCGTAGATGAATTTTGCGATAAATTATATCTTTTCTCATAGTGTATGTGTTTGATTTCAATTATATCAATTTCGTTCTTAATTTTATATTATTGATTATTATGTTATTGTAAATTGTCTTAATGAATTACTTTAATAAACGATGTATGTCCTATAAAGTTTTCTTGATTTTAAATTATAGGTTATTTTGTTATGTAAATTGTCTTAATGGATTACTTTAATGAACGATGTATGTCCTATAAAGTTGATGGATGGTTCTCGAAAAAGAAGTAATTAACCTTTTCAAGGACGAAGAAAATACGCACGTTAAATCTATTTTTAGATCTAGATCATTAGAAAGAAGGCGTTGCTCTAAAGTAATATAATATAAAATATAAAAATATATATATATATATATATATATATATATATATATATAAAAGTAAAAGGTTGAATAGATTTGACACGTTTTAAGTATATCAGTTAAAGTCGAATCAAACATCCGGCCGTAATTCACTAGAGTTCAATTGATATTTAAAAACATGTACTATTTTCCCGTTACTTTACACACAGATTTATGGACACATATATAAAGTTGTTACAATATATATACACACATATATATAGGGGAGTGATCCCTTAAAAACCATGTTATAAATGAAAACCATGAAAACTAAGGGTTACATATATGTAAGTACGTGTTACAAAGTGTACAACTAAAAATTACGTACATGTAGGGTTATATATATGTAAGTACGTATTACCAAGTGCAGGGGCGAAGCTTCATTGCCTCCCTTCTTTTTTTCGTTAGTAGTGTAAATTTTCGGCTTGATAGTATAAATTTTTGATTTTGTAGTGGAAATTTTTTAATAAATATAGAGTCCCCCTCTAAGATAGTTTACTCCCCCCCCAAGTTTTCGCTTAAGCTCCGCCACTGACCAAGTGTGTGCCCCCCTTCTTTTTTTCATCAGTAGTGTAAATTTTCGGCTTAATAGTGTAAATTTTTGGTTTTGTAGTGGAAATTTTTAATAAATATAGAGTCCCCCTCTAAGATAGTTTACCCCCCCCCCCCCCAAGTTTTCGCTTAAGCTCCGCCACTGACCAAGTGTACGACTATGAGTTACGTACATGTAACTCATACAAGTTACGTATATGTAATTCGTTTTGTCATCATCTTTGTTCCTTGGAGTTTAAATCAAAAAATAAATAATAACCTAAAAAAATAAGGTTGGAATTTACTCAAATATACTTTAAACAATTGAAAAGTTAATAGATTATAAATTATGTGATTGGATAGTGGTAGTTTTCACGATTTTCAATTACAAACATTTTTTTCATATGATCTCTCTCCAATATAAACTCCAAGGAACGACAATAATGACGAAACAACTTACGTATACGTAACTAATATGAGTTAGATGTACGTAACTCTTAGTTGTATATTTGGTAACATGTACTTACATATATATAATACTTACATAAATGTAACTCGTAGTTATACATTTTGTAGTACGTATTACATATATGCAACCCATGGTTTTTATTTAGAATATGGTAATACATACTTACATATATGTAGGGTTGATGGGTTCGTGAAAATGATGAAAGACTTGTAGAACCAGAAAAGGTGTTGTTGAAGAAATGCTCGAGCTTGAAGGAATTTATATAATAGAAACTTTACACGGCCGCACATAAGTTCATTCACAAATTTTACACAGACGCGCAAGCTTTTAGAAAAAATTTTCTAAAATTTAGAAATTCTTGTTTGTGATGATTATCACTAGATTTTCCTGAATAAAATAAAAGAAACTAAAAATCCTAAAAGGGTTAAAACCCTAATCAATTAGAATTTTTTTTATTTTAATAGTTAGTTTGTTTGATTCTTGATCTTAAACCCTATATATTAGATTGTTAATAAAACTAGCAACTTTATTAATTTTTCTAATAAAGTTCTTTAAGATTTAAAACTCTAATCTAGTTTTAATTTTTTATATAAGGAACAATTAACGATTTGAGTTTGTTTATGAATTCATTCTCGTTATAGAATTATATAATCTAGTTAAACATACCAAACATCGTGCGTGTTTAATTATAATTGATACTTTTATCTTTGCAACCCGCACGCTAAGATCTGAATGACGTGAGCTTAGAGTATCATGTTGGCTCTAATCAACGAACTGCGATTGATTAGACATTAAATAGAGTGGATATCCGAACGACGTGATGTCCAGTATCGATGCAAATCATTAATTAAAAAGAATTATTGTACCATAATCGCTAATGATCAATAAGCCTAATCGAATCAAGAAATTACTTTAGTTTTGGAATTAGTTTTCCTATTTTAATTTTCTTCACAATCTAATTAACGTTTTTAGTAATTATTTTTCATAATTAAAAAAATAAAAAAATATCAAATTTTGTTTTTCAAGCAAAACCTTAACACGACCGCGAGAAATTTATTTTACACATTTGACACACCCGTGTCAGCTTGCTGGAATTTTTACTACTTTTTGTAATTACTTTTAGTTTTAGTCTTTAATTAAAACCCCAATCTTCATTAATCCATAACCAACTATAGTAACTACGCTAAAACGTTTTTGGTACTAAATAATTGACACGTATCCCTAAGGACACGAACCATACTTCTGCTCATACTATTCTTAGTGTGTGCGCAGTAGGTTCATATTTTATATTTATTTGCTGGATCCGACACCCAACACGTAACGCGGTGGGCATAATACTAGCTTTTTCTAATTATAAATAGAGAAAAAAAAGATTCACAAGAGCTCTTCTACATAGTGATGGTATAGAAATCAAGAGAGACGGATAGAGGATAGATAATTGTTTCTTGCTTTTATGTGTCACACTTCAAGTAAAACGTACAAATTCTTATACAATTCTCGTAAATTTTTGCTTAAAATTGGTTACGTATCGAACACACTCTCTCTATATATACGTATTCAAAATGTATCAAAACAAATAATTTAGCGCATTGATTTCGACATCCCACTAGTCCTTGAAGTCCTACTCCATTCCTTGGCTTCGGCCACTTCCCTTTCACGATCAACAAGAGATGCCCGAGTCTGCTTATTCGTATTAGAGAAAGATATAGAAGGTGATGATTCGGTTGGAAAGTCAATTAATTCTATCGCGTCGCTTCCGTCTCCAAGGAATGAAAGGGCGGTAACCACGTCACTGATCAATGGTCGAACCGATGCATCCTCGTTTAGACACATGGCTGCAACCGCAATCGCTTGGCTCAAACCTTTTTCCGGACAGTCTCCTTTTAGTAGTGGATCAGCTAGTTCATGGAACCTTTGTGGGTCCTTGAAAATTGGGGTTGCCTGTTCAACAAAACGTTTAACATTAAATAAAGGTATAACTTATAAGTGGATAAGAAGAATTCAAATATGGCCAAATGATCTATTTAATCGATCAAAAGGTAAACTTTTAGGCCCAATAAAATGAATGTCTAGAGACTAGGGTTGGTAAATTCTACGAATAAAAACAAAAATAATCAGGTGTTGAGTTGTTATATCTAATTCGTTTAGTGAATATGTCATGTTTGGGTTGACCTGGTAACCCTTTTATGACATGTTATTACAATCCAATTCGATTAATATGTCTACAACTTGATTTCGTCAGCCTATTTGTTGTGTTTTGATAAACGGATTGAAGAGATTGTGTTCAGATTGTATAATATATTTATTTTTTTAAACATGAGGTGTGTTTCAGTTGAGTAATTCAGGTAAATCGGTAATTACCCAAGAAACTAGATTTTGATCTTTATTTCTCCTTGTTGTATCAATGGCTCTCCGTCCTGTGATGAGCTCCAACAATACGACTCCAAAGCTGTAAACATCAGATTTGACTGTTAATTGTCCCGTTCTCTGATACTCAGGCGCACAATATCCATACGTGCCCATTACTCTTGTTGACACGTGTGATTTGTCCCCGACAGGGCCAAGCTTGGCTAACCCGAAATCCGAGAGTTTGACATTATAATCTTGATCGAGTAAGATGTTGGAAGATTTCAAGTCACGGTAAATAACAGGTGGATTAGCCTTGTCATGCAAGTATTCAAGACCTTTTGCAGCATCTAATGCAATTTTAATCCTTGTGAACCAAGGTAGTGGTGCTTTCCCTCTTGGAAGATCTGCAAATTTGAAATTATAATCTAATCACGAGCGGCTACACCAACTAAAGGTATTCACGGTTCGGGTTTATCAGTTTTGAATTCAGACCATGAGCCAGATTAATGGTAAATTTTTGATACAGTTTAAATTCTAAACTAAAACTAAACCGTTGAAAATTAAAACCGTACAATAGAAAAAAGATAACTTTTCACATAGGTTGGACTCACATGGGCTATGAAACACTATAACATATATTACTATTTTTTTATTTTACTAGGGTTAAATAAACAATATCCTATTTAAAAAAGTTAAAAAGAACACTCAAAACCAAACTGACGACCGGTTATATCTATTTGAACTGTACCATGAAAACATGGGTAGCATGTAGCATTCCCAATACTAAAAAGTCTTTCAAAAGACCTTTTAAATTCATATATCTTTATAAATTAATTTTATAAGGAGAACATGCTGGTTACAATAAAATGCTTAATAATTATTGAAAAATCTATATAGTTCATAGAGTAGAAACTGGTATTACCGAGTAGATGATCTTCTAGTGAACCTGCAGACATATATTCGTACACGAGAAGTCTTTGATCGCCATCAGCGCAATATCCAATTAGACTCACGAGGTTCGGGTGATGAAGAAGGCTCAACATCAAAACTTCGACTAGGAATTCGCGGTTTCCTTGCAACCCGTTTCGATCCAGTTGCTTCACGGCCACAAACTGAAAGAAATTGAAACAGTTGATGTTATAATGTAGTAATTATAATTCACTAATACATATCAATAGGAAGGGCTAAAAACAACTTAATCATTAGTGTGACAATTTTAGCTAAGAATTTGTTAAAATTAAAAAAGAAAATTAGATATTAATCAAAACAAGCTAAAAACACATGACTAGAAAGTCGATTAAATCAAATTGATTGCATATATTATGTCAAAATTCGAAAGTTTAAAGTTTGACAATTTTTTTAAGAAAAGATATTTGTAATTTTAAAGTTTTAATATGAAATAGAAAAAAATTTCAGATTAAATGGGTCATGTTCGTATAAACCTGTGAATATATGTATCATGTTTAGGTTCATGTTTTTGACATGATTTTGAATTCATGTCTTGTTCAAGTTCATTTCAAATTTCCTAATTCGTGTCAGATTAAACCCATCGACCTACGAACATCAATATGCCTCGCTAATTTTATAGATTTTAAACTCTTTTGTTTGGTTAAAAATTATAATCAGACATATTTCACATATTGGGTATAATGACCTCTACTAGTGTTACCTGCTTTAACATTTATAAATTTTTTTTTACCAAATATCGTTTTAAATAGAGATAGCAATTGTGTTTAGTTGATGGGTGGAACTAATGAACCTAAATGTAACCCAAATATTTATTCGTAACAAAAAAATCAACGCTAATCTAAACATAAATGAGGGGGTTGTAACTCAAACTGGGCCTATATAAATATATAACTCATTTATTTAAACAAGTCAAACGAATTGACGCATGATAAATGGGTTGTAATCAGGTTGTACAGGGGTTGAGGGCTGTAACAAATTGGTGAAAAAAGTAAAAACATAGTGGGTTGACTTTACAAAATTATGTTATTATTTTTAATTCTTATTTTAAACTGTTGCATGACTAAACGGGTTTAACGGTTAGCCAAACACTATCGGTTTATTAAATAGGTTAATGATGACCACCCGAACCCTAATTATTTACGTGTCAGTAATTGACACCCCTGGTTTACTAGCTTCTTATCTGACATATATTTCCTTATTCGATCACCTGTCCGGTTTTAGCAAGTTTTCCCTTGTAAACTCTCCCGAATCCACCTTCACCGATGAGGGAATCTTGCCGGAAGTTCTTCGTTACCGCAGCCAGTTCCCGGAAAGTGAAAGTTTGAGCTGCAATATTGGTGCCATTGGCTGCTTTTATGGTGGTTTGATTATTGGCAGCTTCATTGCTTGTTATCTTTGGGGATGCACCTTTATTATTTGCTTGAACCCTTTGTTGATTCTCTACACAAAGAACAATATGAGAATTTTCATTTAATTATATTACGAAAAATTTATTTAATATATTGATTTTGTTAAAAAAAAATGTTACGGACCAACCTGGTCTGATTTAAAAACTTACCACAACATTAGATATAAATTTAACGTTTTAAAAAGAGGGTAATTTATATGCTTAAGTTTTTATATACTTTATACATATTATACTCTAATTATATGTGTTTTACCAGCATTATAATCATTTATGTTTTCCATAACGTGATCCCAAACATCCCCTCAATCATATTGTACAGTATTGTACACATGGTTGTGTAAAACGTAAGTAAGCGGTGTATAGATAAATTTGATAACGTATAAAATCATGACTAGCGTCGCATGATGATCATTATAAAGAAAGTGATGAACCATGGTTTAATTTTTAAGATGATACCATGAAGAATTTGAAAAAAGAAAAACAAATGTCATAAAAGATATAATGAATGCACACAAATCACATGTTTTTTCACAAGAAATAAAAGCTATAGAATTCATACATACCAACCCGAGGAGGCGTGCGTTGTACAACGGGGCTTCTCTCTCTTCGACTTACATACCTTCTTGATCTTTTCTTTTCTTTTGATGAAAAACACCCGAAACAACTCATGTTTCGGTCAAGTTAGACGTTTGAAGATTCTAACAAAATGCATTATGGTATCAAGATTTCTCAATAACAAATGCAAACTTTCAACATCAAATTGTTGAAGAATCATCAAACCATCGATTTTCTAAATCTTTGAATTAGATTAAAAAAAAAAGATTGTTGATAAACAAAGATGAGGAAGAGGGAAGATCCCAAAATATGTGGAGAGAAAGTAAAGGAGAATTTGAAGGAGAAGAAAGAAACGTGGGAACCATTTGCCATGTATTTTGACTATTTTACACATTTTAAGTCAATGAGAAATAAAAAGTCAAAATGATTTTTCATTTCTTGGTGTCATTTATTTTAATTAAAGGAAAGTATGAAATTTTAGATACCAATTAATGACATTTGGTGGTAAAAGGACGAGTTGGACGCGTTAGGTAGCCGGTTAAAATATGTATTTTATTATACGAGTTATGTTAGGTTTATTAAACATATTTTAAAATAATTCATGAATACATAACGTGTTAAATATGTATTAGAAAACTATATAACACAATAATAATAATAAGAAAGTATTTTTAACGATAGCAGGGTTAGATTTAAAATACGTGACTGATAGTTTATACATGTTTTTAAAATTTTTGCCCATTTAGTTCTTTATATATGTATGATAACTCAAATCTATTCATTAATAAATAAATATGAACCAAAATAATTGATATATAACTTTACATGTTTGTTTTCTCTAATGAAATGTTGATGATCAAATTCTTTACATAAAAGAATTCATCATCTATAACAGCCTTAACAGAACAAATAGAATGATGTCAAAACATGGAAAACTTAGTTTCTTAACTAGATTTTAATCAAACACATTGTTCAAAATCAACAAATTCAAACCCATAACAACAAAAACATCACAAACAGAATTATATATCTGTAATATATAAAACACAAACTCATCTGAAATGTCCTCAAACTCAAACCCAAGAATCAATAGCCTTTTAAAGCGTCTTAATCCTAGCCCATTTGATCTTCAGCCCATCTTCTTTTCCATCATTATGAATCAACTTCATGTTCATCATTTGTTTTCTAACCATTCAACCTTGAAACAAAGCATTTTAATTAAAATTTGTCACGATGTTATCTTTTTGATATTTGAATTGATGTATTATAACAAACTATCTATTCCAACTAGTAAATTGAAACAAAATGTAGTTTTGGTAAGCAATTAACTTAGAATTTTAATAACATATTGTTTAGATCAGGTGAGTCTCACATATTTTCTTATTTATTTTAGATTATTTATGAATACATAACTTGTTGAATAATCTATTCTTTAAGATAACAATTCTAGATTGTCAGATTGTGGATGTATGTACGATATAGTTTATACATTTTTATTTAACATGTTTTATTTTTAGTTTTTTTTTACTTCTGCACATTTAATACATCAAATATATAATATTATAACTCATATCAAAACAGGCTACAATTTTGTCAAACTATAAAAATCAATTGAATTTTACAAATATACTGTTGAGTTGTTCAGGGTTATCTTTATGAGCGTACCTAGGTTAAGGGCTATGCTACCAAAGTGAAGATGAAACCAGTAGATGTAGTAAACCCAGCTCTTTTACTTGTATATAAGTTGATTGACATTTATCCTTAAAGTGTCAAATGGGTAAATTAAAAAAAATGAAAAACTTAAACGTGTCGATAGTCGCTTAAGATATAATATAGAACTAGATAATTATTATGTTAATATAATTTGTAATCACGTTAACACACAAATTATCTATAGCAAGTGCATAAAAGGTTAAAAACAGTGAGTCGGTAACTAATCAAACTATTTTGGTTCATTTACTGATTTACATACTTATTTCGACATGTTACTCTACCCGATTTAACACCTATATGCTAACGTCTATGAGAATATATATATTTTTACTTAGTTAAATGGCTTGCTTCTATGATATCAATATTACCAATTGTTGTTTATAAATCAATATTGCAAAGAGTCGTATCCCGTGATGAGACTTAGCATGTCACAAATATGCCTCACCCGACAATGACTAAAATGTTTGGAACGAAATCTTATTACTAACAAGGCCTAAAGATAAAAAATCTTATAATTTTTTTTACTGTTATTTAGGCTCGTGTTAGAGAGCCGCCGATGATTTCCAACCAACTTCAAATCCATTTTTCCTATTTTTGGGGATTATGATATTTCTAACTGATGTATACAACTCTCAGCGATTGTTTCATTAGTGAAAGTCTTTTCACAATATTGATAGGATTGATATCTTTAACACGAACAGTTGTTTGATTCAATCACACTTGTGACTTGTGGAGTTATGCATTTGTGCTTATTTGAATTTGGGTCAAATGGAGCCGAGAATTTAATCAAAGTTGAAAGATATGGGCCAGACCAAAGCAGTGGACTACTGGACTCTAAGGTGCTGTTTGTTTCTGAAGAGGTAAAACGTCTGCAGTCTGCAGACCACATCTGCAGACATCTGTAGGAGAAGAGGTGGACCAAACCTCTGCAGCCTGTATTAAGAAGACTGTTTGTTTTGTAACGTCTGCAGACTGCTGAGATAAACTGAAATTAATATAAATTAAACCACAATCCAATTCTCCAATCCAATCAAAACTCAACAAACCAAATCAAAACTTAACAAACCCACAGAAATTTCAATTGCAATTTCAACAACCCAAATCGGAACTCAACAAACCCACAAAAATTCACACCGATTTCTCCAATCCAATCACCTATGGCTGCAATCTTGAACAAATTCTCAAAACCACACACCACCATCACAAAATTGACCCATCGGCGGTGCATTTGGATACTGCTGGAATCGAAAGGGAGTGGCGACGGGGGTAGTGGCGACGGGGGAGTGGCGACGGTGGAGTGGCGACGGTGGGGAGTGGCGACGGGGGGTGGCGACGGGGGGAGGCGACGGGGGAGGCGACGGGGGAAGGCGACCAGAATGTGGGGTGTGGGTATTTGGGGGTTTAGGGTTGATATGTGAAGAAGAGGTGAGAAGACTTTAGTCCACCTCTTCTTGGAGAAGAGGTCACGCAGACCTTTTTTAGTGAAACGTCTTCAGAAAAACAAACACTCTGCAGACCAGAAACATCTGCCCGCCTCTTTTTGGCGCAGACAAAAGAGCTTCAGAAGCTCTTTTTCAGAAAAACAAACACCACCTAAATGTTATGAGATGATGTTTTGAACTTGAGATTTTTTACATTTCAATTTTAAAATTGATTTAAGAGAGTTTTCTCATAGTGATGAGTTTTCTTCTTAATTGTGTTTCTTGGTGAGCTAGGTGTGAAGCATCCGAATCAGTATATATGTTTGGCATCCCGTCTCAGAAAGACTCACTCGAGAATTTGGGGTAGTTTAAAAAACTGTTTAAAAAAAAGAGAACACTAGCGTTTATTTGTATGTTCCATGCAACATGTTACATGAGGAGTAGTTAGAGCAAATGAAATGAAGCTCTCTAATTTTAGTCGTTTATTTGAAAAGAAAATTTATATATTTGTTGCATATAAATATAAGTATGGTAAAAGCTAATATGTTACATGGATTAAATAAGATTTATAAAATTGTCATAAAATTACAATTAGTTTAAAGGAAAATTGGTAACAAACGGTCCCAACTTTAACCTATTGGTAACCATTGGTCCCAACTTTTACATTCGCTGGGGATAGTCCCAACTATTTATCTTTGTGTTGTCATCGGTCCCACTCTAACAGAATGTTAACTCCGTTAACTTTTTTCTGACGTGGCAATCCAGCTGTCGTCTACGTGTAAACTAGGGGATTTTTTCTCCTTTAAGCGTGTAAAGTAGTTGGTAATCTATTAAATCTATATCATCTCTTAATCTGAAACCCTAACTAAAAGAAATCCAATCCCAGAAACACCGTTTCACAATCGAACATCAAAGAGCCACCATCATCCATCCCCCACTGCACCGAACAGCAATGGATGAAGCTCTTGTGCGTGTCCACCTCCATACTGGTGGAAGATTAGCGGTCGAACCCCCGATAATAAGGTACGTTGGTGGAAGAGTAAAGAAATTAGGGATATCGCCATGCCATTTTTCGTTATCTGCATTAATAGAATATGCAATTGAGTTTGGTTCTTACAAATCTAGGCAACTTAGGTTGTATTGCAAGATCCCTGGTGATGGGCATATGAAAAGGATAAACCTTGATTCCGAATTGATTGAAATGGTTTCAATTCTTCACACTACATCTGATAAACATCTTAGTATATATGTTTCAGATGAACCTATGATAAAATCCAGCCAACCCCCAATAACCGTCAAGTCCAACCCAGTAGCCCTGAAGCCCAGCCCACTAGCACTGAAGCCCATGTGCAGAGTCCATGTTCACGGGTCAAAACCAGATCTCAAGCCAGAGCAGTACCTCAAAATCCTCAACATGATGATACACTGTCAAGCTTAGGTAGATCTCTATTAACTCCTTGTTCACAGTTCAAAACCAGAGCTGAAGCCAAAACAGTACCTAAAAATCCTGAACATGATGATACACTGGCAAGCTTAGCTAGATCTCCACTGAGTCCATGTTCACAGTCAAAACCAGAGCTCAAGCCAGAACACTATCTCTACAAGTTGAAACATCACAAGTTGAAACATCACAATCAAAAGGTAAAAGACCAATTGAGACAAAAGAGGCTGAAAGTGTTCAATCTAGAAGACTACCTCCACAAGTTGAAATATCACAATCAAAAGGTAAAAGACCAGGCATTCAAGCAGCTGAAGATGATCAAGTGAATAATAATAATGGATCAGACAAGAATAATGATGATCGATCAGACAAGAATGATGATGATGGATCAGACAAGAATGATGATGATGGATCAGACAAGAATGATGATGATGGATCAGAGTCAGAAAGTTTAGAAGATGTTGCTGAGTGTGAGGATCAAACTAATGTTGCTGAAAAGGATGATGATGGAACTGACAAGGATGATGAGGAGTGGATAGCCTCAATTGATGCAATTAATCAAGTTAATGCACAAGCTACTGAATCAAACAAGAAGTTACTAGAGGAGTGCCTAAAACAATCTATCCAAGGAGATATTGTAAGGCCCCGTTCCCGGGCACCTCACAGTCGGTCATTCACAGCATAAAACATACATATTAATAAATTAAGCAGCGGAATTAAGTTGGCAAAAACCCTTTATTCATTTTAAACACTGTTGTTAAGCAATACATTCTAGTTCATAAGTCACAAAATAATTAGTCGAATGAATTACAAAACAACAGTATCGTCAAAACATAAATGGATGTCAGTCTTGCCCGCCGTGTAGCCATCCCCGTGTGCCATCCTCAGCAACCTGTTACCTGCCAACTGGAAAATACATAAAAGTCAGCGTTGCTGAGTGAGTTCTAGTTTTGTAGATTAAAATACTTTACTTTTCATTTCAAGGAAAACCTTTCTTTACTTATACGTGGTCACACAAGTACGTACACAGATAATATTATTATTATCTTCGTCGTTCATTCATTAACTTTCGTTCGTGTGCCGTTCATCGTTAACTTTCATATTCTTACGTATTCTTTCTTTCATATTCGTTCTTTCATTCGTATGTATCTTACCTTCATTCATTCATACATTACATACGTTCATACATTCATTTCATTCATACATTACATACGTTCATACATTCATTTCATTCATACATTCATTGCATACGTACGATCATTTCTTTTATTCATACGTTCATTACATTCTTTCGTACGTTCGTTCATTTCATTCATACATTCACATTACATTCTATCGTACGTTAGCCAAGTCTGTTGCAACACATGGTTGCTCACCTCAGTGGCAATCTCAAGATTGCCTGCTAACCGAGTCTGTTGCAACACAAAGTTGCTCACCTCCATATTGATCTCTCACGATCGTATGTTAGCCAAGTCTGTTGCAACACGTGGTTGCTCACCTCAGTGGCAATCTCACGGATTGCCTGCTAACCAAGTCTGTTGCAACACAAAGTTGCTCACCTCATTATCAATCTTAAAGATTGACCCTGTGTGCATCCTTCGGGGTAGCTAACCCGCATCACAGTTGAGCTAACACCTGCCAGGGGTGTGCACCTCCATTCATTTGCTTGCAAGCCTTTCTGACATTCATTCGTTCATTTATTAATGCATGCATTCGTTCGTCATGCTCCTCTTTTATTATTTCTCACTTTACGTTCCATTTCTCTTTATCATTAATATTTTACTTATTAATGATTATGCCCTTTATTAGATTTTAGTCATTCTTCATCATGCCAGTATATACTTAACAATATTAAATAATAATAATATTGTTAACAGAAATAAAATACTGATAATAAAATCAGTAACAATAATCAAGGGTTAATCAATTATCATCATTACATGCATAAAACATCATCATTAATTAACCCTAGTCATTAATCATGCGAAACCCTACTGCACAAACACCAAGAAAATTCTGTTAAAAATTCTAAGTGTTTGGGCGTATGAGCCCTGTTCAGTCGTATGAGCCCTGCTCATTCGTATGAGCCCTGCTCAGTCGTATGAGCCCTGCTCAGTCGTTTCATTCCCCAGACTTAGGAAATTTTTCCTAGTCATACGACCACTATTCAGTCGTTTCATCCCCCATACTTAGGAAATTTCTACTGGTCATAAGACCACTGTTCGGTCGTTTAACCCCCATACTTAGAAAATTTCTACTGGTCATACGACCACTGTTCAGTTGTTTCATCCCCCATACTTAGGAAATTTCTACTGGTCATACGACCACTGTTCGGTCGTTTAACCCCCATACTTAGAAAATTTCTACTGGTCATACGACCACTGTTCAGACATATTACCTTGTACTTGGTTTTCTAAGTCAAAATTTCGGACATATGACCACTATTTGGTCTTATTAGTCGTATTAGCAGCCTATTCATGTGTCTAAGTCATATTCCAGTCCCCAAATATCATAATACCTATTTCTAAGCATGTACATACAATTTCAAACATAACTTAGCATAAACATAAACATACATTCATCTCAAATCATATTATATAAGCTTACACATGTTCATAACTTACGGGTATTATACCCAAATTCATAAAAACATACTTACATGCATTTTCCAGTCCCAAATCATTAAAAACGAGTAAAAAGGGGGTCTAGAAACTCACCTTAGTTGTTCTTCAAATTTACACTCTTCACCCGAGCTGTTCAAAAGGTTCTAACACCTAGGAATTCTTTAAACACGCATTCAAACACATATAAACACACATAAGCACATAACCGAGGCTAATTTAGCCAAGAACAACTTAAAAACATTAAACCTTACCTAAAAATCGAATTCTTCTTCTTGTTCTTCAAAAATCCGAAAGTTTCTCTGCTTTCTCTCTCTAAATGTCCGAAGATGGTGATGATGTGAAACAAGAGTGGGAGGCCATACCACCTTTTCATGTAAATAAATATAAACTTTGCAAAATTAGGCACTTTTGGCCCCTCCCCTTAAGTTAACTTTTGTTTTCCTTCCTTTTCTTTCTATTTTGTTCTTTTAATTTCTTTAATAAGAAATTACAGGTGTTACAAGTCCACCCCCTTATACGGGTTTCGTCCCCGAAACCTGTTACTCCTCAAACAGATGTGGGTAATATTGTTTCATCTCTTCTTCGGTCTCCCACGTAGACTCGGATCCCTTCCTGTGCCTCCACTGTACACGCCAAGAGGAACCACTTTATTCCTTAACCTCTTCTCCTTACGGTCAACGATTGCCACTGGTTGCTCCACGTAATTGAGCCGTTCGTCTACTTCAATATCCTCCAGTGGAACAATCATATCTTCATCAGCTAAGCACTTCCTCAGATGCGATACATGGAATGTGGGATGAATTCCACTTAACTCATCTGGCAGTTCAAGTCGATAGGCCACCTCTCCTACTCGTGCGACAATTCGGAAAGTCCTATGTATCTCGGGCTTAGCTTACCTCTTTTCCTGAATCTGATAATCCCTTTCCAAGGTGAGACCTTCAACATGACTCGGTCACCCACCTTGAACTCTATCGTTCTTCGCCTCTTGTCAGCATACGACTTTTGCCTATCTTTCGCCGCCTTCATGAAGGCTTTGATCTTTTCTAATTTCTCAGTCGTTGCTTCAATCACCTCAACACCTCCCAGTTCTTTCTGCCCAATGTCTCCCCAACATACGGGCGTCCTACATCTCCTACCGTATAGCATCTCGTAGGGTGGCATGCCAATACTGGCATGATAACTGTTGTTGTACGAGAATTCTGCTAACGGCAGGTGGTCATCCCAACTCCCTCCAAAATCGATCACGCACGCCCGAAGCATGTCTTCGAGTGTTTTGATCGTCCTCTCAGACTGACCGTCTGTCTGAGGGTGATATGCTGTACTAATGTGTAGCCTCGTCCTCATTGCATCATGAAATCTCTTCCAAAACTTGGAGGTAAATCCGGGTGTCACGATCAGACACAATAGACACCGGCACACCATGACGAGCTACAATTTCTTTGATGAATAGATCCGCCAATCTTTCGGATGAGTACGTTTCGCGGATCGGTAGGAAGTGGGCACTCTTCGTCAGGCGGTCAACTATCACCCATATAGCATCATACCCTTTAGGGGTACGTGGTAACTTCGTGATGAAGTCCATGGTGATGTGCTCCCACTTCCACTCGGGTATATCCAACGGTTGGATCTTCCCGTACGGTTTCTGGTGTTCTGCCTTTACTTGTAAGCAAGTTAGGCATTTACTCATGTACTCCACTACGTCACGTTTCATACCCGGCCACCAATAATCCTTCTTCATATCATGATACATTTTGGTAGCACCGGGGTGAATGGAGTATCGAGTCTTATGGGACTCATTCATGATCTTTTCACGTAGATCCCCGTATCGAGGAATCCACATCCGCCCGAATCGGGTTCTAACACCTAGAGTGTTCTCGCCCAATTCCGTGACTAGACCTCTCATCCTTTCGGAGTTAAGACGCTCTTCTTTCAAAGCCTCGTCTTGAAACTCCTTAACCTGTGTCATCACATCAGAGGTCATAATCAGCAGATAAGCCTTCACCCGAATCGGCTCAGGCCTTTCCTTCCGGCTAAGGGCATCGGCCACCACATTGGCTTTGCCCGGGTGGTAATGGATCTCACAATCATAATCTTTTATCAGCTCCAACCACCGCCTCTGCCTCATATTTAGGTCCTTCTGCTCGAAGAAGTACTTCAAGCTCTTGTGGTCCGTGAAGATGGTGCACTTCGTCCCGCAGAGATAGTGCCGCCAAATCTTCAACGCGAAGATGACCGCAGCTAGTTCTAGATCGTGTGTGGGATAGTTGACTTCGTGGGTCTTCAGCTGTCGAGATGCGTAGGCTATCACCTTTCCACGTTGCATCAACACCCAACCTAGCCCAGAATAAGATGCATCCGAATAGACCACTAAGTCTTCATTTCCCTCGGGCAATGTCAAGACAGGAGCTTGTGTTAGTCTTGTCTTCAACTCCTCAAAGGCAGTCTTCTGCTCTCGACCCCACACGAATTTCATGTCCTTACGGGTCAATTTTGTCAAAGGTGAGGCTATCTTGGAGAAGTCTTGAATAAATCTCCTGTAGTAGCCCGCCAATCCCAAGAAGCTACGAATCTCGGATAGCATCTTTGGTGATTTCCATTGCATCACAGCCTCAACCTTTGCTGGGTCCACCATGATTCCAGCTGCATTTACCACGTGACCCAGAAATTGCACCTCGCGTAGCCAGAAAGCACATTTGGAGAACTTAGCATACAGTTTCTCCCTTCTCAAAGTCTCCAATACTTCCCGAATGTGACCGGCATGCTCTTCTTCGCTCCTCGAATAAATCAGGATATCATCGATGAACACAATCACTGATTTATCTAACATTGGCCGACACACTCGGTTCATCAAGTCCATAAAAGCAGCTGGCGTGTTAGTTAGACCAAATGACATAACGAGAAACTCATAGTGTCCATAACGCGTACGAAAAGCTGTTTTAGGAATGTCCTGCTCCTTCACCTTCAACTGGTGGTAGCCAGATCGAAGATCTATTCTCGAGAACCAACTGGCACCCTGGAGCTGGTCGAACAAGTCGTCAATCCTTGGTAACGGATACCGATTCTTTACCGTTAGCTTGTTCAACTCACGGTAGTCGATACACATCCTCATGCTACCGTCCTTCTTCTTCACAAATAAGACCGGAGCACCCCAAGGAGAGATACTCGGTCTAATAAAGCCCTTGTCAAGCAACTCTTGCAGTTGCTCCATCAACTCCTTCATCTTAGTCGGAGCCAATCGATACGGTGCTTTAGCAACAGGTTGGGCACCGGGTATCAAGTCAATTTGAAATTCGATTTCGCGGTCAGGTGGCAATCCCGATAAGTCTTCCGGGAACACATCTGGAAACTCACACACAACCGGAACGTCGGATAGTTGTGGTGTTGGCGTTTCCACATCCTTCACATAACATAGGTAGGCGTTGCACCCACGCCTCATGCACTTCCCCGCCACCGCCATCGAAATCACCTTCGGAATCATCGTTACCCGATCACCGTATATTGTCACCAGACTTCTGTCAGATGCCGTCAATCTAATCATCTTCTTTCGACATACGATATTCGCTTCATAGGTTGCCAACCAATCCATCCCTAGTACTACATCAAATCCACCTAGGGGCATCACATGTAATCTAGCAGCAAACCTATGACCTTCTAACTCTATGGCACAGTCCTCTATCACATCAGTAACTCTAGTGGACTTACCAATAGCGGTTTCTACTTCAAAGGGCTCATCAATGCATTTACTACTAACAAGCAATTGAGCACAGAAAGTAGCAGAAATGAAACTCTTACTAGCACCAGAATCAAATAACACAGAAGCAAGAGTCTGATTTACTAGAAACGTACTTGACACAACATCGGGGTCCGTCCTAGCCTCCTCTCTGGTCATGGTGAAAGCTCTGGCACTCGTCTTCTGCCCCTCAGTCCCTGCCACCTTCTTTCCCCCGAAACTCTCGGCCCTCGACTTCCTGCAATCCTTACTCATATGACCCACTTCGCCGCAGTTGAAACACCTCGCAGCCTTACAGTCTCTAGCCATATGACCGGATTTCCCACACTTGAAACAGACGTTTAACCCCCACCTACATTCACCACCGTGCTCCTTACCACACTTGTCACATCTTTTGGGTCCCGAGCTTGGTGACCCCACCCTACGGTCATCCCTTCTCGCCTTCTTGTTATTCGGGGTAAAGCCACCACGCCCAAACCGTTTCCCATTCCAGTTCCGGTTAGTACCACCAGCTTTCTTTGCTTCCACCACCATCACTTCCCTCTCGTCATAGAGCCTCCCAGCTAAGTCTACTGCTGACCTAAAGGTGCTTGGTCGGGCAGTAATCAAGTGCCTGCGGATGTCGGCTGGCAGTCCCTGAATGTACCGGTTAATTTTTCGAGATACCGGTGTCACCTGATCCGGCACCAGCCTCGCCATTTCATTGAATTTGGTAGTGTATTGCTGGTGTGTCATGGTTCCCGCCTCGAGTTGCAGGAAATCTCTCTCGACCTTATCGAGTTCTCTATGAGGACAGAATTCCTCAATTACTAGCTTCTTCAACTCGGACTACTTCATTTTCCCGATGGCCCTGGAACCCTCAGCTTGGACAATATTGTCCCACCAGCATAGTGCTGAGTCAGTAAAGGAGTGGGTGGTAAACTTCACCTTCTGATCCTCACGGCACTCGCTGATCTCGAGTACCGCTTCCATCTCCCTTACCCATCGGTGAGCGGTTGCAACAGTGCCATTGCAATCGAAAATCGGGGGCTTGCACCTCTGAAATGCCCCGTAACTGCACCCCTTGGTCGTCACCCCTACTACATCATCCCCTTCCTCATCAGATACTACTATCTCAGGATCCGGTCGTTCCTCTTCTCCCTTGCTTTCCTTTCCAGTCGACCCTATCCTGTCCTCCTTTTCCTTCCTTTCCTCGTTCCTTATAGCTCGAATAACACCGGTCACTACAGATGGCATAACTGCCTGTAGGACCTGGTGTACCTCATCAGCAATCGCCTCCCTAGCTGAGGCATTCAGACTAGCATTCTCAGTTTCTTCATTCCGGTCAGGAACCTCGGGGTTCACAGGGTCGTCTTAGGAGCTGTAGCACTGCTCCTAGTCGTACGCGGACGACCTCTACCTCTAGCAGCCTTAGAAGGTTTCTTCCCAGCCATTTTCCTATGCACTATAAGATTCAAACACTAAAACAGTCATTCAAGGAACAGCTCAGTTTATGTCAAGTATAATAAGTCCCTAATTACAGTGGCCAGTTGTGATTAGCCACTTACTTTACTCTTCACACCCCAAGCAGTCCCTATCCTGACTACATCAGCATCCAAATCTACTAAGAACACATAAATCACATAGCACACGCACATAATACTGATTAACTTTTAAGAAAAACAATACCTGATGGCACATGGCTACTTGGGCTGACATCCCTCTTTCCGTCCCATTCTCAGTTTAAGTTAAGGTTTATTTTTTTGAAAATTTACCCGTTTCACTTAAACTTTAGCTCTGATACCAACTTGTAAGGCCCCGTTCCCGGACACCTCACAGTCGGTCATTCACAGCATAAAACATACATATTAATAAATTAAGCAGCGGAATTAAGTTGGCAAAAACCCTTCATTCATTTTAAACACTGTTGTTAAGCAATACATTCTAGTTCATAAGTCACAAAATAATTAGTCGAATGAATTACAAAACAACAGTATCGTCAAAGCATAAATGGATGTCAGTCTTGCCCGCCGTGTAGCCATCCCCGTATGCCATCCTCAGCAACCTGTTACCTGCCAACTGGAAAATACATAAAAGTCAGCGTTGCTGAGTGAGTTCTAGTTTTGTAGATTAAAATACTTTACTTTTCATTTCAAGGAAAACCTTTCTTTACTTATACGTGGTCACACAAGTACGTACACAGATAATATTATTATTATCTTTGTCGTTCATTCATTAACTTTCGTTCATGTGCCGTTCATCGTTAACTTTCATATTCTTACGTATTCTTTCTTTCATATTCGTTCTTTCATTCGTATGTATCTTACCTTCATTCATTCATACATTACATACGTTCATACATTCATTTCATTCATACATTACATACGTTCATACATTCATTTCATTCATACATTCATTGCATACGTACGATCATTTCTTTTATTCATACGTTCATTACATTCTTTCGTACGTTCGTTCATTTCATTCATACATTCACATTACATTCTATCGTACGTTAGCCAAGTCTGTTGCAACACATAGTTGCTCACCTCAGTGGCAATCTCAAGATTGCCTGCTAACCGAGTCTGTTGCAACACAAAGTTGCTCACCTCCATATTGATCTCTCACGATCGTATGTTAGCCAAGTCTGTTGCAACACGTGGTTGCTCACCTCAGTGGCAATCTCACGGATTGCCTGCTAACCGAGTCTGTTGCAACACAAAGTTGCTCACCTCCATATTGATCTCTCACGATCGTATGTTAGCCAAGTCTGTTGCAACACGTGGTTGCTCACCTCAGTGGCAATCTCACGGATTGCCTGCTAACCGAGTCTGTTGCAACACAAAGTTGCTCACCTCATTATCAATCTTAAAGATTGACCCTGTGTGCATCCTTCGGGGTAGCTAACCTGCATCACAGTTGAGCTAACACCTGCCAGGGGTGTGCACCTCCATTCATTTGCTTGCAAGCCTTTCTGACATTCATTCGTTCATTTATTAATGCATGCATTCGTTCGTCATGCTCCTCTTTTATTATTTCTCACTTTACGTTCCATTTCTCTTTATCATTAATATTTTACTTATTAATGATTATGCCCTTTATTAGATTTTAGTCATTCTTCATCATGCCAGTATATACTTAACAATATTAAATAATAATAATATTGTTAACAGAAATAAAATACTGATAATAAAATCAGTAACAATAATCAAGGGTTAATCAATTATCATCATTACATGCATAAAACATCATCATTAATTAACCCTAGTCATTAATCATGCGAAACCCTACTGCACAAACACCAAGAAAATTCTGTTAAAAATTCTAAGTGTTTGGGCGTATGAGCCCTGTTCAGTCGTATGAGCCCTGCTCAGTCGTATGAGCCCTGCTCAGTCGTTTCATTCCCCAGACTTAGGAAATTTTTCCTATTCATACGACCACTGTTCAGTCGTTTCATCCCCCATACTTAGGAAATTTCTACTGGTCATACGACCACTGTTCGGTCGTTTAACCCCCATACTTAGAAAATTTCTACTGGTCATACGACCACTGTTCAGTCGTTTCATCCCCATACTTAGGAAATTTCTACTGGTCATACGACCACTGTCGGTCGTTTAACCCCCA
Source organism: Flaveria linearis (assembly GCA_024085815.1). Classification (NCBI taxonomy): domain Eukaryota; kingdom Viridiplantae; phylum Streptophyta; class Magnoliopsida; order Asterales; family Asteraceae; genus Flaveria; species Flaveria linearis. The sequence continues at coordinate 9,780,219 of CM044003.1, forward strand.
TACTTAGAAAATTTCTACTGGTCATACGACCACTGTTCAGACATATTACCTTGTACTTGGTTTTCTAAGTCAAAATTTCGGACATATGACCACTATTTGGTTTTATTAGTCGTATTAGCAGCCTATTCATGTGTCTAAGTTATATTCCAGTCCCCAAATATCATAATACCTATTTCTAAGCATGTACATACAATTTCAAACATAACTTAGCATAAACATAAACATACATTCATCTCAAATCATATTATATAAGCTTACACATGTTCATAACTTACGGGTATTATACCCATATTCATAAAAACATACTTACATGCATTTTCCAGCCCAAATCATTTAAAAACGAGTAAAAAGGGGGTCTAGAAACTCACCTTAGTTGTTCTTCGAATTTACACTCTTCACCCAACACCTAGGAATTCTTTAAACACGCATTCAAACACATATAAACACACATAAGCACATAACCGAGGCTAATTTAGCCAAGAACAACTTAAAAACATTAAACCTTACCTAAAAATCGAATTCTTCTTCTTGTTCTTCAAAAATCCGAAAGTTTCTCTGCTTTCTCTCTCTAAATGTCCGAAGATGGTGATGATGTGAAACAAGAGTGGGAGGCCATACCACCTTTTCATGTAAATAAATATAAACTTTGCAAAATTGGGCACTTTTGGCCCCTCCCCTTAAGTTAACTTTTGTTTTCCTTCCTTTTCTTTCTATTTTGTTCTTTTAATTTCTTTAATAAGAAATTACGGGTGTTACAAGTCCACCCCCCTTATACGGGTTTCGTCCTCGAAACCTGTTACTCCTCAAACAGATGTGGGTAATATTGTTTCATCTCTTCTTCGGTCTCCCACGTAGACTCGGATCCCTTCCTGTGCCTCCACTGTACACGCACAAGAGGAACCACTTTATTCCTTAACCTCTTCTCCTTACGGTCAACGATTGCCACTGGTTGCTCCACGTAATTGAGCCGTTCGTCTACTTTAATATCCTCCAGTGGAACAATCATATCTTCATCAGCTAAGAACTTCCTCAGATGCGATACATGGAATGTGGGATGAATTCCACTTAACTCATCTGGCAGTTCAAGTCGATAGGCCACCTCTCCTACTCGTGCGACAATTCGGAAAGGTCCAAGAGATATAGAAGCAAATAGCATTCAAGCAACAGAATAAGGCTTATAATAAGGCTGACTTCAATGAGGCAATAAAGGAGATGACACAAATATCACAAGATGTAGTGGAGGCATTCAAGCAACAGAATCCATAATGCTTTGTAAGGTGTTTTTTTAAGAGTCATACATGTTGTGATGTCATAGTAAACAACATAGCTGAAACCTTTAATGGAACCATAGTTAAGGCTAGATCTAAGCATATTATAGACATGTTAGAAGATATCAGGGTTGCTACAATGTCTAGACTAATAACTAAAAGGTCTGCAATGGAATCTAAAGATGAGGTAGTGTGCCCAAGGATACAAGCTAAGTTAAATAAACAGAAACAATTGGCTTATCAAGGTGAAGTGTACCCATCTTCATATCAGGTGTTCCAAGTTAGGTTTTTTGATGATGTTTCTGTGGACTTGATCAACAGAACCTGTACATGTAGGATGTGGGACTTAACAGGTAAATATCAATATTTGTTCAACAATTGTTAACCTGTATGTGTTGATGTTAATCAGTTTCATTTAATAATAGGTATCCAATGTAAGCATGTGAGTGCAGTAGCTGGGTTTCTTGGAAAGGCTGTGGAACAATATGTGGATGGTTGTTACCTGAAAGAGACATACCTAAGGTCATATGAATACACAATTCCACCATTGTCAAGTCAAAGGTTCTGGCCTGATGTTGATTACCCATTGGATCCTCCTCCCATCAAAATTCAACCTGGAAGACCAAAGAAAAATAGAAAGAAGGATCCTCATAAGAATCCTAAGAAGCCAGGTACATTCACAAAGCATGGAATTCAAATGAGTTGTAGCAATTGCAAGGAGACTGGGCATAATATCAGAAAGTGTTCAAAGCCTAAGATGTCAAGGGAGATGCCAACTCAACCAACCCAACAATCAACTGCTGCAAATGAAGGAGGGGCAGTTAGAGGTCCAGGCACATCACAAGCAAGGGAGATGCCAAGTCAACCAACCCAACAATCAACTACTTCTAAAAGAACAAAAACAAAGCCAAGAGTACAGGGGAAGAGCAGGGGAAAGTAAATGTTGACATTTTAATCAAGTGTGGATGTAATTGTTTAACTTTTCATTTTGTCAATGTGTATGTCTAACAATGGTAGTAGTTCATTTTGGTTGATGTATGTTTAACAACAGTTGTAGTACAATGCTAGTTGTTCATTTTGGTTGATGGTAGTAGTTCATTTTGGTTGATATAGTAGTTCATTTTGGTTGATGTATGTTTGACTGATGTATGTTTGACTTTACTAGTTGATTGTTAACAATACTAGTTTTTCATCTTGGTAGAAGTTCATTTTGGTTGATGTAGTAGTTCATTTTGGTTGATGTATGTTTGACTTTACTAGTTGATTGTTAACAATACTAGTTGTTCATTTTGGTAGTAGTTCATTTTGGTTGATGTAGTAGTTCATTTTGGTTGATGTATGTTTGACTTTACTAGTTGATTGTTAACAATACTAGTTGTTCATTTTGGTATTAGTTCATTTTGGTTGATGTAGTAGTTCATTTTGGTTGATGTATGTTTGACTTTACTAGTTGATTGTTAACAATACTAGTTGTTCATTTTGGTAGTATGTCAATTGTCATTACTAGTTGATGGTTAACAATACTAGTTGTACTAGAAAAACTAAATCTCAATTGCATTGCAAATGTCAAAAGCAAATCTCATTACAATTCAATTACAAATGTCAAAAGCAAATCTCATTACTAATTATCCATACAAGATCCACCATATTGCTAACACAACAATTGCTAAGACAATTGCTAAACTAAAACACTTTGTCTCTTCCAATTCATCATTTTCACACTAATAAGATCCAACATATTGCTAAGACAACAATTTAAAACACTATGTCTCTTCCAGTTTGACTTTTTCATTAATAGCAACAACTTCAAATTCTTGTTCTCTTCTCGCAAAATCATGTTTTTTAACTTTAAATTCTCAATCTCCATCTCTCTGATTTGTTGATCTTTGCTAGAAAAGCAAATCTTTGAAACTTCATCAACTTCATCTTTCCACATGAAGAATTTGCAGTCTTCATTCTAGTCAAACCCAGTAAAATAGTGTTAGTGTATTATGGCAAAAAAAGGAAAACAGGAGCTTGATAATTAGTAAATACCGGCCATAAGGGGCAACCATAGAACTCTTCCCCATTTCGAGAGCTTCTAGGTCCAGCAACCCTAAGAATTGAGATTAAATCGTGGTTGCAGTACACATTGCCCTCTAAATCTACCTTAAACCTTTTAGGGTTTTTTTTCTTACAAGCAGACGTTGAAGAAGATGAAGAAGCCATTTCGATGTTCTTGAAGGTCGATTGAAAGTTATTACCTGCTAATGAAGGTGGCTTGAAGATGTTCTTCAATATCAATTGAAGATGGATTGAAGATGTTCTTGAAGATGTTCTTGAATGTCGGCTAAGAAAGGGGTTTATATATACGCAGGCGCTTAAAGGAGAAAAAATGGGTCCCCTAATTTACACGTAGACGACAGCTGGATTGCCACGTCAGAAAAAAGTTAACGGAGTTAACATTCTGTTAGAGTGGGACCGATGACAACACAAAGATAAATAGTTGGGACTATCCTCAGCGAATGTAAAAGTTGGGACCAATGGTTACCAATAGGTTAAAGTTGGGACCGTTTGTTACCAATTTTCCTAGTTTAAAATGAATACATTAACTTTCATATCATTGTTAATTAATATCTAAAAGTGAATTTTTTTTCTAAATATTATAATATCATCGTTTAATAGAAGACATATGCGTAAAAAAGGTTGGGATACACCTATTCATTACATGTGTTTTCCTTTGTTATTCTTTTACTAGTTATAAGATTTTGGCTTTGGACTTGAAACTCGATAATGATTTTAAATTTTATTTCATAATGACGTTCCAAATTTCACAAGTTTGTTTGAGATATTATATCAAAATTCAAAAAACGGTCTCAAATTTTCATTTCGCTTAAAATCACAAAGAAGATTGAGCCAACCTTGAACATGAGCAACGTATGACCAGCCTATGTGGCGACTAACTAGCTAATTAACATTTTTGAATAACGAATATTGTTATGCTCTTAAATATCAATTAACATTACACTTGCAAGGATCTAAACTCACGAAAATTTCTAGGAGCAATCATCAATGCCATAAAGTCTGCAACATCGTGGGGCAACTAACTAATTAATTAACGAGTCTAGCTCACGAAACAAATATAAAATGAATATGTATATACACAAACAAACACAAAACATATACACAACCTACAAACGTCCATCATATTTCATGAAATGAACCCCTTGGATGTGTATGTTTAAGCTAATGGGTGTGTATGGGTGGATATAGGTGAGGCAGTGGATGCCAGGGGAAACTGCATTCTCTTTTCATAATGAAGATGAAAGATTCATTTTTTGACACTCAAAACAAGGGATGATAAAATAGGAGGTGTACGCGCATTAGTGGGTCAAATCTGAACACGACGGGAACTCAAAAGATATGTTAAACATATGAACTCGAACACGACGTAGTTTTCATGAGTTGACATGACATGAATCTTTAGTGTGAAATATACTTTTTTTTCATTTTATCTTGTATATGACTATCCTAATATTACAAATTACTACCAAATAATATATATATATATATATATATATATATATATATATATATATATATATATATATATATATATATATATATATATATATATATATATATATATATATATATATATATATATATATATATATATAGGATCAGGATTATTACAGAACCAATTTTTATTTTCAGAACCAATTTTTATTTTCAGAACCAAAAGAACCATTGATTTACATAAATGTAAATGACGAACCATTGATTTACATATATGTAAGTTAAGGCTAATAATATTTAGTTGTTTTACATACATGTATGATATACACATATGTAAAATAGCTCAAGTATCATTAGACTTAAAGTACATTTATGTAAATCAATGATTTTGGTTCTGAAAATAAAACATGATTCTACAATGATCTTAACCCTATATATATATATATATCTATATATATATATATATATATATATATATATATATATATATATATATATATATATATATATATATATATATATAGGGTAAGGTTCCTTTGTTAACCCTTGTTTATTGCGATAACCCGTTAACCCTAATATAGCGAACACTTACACCACTGTAACTAACATTTACATCGCGTTACCCCACTGATGTAACGATTTTCCCTCCATTTTTTAAAATCCACCATTTTTTATAACGTTTTTAACTTTTTTGTATGATGTTATTTTTAAACAAATTACACCATTAAATAGATCGTTTTAATATCTTTAATTTGAGTATAGTCTTGCTATATTTTTTTTAAAAAAATTTAACGTCCGTTTTGGACAACTAGTTTTACCACTGTAACTCTAAGTTACAATGGTGACTTGGCTTGCTGTGGACCACTAGTTGGGTTAATGGGTTATCGTAATAAACAAGGGTTAACATTTGATCCCTTTCCTACACACACACACACACACACACACACAACCAACAACTCACTAGTAAATAAAGGAGTATTACTAACAACTTGTTACACTACAAGAATTGTGGTCATTAGTGGCGACATTATTAGTGGCGACATAGGTATTAGTGGCGACAGAGGTATTAGCGGCGACACCTTTAGGGGCGACGTGTCGCTGCTAATAAGTCTGATCCGTATCAAGCTATTCAGCACACTTGTGGACGTTGATCAATTTCAGATCCGACGGTTCAAATTTAGACGTACAAAAAAGAAATAGCGGCGACGGCATTAGCGGCGACCCGTCGCCGCTATTGCCCTTTTTCCCAAATATCAGCTATCTGCTCCATGCCAACAGATGCGCGTGAACATAATTTTTTCCCTCCAACTTTCTGCTCTCTCCTCCCCCGACCACCGGCGACCACCGGCCCACCGCAGACCTCGCCGGAATCGCGCTCCCTAACGCCGACAACCGGCCTACCGCTGAAAGCCCTCTCCAACTCCGACCACCGTATGTTATGTAAGGCCTCGCTCACCGGGCACCTTACTGTTGGTCATCATCACACGTAAAACATACATTTAATACATGATCATAAAATACGCAGCGGAATCAATAAAAACATGCATTCTCATTTCATCATAAAAGCTTTTACATCATTGTCTTGGTTACAAAATACAAGCTTTCCCTTACATTGCTTAACTATACTATGATTGCTGCTGATGCATATTCCGCAGCAATCATAGGGTCATACAGCGACCTCTACCGAAAGAAAATAATAAAAAGAAAATATATTCTTCTTCGTTAAGAAGATATTAAATTCAAATATATATTTTCTTTCATAAACAAGATTTCTTAAATAATCATGTTTATCAGGATTATCAAGAAATCTTGCACTTGCATGCAACATGATGTGTTGCGCGCATTACGGGCCCACAACACATGATGTGGCTGCATAATCAAAAAGTGAATGCCATCCCAAAAGAGCTGAGTAGCCGCCTCGTGCCATCCTCAGCAACTCTACCTGCCAACTGGAAAACACATAAAAAGTCAGCGTTGCTGAGTGAGTTCTAGTTTTATAATAAAACATACTTTCATTCTCATTAACTGTTCTTCCATACATGTGTTCACACATCATTCGTACACGTAGATAATATTGTTATTATCTCATCATTCATTACTTACTTTCATTCGTGTACACTTCATCATTCTCGTTTACTTTCATACATACATACTTCACATACTTTCGTACGTACTTTACTTTCATTCATACATTCATTACTTACGTTCGAACATTCATTACATTCATTCATACTTTCATTACTTTTGTTCGAACGTTCATTACATTCGGTGACATGTACAATACCCCCTTTCATCATACATACTACTGGTGCTGACCTGTGGTGGTTAGCCACGAACGTTGTGCACAAATGCTGATCCAGTCACCTGGGGTAAGTGCATGCACCACTTATCTTTTCACTTTACTTCTGGATCAATGCCATATGCTATACCCCGAACGTTGTGCACAAATGCGGGTGCTGGACCTGTGATGATCAATCACGAACGTTGTGCACTAATGCTGATCCAGTCACCTAGGGCAAGCGGCAAGGATCCCATACATACTTCTGGTCAATCACAAAGACTGACCCCGATGTGCATCCTTCGGGGTAGCTAACCCGCACACCGTTGAGCTAACACCTGCCAGGGGTGTGCACCTCCTTTCATTTGCTTGCAAGCCTTACTTACTTTCTTTCATTAATGCATGCATTCGTTCATCATGTTCCTTCTTTCATTATCTTTCACTTTACGTTCTTAATACATTCGTTTCATTCTTTCATTCATTCACGTAAAGTTATTAAAAGATAACATACATTTAAATAAGGAACATAAATACTTACATATCATCAGTATTCATCATCTATCATGGCAACATCATACTAACATACATACATCATACATACACTTCTACATTCACTCACCTCAACCCTGTTCGGGCGACTGAACTTATACCAGTCGCATGTTCTCCATGCGACTGGGCCATACGATTGGGCTATCATGCGAATGGGTACTCAAACGTGCGATTGAACCTCCTTCCGTACGACTAGACACTATGCGACTGGGCTATATACGACTAACTCTTAACCGTCCGACTGAACTACTCTGCGATTGAACTTATGCGACCGAAACCCTCAGTCGCATCACCTATCATGCGATTGAGGCTCAATCGGGCGTCTGAGCCTCAGTCGGGCGATTGGACATCAACTAACACTCATTCGGCCGAATGGCCCTTCAGTCGCATAACCCTAACTGGGCAGCGACTGGAGTTCTTCATGAACAGCAGTCGCGAACTCCCGCACCCAAACTCGTCTTAAACCCATTTTTAGCCCAAATCGACCCTCCCAAGCCTTAGGGATTCCTACTAGGACCTCATACAAGCATATACTAGTCCTAATTCATACCATAAACACGTTACTCAAGATTTACCCAAATGGGTCAAACTTACACTATTTCAAAAATAGGGTTTATATGTGATTCCAGCCCCAAAATCGTTAGAAAACATATAAATGAGGGGTCCTAGAACTCACATTATCAGGTAGAAGTTGATGAGCTTCGATTTAGCTTGCTTCTCGACAATCGGGCAGCACTTTCCTTCTTTCTTTCTCTTCTCCTGGTCGCTCTCTGCTCTCTCCCCGACTGAAAATGGGAGGAGAGTGGAGCTGCTCCCCTTTTATACCCATAGCTCATTCGCATCTGGTCCAGGGGCGACTGGACCTTCAGTCGCATCAACACTATGCGATTGGACCCCAATCGCACATGTTCCATGCGGTTCATACTTCATTTGGGCGGTTGAACTACAATCGTGCGGTTGAGCTTCAATCGGCCGAATAGCCATGCGGTTGAACTCCAGTCGCATAAATCACAGGCGACTGAGGCTCAATCGCATAGCCTACCAAAAAGTCAAACTTCCGGGTGTTACAAGTCCACCCCCCTTATTTTAGGTTTCGTCCCCGAAACCTGTCATTCCTCGAACAATCGTGGGTAATGCTGCCTCATTTCTTCTTCAGTTTCCCACGTCGACTCGGATCCCTTCCTGTGCCGCCACTGTACACGCATAAGGGGAACCACTTTATTTCTCAACCTCTTCTTTTTGCGATCTATGATCGCCACTGGTTGCTCTACATAATTGAGCTTTTCGTCTACCTCGATATCATCCAGTGGAACGACCATGTCTTCGTCCGCCAAACACTTCCTCAGGTGAGACACGTGGAAATTCGGGTGGATTCCACTTAGTTCATCTGGCAAATCTAACCTATAGGCCACTTCTCCTACTCGAGCAATGATTCGGAAAGGGCCTATATATCGCGGACTCAGCTTACCTCGCTTCCGGAATCGAATGATCCCTTTCCAAGGTGAGACCTTCAACATAACACGATCTCCCACCTGAAACTCAATCGGCCTGCGTCGTTTATCGGCATACGACTTTTGCCGGTCTTTGGCCGCCTTCATATAGGTTTTAATTCTTTCGAGCTTCTCAGTCATAGCCTCTACCACTTCGACGCTTCCTAATTCTTTCTGACCAATATCACCCCAACAGACGGGTGTCCTGCATCTCCGACCGTATAGCATCTCATAGGGTGGCATGCCGATACTGGCATGATAACTGTTGTTGTATGAGAACTCAGCTAACGGTAGATGGTCATCCCAACTTCCACCGAAATCAATAACACATGCCCGAAGCATGTCTTCCAAGGTCTGAATGGTCCTTTCCGACTGACCATCAGTTTGAGGATGATAAGCCGTGCTAATATGCAATCTCGTCCCCATAGCATCGTGGAATTTCTTCCAAAATTTGGATGTAAACCGGGTGTCGCGATCAGACACAATCGACACCGGTACACCGTGACGAGTCACAATCTCTTTGATGAAGAGATCGGCCAACTTCTCGGACAAATATGTCTCACGCATCGGTAAGAAGTGAGCACTCTTCGTCAAGCGATCCACAATCACCCAGATCGTATCATACCCTTTCGGGGTACGTGGCAGCTTTGTGATAAAATCCATGGTGATGTGCTCCCACTTCCACTCCAAGATGTCCAAAGGTTGAATCTTTCCGTACGGCTTCTGGTGCTCTGCCTTTACTTGCAAACACGTGAGGCATTTACTCACATACTCCACCACATCACGTTTCATACCCGGCCACCAGAAATCTTTCTTCATATCTTGGTACATTTTGGTAGCACCGGGATGAATGGAGTATCGAGACTTATGAGCTTCATCCAAAATCTTCATTCGCAGATCCCCAAGACGAGGAATCCACATACGCCCAAACCGAGTTCTAACACCCGTTGCGTTCTCACCCAATTCTGCGACCAGACCTCTCATGCGTTTAGAGTTAAGATGTTCGTCTTTCAAAGCCTCATCTTGGAACTCTTTGACCTGTTTCATTACGTCGGAAGTCATGATTAGCTGGTACGCCTTCACCCGAATTGGCTCGGGCCTCTCCTTTCGGCTAAGGGCATCCGCCACCACGTTGGCTTTGCCCGGATGGTAATGGATCTCACAATCATAGTCCTTTATAAGCTCCAACCATCGCCGTTATCTCATATTCAGATCTTTTGCTCGAAGAAGTACTTCAAGCTTTTGTGGTCCGTGAAGATGGTGCACTTCGTCCCGTACAGATAGTGCCGCCAAATCTTCAACGCGAAAACCACAGCTGCTAGCTCCAAGTCATGAGTAGGGTAGTTAACCTCATGAACTTTCAGCTGTCGGGATGCATAGGCTATCACCTTTCCTCTCTACATTAATACACACCCCAACCCTGAGTAGGAGGCATCAGAATAAACCACCAAATCTTCACTCCCCTCGGGTAACGCCAATACTGGAGCTTGGGTCAATCTCGTCTTCAGTTCTTCAAACGCCTTCTCTTGAGCTTGACCCCATACAAATTTCACATCCTTCCGGGTCAACTTTGTCAGTGGAGAAGCAATTTTGGAAAAGTCTTGGATAAACCTTCGGTAGTAGCCCGCCAAACCCAAGAAACTACGGATCTCGGACGGCGTCTTCGGAGACTTCCATTGCATCACTGCTTCCACTTTCGCCGGATCGACCATAATCCCATCCGGATTTACCACGTGACCCAAGAATTGAACTTCACGCAACCAAAATGCGCACTTGGAGAATTTTGCATACAATTTCTCCCTTCTCAACGTTTCCAGAACTTCGCGAATGTGACCGGCATGCTCAGTCTCGCTTTTTGAATAAATCAAGATGTCATCAATGAATACTATCACTGATTTATCCAACATCGGCCGGCACACTCTATTCATCAGGTCCATAAAAGCAGCTGGCGCGTTGGTCAAACCAAATGACATAACGAGGAACTCATAATGACCGTAGCGCGTACGAAAAGCTGTTTTAGGGATATCCTGCTCCTTCACCTTCAGTTGATGGTAGCCTGATCGAAGATCTATACGCGAAAACCAACTAGCACCCTGAAGTTGATGAGCTTCGATTTAGCTTGCTTCTCGACAATAAACACGTTACTCAAGATTTACCCAAATGGGATTCCTACTAGGACCTCATACAAGCATATACTAGTCCTAATTCATACCATAAACACGTTACTCAAGATTTACCCAAATGGGTCAAACTTACACTATTTCAAAAATAGGGTTTATATGTGATTCCAGCCCCAAAATCGTTAGAAAACATATAAATGAGGGGTCCTAGAACTCACATTATTAGGTAGAAGTTGATGAGCTTCGATTTAGCTTGCTTCTCGACAATCGGGCAGCACTTTCCTTCTTTCTTTCTCTTCTCCCGGTCGCTCTCTGCTCTCTCCCCGACTGAAAATGGGAGGAGAGTGGAGCTGCTCCCCTTTTATACCCATAGCTCATTCGCATCTGGTCTAGGGGCTACTGGACCTTCAGTCGCATCAACACTATGCGATTGGACCCCAATCGCACATGTTCCATGCGGCTCATACTTCATTCGGGCGGTTGAACTACAATCGTGCGGTTGAGCTTCAATCGGCCGAATAGCCATGCGGTTGAACTCCAGTCGCATAAATCACAGGCGACTGAGGCTCAATCGCATAGCCTACCAAAAGTCAAACTTCCGGTTGTTACATGTTATCGCATTCGCATTCGTGTTTGTTTTACTGTTTTTGGTTTGAATCTCGTCCTTGTTGTTTGATTTATGTTCAAGGTTGAAATTACGAAGGTTTACGCTGCTGTTGCAGAGAAACCGAGTGCAGATCTGTGTTACGTCGAAGCTTTCAGCAGGTTTGTTCGATTTGCTCTGTTTTATTGATTTGTGTTGTTGTTGTTTGATTTATGTTCAGCAAGGTTTGTTTGAACGTTGGCTTTCTTTAGATATATAACTTAAAACGTTGGTTGTTAAGTGTTAATGCTAGCTCTAAGGACTATTATGTTTGTTGTTAGCTCTAAGGACTTTAGGAGTTTGTGAACACTTTAGATGTTTGTTTTTTAGATGTTTGTTGTTACTTCTAAACTGTTTGACCTATTTGTTTTTTATCTATACATGTTTGACAACCAAATATCGTTAGATAGATAACTTAAAATGTTAGTTGTTAAGTGTTAATGCTAGCTCTAAGGACTATTATGTTTGTTGTTAGCATTTCCCTTAAAGTAATTTGGGAGGTTGTGAACACTTAAGTACACTTTGATAACTTAAAAACCGTTTGACCTATTTGTTATCTATTTTCTTTTAAATTGTTCTAAATAACTTTTTGTCTTGTTACTTTTTTTAGTTGATTTATTAGGTTGATGCACACACGAAACAAAACTAAACATGATGTGAAAATAATGCCAGTGGTGTAAGGTGACACAAATATTATTGACGATTATTAGGTTGGGGTTGAGAAAAATGATGATGAACGTGATATACCTTATTAACTTACAGTAAAGATTCTAATATACTTTTGAGTAAAATGGTATAATATCTTTATATGACATTTATTAACTTAGAAAAACTATTCTTTTTGCTGATACTTTTAAGTTCTAACTTTAGATTTTTTTTCTTTTTTGTAAGGCATCTAGCTTTAAATATTTAACTTTGTTCAATAAAACCCTACTTTATTTTATGCAACATCATGACATCATTGTTGATTTCATTAGACCCCATTTAAGGGTCACAAAAATGATTAGCAAACAGTATATATTAGGTAACAACATATTATTATTACTATGGTGTTTAAATTGCTAAATGTGCGTATATTTCTCAATCTGAGGCAAACAATCATGTAATACACATTCTCTAAGATATTCAAAAGTGGGTTTAGCAGCCCACCCTTGTAAATTCTCTACATTATATTTCAGTTGCATCATGGTTGTCGATAAAAGTTGGCTTAACAATCCAAACCGAAGCTCAGAGGAGTATAATAATGGACTCAGCTCTTTTCTCGAGATGTGCGAGTATAAATGTCTTTACTTACACCGCGTGTATAGTCAACGGTGTCAGGTTTATGGTACTTGACCGTGATGCACGGCGTACAACATAAAACTCTGGTGTGTTAGTGGAAGGAGAAAATGGTGAGAAGTATTATGGTCAATTAGAAGAGATTATTGAGATGCATTATCCAAATGGTTATTCAACTGTCCTATTTCAGTGCAAGTGGTACGATACTCGAAGGGGTGTTAGATTTGAAAATAATATCACAAGTATCAACACTGATCAAGAATGGGACAAAAAGATCAACTCATATTTGCTTCGCAGGCCAAACAAGTGTTCAACATCCAAGAACCTTCTCGAGGAAACCAAAACAATAACAACTGATGGGTCGTCGAGCAAGTTAATCATCGAAAAATATGGGATCTACCGTTGAACGAGAATGTACAAACAGTTGACGAGAATGATCAAAATGTTGACCATGACTTACCCGAAGATCTTGACGTTGTCCACAACAACTCTTCCTCTGGTATAAGATTGTTCATCGACTTTAGGCAATACTTGCCAAGCAGTTCTGTTTCCCAGGGTGATCCCGCTGAAGTGTCCGAGGATAAGATCGATGTATTGTCTAAGGGCGAGCATGATGAAGTGTCTGAGGATGAATCGGATTATTACACTGAGGGGTTTGAGAGTGATACTGAAGTATCTGATGGAGAGATATCTGAGGGGTCTGATTAAAAGTAGGTTGGAAAACTGTATTCACATTGTATTTGTATTTATATTTATATTTTAAAGTAGGTTGAAAAACTGTATTCTCATTATATTTTTGTCTTCCATATCTTATAACATTTCAGTATGATTTCCCTTGCGTATTTGATACTGTACATGATGGCCGATGTGATGGGCCATGGAGGAGATGGTTCTGGACAGGACCCCCCACCACCTGACGGCTTTGGATCTGGGCATAGACACTACGAGGAGGTTTGTAAGTCTTAGTATAAACCATTTATAAATTCTATGACAGATAATTATTTATTATGAATGATAATTTTTGATTGATTTTGCAGCACCACCTCGTAGGAAAACTCGTGGGATTGCAAAAAACTATCGCCTAGAATCCGAGGTCTTGGAAGCAGGAGGGCGTTTAACTTTGCAATTTGACAGGCAAGCGACTTTTACCCCGATTGGACACAAGAAATATTTGTTTAGCCGGGAAGTGGGGTTATACATGTGGCGGAACATCGCATTTGATAAAGGTAGTTGGAGACAGGTTTCAGAAGCTCAACAGAATGCATTATACGAGCACCTCGCGGTAAATGATTTATTTAAGTTTATCTTATGTTGAGATCTTTGTTTTTTACTTGACTAACTTCTTTTGTTTATTTTTTAGAAATCATTCGATTTGGAGCAGATTGATCGGGACGTTGATCGATCTAAGTTAAAGTTGGGAATTTTTTCAATATACATGAAGCGATACAGAGATCGCAAAGCAGATGCAAAAAGGCGTTTTAGAGAGTTTGGAGGGGATGTCGAGAGAGCTCTAGCCAATGTTCCTGAAGGGATGACTCCGGCTAATTGGGAGAGTGCCATTAGACATTTTATGTCAGAGAAGCATCAAAAACAGTCAATCGTAAACCAAGCAAATCGTCAACTTCAAAAATACCCAAACTGAGGGGGGACATCATCGTATAGCAACACAACTTATAAAAAAGTAACGTTTGATTTATATATTATTATATATATATATATATCTTATACGTACTAGTTGTAATAAAAAATAACATTTAATGTTAAACAGGCTCAAAGTCACCTACAGACGTTCATTGATGCTCATACACTTAAAGATGGGACGATTGACAGCGCAGCAACTGAAACAATTGTTAGTAACTATTTAAATTTAATTTTTGGTTACTATATATATATATAATTCACCTTTTGTAAACTACAGCGGCGATTAGAGGATGAGTTGGCTGTCCAAACTCAAGGAGATGATCAAGTAAATGCGTTTGAAAACGTCCTCGGTACTAGGCGCGGATGGACACGAGGGATTGGGTTCAAACCTTCTTCAAAAGCCCCGGTTACCCATGATAAGTCTCAACCGCCGCCAACAGTCTCATTCACATGGGTAACAATAACATCTACTTATAATGATCTTAAATTTATATATATATATATATATATATATATGTTATTAGTTTGGTAAATGTTATTAGTTTGACCCGTTTAGACGAGTGATCATAAAATGGACAAAATGGAATTGGAATGTTAAATGAGACAAAATAGACGTGTTGGGAATGAGTCAATATGTTATTGGGGGTCTTGTGATCACAAAATGGACGGAATGAGAAATGGGAAATGGGTCAAATATGTTATTAGTTTCGTAAATGTTATTAGTTTGGTAAATGTTATTAGTTTGACCCGTTTAGACGAGTGATCATAAAATGGACAATATGGAATTGGAATTGTAAATGAGACAAAATAGACGTGTTGGGAATGAGTCAATATGTTATTGGGGGTCTTGTGATCACAAAATGGACGGGATGGGAAATGGGTCAAGATATGTTATTAGTTTGGTAAATGTTATTAGTTTGACCCGCTTAGACAAGTGATCATAAAATGGACAAAATGGAATTTGAATGTTAAATGAGACAAAATAAACATGTTGGGTATGAGTCAATATGTTATTGGTGGTCTTGTGATCACAAAATGGACGGGATGAGAAATGAGAAATGGGTCAAAAAATGTTATTAGTTGGGTAAATGTTATTAGTTTGACCCGTTTAAACATGACTTGTGATCACAAAATGTGTTTATAATTTGGACTTAAATATACTTTTATTATAGGAACAAATTGATGCCTTGTTTCAAGACCCATATTTTAGAGATCAGCTTCAAAATTATGGGCAAAATAAGCAAGTTAATGATGAGGACGATGAAGACGATGAAGATGATAAAAATGATGAAGCTTAATTGATAAATGTATGTTGACTTAATTTAGAATGTTTATGTATGAATTGTATTGTAATGTATAAATGGATGTTGACTTAGTTTAGTTTTTAGGTTTAGGATGTACCTAGATGGAATTCTAAAACGTTATGTTTTGTAACGACCGGATTTATGTTAATGTATGGTAATTTATGTTTAGAGTTAGTAAATGTATGCAGAATATGCAGATTGTAATGTATAAATTTGTATTGGAAATACGGGAAAACCGAAAAATGCAGCAGGAAGCTGTAATAGATGTGCAGGAGCATTAGTGGCGACATATGGGCATTAGTGGCGACATATGGTCATTAGGGGCGACTAGTTTTCGTCATGTCTGTGGGTATTAGTGGTGACTTAATAGTGGCGACACAGGGGTATTAGCGGCGACATGTTTTAGCGGCGACTCATTAGCGACGAATTTTGATCATTAGCGACGTTTTATTAGCGACGATTCTTTAGCGGCGACATGTCGCCACTAAAGGCAATAGCGGCGACATACGGGGTCTTTAGCGACGACTTTGATCGCCCCTAAAGACCTTTCTCCTTGTAGTGTTATGTCAACATCCTGCTAGTAAATCCATTATCCATAGAATTCAACCAGAACTACGTTGCCAGAAAACGGTATGAGTAATCTCGTTTGTGACGTATTATCGATGTATGTCATTGAGACATTGAGAGAATACTGACGACCAAGTGTATCAACATATCACCGACAATTAATGCAAGTTGGTCCACAATTTTTAATAGATTTATGAAAAAGATTCAACCAATTTAATGAAAAATATTAAATGTTAGGTTTACAACTTAATCAAAGATATCCATAGTGGAATGTGCTAGGTGCCAAATTCCCCTATCATGCCTAGATCACTGCCCCTTGTGTGTGATAGGAAGCTTAATGTGATGGTAGTCATGGGCAAAAGGGCAATTAAACCTCATGAGTATCATTAAGGTGCTGTTTGTTTCTGAAGAGGTAAAACGTCTGCGGTCTGCGGATCACATCTGCAGACATCTGCAGGAGAAGAGATGGACCAAACGTCTGCAGTCTGTAATAAGAAGACTGTTTGTTTTTTTAAAATCTGCAAACTATTAAACCCTTGTTTCACACCCTTTATCTCCCCCTACACATTCACCACACCCACTACCATCTCCACCACATCTTCACCGACGCCGACACCCGCTTTCGTCGGAGCCGCCCCACGGGTTTCACAATGAAGCAAGAGAATGTGACGGTGGTGACCACCACAATGAGCTTTGGTGCACCGTGCACCCTACAGTGACCGCCGTCCCATCGGACCTTCTATTGTACGCCCAACTCTCTCCGATCGCCTCAGCCTGCCGGCACCACCTGACCTCCTCCACCAGTACATGAACTACACCCCTTTCGCTACCTGTCCGCCGCCGTCCTCCGCCGCCGCGGAACCCTTGATCCTGCGCAGCTGCCACCCTCTCCCCCGCCGGAGATGCTTCTCCCCCACCGCTACCAAACAACCATCTTCACTTCCGACGAACCCCTTTTCTCCGATGCCCGAAAATTCCATCTTGTGGAGCAATTACAAGTGTAAATCTTTCGATTGTTTCAACCCAGATCTAGGGTTTGATCTAAAGAAAGAGAAAGCAAAGTTCTTGACTTACAAATCGGATCTTGATCTCCCAATTTCCCAATTGAAGACATGTGGGGTGTGGGTATTTGGGGGGTTTGGGGTTGAAATGTGAAGAAGAGGTGGGAAGATTTCTGAAGACTTTAGTCCACCTCTTCTTGGAGAAGAGGTCACGCAGACCTTTTTTAATGAAATGTCTTCAGAAAAACAAACACTCTGCAGACCATAAACGTCTGTCCGCCTCTTTTTGGCGCAGACAAAAGAGCTTCAGAAGCTCTTTTTCAGAAAAACAAACACCACCTAACTCATTACATACATTTATCACAATCATAGTAATTAAACCTCATGCGTATCATTAACTCATTACATACGTTTATCACAATCACACCACTGCTTACATGATGCTTGCGTGTAAGCATTTGTTATTATCACTATCATGGTGGGTGAGTGATGCCGAGTTATATTTTTAAATTGTCCAACCACCACGATACTACACTTTTTTGTTAAAATCTTACGGAAATAGCGATAATATTCTTTTCATTTGCTAATCTTCAAATGTCTTTTCAACTGTTAATACCTAGTTATGTAATTGTAATATGCATAGTAATTAATAAAGAAGGAAAAGGGGTTAACTAAAAACAATTTTACCATATTGCATGATAATTACAAGCTTATATACAAGTAAACATGGAGTGAAATCTCAATAGGGAGAATTATTGTTTGAAACAAGTAAACATGTCATGCATATACCGAATACTAAAATATTATTAAATGGAAGTAAACTTTACAAGCGAAATTATTGAAAGATGACAAACACAGTACATTAATTACTAATTAATAATTGAGCATATGCAAACAGCAAACAGATGATCTTTTACTAAATAAATCATACCGACAAGAGAAAAGAGGTACTTTTGTGCAAATAAATAAAATCATATTTATTTATTAGGATTTAATTAACAATTATTAACAAATATCAATTATTGATCGATAGTACGTTACCAAGCTTTTGCTTCACAAGCTTTTATTTTGAAACAGTATTCAAAAATCAGGACCTGGAGTTAACAAAATGTGTCTGGTTGTGTTAAAAGGATCGTGCTTAACAAGACATCTTTAACATGAATGTTAAATTTGAATTTCATATGTTTAATTAAACGCGCCATTTCCTTGAACATTAACATAAACATGTTTAATCAACGAGTTACGAGACACGACATGTTTAAAATGTTAAATAAAATGAATGACATTATACATTTAATAAAATTATATATAAGTCATTCAATATCACAAGTGACACGACATATTAAACAAGTTTAAGAAATAACAAGCTGGTAACCTAGATTTAATTATATATTTATAAAGCTATAAAAGTACAACGAGAAACATATAATTTCAACCTATTAACTATTCCACGATAAGTTGAATAAACAACTTTATATAAAGTGGTGTAAATTCTAATAAATGTTATGGGTTAAAATTATATAAAATATATGTGTGATGATTTTATAAATAGAGTCGATATAAAGTAGAAAGTGTGTATACATCACTAAATAAACAATCATCATCTGCATTTTAATAGTTATTTGAATCATTGATTGTAAAACGTAAAATATCTTTTATACAATTATAGGAGCAAGACAATGAATCAGAAGAGAAAAAAATATATTACCCTTAAAACCCTTTATTTAACAAGAAATGATAAAATGTTTGTGACAAACAACGAAATCAGATGTAAATATAAGAAAAGGAATACACGATTAAATCATATATCAAAGTTTTAAAAATTATAATAACTTTAAACCTCAAATGAAATTATACAATCACAATAGTGCAAAGACATCAAATATGTTGTCATTAATTAGCAAATCATGTAGCCATGATGAGTGTATGTGCTTGTATAATTGACCTTTATTGGATTTTGTGTGCGTTCAGCAAATTGCAATGATCAAAAGATCTTGGTCAATATTTTAAAGCTACCCTTTAAGTTATACCCTCTCCCTCATCCTCCACAAAATCTGCCATAACTTGACAATACTACCCTTTATAAGATCCTCTTCTAATCATTCCTTGTCTCAATAAAACCCTAATTGTTTTTCAAAAAATAAAGTAATAGATAATCAAGGGTAAAAATCATGTTTTAAACTTTAATTCACAACTATAGATTGTACCAAATGACAAAACTACAATCTTGAAAATGCAAATACTACTAAAATGAATTGTTTCACCTTAACAAAACCCTAATCTCTCTTTTCTCATGATTGTTTCTTGAAAAAACATAGTAATTTCAATATTTCTTGTAATCATCATTCACCTCAATAAAACCCAAGTACCTTCTTATTCTCTTGGAAAATGGAGTAACATTTTTAGATAAATGATAAGGTTACAAGTAACTCGCGCGTGTTGTTCGATCCAATCTTATACGTGTATGAAACAAGTTTTATTCGAACAAAAACACAACATAGAGAAACAAAAAACGAGCACAAGCTAGCTAATCATGCACATAAGTTTGAAAATATAAGAATATAAATACCTCTCAAAATCTATGGATAACTAGAAACTGAAGAAGTACTAGCTAGTTTCATCATCTTAATATATATAAAAACAAATAAAAAACATATATATAGGAAAAGAGTTTTACATATACATATATAGAAAAAATAGTGTCTCTTGCTATACATTTTTCTCTAAATTCAAAACACAAAGGGGTAGTTCATACAGATCATGAAGATGAAGATGAAATAGATGAGGATAAAAGCATCATATAGTAAAAACCGAAACCAAACCGCGCTAAAATAATCATATACCATTCATAACACCATAACGAAAAAGCTAGCTTTTTTTTTGTTTGTCTTTACCACCATCACCATT
Organism: Flaveria linearis; assembly: GCA_024085815.1. Lineage (NCBI taxonomy): Eukaryota > Viridiplantae > Streptophyta > Magnoliopsida > Asterales > Asteraceae > Flaveria > Flaveria linearis. The sequence continues at coordinate 9,800,763 of CM044003.1, forward strand.
TCTTGAAATTCTTTCATGGGTATATATATCCGTCCCTTCAATCACCAATCAAAAAACCATCAATCTAACGATTACCTGTTCGAAATAGGGTTCGGGCCACTTGGAACTTCATGTGCACCGGCTTCAAATGATCTTGTACCCTTTGGATGTGACTGATGATGGGCTCTTTTTGGGTGAAAATTTGTGTTTGTTGTTGTTGATGATGGCTTTGTGGATTCATGATGTGAACTTGAAGTGGCTGTTGGTTCAGCTGGAAGCGATGCAACTGCCATCGGTGTCGACGATTGATCAAGGAGCGCGATCAAGAAGATGAAGATCAAAAGTGCAAGATATAAAAGAGAAGAACATGATCTAGGGTTTGTGGATTGTGAGAGCTGTGAAGATGATCTCAATTTAGCCATGCAATAGTTGATTGTTTCTGGGAATAAAATAAGAAACCACCCCCCAAATGACCACAAGAGATCAATATCCATCAACCAATTGCATACACCCAATGACTAAATCTTGAGCACCACCCCAAAATCTAGAGAGAGAGAAAGAGAGAGAGAGAGAGAGAGAGAGAGAAAGGGGTAAAGAAAAGTGGATGAAAAACAAGGTTTGAAATTGAAAACACATTTGATGAATAAGTACTAGTAATAAAAGCATTTGAGTGGAAAATTTCTACATGCAAACTTTATCTTTATATATCTTTCTTGAAAATATTAGCTAGGAAGTATGATTTTGACATAAAGTTTATATGAATTATGTATTGTTGATTAAATATTTAAAAATAAAAAACTGGGTACCAAAATCAAAAGGAGAGTTTTAAATATTGATGATTAGTATTATAAAGTTGTGATTGAAAACATAAGAAAGTTATATTGTTGGATAATTATACAAAATGGAAAGTGTACTAGTCTTTTTGGGACACAGGAAATATCACTAGAGGTAATTCCAGTATGAAACAAATGTTGTGGATAGAAACTTGTCCGTTATAAACAAATTAGGGCATGGATAATTTGAATTTCAATACATCGGTGACGATTATTACCCACATGCAGGTTTATAGTGACGAATTACATACAAGTCTTACAAGGTCACAATGAGACTGTTTTACCGATAGATTAGCCACAACTAGCTTAGTCTCATTGCCAAACACTTGAAAATCTAAAAAAAATCTTATCGGAAATCAAATTCTTAACAATTTTTTATAGAATCTAAAATCATTGGTAATCCCTCTGTTAGACGGTTAATTAGTATGAATTTTTATTTTTATTTTTAATACTTTTGAATGTCAAACTCACATATTCACTAAGTCTACTTTTAAATGTACAACAGTTATTCAGAATGAAACTTAAACATATCATTGGAGAGGAAAACCATAACACATTGACAAATTTTCATTAGTGCTTCGTCGGTGTATTCACTCGGTAATTTTTGGTCAGTGATATTTTTATTCTCGTGTCGTGAAACAAATCTAAAGAATTAATGAATGTCCTATCATTTATTTATTAAATTCAAAACTAATTATTTCAACTTAAATCCTTGTAATTATTGGATATATATGCATGTATGTATGTTATGATTTCTAGTGCTAAAAGTAGTGCAACAGAAAGCTATCTTCTGCAACAAAGTTTGGTCATTTAACCAATTAAAGAAAAGTGAAAATGTTTGCAACTTGGGAGTCTCATCCTATCTTTTCCTTTCTCCAAAACAACTACTTTCCCTTTAGAGCTAAAAAGATCCACAAATATGGCGACCAAATATATACATTACATGCATAATCAATGGGGGCTTGAAAGGATCCAAGGATGAGAACTAATATAATAGTATTATATTAGGACACGTTTGTTACAAAACCGGCCGGTTTAAAATAATAAACGGTAAGAATCATGTAATTAAATATTTGTACATTTTTCTTCAAAATGCAATGCATAAGGAGTTACGTAACAATTTATCCCACATTCTTCAAACCTTTGTTATATGTATCAAGAAATACATTGTAAGTATAAATGAGTTATGTGATACAGATAGTTTTTCATGTATGTAATAACTGCAACCTATAATATGTATATTATATGCGAGAATTTTACATGTTTGATTGGGAATTTTTTAACTAAATAGTTTTTTTATTGTTTAGTGGTTTCTAGTGTGTGGACGAAATTATAATTGTTTATGGGGATTCCGCTACCTGTACAAGCAGATTTTAAAAATACTGACAACGAATCCTCTTATGTGGCAAATGGACCCTGAAGTTCCTCTCGTGGCAATCAGATTTCTTGATGACCGGATGAAGTGTGGGGTGGCATGGTAACGGGATGAAGGTGTTGCATATTAAGTCCACGTCCAAGAAGCGGATTCACTTCAGTTCGCTAGTCAAAGGAGCAGACTCTGCTCCAGTCACATTACCTTTATTGAATCTATTTGCATAAATAGTGGACTCCTAATAAACAATTATGATTTCATTTAACTACTAGAAACCACTAAACAATTAAAATACATCATTTATTCAAGTAAATTTGATTGGACATAGAATTCTTTCATATTGTTATTCCTATTTTGGTGGAAGATAAAACAATGAACAATATGATCTACTTGAATTAAACGAGCATTTTACACACACTTGATCATTTTACATGATAACTGAGTTTTTCTTCTTTCATTTTATATACCATCCAACATTCAGTTTGATGCATTTATATTTGACCCTTATCTCATAGATGACAATGAGACTTTTTAATTCTCCTTCTCTCTTTTAACTCGTTTTAAAACATAAGAGTTGAGATTACAGTGGATCAAACGGTTTAGATGTACTTACTCTCGAAGTCATGTTTTCTCGACCTTTAACTGACTATTAGTATAGTTGTGCTGTGATTTAAATCATATATATTCTATTTATATCTTAGACGAAGACAAAAAACATCTTACTTTTACTTGGATAAAGGAATAAATTATTCGATCTATTTTTCTTATAAGGTATAAGCTATATAATCATTAATTATAAAAGTTTGTTTATCAATTAGCCTACTCTTTGTTTATCAATTAGCCCCCGATGTAGATTAAACGAAATCCATGATTCAGTCAGTTTTCGGTCCATCTAATGATGCCATTCTTCTGAACGTCACATAATATCATCTTCAACCAACCTTCATCATATCGTACCGCATCCCGACTAAGAGGGGTATATTCGTCCAATTAAAAAAGCTGAAAAATGCACTCATATGGGCAATGGTCTGAAAAGAAGAAAAGAAAAAGATAAGAATACAATAAAGAACGCGTAAGAAATAAAAGGAGTCACACCAGAAAGCAAGAAAGTGTGGTGGATGTGAAGACTCTTACTTGGAGGCTTGCTCGAGAAACACCTCTTTTTGACTATTAATTATTTTTTAATTAAATCGTACTTTTTGTTCTTTATATATTATAACCAAAGAGAAATAGTTAAAAACACTTACTATACCATTGATTTTTAATGGGACATTCTGTTAGTTAAATGATGTGTCTTACAATTAAAATATCAACGGTTTAAATTCAACAGATTGTATAATGTGAGATATTTATCCTTGAAAATCTAGGAATTACGGTTCAAAAAATGCATTGTCTAACACCAGATCTTTGTGAAGAGACAAAAACACACTATTATTATATTATAAAACCAAGGTATTATTATAACCGTGTTTCTTATGTGTAGTACACAAGAATGACCCTAATTTACTGCAATTGTTCAATGTCTTGGTTCGCGATGTGTCCGATATGCAACAGTGTATAAATCTTTTCACATTTTTATGGTGACGAAATCTGCTCTGAATCAAACTTATATTAGTTATATATGTAAGACAATAAGCTATGCATTTTAGTTAGTATATAATAATTAATCGCTGCTTAAAGAATACGTACGGAGATCTTACAATGGTTACATATATTGTTTTGCCTATACTTCTACTGAAAAATGAAAGTAATTATGTATGTAGAGTGAGCCATTTGAAACAAGTGGCTACAAAGGTTGCATATCGTTTATTTTTGTTATATTATAGTGTCTTTGCTTAGCAATATTCCAATTTATAAATAAATAGTTTTAACAAAACTATAATTACTATAAGATTCTTTTATATCTGAACCCCTCATATAATCTATATATATATGTGTTTGTGCGTGTGAACAAATGAATGCTCTAGAGAAGAGAGCACCCACAAAGCAAAGCATCTTCTTTCTTTCTCAATACCCAAAAACAATCTCGCTCCGTTGATTGATGTGTCATGTGTGTACAAACACATGCATATATGCATGCATGCATATACACACATACATATATATGCGCACACATGGTGATTAAATTTTAACACCTTATTATTGCGATAATCATGTTAACTTTTTAAAATTAATCAAAATTACTATTATTTTTGTTTGAATAATATCATTACATATATACAAAAATATATACTCTTTTATGTATATCGTAAGCATAAAAAAGTTTATACTAATATAAGTTATACTTACATCTTTATAGATTTAAGTATAACTTATTTTTTATGCTCACGAATTTACATATATACATTAAAGAACATGGTTTTGTATATGTGTAATGATTTTATTCTAATAAAATAATAATAATTTTGATTGATCTTGAAAAATTAACACGATTATCACAATAAAGGTTAACATTTAATCATTATCATATACATACAAATATAATCAATACATATATATATATATATATATATATATATATATATATATATATATATATATATATATATATATATATATATATGATTATACTAGTGGAAATGCCCGCGCGTTATGGTGTACGGCTGTTGCGCAATTTTTTGGGAATTCGATTTTAGTCAGTATCGGCTCGGTGCACTATGGCGTAAATTAAAAATTAAAAATATAATTATTAAAAAAATTGAATAAAGAAAATAATTGCGTATATTACAATAGTCTTTAAAACAACTATATTTTCCCAACAAGATTAGTGAAAGCATGAGTGGTATTTATGGTTAGAAATCACTTATTACTTAGATTTTAGGAGGATTTCGTTTTATGAGAGGATTTCGTTTTATGATTGTATGTTAGAGTTTTATGATCATCGAATACAACTTTCGGTAATGATTTACATTGACCGTAGAAAGTTAATGGAAAAATTTGTCACCAAAAATTACCGTCTTATTGTTATTGAGCTGTTAATCAATTCCTTATTATACCCATCTAAATGTCTTGTACTTCTTTATACATGTTGCTTTAAAACTTGTATGTTTGGCAAAATTACGTCTCTATCCAAAGAGATGTATTATATAGTAGTATAGATATAAGTATTTAAATAAAATAATACTTAATTTAAATAGTAATTAGATATAAAAATATGATTAGTAACTATAAATTTAAATGTTAATTTATATTATTATAAATAAAATAAAATTTAATAAAATGAATTAAATAATATCATATTTTTAAATAATGTATTACTAATATGTATTAAAAAATACAATAATTAAAAAAGTTAATTAAATGATAGCAAAAGTGGAACTATTGTATAAAGCACTTATATTCTATGCTTAAAATATTGTATAGATGTCTTACAATTTGAATGAAATTATCATTTATCATTATAATTATATTATATAGTAGTATAGATATAAATATCGTTAATAATCCAGTCGATCAATCCAAATGGGTCATGCGTGATAGGAGAAACCAACCTAAATAAATGCTTTGGCAGAGGGCAAAAACTTCACCATACCTGTGACAAACCCGAAAAATTTTTTGATTTAATATAATTTTTATGTGAATTTATGATTTATTTTTATATTTTATTATTATTAATAATAATATTAATAATAATAAAAATAATGATAATAATAATAATAATAATGATATAATAATAATGATATTATTATTATTACAAATGATAATAATAATAATATAATAATGATATTATTATCAAAAATAATGACAATAATAATATAATAATATTATTATTAAAAATAATAATGTTAATAATGAAAATAATAATAATAGTGAAAGTATTATTATTTACAAAATTAGTTTAATTGATTTAATAAAGTATAGGGGCTGTTGTGTAAATTTAAAACATGTTTTATAAACTTAAAACACAAAATGATAATATGTGAAACCTCAGGGACTATTCTGTAATTTCCGAAAACCCAACCCCCTCCCGTCGACCACTGTTCCGGCGACATCCCCGGCGACGCTCCGGCGACTCCTAAACATCGAATTTACTCGGTTTTTGATCAATGATTGTTCCCGACACTCCCATATGGACGATGCGAACCAAAACCCACAATAATTTGAGAATCAAGTCGATAGTGCGATTTAAACCGCCCGTGATCATTGTCGGCTCCTTTACAACTCCGAATCGCACAAGAAACTAAATAATAATCGAATTAACCACCTACACACAATGCTATAAATACTAGTAATCGGTATACACTTCGAATTACACCTGAAACAAACACCTTCATCGAATTTGATCCTCTTCTTTCTTCGCGACCTGCAACCAGTCGAACATCATCATCAAAGCCTCAAACCTCGAAATTTCCAGAGGGCTTTTGATCATTGGTGTCATTTCAAACTTCCTGTGAAGTTAATTTCATTATCATCAACATTTGATCCTCGTTTGAATTCCATATTGGGCCGACCTGTTCTTCGATCATTCTTAACGATTTGAACATCAAAACAGGTAATTGATTACATCATTATGTTCGTTTAATCATGGGGAACAAAAGCCCCATGAATTTGTGCATTAACAGAATCAAATCGAACTTCAATTTGAATCAAATTGATTCTAGGGTTCTTGAATTTGGGGATGAACATTCGGGTGTGTTTAAAACTATTTGGGGCGGGGTTTGTTCGCTGATGAGCCTTTGGCTCAGTGGTTTGTGCGCGGGTGTGTTGAGGGGGAGGTCACGGGTTCGAACCGTGCACCTCCCAACCTTTTTATTTATTTTTTTATTTAGTTATTTACCCTTTAAAAATAAATAAAATTATTGAAAATACATAAAAATCACCAAAAATTATAAACTGATTTTTAAGAACTTCTTTATTTTAATTAATTTTCTGTAAATTATTAAAAAATACTTCAAATAAAATTTATACAATGTTATTCAAAAAAATATTACAATATTTTATAGACTTTAATTAATGATTTAAGGTATTAATTCATTAATTAGACACCATATTATTTTAATTAATGATAAATCCTAATAATTGTATAAAATAATTATTTAGAAACTTTAATTATTTATGTAATAGTTATAAATTATTATCCATATAAAAATGGATTTCCAAATAATAAATTAGATCATCAAATTATTAATGGATGTTATAATATTTTATGGACTTATTTTGATAATATAAATACAAAGTAAATTTTATAAATTTAAATATTTATAAAATCTTACAAAATTAAATATAAACTTATATGTTTATATAACGTCTATAGTTTAATTAGAATATAATGATATGTCAAAATCATTATTAAACTAATTAAATTTTATATAAATCATTAATTATTAACAAAAATAATTAAATGATTTAATGTTTATAACAAATCGCCGAAAACCAAATCCTAGATCAATTGAACACCAGGTTCAGGATCTAACTTATTTAGGTTATGGATTTATATATATATACTTATGTGAATATTAATTCCTTAGGAGGAATTTACTAGCTTGTCAACACTACCCAACGACCGAGGTGAGTTCATAACTATTCCCCTTTTTAATCATTTAAATATTTGGGGCTGGAATACATGTTGTAATTGAAATTACAAATTATTTTGTGTATTATGTTAAATAATAATTTGATCACATTTATGATTACATATGGTTACTATGAAAATCCTTCTCTGTATACTGGACTATAAATAAGCAGGGATCTTTTGGATAGTACTATCGGGGAGTGACTTACCCCCACAAAGGTATGGACATGTGATCCATATCAGATGCACAAAGATCTTGATGTCATTCGGGATGACTGTTTCTGTAGTGAGAAGGCAGATGTGCACTTTATATAGTTTGCATTATAGTTCCACTTACAACCCATATGAGGATAAATGTAAAGGAGGATTTGCTCCCTCTGATTTGAAATTATTATGAAAATATAATATACACATAAAAGGATAATAAACTAAGTGACATGGACAAATTCAATGTGAAGGATTTGTTGGGCTTGTACTTAGTAGGTATGTGGGATAGCGGGTTCACCTTATTAAAAAGGGTTCCGACAGGCTATTCATATACCGGTGAGTAAATTAAACTCACACTTTTTCTATAAATCCTATTTGATGATAATTGATGATTTATCACTATGTTTACTTACCTATGAACTCACCAACCCTGTGTTGACACTTGATTTACATGTATTCTCAGGTATCTACTAGGAGCTTATGGACGTGCACGTAGGATCATATAAGAGCTCAAGATACCTATTGAATTATTAATTGAATTATGATTAAGACATGTTGTCATCTATATTTACTTCCGCTACGCATAATATTACTCTGAACATTATTGTAATGATTATCTAAAAACTATCATATAGATATTTGCATCTCTGTGTAACTACTGTGTTCGATCCTGTTTGTTCACCCCTCCGTGATAAATTCCAGACCCGGAATTTGAGGGTGTGATAGATTGGTATCAGAGCCATTGGTTATACTGAGTTAGGAATTGCATCTAGCCTATAGCCACACACAATAGTTGCACAAAGTAAATTGCCTTAGTTAGAGATTGACTAAGATTAAGAAGTTATATGCTTAAACTTAGATAGTTGTTTTCCTAAACATGACTTTGACTCTTTGACTCATTCCTAAACTTATTCTCAACGACACGTGGGATCTACACTTATCATCGTGCCTAAATCAAATGGTTTTCAAATCTCGTCAAAGTCCGTGTCACATGACCGAGAACATGCAATGCTGGAAGAGTGGGATACCTGTATCTTAAGGTGTTCTGTCTAGGCAAGGTATTCATACAACTTGAGTACCTCACCTGGGAACCCTCGAGATGAGTATTCGCTTATAGGTACGCATGTCCTCGTTAAGGTTGTGGTGGACACAAATACTTTGATAAGTCAACGTATTCGCTTTGGTTTGCGAACCGAACGTTTACACTCCTAACCTCTCATTGTTATTCTAAACAATCTCATTAATGATTTTATTATTTTGAAAAGTTTTAGAAACCAATTACCCGTTTTTCATAAAGGTTTCTTCTTTCCATATTATACAGCATGTCTTCTCGTCAAATCCGTTCACGATTTAGAAACTCTGGCCGTAAGATTTCCGCTATTGTAACACGTGAAGTTACTACAGTCATATACAAGTCCTTAAGGCAAATGGCTTCTCGTGATTACCTTGATATGTTTCATTTGGTAATCTAAGCCACGCTTGTCCTAACCTAAAGCGAGACTTGTTTCCTTAGTACTCGTGCCTTGCCGAATTTAATCGAAAAACCCAGTTTTCTTAAATTCCCATCTACCCTACAGTAATTGTCCATACTTTGAATATTTGATATAAAATGTATCTATTGAATATGTCAAAGTGTGAATTCTCACCAAACAATTTCATGATAGATGGACGCACCAGCGGGCAAAGGCAGAGGTAGAGGACGCGCCAGAGGAACTGTCCCAATAGGGATGACTCCTGAAGAAATACAAGCCTTGGTCAATCAAGGTGTTGCTGCAGCCCTAGCCACTCAGGCTGCTCAGAATGGTTATCACTATTCATATAAAAAGTTCCTAGACTGCAAACCTGATATCTTCACTGGGGCAGAAGGGGCCATTGGGCTCATAAGGTGGTTCGAGAAATGTGAATCCATCTTCGCTATATCTGAATGTCCCGATGAGAGTAGGACCAAGTATGCATCCGGAGCCTTGAGTGGAGCTGCACTCTCGTTCTGGAAGACAGAAGTTTCAAGACTTACTCTCTCCCTAGCCAATGCTATGGATTGGGAGGAATTCAAACAGCTGATGATGGAAGAATTCTGCCTGAGAGAAGAAGTACAAAGGATTGAAACCGAATGCTGGAACCACAAAATGGTGGGATCTGAAATTGAAAAGTATACCACCGAAAATCATGAGTACGCAACTTTGTGTCCTCATATGATGGAGCCTGCTCACAGAAGAATTGAAGGCTACATCCGTGGACTGTCTCCGGTCATTCAATCTATGGTCACTTCCTCCAACCCAACTTCAATTCAACAGGCCATTAGGATAGCTCACAAGCTGACTAATGAGGCTGTGGCTCAGGAGAAGTTACCACCAAGAAACAAGGGTAAGGGTGTCGCTGCTGAAAGCTCGGGGAAGAGAAAGTTTGAAGATGCTAAAGATGGTGAGAGTCAAGGTACAAGCAAGAAGCAAGATCAGAAAAAGCACCAAGACAATCAGGGCATTCCGCCTAGATGTCAGAGGTGTGGCAAGCGTCATCATGGCAAGTGTACCGCAATCATCTGCTACAAATGCAACAAGAGGGGGCACACTGCTCCTGAATGTAGAACCAAGACTCAAGACCAAGGAAAAAGGATGGTAATCAGCAGAATGGTGGAAAGAAGGAAGTTATTTGTTTCAGATGTGGAGAAAAGGGCCATATTGCTAAAGACTGCACTGGGGAAAAGAAAGATACAGCCAAGGGCAGAGCCTTCGTTATTGGCAAAGGTGAGGCTCTCAAAGACCCTAACGTTATTATGGGAAAATTTTTGGTGAATAATGTTTATGCTATAGTATTATTTGACACGGGAGCTGATAGAAGCTTCGTATCTAATACTTTCTATAATCACCTGAATGTAACCCTGTACCCCTAGATGAGCCATATGTTGTAGAAGTAGCAAATGGTAAATCCTTGACCGCATCACAAATCCTGAAAACTGTACACTAGATTTATCAGGTCATATCCTACCAATAGACCTCATGCCCATTACTTTGGGAAGCTTCGATGTGGTAGTTGGTATGGATTGGCTATCCAAAAACTCTGCAGAAATTATCTGTAAAGACAAAATGATTCGTATCCCCCTACCAAATGATGAAGTCCTGTGTGTGGAGGGAGATAAGACTGGTGTCGTGATGGGAGTTATTTCTTACTTGAAGGCTCAAAAGTGTCTTCGAAAAGGACATACTGCTATCCTAGCCTTAGTCACTGACAAAGAGAAGAAGGAAAGAAAGATTGAAGATGTACCCGTCGTCAGGGAATTTCCTGAAGTGTTTCCTGATGAACTGCCTGGATTGCCCCCTAAAAGAGAGGTCGAGTTTTCAATCGAGTTAGTACCTGGAGCTACACCTATAGCTCGGGCACCATACCGTCTCGCACCTTCTGAATTAAAAGAACTATCTGACCAGCTTAGGGAACTCCTTGATAAAGGATTCATCCGACCTAGCTCGTCACCATGGGAGCACCAGTGTTATTTGTGAAGAAGAAAGACGGGACCTTCCGGATGTGCATCGACTATCGAGAACTGAACAAAGTGACGATCAAGAACCGTTATCCCTTGCCACGTATTGACGACTTATTTGACCAACTGCAAGGTTCAAGCATTTACTCCAAGATAGATCTTAGAAGCGGTTATCATCAGCTGAGAGTCAGAGATGAAGATATTGTGAAGACGGCTTTCAGAACTCGGTACGGTCACTTTGAGTTCACAGTCATGCCATTTGGGCTAACAAATGCACCTGCCGTATTCATGGATCTCATGAATCGTGTATGCAAGCCTTATTTAGACAAGTTTGTCATTGTCTTCATTGATGACATCTTGATCTATTCCAAAATAAGAATGAGCATGAAGAACATCTGAGATTGGTTCTTGAACTACTAAAGAGGGAGGAGCTCTATGCTAAGTTCTCGAAATGTGATTTCTGGCTTAAAGAAGTTCAATTCCTTGGTCATGTGATTGATGCTAATGGAATTCATGTAGACCCAGCTAAAATTGAATCCATCAAAAGTTGGCCTACACCTTCTAATCCAACGGAAATTAGACAATTTCTGGGACTAGCCGGCTATTATAGGAGATTTATCGAGGGATTCTCCAAGATAGCTCAACCATTGACTATGCTTACCCAAAAGGGGGTAGCATATCATTGGGGATTCAAGCAAGAGGCTGCTTTCCAAACACTGAAACAGAAGTTGTGCAGTGCACCTATTTTGTCCCTACCCGACGGTATTGAAGACTTTGTAGTCTACTGTGATGCTTCTATTCAGAGACTGGGATGTGTTTTGATGCAGCGAGACAAAGTCATAGCCTATGCCTCAAGACAGTTAAAGGCTCATGAGAAGAACTATGCAACTTATGACCTAGAACTGGGAGCTGTTGTGTTTGCTCTTAAATTATGGAGACATTACTTGTACGGTACTAAATGCACTATTTATACCGATCACAAGAGTCTTCAACACCTGTATAATCAAAAGGAGCTGAACATGAGGCAGAGGAGGTGGCTTGAACTATTAAACGATTATGATTGTGCCATCAAGTACCATCCTGGTAAAGCAAATATTGTGGCTGATGCTTTGAGTAGGAAAGAACATGTGAAACCTCGTAGAGTGCGAGCTCTACAACTTACCATTCAAAGCAACCTGCCGGCACAAATCTTGAAGGCTCAGACTGAAGCCCTGAAAGAAGAGAACATTAAAGATGAAAACCTTCGAGGGCTAGACCAACAGTTTGAAGTTCATTCGGATGGGATACGCTTTATAGTAGGAAGGATTTGGGTACCCCTATACGGGAATCTGAGGAGCTTGATCATGGATGAAGCCCACAAGTCTAGATACTCTATCCACCCAGGTGCAGATAAGATGTATTACGACTTGAAGCTTGTTTACTGGTGGCCAAGAATGAAGGCAGACATTGCAACCTATGTCTCAAAGTGCTTGACTTGTTCTAAAGTCAAGGTCGAATACCAAAAGCCTTCAGGAATGTTGACCCAACCAGAATTCCCGTGTGGAAATGGGAAATGATAACCATGGATTTCGTCACGGGTTTACCCAAGTCTCAAACGGGCAATGACACCATTTGGGTTATCGTTGACCGTCTCACCAAATCCGCTCATTTCATACCCATCCGTGAGAAAGACAAGATGGAGAAGCTTGCAAGGGTGTACATCAAAGAAATTATCTCTAGACACGGAGTGCCAGTGTCTATTATCTCTGATCGTGATGCACGGTTTACATCAATCTTCTGGGGAAAACTTCAGAAAGCTCTAGGCACTCGCCTAGATATGAGCACAGCCTATCATCCTCAAACTGATGGTCAAAGTGAAAGAACCATACAGACTCTTGAGGATATGCTCAGGGCTTGTGTCATTGACTTTGGAAAGAACTGGGAAGGTCATTTACCTTTGGTAGAGTTCTCATATAACAACAGCTATCATTCGAGCATCAAGGCGGCACCATTCGAGGCCTTATATGGACGTAAATGTCGATCACCGCTTTGCTGGGCAGAAGTTGGAGATAGTCAACTTACTGGCCCAGAGTTGATCTTTGAAACTCATGAGAAAATTGTCCAGATAAGAGAACGCATGGCTGCTGCCAGGGATCGCCAGAAAAGCTATGCTGATAAACGCCGCAAGCCACTGGAATTTCAGGAAGGAGATAAAGTTTTGCTAAAGGTATCTCCCTGGAAGGGAGTTATACGCTTTGGGAAACGGGGGAAATTGAACCCTCGCTACGTGGGACCTTTTGAAATTGTCAGAAGGATCGGCCCAGTAGCCTATGAATTAAATCTACCTGCTGAACTTGGTGGTGTGCATAATGTTTTTCACGTATCTAATCTAAGGAAGTGTTTATCCGATGAATCACTTGTTGAGCCTTTAGAGGAACTACAAGTAGATGAGAAACTCAGGTTTATCGAGGAACCAGTTGAAATCATGGATAAAGAAGTTAAACAACTTAAGCATAGCAAGATCCCAATTGTCAGAGTTCGGTGGAACTCCCGGCGTGGTCCTGAGTTCACTTGGGAACGAGAGGACGAAATGATGCGCAAGTACCCTAACCTGTTCAAAATGTTGCTAGTACTTCTTAATTTTCGGGACGAAAATTCCTCTAACAGGGGGATGATGTGACAAACCCGAAAATTTTTTTGATTTAATATAATTTTTATGTGAATTTATGATTTATTTTTATATTTATTATTATTAATAATAATATTAATAATAATAAAATAATGATAATAATAATAATAATAATGATAATAATAATAATGAATTATTATTATTACAAATGATAATAATAATAATAATAATAATAATGATATTATTATCAAAAATAATGACAATAATAATAATAATAATATTATTATTAAAAATAATAATGTTAATAATGAAAATAATAATAATAGTGAAAGTATTATTATTTACAAATTAGTTTAATTGATTTAATAAAGTATAGGGGCTGTTGTGTAAATTTTAAAACATGTTTTATAAACTTAAAACACAAAATGATAATATGTGAAACCTCAGGGACTATTCTGTAATTTCCGAAAACCCAACCCCCTCCCGTCGACCACTGTTCCGGCGACATCCCCGGCGACGCTCCGGCGACTCCTAAACATCGAATTTACTCGGTTTTTGATCAAATGATTGTTCCCGACACTCCCATATGGACGATGCGAACCAAAACCCCACAATAATTTGAGAATCAAGTCGATAGTGCGATTTAAACCGCCCGTGATCATTGTCGGCTCCTTTACAACTCCGAATCGCACAAGAAACTAAATAATAATCGAATTAACCACCTACACACAATGCTATAAATACTAGTAATCGGTATACACTTCGAATTACACCTGAAACAAACACCTTCATCGAATTTGATCCTCTTCTTTCTCCGCGACCTGCAACCAGTCGAACATCATCATCAAAGCCTCAAACCTCGAAATTTCCAGAGGGCTTTTGATCATTGGTGTCATTTCAAACTTCCTGTGAAGTTAATTTCATTATCATCAACATTTGATCCTCGTTTGAATTCCATATTGGGCCGACCTGTTCTTCGATCATTCTTAACGATTTGAACATCAAACAGGTAATTGATTACATCATTATGTTCGTTTAATCATGGGGAACAAAAGCCCCATGAATTTGTGCATTAACAGAATCAAATCGAACTTCAATTTGAATCAAATTGATTCTAGGGTTCTTGAATTTGGGGATGAACATTCGGGTGTGTTTAAAACTATTTGGGGCGGGTTTGTTCGCTGATGAGCCTTTGGCTCAGTGGTTTGTGCGCGGGTGTGTTGAGGGGGAGGTCACGGGTTCGAACCGTGCACCTCCCAACCTTTTTATTTTATTTATTTTATTTAGTTATTTACCCTTTAAAAATAAATAAAATTATTGAAAATACATAAAAATCACCAAAAATTATAAAACTGATTTTTAAGAACTTCTTTATTTTTAATTAATTTTCTGTAAATTATTAAAAAATACTTCAAATAAAATTTATACAATGTTATTCAAAAAAATATTACAATATTTTTATAGACTTTAATTAATGATTTAAGGTATTAATTCATTAATTAGACACCATATTATTTTTAATTAATGATAAATCCTAATAATTGTATAAAAATAATTATTTAGAAACTTTAATTATTTATGTAAATAGTTATAAATTATTATCCATATAAAAATGGATTCCAAATAATAAATTAGATCATCAAATTATTAATGGATGTTATAATATTTTATGGACTTATTTTGATAATATAAATACAAAGTAAATTTTATAAATTTAAATATTTATAAAATCTTACAAAAATTAAATATAACTTATATGTTTATATAACGTCTATAGTTTAATTAGAATATAATGATATGTCAAAATCATTATTAAACTAATTAAATTTTATATAAATCATTAATTATTAACAAAAATAATTAAATGATTTAATGTTTATAACAAATCGCCGAAAACCAAATCCTAGATCAATTGAACACCAGGTTCAGGATCTAACTTATTTAGGTTATGGATTTATATATATAACTTATGTGAATATTAATTCCTTAGGAGGAATTTACTAGCTTGTCAACACTACCCAACGACCGAGGTGAGTTCATAACTATTCCCCTTTTTAATCATTTAAATATTTTGGGGCTGGAATACATGTTGTAATTGAAATTACAAATTATTTTGTGTATTATGTTAAATAATAATTTGATCACATTTATGATTACATATGGTTACTATGAAAATCCTTCTCTGTATACTGGACTATAAATAAGCAGGGATCTTTTGGATAGTACTATCGGGGAGTGACTTACCCCACAAAGGTATGGACATGTGATCCATATCAGATGCACAAAGATCTTGATGTCATTCGGGATGACTGTTTCTGTAGTGAGAAGGCAGATGTGCACTTTATATAGTTTGCATTATAGTTCCACTTACAACCCATATGAGGATAAATGTAAAGGAGGATTTGCTCCCTCTGATTTGAAATTATTATGAAAATATAATATACACATAAAAGGATAATAAACTAAGTGACATGGACAAATTCAATGTGAAGGATTGTTGGGCTTGTACTTAGTAGGTATGTGGGATAGCGGGTTCACCTTATTAAAAAGGGTTCCGACAGGCTATTCATATACCGGTGAGTAAATTAAACTCACACTTTTTCTATAAATCCTATTTGATGATAATTGATGATTTATCACTATGTTTTACTTACCTATGAACTCACCACCCCTGTGTTGACACTTGATTTACATGTATTCTCAGGTATCTACTAGGAGCTTATGGACGTGCACGTAGGATCATATAAGAGCTCAAGATACCTATTGAATTATTAATTGAATTATGATTAAGACATGTTGTCATCTATATTTACTTCCGCTACGCATATATTACTCTGAACATTATTGTAATGATTATCTAAAAACTATCATATAGATATTTGCATCTCTGTGTAACTACTGTATTCGATCCTGTTTGTTCACCCCTCCGTGATAAATTCCAGACCCGGAATTTGAGGGTGTGACAATACCTATCCTAAGCAACCAAGTGTTTGAAGCACTCTTATTTGGTTTTAATTATTCCCCACTTGGGAGTTAGTGCAATAACTAAATATAAATAAAAATAATAAAAGCAATATCATAACTATTTCTTAAGTGTTATTTTTAATACATAGGTTATGATCTAGCTACTTGTGACATTCGGGTTTTAGAAGTTGTTAAAGATTTAATTATAAACATGTGCATGTGTATGTTGGTGTGTATGTAGCTGATATTATGTGTGTATGTGTGAAAGTTAATTATGTTATAATTAACTAAGTGTGTGACAAATTACATGATAATGCAATACAAAGTGTGCTTTAATTAATTTAAACTTAGTTATTTAAAGAGTGTGTAAGATATACGTCCTCTCATAACAACCAATATTGTTTGATTTTCTCATAAGGAGTTCATAGATTTGATTTTTAGTTTCCCAAGCAAAAACTTCCTAACATGCCACACATTCTTGGTTAGCTCCAACCCAAGCATCGTTAACTTTGACTTTCTTCTCTTATCTACAATGAATGCACCAAAAAACGCATGGTGATATTTAAGACAATTTTTTGTGAGCTTAACTTCCCTTATGTCCACGACTAATGCATATGTAGGGTGTTCGAATCCCCCTTATTGACTCATCATCCTCGATGCAAATCACCAGCTTATTCAAGAATAGGATATTTGCCTAAGGTGTCTCCATGAACACTCATAAAAACTTATTATCCTTGATGAGGCTTGTGCCACCATCATGAAACGGCACATGATTGGGTTTAATACCATAACTATAACAACACAACTCGTCTAGAGCTAACGTGTCACTTCTTTATATAGAATCAGGTTACAAACATCAATCTATGATGCAAAACTTCACATTACGCAACTTATTACATCTATGAAATGCACATGTCTATTATAAACCCTGACTATCTTCCATGTTCTACCTCGAAAATCTTGATGACCTACATACATAGAAATAAGAAAAATTAAAACATTTGAGCATAACGCTCAATGTGCAGATAATAAAATAATAATAAAAGATGAAAACCTTAAACATATAAACATGTAAAAAAATTGACTGGTAACTTGTATGAATGTAAACTTATAACTTATAATTTAGTATGAACATATAAGTTATAACTTGAGTATAAACATGCAACTTATAACCGAGCATGTATCTTGTAATCATAAACTTGTAACTTGACTGATCATGAGCATGTAACTTTTAATCATAACTATATGAACATAACATTTAAACTTGTAAAATAAATAACCTCATAAAATTATGAACATTATAAACTCATAAAATGAACATGTAGAAGTCATAAACTTACAAAACCACATCACGCATCTTATGGTAAATTTGAATATGAAGATTCACCCTTCATCTGTTAGACATTTGCGTTATTAGTGTTTACAATTCGAAATGAAAATGTGTTATTATGTTATGATATGCAAGTTTGAGGGACATCCCTTACTATTTAGTCGTTCATATATTTGATTAATTAATTAATTAACTAATTAATTAATTAATTAATTAATTAATTAATTAATTAATGTATAGATATGTAAGATGTGTGATAAAACCATATCTAAATTTGAATGGATTTTAAGTTGGCTTGTGAAAACCTTTTAAACATATCCCCTCCCCTATAGATAGTGCCCTCCCCTTTAATCATACTTATCAACTTCACTACAAAATTAAGATTATGTGTTGTTGAGTGTGTATGTTCAAATGATGGTATGGTTATATGAATAATTGTTGTTTAATGTTATATTTTAACATTCTCATATGTATGGCTTGGGTGTGAGGTTTGGTATATATTATATAACCATTGTGTGATGTTTCATTGTGTTATTGCATGAGCATTAAATATTTAGATAATGATTATCTTGTGTATAGTGTGTTAAACTTGTATGGGTGTATTGTATGTATGGTAAGATATGTGATTTGATGTTACAATGACTTATACAGAATTGATGTTGTAAGCAATTTTTATGTACACATGTTTTACTAGTATGTTGGTAAGTACAAACATGTATAGATGACTTTACATGAAATTGTTTGTGTAAATAAGTTAAGTTTACATGACTAGATGTCTATGTAAGTTAGTTGCTAAAGGAAAGTGGCATTGTGTGTAGTTAATGTGTGAGTAAATTATAAATTAGTAAGATGTGTTTTTATACTATTATGATGTAAGGCCCCGATCCCGGGAACCCTACAGTCGGTCTTTCATTGCATGTATTTTAAATAAATAATGCGTGTAACACATAATCATAACTTTAGAATTGAACAATTGCAGCGGAAACAATAATCTTTTACTATGAATACTTTTGCCATTTAATACAACGTAGTTCCTTTACAAAACATCTAATGTTGCATTACATTACAAAAGCGCTATTACAAGCTTTCTTTACATTTCCTAACTTTACTATGACTGCTGGGGAGACACATAAAAACCCGAGATTTCCTAAGCAACCTCTTTTGAGAATCCTCAACAAACATAGGGTCATACAGCGACCTCTATAGAAGATATTTTCAAAAATATATAAAGGAGATTTCTTGAGTGATCTCGTTGATTCAGATCCTCAAGAAATCTCGTAATGGCAGGCAACGTGACATGTTGCGTGCATTATGGGCCCGCAACACATGACGTTGCAGCATTATAAAATGGAGAATGCCCTCCCAAAAGAGCTGAGCAGCCGCCTCGTGCCATCCTCAGCAACACTACCTGCGATCTGGAAACACATAAAAGTCAGCGTTGCTGAGTGAGTTCTAGTTTTATAAATAGTATATAAAATACCCTTTTTCTGTATTATACTATACTGTACTGTATATGCGAGCACGCATCAACTGTGTGAACAAATAATGTTCGTTCTCTGTACTATAGGCCTTGTCTGTAACTTTATCTTATGTTTCACTTTCTATGTGGACCAGTGGGCGATACCCCAACTATGTGCGCGAGGGGAGAATGGATGTCGGGCCATCTATATGCTCCGAAGAGCCAACTGTGTTTCCCCCGAAAGGGCTATGTGTATCCCCCCGAAGGGTTCAACGGTTCCCCCGAAAGGGCTATGCGTACTATGTACAAGGCCGACCCGAACATCCGGGGCACGTCCAAAGGTCCTGCCAATCTCAATTGATTGACCCTGTGTGCGTCAGTGGTTAGCTAGCCCGCCACACAGTTGAGCTAACGACACATAGTCGTGTAACTCCTATATGCTTGCAAGACTTGTTACTTTCATTACTGTTCCTTTCTCTTTCTTTATTACTCTTTCTCTGTGCTTTACATAATACTTTCATTTCATATATTAAAGATATCATGTATACTATGGGGGATAAGCATGCATCAAATCAAGACACATTAATATTTACAATTCATCAGTGTTCACCATCTATCATGGCAACATCATAACTAGCATACATTCATTACACATACACTTCCTTATCCAATCACATCAGCCCTATTCGGGCGACTGAACATACCCTAGTCGCATGGTTTCCATGCGACTGAGTCATGCGATTGGACTTCTATGCGACTGAATCCTCAGTCGGGCGTCTGTATTACTATGCGAATGGTCTATGCGACTGAATCCTCAGTCGGGCGTCTGTATTACTATGCGAATGGGTCTATGCGACTGAATCCTCAGTCGGGCGTCTGTATTACTATGCGAATGGGTCTATGCGACTGAATCCTCAGTCGGGCGTCTGTATTACTATGCAAATGGGTCTATGCGACTGAATCCTCAGTCGGGCGTCTGTATTACTATGCGAATGGGTCTATGCGACTGAATCTACTCTGCGATTGGGCTTATGCGACCGAAATCCTCGATCGCATAGCCTACCGTGCGACTGAGACTCAATCGTGCGATTGGACCTCAATCGGGCGATTGGACAACAACTGACACTCATTCGGCCGAATGACCCTTCAGTCGCATAACCCTAACTGGGCAGCGACTGGAGTTTTTCAAGAACAGTAGTCGTGAACCTAAGTGCTCAGACCCACCTTAAACCCGTTTTTAACCCAAATTGACCCTCCTAAAGCTTGGGGATTCATACTAGGACATCATACAAGCATGTGCAAGTCCTGTATCACACTATAATCACATTATCTAAGATTTCATCAAATGGGTCAACTATACACTTTTACAAAACTAGGGTTATTATGTGATCCAGCCCCAAAATCAGTTAAAAACATGTAAATGAGGGGTCCTAGAACTCACATTACAGGTAGAAGTAGATGAACTTCGACTTTGGCTATTTTCTCGACGGATTCGGAGCTCGGACAACACTTTCCCCCTTTCTTCTTGGTTCTCGGTCGCCCTCTGCTCTCTTCCCGACTGAAAATGTGAAGTGTTGGGGAGGAGAATGAAGTTGCTCCCCTTTTATACCCACAGCTCAGTCGCACCTGGTCCAGGGGCGACCGGACCTTCGGTCGCATCAACGTTATGCGATTGGACCCCCAATCGCACGTGTTCCAGTCGGCTCATACTTCATTCGGGCGGTTGAACTCCAATCGTGCGGTTGAGCTCCAATCGGCCGAATAGCCATGCGGTTGAACTTCAATCGCATAAATCCCAGGCGACTGAAGCTCAGTCGCATCACATGCTGAGAAGTCAAACTTGCGGGTGTTACAAGTCCACCCCCCTTATTTTAGGTTTCGTCCCCGAAACCTGTTACTCTTCGAACAATCGTGGGTAATGCTGCCTCATTTCTTCTTCGGTTTCCCACGTTGACTCGGATCCCTTCCTGTGCCGCCACTGTACAAACACAAGGGGAACCACTTTATTTCTCAACTCTTCTCTTTTCGATCTATGATCGCCACTGGTTGTTCTACATAATTGAGCTTTTCGTCTACTTCGATATCATCCAGTGGAACGACCATGTCTTCGTCCGCCAAACACTTCCTCAGATGAGACACGTGGAAAGTCGGGTGGATTCCACTTAGTTCATCTGGCAGATCCAACCTATAGGCCACCTCCCCCACTCGAGCAACAATTCGGAAAGGGCCTATATATCGCGGACTCAGCTTACCTCGTTTCCGGAATCGAATAATCCCTTTCCAAGGTGAGATCTTCAACATAACACGATCTCCTACCTGGAACTCAATCGGCCTGTGTCGTTTGTCGGCATACGATTTCTGTCGGTCTTTGGCCGCCTTCATATACGCTTTAATTCTTTCGAGCTTTCCAGTCGTAGCCTCTACCACTTCGACGCTTCCCAATTCTTTTTGACCAATTTCACCCCAACAAACGGGGGTCCTGCATCTCCTACCGTATAACATCTCGTAGGGTGGCATGCCAATGCTAGCATGATAACTGTTGTTGTACGAGAACTCAGCTAACGGTAGATGGTCATCCCAACTTCCACCGAAGTCAATAACACATGCCCGAAGCATATCCTCCAAGGTCTGAATGGTCCTTTCCGACTGAACATCAGTTTGAGGGTGATAAGCCGTGCTAATATGCAATCTCGTTCCCATAGCATCGTGGAATTTCTTCCAAAATTTGGATGTAAACGTGTGTCGCGATCAGATACAATCGACACCGGTACACCGTGACGAGTCACAATCTCTTTGATGAAAAGATCAGCTAACTTCTCGGACGAATATGTCTCCCGCATCGGTAAGAAGTGAGCACTCTTCGTCAATCGATCCACAATCACCCAGATCGTATTATACCCTTTAGGGGTACGTGGCAGCTTTGTGATAAAATCCATGGTGATGTGTTCCCACTTCCACTCCGGGATGTCCAAAGGTTGAATCTTTCCATACGGCTTCTGGTGCTCCGCCTTCACTTGCAGACACGTGAGGCATTTACTCACATACTCCACCACATCGCGTTTCATACCCGGCCACCAATAATCTTTCTTCATATCTTGGTACATTTTGGTAGCACCGGGGTGAATGGAGTATCGAGACTTATGGGCTTCATCCAGAATCTTCATTCGCAGATCCCCTAGACGAGGAATCCACATACGCCCAAACCGAGTTCTAACACCCGTCGCGTTCTCACCCAACTCCGCGACCTGACCTCTCATGCGTTCAGAGTTAAGATGTTCGTCTTTCAAAGCCTCATCTTGGAACTCTTTGACCTGTTTCATCACGTCGGAGGTCATGATGAGCTGGTACGCCTTCACTCGAATTGGCTCGGGCCTCTCCTTTCGGCTAAGGGCATCCGCCACCACATTGGCTTTGCCCGGATGGTAATGGATTTCACAATCATAGTCCTTTATGAGCTCCAACCATCGCCGTTGCCTCATGTTCAGATCTTTTTGCTCGAAGAAGTACTTCAAGCTTTTGTGGTCCGTGAAGATGGTGCACTTCGTCCCATACAGGTAGTGCCGCCAGATCTTCAACGCGAAAACCACCGCTGCTAGCTCCAAGTCATGAGTAGGGTAATTAACCTCATGAACTTTCAGCTGTCGGGATGCGTAGGCTATCACCTTTCCTCTCTGCATTAATACACACCCCAACCCCGAGTAGGAGGCATCAGAATAAACCACCAAATCTTCACTCCCCTCGGGTAACGCCAATACTGGAGCTTGGGTCAATCTCGTCTTCAGTTCTTCAAACGCCTTTTCTTGAGCTTGACCCATACAAATTTCACATCCTTCCGGGTCAACTTTGTCAGTGGAGAAGCAATTTTGGAAAAGTCTTGGATGAACCTTCGGTAGTAACCCGCCAAACCCAAGAAACTACGGATCTCGGACGGCGTTTTGGAGACTTCCATTGCATTACCGCCTCCACCTTTGCCGGATCGACCAGAATCCCATCCGGATTTACCACGTGACCCAAAAATTGAACCTCACGCAACCAAAATGCGCACTTGGAGAATTTTGCATACAACTTCTCCCTTCTCAGCGTCTCCATAACCTCACGAATGTGACCGGCATGTTCAGTCTCGCTCTTTGAATAAATCAAGATGTCATCAATAAATACAATCACTGATTTATCCAACATCGGCCGGCACACCCTGTTCATCAGATCCATAAAAGCAGCTGGCGCGTTGGTCAAACCGAAAGACATGACAAGAAACTCATAATGACCGTAGCGCGTACGAAAAGCTGTTTTAGGGATATCCTGTTCCTTCACCTTCAGTTGATGGTAACCTGATCGAAGATCTATACGTGAAAACCAACTAGCACCCTGAAGTTGATCAAACAAGTCGTCGATCCTCGGCAAGGGGTATCTGTTCTTTACTGTCAGCTTATTCAGCTCGCGGTAGTCGATGCACATCCTCATACTACCGTCCTTCTTCTTTACAAACAGGACCGGAGCACCCCAAGGTGAGATACTCGGTCTAATAAACCCCTTATCCAGTAGGTCTTGTAACTGCTCCATCAACTCTTTCATCTCTGTCGGGGCCAATCGGTATGGTGCCTTGGCAACAGGTTGGGCGCCTGGCACTAAATCAATCTGGAACTCGATCTCTCTGTCAGGTGGCAATCCCGATAAGTCTTCCGGGAACACGTCTGGGAACTCACACACAACCGGAACATCAGACAGTTGTGGTGCTGGCTTCTCTACATCTTTCACATAACATAAATAGGCGTTACATCCACGCCTCATACATTTCCCCGCCACTGCCATTGAGATCACTGTCGGAATCGTAGCAACCCGATCCCCATAAACTGTCACTGGACTACCGTCAGGCGCTGTCAAACTGATCATCTTCTTGCGACACACAATGTTCGCCTCGAAATCCGCCAACCAATCCATTCCAAGCACCAAATCGAAACCACCTAACGTCATCGCAAAGGGTTTAACTGGGAATTTGTGACCCTCCAGTTCTACATCGCAACCCTCAATTACCTCAGAAATCCTGGTGGTTTTACCTATAGCAGTCTCTACATCAAACGGTACATCCACACGTCTACTACTAACGGGCAATTTGGCACAAAAAGCAACAGAAATAAAACTCCTACTGGCACCCGAATCAAATAATACGGAGGCTAAAGTTTGGTTCACCAGAAACGTACCGGACACTACATCGGGGTCTGTCCTCGCCTCTTCCTGCGTCATTGTGAATGCCCTGGCGCTTGCTTTCGGACCTTCACTTCCCGTCTTCTTTACCCTGAAGCCTCAGCCCTAGGCTTCCTACAGTCTCTAGCGATGTGACCAGGCTGACCACACCTGAAACATACGTTCATCCCCAGTCTGCATTCCCCACTGTGTTCTCTCCCGCATTTACCACACTTCTTTACTCCTGAACCCGACATGACCACCGGCGGTCATCCACCTTCGTCTTCTTATTACTCGTCGAGGCACCCCCTCGACCAAACCTCTTTCCCTGCCACTTCCTTTCCTCACTTCCTTTCTTACTGCCCTCAGCCTTTACCATCGCAGCCCGTTCATCGTACAGCCTACCGGCTAAATCCACCGCCGACCTGAAAGTACTGGGTCGGGCAGAAATCAAATGCCAACGAATTTCGGCTGGCAACCCCTGGATATACCGGTTAATTTTGCGAGACACCGGCGTCACTTGCTCTGGCACCAACCGTGCCATGTCGTTAAACTTAGTCGTATATTGCTGATGGGTCATCGTCCCCGCCTCCAACTGCAGGAACTCTCTCTCAACTCTGTCCATCTCTCGACGAGGACTAAACTCCTCGATCACCATTCTCTTCAATTCCGACCACTTCATCTTCCCAATAGCTCTGCTACCCTCGGCCTGGACAATATTGTCCCACCAGCACAACGCCGTCCCCGTAAACGAGTGGGTAGCAAACTTCACCTTTTTATCCTCATGGCAATCGCTGATATCAAGGACCGCCTCCATTTCCCTCACCCATTGGTGAGCATCCGCGGCCGTGCCCGAACCATCAAATGTCGGAGGCTTGCATCTCATAAATTTCCCGTAATCACAACCCCGGGCTGTCCCCCTAACCTGTTCTTCCTCCTCTTCCTCTTCGTCATCGGACAATACCGTTTCTGCCTCTGTCTGTTGCTGTCTACCGGAGGACCGTCTCCTCCCTCGTCTATCCTCCTCTCGTACTGCCTTTATCGCTTCGGTCATTACAGTCGGTAAGATCGTCTGCATAACCTGGTGTACTTCCTCAATCACTGCCTCTTTTACCGAGGCTCTCAACTTGGCGCTTTCGTCCGTCTCTTCCTGGTGAGGAATCTCGTTCTCCTCACGAACTACTTTCTCTTTCCTAAGTCTTCCTCGCGTGATACGCGGCTCATCCCCACGTTCACCATCACGGGAAGCATCAGATGATCTATCACCGACCATCTTCTATCACACTGAAAGATTAAAACACCAACACGGTCATTCAAGGAAATAGCTCAGTTTATGTTAAGTACAGTAAGTCCCTAATTACAGTGGCCAGTTGTGATTAGCCACTTACTCTACTCTTCGTACCCCGAGCATCACCTATCCTGACTACATTAGTATCTCAGTCTAAAAGTACACATAATTCACATCACATGCGCACATAATAACCAGTTAATCTTTAAGAAAATACCTGATGGCACGCGACTACTCAGATGGCATTCTCATTCTCCCTGTCCCATTCTCAGTTTAAGTTTAGGTTATTTTGAAAATTTACCCATTTTACTTAAACTTTTGCTCTGATACCAACTTGTAAGGCCCCGATCCCGGGAACCCTACAGTCGGTCTTTCATTGCATGTATTTTAAATAAATAATGCGTGTAACACATAATCATAACTTTAGAATTGAACAATTGCAGCGGAAACAATAATCTTTTACTATGAATACTTTTGCCATTTAATACAACGTAGTTCCTTTACAAAACATCTAATGTTGCATTACATTACAAAAGCGCTATTACAAGCTTTCTTTACATTTCCTAACTTTACTATGACTGCTGGGGAGACACATAAAAACCCGAGATTTCCTAAGCAACCTCTTTTATGATAATCCTCAACAAACATAGGGTCATACAGCGACCTCTATAGAAGATATTTTCAAAAATATATAAAGGAGATTTCTTGAGTGATCTCGTTGATTCAGATCCTCAAGAAATCTCGTAATGGCAGGCAACGTGACATGTTGCGTGCATTATGGGCCCACAACACATGACGTTGCAGCATTATAAAATGGAGAATGCCCTCCCAAAAGAGCTGAGCAGCCGCCTCGTGCCATCCTCAGCAACACTACCTGCGATCTGGAAACACATAAAAAGTCAGCGTTGCTGAGTGAGTTCTAGTTTTATAAATAGTATATATAAATACCCTTTTTCTGTATTATACTATACTGTACTGTATATGCGAGCACGCATCAACTGTGTGAACAAATAATGTTCGTTCTCTGTACTATAGGCCTTGTCTGTAACTTTATCTTTATGTTTCACTTTCTATGTGGACCAGTGGGCGATACCCCAACTATGTGCGCGAGGGGAGAATGGATGTCGGGCCATCTATATGCTCCGAAGAGCCAACTGTGTTTCCCCCGAAAGGGCTATGTGTATCCCCCCGAAGGGTTCAATGGTTCCCCCGAAAGGGCTATGCGTACTATGTACAAGGCCGACCCGAACATCCGGGGCACGTCCAAAGGTCCTGCCAATCTCAATTGATTGACCCTGTGTGCGTCAGTGGTTAGCTAGCCCGCCACACAGTTGAGCTAACGACACATAGTCGTGTAACTCCTATATGCTTGCAAGACTTGTTACTTCATTACTGTTCCTTTCTCTTTCTTTATTACTCTTTCTCTGTGCTTTACATAATACTTTCATTTCATATATTAAAGATATCATGTATACTATGGGGGATAAGCATGCATCAAATCAAGACACATTAATATTTACAATTCATCAGTGTTCACCATCTATCATGGCAACATCATAACTAGCATACATTCATTACACATACACTTCCTTATCCAATCACATCAGCCCTATTCGGGCGACTGAACATACCCTAGTCGCATGGTTTCCATGCGACTGAGTCATGCGATTGGACTTCTATGCGACTGAATCCTCAGTCGGGCGTCTGTATTACTATGCGAATGGGTCTATGCGACTGAATCCTCAGTCGGGCGTCTGTATTACTATGCGAATGGGTCTATGCGACTGAATCCTCAGTCGGGCGTCTGTATTACTATGCGAATGGGTCTATGCGACTGAATCCTCAGTCGGGCGTCTGTATTACTATGCAAATGGGTCTATGCGACTGAATCCTCAGTCGGGCGTCTGTATTACTATGCGAATGGGTCTATGCGACTGAATCTACTCTGCGATGGGCTTATGCGACCGAAATCCTCGATCGCATAGCCTACCGTGCGACTGAGACTCAATCATGCGATTGGACCTCAATCGGGCGATTGGACAACAACTGACACTCATTCGGCCGAATGACCCTTCAGTCGCATAACCCTAACTGGGCAGCGACTGGAGTTCTTCAAGAACAGTAGTCGTGAACCTAAGTGCTCAGACCCACCTTAAACCCGTTTTTAACCCAAATTGACCCTCCCAAAGCTTGGGGATTCATACTAGGACATCATACAAGCATGTGCAAGTCCTGTATCACACTATAATCACATTATCTAAGATTTCATCAAATGGGTCAACTATACACTTTTACAAAACTAGGGTTATTATGTGATCCAGCCCCAAAATCAGTTAAAAACATGTAAATGAGGGGTCCTAGAACTCACATTACAGGTAGAAGTAGATGAACTTCGACTTTGGCTATTTTCTCGACGGATTCGGAGCTCGGACAGCACTTTCCCCCTTTTCTTCTTGGTTCTCGGTCGCCCTCTGCTCTCTTCCCGACTGAAAATGTGAAGTGTTGGGGAGGAGAATGAAGTTGCTCCCCTTTTTATACCCACAGCTCAGTCGCACCTGGTCCAGGGGCGACCGGACCTTCGGTCGCATCAACGTTATGCGATTGGACCCCCAATCGCATGTGTTCCAGTCGACTCATACTTCATTCGGGCGGTTGAACTCCAATCATGCGGTTGAGCTCCAATCGGCCGAATAGCCATGCGGTTGAACTTCAATCGCATAAATCCCAGGCGACTGAAGCTCAGTCGCATCACATGCTGAGAAGTCAAACTTGGGGTGTTACATATGAGCTAGTAATAAATGATGATGGGTAGCTAAGGATTTTAAGTAGTCGTGTCCTGATAGGAAGATATGTTTTGGTAATATATATGCATACTCTATGCATGAGTATAAGTAATAAGTAGGAAGTCCATGTAATATGGCAACGCGGGGGGGGGGGGGGATGTAACATCTATTTTGATTACATAAGTGTGTGAATTCCATCTGGTGTCAAAAAATATGGGTCATATGTTGTTGATAGGTTGGTCATAATAAGTTTAAGTTCCATATGTAGTTAACACCTGAGTGTGGAAAGTATGTGTTATTTTTTAAAAACAAGTATGTTAAGTGTATTTTAAATAAAGTACGATGAGTTTTAAAATTGATGAGTGATACACGGGATGATAGTGATAATGTGCATGTATCGTTGAGGTCGAACACAGGTGTGTGTGAGTGTATTGTATGAATATATGGTGTATATATGCATAACAAGATGTGCTTGTGTGTATTGAAATGCATGTGAGTGTTGTGGTCTAGGAACTTTTAAATAAATATTTAATTAGTGGTTTTAAAAAATTAAATGTTATTTCTAATAACATGTGTATCTATACTATAGACTCACTAAGGGTAGCTATCATGTCTTAACATGTGTTTCAATATGAGTCTAGGTAATGAAAAGGCATCTCTAGGTTATCTAACAAGAACAACTAACATCATAGGATATTCTATGTGTGTGTTGTATTTTTAAAGTGAGAATTGTAATATGAATTATGTAATATGTGATTTAAGTATTTTGTTGTTTGTAATAAGTAAATCAAACCATTCTTTGACCATGAGCACCATTTGTTCATGCTTCATTCCATTGCTACATTTGACGTCACAACCATGTATAGAAAATTCATCTCCATAATCACTATATGTTGTTAGTTACTAGTGTCACACCTTAACCGATGGCGGGGTCATCGGGGCGGATGAAGATGGAACAATTGGTCATAGCACATGGTATTAAATGCATTGAAATAATATTAAATTCAAATTATCATTAATAAATACTAATCAAAACATTAATTACAAACAAATAATAATCCAACTAAAAATAATAAATTGTCTTTTATTTTGACTAAGTCTAAGTTCTAAATGAGCATGTAGAAGTTCGGTACGCAACATTTCCTAAAATCATGTGATTCTCTACAAGTCGGTTAAAGAATTAGCCGGTAAGTAAATATAGCTTTTGCATACATATGTAGATTGAATAAATGATTAAAACAATTCAATTAACATATCAATGTCAAGACTTACAATGTAATTATGTAACATAAAACACAAACCGAACACAATCAAGTCTAATGACTGAGTTGACTCAATCCACAGACGAAACCTTATGAATGTGATAAAATCTGGTTTTAATCACCACTCAAATGATGATTATGTTAATATCTAGTTTTATAACTATGAACACATAGTTACAAGTAATAACATAACATGCATTGAATTAAATATAGAATTAAAATAACAATGAGTAATAATAATTGAATAGGTATCACATAATTTCATCAAAATATAAAACACATAAAATGAGCTATGAATACTCATTTGATAATCAGATGTAAGTGATTTAAATTCTAAAATGTATGAATAGATACCAAAGTTTCCTCTCGAGTTAACCTAAAAAATGGTGTCTAAGTTAAAAAAACAGTATGATTTAAGAACAAGATATGCATTAGAGTTTCATTTGAGATTTAGAGTTTACAAATAATTTAAATTAGTGTCCTTGATTTTATTATGGAATAAATTGATTAAAAAAATTATTTAAAAATAATAATAATAATAAAACATAGAATAATAAAATATTATTAAAATATTTAATTTATAATGATTGAATAAATAAAATTAACTATTGTTGGTAAAATGATTAGATTTAATAATTTTAGTTTAATTCTTGGTCAAAATAATTAGTTTGAATAATAATTGTTTAAACGATTTACAAAATATTTATTTGAAATAATTTAAAATAATATATGTTAGATCTAAAGTAATCTATAAAGTTTAAACTTAAAAATAACTTTTTATTATTTTTATAACATTTTAAGCCTTTAAAATTAAATAAAATATGAAATATAATATTTAAAACTTTTAGAAATTAATAAATATTTTTTGGATTATTTGTAACAACCAAAACAATTTTTATTTAATATAATATTATAGTAAAAATTTCTGTAATTAATAATAAAGAAAAATTGATTTAAAAATAATATAAGGGTGTTTGGGGTCGAACTCGGGTTCCCATTGTATAAGTATTGTGTTTAAATCTATGGGCTAAGGCGCCATGTCCGAATAGAAGCCCAAATCAAAACCTTAAAATTAGAAATTAAAAAAATCCTCAATTCGACCATGAATCGTAATTTGATTTGAATCAAATTGAACATCTAATCGATGTTTTTAACTAAAATAAACATGGGACTTTGATTTCCCATGTGAAATCAAGTGTGTATGTGTTTAACTTGGATTGAAATCGATTTGATGACATTATGAAGAGAATAATCGTGGTTGGGTTTGAAGTTGATTCAAGATCAATGAAATTGTTGATGATAATCAATTGTTCGCTTTAGAAGTTTTCTAAAGCAGTGGTGATCTATAATCCTCAATCAATTGAAGATTATGATGCCTAGAGAATAATGATCGAGTAGGTTGTAGGTCATGAAGGAAGATGGTGATTGGAGGTTGAGTGTGTGTTTGTTAAGTGTAATTGAGAGCTCAGAAAGATTAAAGGAATTGAGTAGGATATTTCACCCTTATATATAGCCTTTATTTAGCTGTTTCGAGTCAATCAGTTTTAACTTTTGTCTCGGGGGTTTTGAGTATGATTCAAGAGTATTTACACTGGTTTTAATCACAATGATTTGTGTGTTTGAATCAGGATTGATCACAGATGCGTTTTGGTTGAGCTATTCATTTATTTAGTTAGGATTCGAGCTGAAACAATCTCGACAATTGAATGAGATTTTGGTTTTGATTGTAACAGCCTTAACATTGAATAACTCGAATTAAAAATGGATCCTGAGTTTAAATCTGATGTGCGTAAGGTAAGAGACGGTTGATTGGAATTAAAATCGATGAATTTTGGGTGTGTGGGGGTCATCGAAGACCCGCCAGAGAGTGTGACCGGAACAGGGGTAGCCGACCGTGGGGTTGAATTGTTATTAAAATAATTACACTTAGATCCCTATATTTTCTATTGGTTATCATTTTTTGTTTAAAATCTTTTTAGTTAAGTTTTAAATTTTGCAATTTAAACCCTAAACTTTGTAAACCCTAATTTTATAAACTAATCAACTATTGTTTTAATATAACTTTATAACTTTTTTAAACCTTTGCATTATAATTATTTTTTTGATTTAATAGTTAAGACCTTATAAATAATGGTTTAATTCTATAAATTTATAAAAATTATTTTATAATTTCTAATTATTTATAAATTGAAATAATAATACAATTATTGGATTTAATCGTCAAAATAAATAAAATGATTCAATAATGAATATTAAATTACATTAATGACCTAAATGGGTTCGGGTTTACAATTTAAATGGTTGAGATGTTACAACTCGCTCCACATTTGGTAGCGTGATCCAAGCACTGAATTACAAACGCACATCTCTACTATAACCCTAGCTCACAAGGTAAAGCTAACTCTCCTTAAAAGATCGTTATAGACTACTTATTCCTAAACCACTATAATGCCTAGCTCACCACCAATGACGACTTTGTGATCTTTTGAATTAGATTTAAGAGTGTTTATTGGATCGGATATTGGCTTATTCGAATTACTCGGATCTGATTATTCGTTGAAAATTTCATGACCCCATCCAAAATCCGATCCGATCTGATCTGAATAAGGAAATCTCTATCCGATCCAAATCGATCTATCCAAATTCAAATCTGTAACACTCGGATATTTCTAAAGCAATAAATAAAAGGATAAAAGAGAAATAAAAGGATGGAAATGAAAGTCAACCTAAAGTTGAGGGGTCAAAAGTGTCAAATAGATAAAAAGTAATAAAGTTGGTGAAAAAGGTGGTATGGCCGCCCATTTTGTCCTACACAACATCTTTCATTCGGAAGTTTTAGAGAAAGAAAGCGGAATTCGAGACTTTGAAGAAGAACAAGGGGAAAACCGGATTTAAGATAAGAATTAGTGTTTTTAAGTTGTGTTTTTGGCTAAGAAACCAAAGGTATATGTTCTTATGTGTGTGAGTGTGTTCGGGTGTGTGTGTTATTGGATTTTTAGGTGTTCGAATTCTTTGAGAAGCCCAAGATTTAGAGTATAAAACCCGAAAACAACTAAGGCGAGTTTCTAGAACCCCATTTTACATGTTTTATATGATTTCGGGGCTGGAAAATACATGTATGTATGTTTTTATGAGATTGGGTATGTTACCCGTATGTTCATGTACATGTGTATGGGGTGGGGTATGTTTTGGGCGAATATAATGTTATGCTTATGTTAAGTTCATGCTTAGTATAGGATGTGTATGCTTAGAACAAGGTAATAGGATGTTTGGGACTGAAATCGACTTAGAATCATAGTTAACAGGATGATAATGCACCTATATAAGGCTCATACGCCTGAATAGTCTTCATGCTCCCAGGATGTTGACCAGGAGCCTAAGTATTGAGGTGATGTGCCCCAACAGTGCTCATGCGCCTGAAATTATGACTTAGAAAACTAAGTATAGGATAATGTGCCTAAAGAGTACTCCTACGCTTAGAAAATTCCTTAGAAATATCATGTGCATGTTGATGTGCCTGAACAGTAGCTCATGTGCCTAGGTTTTTGCTACAAACGCCTAAGTATTGAGGTGATGTGCCCCAACAGTGCTCATGCGCCTGAAAGGCTCATGCGCCCAAGTGATAAGCTGCTAAGTGTTGGGATGGGGTGCCTGCACAGTTGAGATGCGCCCAGACAGGGCTCATGCGCCCAAATAGTGTTGATGCGCCCAACACTTAGAAATTATTGCAGAATTTTTGTGGGAGTCTGCGCATTTAGGGTTTGGACCGATGTTGATCAGGGTTTATGTAATGCACATGCTTATGTTTGATTGTCATTATGACCATTATTATTATTATTATTATTATTATTATTAGGGTCATTATTATTATTATCATAATTATTAATATTAATATTGTGTGACTTTACGTGGTATGATCATGATCGAGAAAGAAAACTATTATCATTAATAAATTAAAAGATTAATGATAAAGAAAAGTGGAACGTAAACGAATGAACGAAAGTCTTGCAAGCAAATGTAAAGAGGTGCACGGCCTTGTTTTCGTTAGCTCAACTGTGATACGGGTTAGCTACCCCGAAGGATGCACACAGGGTCAATCTTTGAGATTGATAATGGGGTGAGTAACTCTGTGTTGCAAAAGACTGAAAGACTTGCAATCCGTGAGATTGCTAATGGGTGAGCGACTCTGTGTCGCAAAAGACCGAAAGACTTGCAATCCGTGAGATTGCTAATGGGTGAGCGACTCTGTGTCGCAAAAGACCGAAAGTCTTGCAATCCTTGAGATTGCTAATGGGTGAGCGACTCTATGTCGCAAAAGGCCGAAAGTCTTGCAATCCTTGAGATTGCTGATGGGTGAGCGACTCTGTGTTGCAAAAGACCGGAAGAATAATGGTAAAAGTATGAATTGAACGATGATGAAGATAATAATAATATTACCTATGTGTCCGTACGATGTGTGATCACCTACGAAAGAAATGAACGGGTTGAAATGAGAAGTAAAGTATTTTATTTATAAAAACTAGAACTCACTCAGCAACGCTGACTTTTATGTATTTTCCAGCTGGCAGGTAAAACGTTGCTGAGGATGGCACGCAAGGATGGCACGCGGGGATGGCTACTCGGCAGGGCAGGACTGACATCCATTCTCAATAGATATCACTGTTGTTTGTAATGCAGTTAAACCATTCTTTTGTAATCTGATTAAATCATGGTGTATTGTTTAACAACAGTGTTTATAATGAAATGAATGGCTTTTGTTAAATTAATTCCGCTGCTTAAATTTGTAAACTTATAATGATTCGTGTAAATTACTGCTGTGAATGACCAACTGTGAGGTGCCCGGGAATGGGGCCTTACAAGTTGGTATCAGAGCTAAAGTTTAAGTAAAACGGGTAAATTTTCAAAATAAATCTTAACTTAAACTGAAAATAGGATAGAAGGAGGGATGTCAGCCCGAGTAGCTACGTGTCATCAGGTATTTCTTTTCTTAAGGATAACCAGTATTATGTGCGTGTGCTACTTGACTTATGTGTTCTTAGTAGATTTAGATACTGATGTAGTCAGGATAGGAAATGCTTGGGGTGTGAAGAGTAATGTAAATGGTTAATCACAACTGGCCACTGTCATTAAGGACTTACTATACTTGACATAAACTGAGCTATTACCTTGAATGACTGTGTTAGTGTTTGAATCTTATAGCACTTAGGAAATGACTGGGGAGAAATCTTCCAAGGCTTCTAGAGGCAGAGGTCGACCGCATGTGACTAGGAGCAGTGCTAAAGCTCCTGAGACGACCCATGAGAACCTTGAGGTTCATGATCGGACTGAAAGAAACGAGAATGCCAGCCTGAACGCCTCAGCTCGGGAGGCGATTACTGATGAGGTGCACCAGGTCATACAGGCAGTCTTACCATCTGTAGTGACTGAAGTTATTCGAGCTGTGAGGAACGAGGAGAGAAAAGAGAAGGAAGACAGGAAAGGGTTGACTGGGAAGGAAAGCAAGGGAGAGGAGGAACGGCCGGAGCCTGAGATAGTAGTTTCCGACGAGGAAGAGGAGGATGCAGTAGGGGTAACGACCAAGGTATGCAGCTATGGGGCATTCCAAAGGTGCAAGCCCCTGACTTTTGATGGCAATGGTAATGCTGCTGCTGCTCACCGCTGGGTGAGGGAGATGGAGGCAGTGTTGGAGATTAGTGAGTGTCCCGAAGATCAAAGGGTGAAGTTCGCGACTCACTCTTTTATCGACTCGGCATTGTGTTGGTGGGACAATATTGTCCAAGCTGAAGGTTCTAGGGCCATCGGGAAAATACGATGGAACAAGTTGAAGAAGCTGGTGATTGAGGAATTTTGTCCTCACAGGGAACTCGATAAGATCGAGAGGGAGTTCCTACAACTCGAGGTGGGAACCATGACCCACCAGTAGTACACCACCAAATTCAATGAGATGGCAAGGCTGGTACTGGATCAAGTGACGCCGCTGTCTCGAAAGATTAACCGGTACATTCAGGGATTGCCAGCTGACATTCGTAGGCACTTGATTGATGCTCGACCAAGCACTTTTAGGTCGGCAGTGGATTTGGCTGGGAGACTCTATGATGAGAGGGTGGTAACAGAGGTGGAGGTAAGGAAGGCTGGTGGTGGTGACCGAAACTGGAACGGGAAACGGTTCGGGCGTGGTGATTTTACCCCGAACCATAAGAAGATGAGAACGGATGACTGAAAGGTGGGGTCATCAAGCTCGGGGCCCAAGAGGTGTGGCAAGTGCGGGAAGGAGCATACTGGTGAGTGCAGGCTGGGGCTCAACGTGTGTTTCAAGTGCGGGAAACCAGGCCACATCTACAAAGACTGTAAGGCGCTGAGGTGTTATACCTACGGTGAAGAGGGCCATTTGAGCAAGGATTGTAGGAGGCCGAGGGCGGAGAGTTCCAGGGCAAAGAAAACAACCGGAACTGAAGGGCAGAAGGCGAGCGCCAGAGCTTTCACCATGACCAGGGAGGAGGCTAGGATGGACCCTGATGTTGTGTCAGGTACGTTTCTAGTAGATCAAACTCTTGCTTCTGTGTTATTTGATTCTGGTGCTAGTAGGAGTTTTATTTCTGCTACTTTCTGTGCTAAACTGCCTGTTAGTAGTAAATGCATTGATGAGCCCTTTGACGTAGAAACTGCTATTGGTAAGTCCACTAGAGTTACTGAGGTGATAGAGGACTGTGCCATAGAATTAGAAGGTCATAGGTTTGCTGCTAGGTTACATGTGATGCCCCTAGGTGGATTTGATGTGGTACTAGGGATGGATTGGTTAGCAACCTATGAAGCGAATATCGTATGTCGTAAGAAGATGATTAGACTGACGGTGCTAACGGAAGTCCGGTGACGATATACGGCGATCGGGTTACGACGATTCCGAAAGTGATTTCGATGGCGGTGGCAGGAAAGTGCCTAAGGCGTGGGTGTAGCGCTTATTTAGCCTACGTGAAAGATGTGGACACGTCAACACCCCAATTGTCCGTTGCACCGGTGGTGTGTGACTTTCCAGATGTATTTCCAGAGGACCTATCGGGTGTGTCACCGGATCGCGAAATCGAATTTCAAATTGACTTGATACCCGGTGCCCAACCTGTCGCCAAGGCACCGTACCGATTAGCTCCGACTAAGATGAAGGAGTTAATGGAGCAACTGCAAGAGTTACTCGATAAGGGTTTCATCAGACCGAGTATCTCTCCTTGGGGTGCTCCGGTCTTATTCGTGAAAAAGAAGGACGGTAGCATGAGAATGTGTATCGACTACCGTGAGTTGAACAAATTGATGATAAAGAATCGGTATCCTTTACCGAGGATTGACGACTTGTTCGATCAGCTCCAGGGTGCCAGTTGGTTCTCAAGGATAGATCTTAGATCTGGCTACCATCAATTGAAAGTGAAGGAGCAGGACATTCCTAAAACAGCTTTTCGTACGTGTTATGGACACTATGAGTTTCTCGTTATGTCCTTTGGTTTAACCAACACGCCGGCTGCTTTTATGGATTTGATGAATCGAGTGTGTCGGCCAATGTTAGATAAATCAGTGATTGTGTTCATCGATGATATCCTGATTTATTAAAGGAGCGAAGAAGAGCATGCCGGTCATATTCGGGAAGTGTTAAAGACTTTGAGAAAGGAGAAACTGTATGCTAAATTCCCCAAGTGTGCTTTTTGGTTATGCGAGGTACAATTTCTGGGTCACGTGGTAAATGCGGAGGGAATCATGGTGGACCCAGAAAGGTTGAGGCCGTGATGCAATAGAAGACTCCTAAGACGCCATCCGAAATTCGTAGCTTCTTGGGATTGGCGGGCTACTATAGAAGGTTTATTCAAGACTTCTCCAAGGTAGCCTCACCTTTGACTAAGTTGACTCGCAAGGACGTGAAGTTCGTGTGGGGTCGAGAGCAGGAGGGTGCCTTTGAGGAATTGAAGACGAGACTAACACAAGCTCCTGTCTTGACATTGCCTGAGGGAAATGAAGACTTAGTGGTCTATTCGGATGCATCATACTCTGGGCTAGGTTGCGTATTGATGTAACGTGGGAGGGTGATAGCCTACGCGTCTCGACAACTGAAAACCCACGAAGCCAACTATCCCACGCACGATCTAGAACTAGCCGCGGTGGTTTTTGCGTTGAAGATTTGGTGGCACTATCTATACGGGACGAAGTACACCATCTTCACAGACCACAAAAGCTTGAAGTACTTCTTCGAGCAGAAAGATCTAAACATGAGGCAGAGGCGATGGTTGGAGCTCATAAAGGATTATGATTGCGAAATCCATTACCATCCGGGCAAGGCCAACGTGGTGGCAGATGCCCTTAGCCGAAAGGAAAGGCCCGAGCCGATCCGGGTGAAGGCTTATCAGCTAATTATGACCTCCGATGTGATGACACAGGTTAAGGAGTTTCAAGATGAGGCTTTGAAACAAGATCGTCTTAACTCTGAAAGGATGAGAGGTCTAGTTACAGAATTGGGTGAGAACACTCTTGGTGTTAAGACCCGATTTGGGCGAATATGGATTCCTCGATACGGGGATCTATGTGGAAAGATTATGGACGAGGCCCATAAGACTCGATACTCCATTCATCCCGGTGCTACCAAGATGTATCACATATGAAGAAAGATTACTGGTGGCCGGGCATGAAACGTGACGTGGCGGAGTATGTGAGTAAGTGCCTTACTTGCCTACAAGTGACGGCGGAACATCAGAAACCATACGGGAAGATCCAACCGTTGGACATACCCGAATGGAAGTGAGAGCACATCACCATGGACTTCATTACTAAGCTGCCTCGCACGTCGAGGGGATGTGATACTATTTGGGTGATTGTCGACCGACTAACAAAGAGTGCCCACTTCCTACCGATCTGAGAGACGTATTCATCCGAAAGATTGGTGGATCTGTTCATCAAGGAAATCGTAACTCGTCATGGCGTGCCGGTGTCTATCGTGTCGGATCATGACACCCGGTTTACATCGAAGTTTTGGAGAAGATTCCATGATGCAATGGGGACGAGGCTACACATTAGTACAGCCTCTCACCCTCAGACGGACGGTCAGTCTGAGAGGACGATACAGACGCTCGAGGATATGCTTCGAGCATGCGTGATCGATTTTGGAGGAAGTTGGGACGACCACCTGCCGTTAGCAGAATTCTCGTACAACAACAGTTATTATGCCAGTATTGGCATGCCACCTTACGAGATGCTATACGGTAGGAGATGTAGGACGCCCGTGGTTGGGGTGACATTGGGCAGAAAGAGCTGGGAGGTGTCGAGGTGATCGAAGCTACGACTGAGAAGTTGGAAAAGATCAAAGCCTTCATGAAGGTGGCGAAAGATAGACAAACGTCGTATGCTGACAAGAGGCGAAGACCAATAGAGTTCAAGGTTGACGATCGAGTCATGTTGAAGGTCTCACCTTGGAAAGGAATTATCCGATTCAGGAAACGAGGTAAGTTAAGCCCGAGATATATAAGACCTTTCTGAATCATCGCACGAGTAGGGGAAGTAGCCTATCGACTTGAATTGCCAGATGAGTTAAGTGAAATTCATCCCACATTCCATGTATCTCATCTGAGAAAGTGCTTAGCTGATGAAGATATGATTGTCCCACTGGAGGACATCGAAGTTGATGAAAGGCTCAATTATGTGGAGCAACCAGTGGCAATCATCGATCGTAAAGAGAAGAGGCTGAGAAATAAAGTGGTTCCTCTTGTGCGTGTACAGTGGAAGCACCGGAAGGGATCCGAGTCCACATGGGAGACTGAGGAGGAGATGAGGCAGCATTACCCTCATCTGTTTGAGGAATAACATGTTTCGGGGAAGAAACCTATATAAGGGGGGTGGACTTGTAACACCGGATATTTCTAAAGCAATAAATAAAAAGATAAAAGAGAAATAAAAGGATGGAAATGAAAGTCAACTCAAAGTTGAGGGGTCAAAAGTGTCAAATGGACAAAAAGTAATAAAGTTGCTGAAAAAGATGGTATGGCCGCCCATTTTATCCTACACAACATCTTTCATTCGGAAGTTTTAGAGAGAGAAAGCGGAATTCGAGACTTTGAAGAAGAACAAGGGGAAAACCGGATTTAAGGTAAGAATTAGTGTTTTTAAATTGTGTTTTTGGCTAAGAAACTGAAGGTATATGTTCTTATATGTGTGAGTGTGTTCGGGTGTGTGTGTTACTGGGTTTTTAGGTGTTCGAATTCTTTGGGAAGCCCAAGATTTAGAGTATAAAACCTGAAAACAACTAAGGTGAGTTTCTAGAACCCTATTTTACATGTATTATACGACTTCGGGGCTAGAAAATACATGTATGTATGTTTTTATGAGATTGGGTATGTTACCCGTATGTTCATATACATGTGTATGGGGTGGGGTATGTTTTGGGCGAATATAATGTTATGGTTATGTTAAGTTCATGCTTAGTATAGGATGTGTATGCTTAGAACAAGGTAATAGGATGTTTGGGACTGAAATCGACTTAGAATCATAGTTAACAGGATGATAATGCGCCTATATAAGGCTCATACGCCTGAATAGTCTTCATGCTCCCAGGATCTTGACTAGGAGCCTAAGTATTGAGGTGATGTGCCCCAAAAGTGCTCATGCGCCTGAAATTATGACTTAGAAAACTAAGTATAGGATAATGCGCCTAAACAGTACTCCTACGCTTAGAAAATTCCTTAGAAATATCATGTGCATGTTGATGTGCCTGAACAGTAGCTCATGTGCCTAGGTTTTTGCTACAAACGCCTAAGTATTGAGGTGATGTACCCCAACAGTGCTCATGCGCCTGAAAGGCTCATGCGCCCAAGTGATAAACTGCTAAGTGTTGGGATGGGGTGCCTGCACAGTTGAGATGTGCCCAGACAGGGCTCATGCGTCCAAATAGTGTTGATGCGCCCAACACTTAGAAATTATTGCAGAATTTTCGTGGGAGTCTGTGCATTTAGGGTTTGGACCGATGTTGACCAGGGTTTATTTAACGCACATGCTTATGTTTGATTGTCATTATGACCATTATTATTATTATTAGGGTTATTATTATTGTTATCATAATTATTAATATTAATATTGTGTGACTTTACGTGGTATGATCATGATCAACAAAGAAAACTATTATCATTAATAAAGTGAAAGATTAATGATAAAGAAAAGTGGAACGTAAACGAATAAACGAAAGTCTTGCAAGCAAATGTAAAGAGGTGCACGGCCTTGTTGTCTTTAGCTCAACTGTGATGCGGGTTAGCTACCCCGAAGGATGTACACAGGGTCAATCTTTGAGATTGATAATGGGGTGAGCAACTCTGTGTTGCAAAAGACCGAAAGACTTGCAATCCGTGAGATTGCTAATGGGTGAGCGACTCTGTGTCGCAAAAGACCGAAAGACTTGCAATCCGTGAGATTGCTAATGGGTGAGCGACTCTGTGTCGCAAAAGACCGAAAGTCTTGCAATCTTTGAGATTGCTAATGGGTGAGCGACTCTGTGTCGCAAAAGGCCGAAAGTCTTGCAATCCTTGAGATTGCTGATGGGTGAGCGACTCTGTGTTGCAAAAGACCGGAAGAATAATGGTAAAAGTATGAATTGAACGATGATGAAGATAATAATAATATTACCTATGTGTCTGTACGATGTGTGATCACCTACGAAAGAAATGAACGGTTTGAAATGAGAAGTAAAGTATTTTATTTATAAAAACTAGAACTCACTCAGCAACGCTGACTTTTATGTATTTTCCAGCTGGCATGTAAAACGTTGCTGAGGATGGCACGCGGGGATGACTACTCGGCGGGGCAGGACTGACATCCATTCTCAATAGATATCACTATTGTTTTGTAATGCAGTTAAACCATTCTTTTGTAATCTGATTAAATCATGATGTATTGTTTAACAATAGTGTTTATAATGAAATGAATGGCTTTTGTTAAATTAATTCCGCTGCTTAAATTTGTAAACTTATAATGATTTGTGTAAATTACTGTTGTGAATGACCAACTGTGAGGTGCCCGGGAACGGGGCCTTACAAAATCGCACTAAATTCGGATAAATCTAGAAAATCCAAAATTTTTAGAATACTCCGAACAAACCAAACAACAAATATTCTTATTTTTTGTTCTTATGTTTTTTGCTAAATTTTTATTCTTTAATTTTATTAGTTTAAAATCGCAATAAAACATATAAAACCATAGATTACAAATTTTTATTAAACACAAATTCATAATAAAAACATAATATGTAATTATATAAAACCCAAAGATCAGAATTTCTAATTTAGAACAAAAATCGATTATTATATATTTTTTTATGATTATATGACTTGAATGTGTCAAGACTCTTGAATATTGAGTTGAAAAAAAATATGTAGTTGGGTAATAACTAATAAGTATTAGGTTAGAAATGTAGTTGATTTTTATTCGGATGAATCGGGTATCCAAATAATTCAAATAAAAAAATTATGATATCCGAAATTCGATCTGAAATTCGAATAAGAAATTTGGATTCGGATGATATCCGATCCGAATAAAGATTCGGATTAGTTTTTTCGGATCCGGATACGAATAGAATTACGTTTATTTTCGGATTTTAGATTTTCTGAACACCACTAATTAGAATAATAAAGTGATTTACATGTGTTTCTCTTAAATTATTGTATGTACATTGTCTTGTTTTGGATTCAATATATATCGCTTTTGTAGCGTATGCCCATATGTATGCATGTATGCATATTTTTTTTAACGACAAAACTATTCTACTTTTACTCTTAAATTATTTCAAATTATACAATTGTCTGTGTTTGAACTCATAACCTCTCATCTAAAAGGGAAAGTCTCTACTAAGTGAGCACTTGTATTTTGTTCCATGAGTATGTGCATGTCCTCGGAATGTTACATATGTGGGAAAATTGTTTCTTGATTATCAAAGGAGAAACGAAAGAAAAAATAAAACATAGTTTTATATCTTTTTTTTTGTATATTAGAGTACTAACGTAGAAATATGAATAAATATAATTCTGATTGTTACAGTGTATTACATAAAAATGAGTGTTTTGAGAAAACCATAATTTATGAGGTTACTATAAAAACTATAGACTATGTATATATAACTACGAGTTATATATGTAAAACTATGAGCCATATGTGTAACTCAACAAGTTATGTATAGGTTACACATGTATAACTCAATCTTCGTTACGCCATGAATGAAGTTACTTAATTTAAAAACTTATAACTACCTAAAATTACATGGTAATAACTTATTCAAATACCCTTTATATGGTTAAAAAAATAATTTATAAATTACGTAATTGCTAGAGGTAATTTTCATGATTTTCTTATAATATCTTAGGGAGCGTTTGGTTGGAAGGAAATGAATGGAATGAAATGGAATTAAGAAACTAATATAATTTTCAAGTAAAATTATGTTTGAGTGGGTAATGAAATGTAAAACCAAGGGAATGTTTCACCTCAAATTCCATTGGTTGTGGGATTTCAAATTCCTTCTCTAGGTGGAAGGATTTTGAAATCCCATAACCAAGGGAATTTGATGTGAAACATTCCCTTAGGCTTTGTATTTCATTACCCACTCAAACATAATTTTACTTAAAAATTATACTAGTTTCTCAATTCTATTACATTCCATTCCATTCCTTCCAACCAAACGCTCCCTTAGTTTTCTTTATATCTTTCACCTAATTAACATACATGTGGTGGTAGAAATGATACGTGTACATAAATTTAATTAAGAAACACTAAATTAATATATATATTAAAGAGATAAACTCTTAGCTACAGTAATACAGTACCACTATCACCATCACCACCGCCACCACCCTCCCTCCACCTCAACCACCCACCCCCCTCCCCAAACTCCACCTCCCCGCCGCTCCCTCCTCCTCCTCGCCGCCACCACCATCCTCTCCCTTCCGACCCCATCTGTGAATCAGGTTAGTCAATTTCGACTAATTATATATTAGGGCTTTTTTGGGTTTAACATTGATCCATTGTTGGTGTTTTGTTGTTGTTTGATGTCGATCGGGAGAGGATCGAGAAGACGTGAAGGAGGCGAAGAAGCTGCTATGGGAGGATCGATTACTCAAACAACAAATTGACGTTGCAAATGAGGTTAGTCATTTTTCGACCAATTATTAGCGTTTTTTTTTTCGATCATTCGGGTTTAACATTGATCCATTGTGGTGTTTTGTTGTTGTTTGATGTGGATCGGGAGAGGAGAAGACTTGCAGGAGGCGAAGAAGTTGCCATGGGAGGATCGATTACTCAAACAACACATTGACGTTGCAAATGAGGTTAGTCATTTTTCTACCAAT
Source organism: Flaveria linearis (assembly GCA_024085815.1). Lineage (NCBI taxonomy): Eukaryota > Viridiplantae > Streptophyta > Magnoliopsida > Asterales > Asteraceae > Flaveria > Flaveria linearis. The sequence goes on from CM044003.1 coordinate 9,845,364, forward strand.
TATTAGCGTTTTTTTTTCGATCCTTCGGGTTTAACATTCATCCATTGTGGTGTTTTCTTGTTGTTTGATGTCGATCGGGAGAGGAGAAGACGTGAAGGAGGTGAAGAAGTTGCCATGGGAGGATAGATTACTCAAACAACACATTGACGTTGCGTGGATTGATCAGGTAATACTCTGGTTTGGATGTTCCTAATGCCTATTGCCATTTTTCCAACTAGTGAAACTTTTGTGTATCCCTATTTTTCTGCGTGGATTGATTTTGTGTATGTAGAATGTTAGGATGGAGATAACATGTTAACTTGGAATGCTTGTTTGAAAGTAGGTTGTTGTTCGGCTTGTGGATTGACGCACCATGATTGTAGTCCCAGCACTGTGGGCTGGTGAAAAACCTTGCCTTGGTGGTTTATAGAATTGTTGGATCAACCCAATTCTGGAACTTTAATTGAATATGGTACATAATAAAAAGATCTTTTTGATTATTTCTTTTGGTAAACTTTCACTCCTGCCTTAGCAAATCTATCCTACTGTCGTCCTGCAGGTTACAAAAGTATTTGTCAATGGTGTGTTGGTGGCATTCATCGTGATCGAGACATGTTGGTTAGAACCTTGAGAAGACTAAGAAGGTTGAGTATTAGTAATTGAGTATTATAATGTTATTAATTTTGGATAAAGATTTATGTATATTTTGGTGAACATCAAATCTTTTGATAGAAACTTTTCAGACTTTCCAGGTTGACCTGAACATGGAAGGTGGAGTTTTTCAAGTCTTCGAGATAGTCATTTGAAAGAACTTCAAGCTTATGATGATTATCACTGTCGCAGTTTCATTGTTTAGAAGCAGAGATGTTTAATGAAGATGAAAGACATCCAAAAAGCTTCAACAATTGGTGTTCCAAATTTTGTAGTTCATAGAACTTCAGCTTCATGACATTTAACTCAATCTTTATAGTAATAACTTCTGGTTTGTGTCTATCTTTCCACAGAAACATACTAGAAGATGGTGGATGGCTTGATCATGTGGAAAACAACAGAAGAGACTACTATGATTTCCATGACCATCAATGTAATTAATGGGGCGCTACTGATCAGCGTGCAAAACATGTCAACCTGGGTCGTAATACAGTCAAACGGGTAAAATTTCTATAATCTAGTGAAAAATTAAACATGCAACCAAAACATTATTTTCACAACCTCCTAATTGGATCATTATATTAGTAATTTCTTTTATCACATTTAATGTATTTTTTTGTTGGATGTAGGCTTGGCAAGGTAAATCCAGTGGAATCTTGTTATGATATTTATCCATTGTGAAATCTATCCATCATCATTTTGGGTTTTTGTGCATCCATTATACCATTTCCTGACCACCGCGAGGTTAGTTTTTACATTGCTTTAGACAACATATGTTATGATTTTGCTGATACTTAAACGGAGTTATACATCCTTCATTGCAAGAAGCGTTTGTTATACAAATCAGCAAGTATGCTTTTAATTTGCCTCTTCTTCTATATGTGTTTTTTGTGCTGCATTTTCAGTTTCTAAAAGTGATTCTTGCAGCAGACTCGTATTGTTGTGACCATAAACAACAACAACAACAACAAGCGATCATCGTCCTCTGACCACAAGCCACCGTCTCCCAAACGCCACAAGGTATCATTATGCTATTTCCCCCTTCAATTTCATCTCGATTGGTTGAATATGTTTTCCATACCAATAAAATGATTTTTCAAGGCATATTGTAATTGTTGGTTCATCAAAAGCTTTTTCAAAATTTTCGTAACAATGATAATTTATTGAATAAAATTGCATATGCTATGAAATGGTGTACAAAGGCAAAGTAGAACCAGAGCCATTTGGGATGTAATCCAAATGTTAGAAGCAGCCATACGTAAATAATTTTTTTTTTGCGTAATAAACGATTCCCCCGCAGCATCGCGCGGGTGGAAAGTTACTAGTTAGTATGAAAGATACAAAAAAGATGAAACAACTTTTGTTTTCCAAATTTAAATAATTCTTTCAACATCTATATATGACTTGCATCGTTTGTCTCCCACCATGGGTGTAATATGGGACCTCCCCACCTCCATAATTCCACGTATGGATTAAATAATACTTTGTTAAAGTTGTACACAAATATACAAATCGTTGGTGATACGTACGTAAAGGTCAATTTTGTAATTTTACGTGTTATGTATGAGTCACAAGTCACAACTCACCTTTATATGAGTGGTTCGTAAACACACCTTTTGTGTCCTTTTGTCTATATCATTTAAACGATTGATGCCTTGATAGGGTAGCTAACAAGCTATATGAAATCATGTCCTTTACTTATATCATATATATGAACATTCAAAGGCATTCTTCTAGTGTTTTTAACATATTGCCTAAATATATATTATATAAAAGACAATAATTAAAATAAAAACGATGATTCAAATGGGTAATTAATAGTTATTCATGTTATTCAAATTGGGTTGATCAGTTTTGGAAAATTCAAAAACTGTTGAACAATCAAACACAAACTTCTTAAATCCAATTGTAACCAATAGGGGGTGGAGTTTTTTAAATGTATGTTCGGACTGAAAAGTCTAAGAGAATAACTATCATACGAAATATCTAGTTAAACTCAATACAGGTTACTGAAAAACAATATTATAAAACTTAAAGCTAAAGTCTAAAAGCTAATATCATAGAGTTTGTTGAGTCTACCTGTCACACCCTTAAAATCTGCGTGCAGGGTTTTACTACGAGGCGCGTGACATACCAGGATCTCAGTCATTAGTTATCAAGAACGACTCTATATGGACTAACATTTAAAATCAGAGATATACTTTAAATACTGCGGAAGCGTTTAAGAAACTAGAAAATCTAAAACAGTGTAACATGAGTTGAAAATGCGCAAACATACGTGCCCAAAAGTTATGCAAAACAAAGCATAAGTATTTAACATCCATAAACAAAACATTGTTTCATGACATGCAGACAACTTCATAATGCTGACTCGTGAGTGCTCCTAGGCAATTGGCAACCTTAACCTGAGAATAACATACTAAACAAGTCAACACAACGGTTGGTGAGTTCAAGAGCTTACGATAAACAATAATTAGTAACAGTTGCAAAATATAAGAAGTGTATTGTAATAGATAGCTAGTCTATACACAATTAGTAATAATCATATTGATTTCGCGTTTGAAGCTGACTGTGTTACGTTTGTTGCCTCCTGCCATGACTTACCAGGTCATGACAATGTTCATTAGGACAATATTGCACCCGTCTGAAGTCGAGTCACACAGGTGGGGCTCGTCAGATCTGGTAGTACTACCCAAAATTTCCCCGCTAAGTAATTATTAACAAACCGAAAGTGTGAGGAATTTTCATGGTAATCAGCACTTTATTAAGACTATACAAAACTCATAATAATAAAGCGTTTGTAAAACCAGTATGTTATCTCCCCCCAAAAGAGAGTATGTAAAAAGAGTGGGGCATGAACTCACCTGATGCGTGTAAGAGATACCTAAAGCTTAACTTGACAAGAAAGAATGGAAAGACAACCTTCAGAGGTTATCTAGAACATGTGAGTACATAAGTACGTGTATACAACATCATAACGAAACCCTAAGTGCTCTACAAACCAAGGGACTCAAGGTTCTAGAAAGACAAGACACGTTTGACCGGCCAGTTGACCCGTTTGACCCGTTGGTGACATTATAGGTGAAATTTTTATTTAAACAATCATGACAGTACTTCATACATGATTATCATACAGACTGATCACCTATGACACTTCATTACCCGTAAGTACCATCTAGATCATCATATCACCAAATATCAGATAAGTCATGCAAATCTCAACAATTATCATGCTCAGTATACTATAACACAACCAATACATCATACAAGGATCAAATCAAGCACAACATGCCCATATAACCCATAACTATGAATTCTCACGACAGGCCAAAACAGATAACTAATCAATTAAACATTCATACAACCTAAACAACACATTCAACCACATTAAAAATCATCCATAAACGTACTAGCATGATCCTAATGTCCCAAACGTGCTTAAATCATCATATTCAAAAATTCATACAATTAAAGTTTCTTTTGGGAGAGTGTATCCCAAATTCATCAAACTCCCATTACATTCATGAATTTACCATTTACATACCCATTCAAGTTCATAACAATATCTAGACATGATCAACAACATGTAATTAACATGATTCATCAACTTCATATCCAAAAAAGTTACTATCTTTAGTAATGTATGAACTACTACGTGCATTCTTGAATTTCCAATGTTCATTACAACAATCTAGCATTTAATCATCATCATAAACACATCCATAACACCAATTCATTAACAAATCGTCATTTCATGCAAAATAAAGTTACTATTCTTAGTAACCTATGAACAATGCATAAAAACGTAGCTTTCTTGCATAATCAACGTTAACTAACATATATACAATCTAACTAACATGATAACATCAACAAACATCAAGAAAATGGACCCCAATTGCATAATTCGAACCAAAACCTTCGGCCACAGTGAAAATCCATCAAAAACATCAAAACCAACCTTTAATTTATGAAAAGAAAAAAGATTTGATGCTTCTAATGCCTTCTAACACTTGAAATCGATCCAATCCGAGGTCCAAATGCTTGATATTGATCGAATTTCGCAAGGGAGGGGGATGGGGAGTGAGATCGCGGCCGAGGGGGGTGGTGGTTTAGGGTTTGGGATTTGTTTTATTTTAATTAATTAATCATATTTACCTTTTAAACCCTTATAATTTGTAATTTTATAAAATTAAGCTTTTAATTAGTTTTTAAATGGTTTTTAACTTTAATAATAAGCATATAAAGTAATAACAATAATTATATGCATTATCTTTACTAAATACAAAAATACACAAATTAATACACACGTTTTCACATTACGCGATTAATTTCACAATTAATATTTAAAACACATAAACACATAAGCATAACTTAATAATTACATAATCAGTTAAGTTATCATTAGTTTAACCTTATTAATTATTATTATTAAGTCACCAACGCTAAACGACAACTAGTGCGCGTGCTTACGACACGTGTATGCAAGACTTAATGGAACTAACGGAGTTGGTAACGGAAAATTACCGGATGTCACACGATCAATCCCTAAACCTTAAAAGTTAAATTCTAAAAACTAATATCGTAAAGTCCGACAAGAAGGTTTCAATTTCGCTGTAATGAGTTTAATCAGAATTAGTTTGAGGCGGTATATAAGTGGCTAAAAATCATTTTTAGTTTTTTAGCATGATCGAAGAGTCTTTTTATTTGAACCTAATCCAGCAATGAAGTTAGGTGTTGTATCTAACTAGATTAAATAACAATGTCAAGACAATGTTTATTTTGTAAAAGATATGTACAAGAACATAATAGTGATTGAAAACTTTCTCGAATTGGAATCAAACCTCGATTAACTTTCTTTGGTTCAGGTATCTTCTCATTAACATTTAACAACATAACATGTAATAAAGTTAAGATGAATTTAATCACCAATGAGGCAATGATGTCATGATGATAATATAATTCTAGAAAAAAGTATAAAAAATATACAGATGGGAACAAAAGGAGTAGAAAACAATTAAAGTAAACATCCTTGATCAAAGCTTTTCTTCCACATTTTAAGGGAGACAAGAAACCAACCCTCATGTTATGTTTTTCTTTATACATGATCTACACCGTTTTCAGTGTCACAAAGTCAATAGAGTGCACCTTTAATTAAGAGGATAATTTTGAGACGTTTTTTTTTATTTTTTTTGTTTAGTTTTTGTTTGTTTGTTTCTAAATCACTAAGTCCTGCTGTGACAACCCGAAAAAAAAAAATAAATAAAAAAAAAATTTCGTTAACTTAAAATATATATATATATATATATATATATAATGATATTATTATCACTATCAATAATAATAATAATAATAATAATAATAATAATAATAATATAATAATGAAGTACAGGGGGTAGTTTTGTCATTTATCAAACTTCAAAAGAAAGTTAATAACATAAAATAATAAAATTTAAACCGCAGGGACTATTGTGTAACTTTCAAAATTTTCAAAACCAACCCCTTTTCCCCCCGTTTTCCCGGCCACCGCCGGCACCAACTACGGCGGGTTTCCGGCGACCCCCAAACATCCAAATTACTCGCTTTTAACTCGATTAAATCGTCCCGGCATCTTATAGTGAATGATTCGAACACTATACCCTACCTTAATTAGAATATTACAAACGAAATGGTGCTGTCTATCCACCAAACCCACTCGGCCGAAAGCTCCTCAATTATCGAGCACTAAACACTTTGATAATCAAAAGAAATCGCATATTCATGATCCTTTTGTCGTTTCTAATCTTCCACCGAAACCAAATTGGTATAAAACGAACACCATCATAGAGTTCGATCACCACCTTCATCATCGACCTGCAACTTGGTCGAACTCCATGTTCTGAGCATCATTAATCGAAATTGAATGAGGGCTTTTACTTGTTATTGTCACACGAAGCTTTACTCACAGTTAATTTGATTACCAACAACAATTTCACATCAAACGAGTCCAAGCACAGTCGCGACCTCACCTGCATCTGTTCTTGTCAATTAGGTCTCCAATCTGGTAATTAAACATACCTATATACTTGTAACGCCCGGAAATTTTGATTTGGAGTGTCATGTGACTGGAGCGTCCAATCGCATGGGAGTCATGCGATTAAAGCTCAACCACACGACTGGAGCTCAATCGTATGACTAGAAAGTTTAATCGCATAGAGCTTGGGCGACTGAAGGACCAATCGCATGAAACTCGGGCGATTGGACGAGGGGTATTTAAGGGAGAGGGCAGCCCTTACCCTCTCCCCATACTTGCAAAATCAGAGAGGAAGAAGAGAAAGAGGAAAAAGAGAAGAAGAAAGTTGGTTCAAGCGGGTTCGTGAGCCAAAATCGACATATAGCGGGTCAAATCGAAGCCCTAACCGAGGAGGCTACTAAGGTGAGTTCTAAGACCCCTCTTTTACACGTTTTTGAATGATTTTGGGGCTGGAACACATCTGAAACCTATTTTTCGAGTTTTGGGTGTAAACCCGTTTTTATGCATTTGTGTATGTGTATGATGCGTTTGGAGCTTGATTTCATACGTGGTTATGCTCGAATGAGGTCATGGTATGTTTCCCTAAGGCTTAGGATGGTCGATTTGGGCTCAAAATGGGTTTAGTGAGTTTGAGGGCCGAAAACCCTCGGCTGCAGTCGGGATGAACTCCATCCTGCATCAGCTAGGCCCAGTCGCCCGAATGAGGGGAGACTGGAGCCCAGTCACCCGAATGAGGGGAGACTGGAGCTCAGTCGCCCGAATGAGGGGAGACTGGAGCCCAGTCACCCGAATGAGGGGAGACTGGAGCTCAGTCGCCCGAATGAGGGGAGACTGAAGCTCAGTCGCCCGAATGAGGGGAGACTGGAGCTCAGTCGCCCGAATGAGGGGAGACTGGAGCTCAGTGACCTGAATGAGGGGAGACTGGAGCTCAGTCGCCCGAATGAGGGGAGACTGGAGCTCAGTCGCATGAATGAGGGGAGACTGGAGGCCAGTCACCTGAATAGGGGGAGACTGAAGGCCAGTCACCTGAATGAGGGGAGACTGGAGGCCAGTCACCTGAATGAGGGGAGACTGAAGGCCAGTCACCTGAATGGAGGGAGACTGAAGGTCCAGTCACCCGAATGAAGGTCTAGTCACCCGAATGAAGGTTTAGTCACCCGAATGAAGGTCTAGACACCCGAATGAAGGTTTAGTCACCCGAATGAAGGTCTAGACACCCGAACGAAGGTTTAGTCACCCGAATGAAGGTCTAGTCACCCGAATGAAGGTTTAGTCACCCGAATGAAGGTCTAGACACCCGAACGAAGGTTTAGTCACCCGAATGAAGGTCTAGTCACCCGAATGAAGGTTTAGCCACCCGAACGAAGGTCTAGTCACCCGAATGAAGGGCCTATCGCATGGAGGCCAGACGACTGAAGGGTGTCCATACGCCCGAATGTCCGTAGTATTATCCGACTTTCGAAAAGTGCGGACTTAGACTCGAACCCTCGGGGTTGTAGATGATGAGTTAGGCATGGATAATGTAAGACGTTGTATGATGATGAGTTGACGATGATGACGCGCATGATGTTATGTGTGAGGTATGCCTGGCGGTGTGTGTGATTGCATTGTATGTCGGATGTGTGTCATGAATGTATGATGATGCCTGTATGGTGATGATGTATGCTTATGATTATGTGTATGTTCCTTTTATTTGTTGTATGTTTGTCTTCCCTGGGCTTTGCGTTGAACGTTAATAAATGAATTGAAAGTAGTATGTAACGTAAAGTGGAAGATAATGAAAGAGGAACGTAACGAATGAGTGCATGCATTAATGAACGAATGAATGAACGTAAAGCTAATGAGTGTATGTATGAGGTGAGCGACTCTGTGTCGCAACAGACTCGAAAGAGGATCTTTGTCGCATATCCGGTACTGTGTCAGTCTACGGACATGAGTCGGGGGTTTGTTTGTCAAGCCCGGCACAGTATCAGTCTTCGGGCATGAGTCGGGGATATTGCATGAGACGAGACAGTGAGGTGAGCAACTTTGCGTTGCAACAGACTCGGATGGAGTTCAATCCAGGGGATTGACTCGACGGGATCTTTGTCGCGTATCCCGGTGCTGTGTCAGTCTTCGGACATGAGTCGGGGGTTTGTGAGCAGGCCCCGGCACAGCATCAGCTTTCGAGCATGAGTCGGGGATATTGCATGAGACAGGATCTAGTTGGATGAGTAGAGAATCGCATGCTCCGATACTGTGTCAGTCTTCGGACATGAGTCGGGGGTTTGTGAGCAGGCCCCGGCACAGTATCAGTCTTCGGACATGAGTCGGGAGTAGTGAGACAGAGTGAGATGAGACGAATGAGGAACGGAACGCGTGCTCCGGTACTGTGTCAGTCTTTGGACATGAGTCGGGGGCTTGTGAGCAGGCCCCGGCACAGTATCAGTCTTCGGGCATGAGTCGGGAGTATCGCGTGAGTTGATGAATGAGAAAGGTAATTGTGAAAGAAAGAAAGTGTGAAATGAATGAAAGATAATGAATGTAATGAAAGCTAAAGAACGAACGAATGAAAGTAATGAACGGAAGGAACATAATGATGACGTATGAAACGGGATCTTTGTCACTCGACCTCAGTAATCATGGCTGTGTGCCATGAAGAGGGTAAAGTGTGACCGGATCTAGATGGAAGTGAAAGATAGAGGATGTACGAAAGTAATGAACGTACGAATAAATGAAATGAACGTAAGAATGAACGTAATGTACGTACGGACGAATGTAACGAATGTATGAATGAAAGTAAGAAACATATGAACGAAAGTTAATGAATGAATGATGAAGATAATAATAATATTATCTACGTGTACGTATGTTGTATGATCGTGTGTATGTAAGAATGGTTTTGATGGTAAGTAAACTATGTTTTAATATAAAACTAGAACTCACTCAGCAACGCTGACTTTGATGTGTTTCCAGTTGGCAGGTATGTTGCTGGGGATGGCACAGGGCGACTACTCAGTTGTTGAGGCTGGCATCCGTATTTTAACATGTCATTGTATTTGAAAAGAAAAACGAATATTATAATGTTATGAAATGACATGTTTTTAGTTATTAATGAAAAATTTAAATTCCGCTGCAAAATAGATGAACGATTTAAAATGTTATGTGCGATGAATGACCAACCGTAAGGTGCCCGGGATCGGGGCCTTACAAGTTAGTATCAGAGCAAAAGTTTAAGTGAAATGGGTAAATTTTCAAAATAAACCTTAACTTAAACTGAGAATGGGACAGAAAAAGGGAAGGGCTGCCAAACTGAGTAGCTGCGTGCCATCAGGTATTTTCTTAAAGTTAACTGGTATTGTGTGCGCATGTTATGTGTTTATGTGCTACTATTAGATTTAGATGCTAATTTAGTCAGGACAGGTAATGCTCGGGGTATGAAAAGTAAGGTAAGTGGCTAATCACAACCGATCACTGTAATTAGGGACTTACTATACTTGACATGAACTGAGCTATTCCGTGGAATGACCGTGTTAGTGTTTGAATCTTTCAGTGTGATAGAGGATGGCCGGTGGTAGATCTTCTAAGGCTTCACGTGGTAGAGGAGGTGGCGGACGTGGTGCTGAACCACGGGTCACCAGAGGAAGGCCTAGAGTTGAAAAGGTGGTTCATGAAGAACACGAGACTCCTCATCAGGAGGGAGCAGACGAAAGTGCCAATTTGAGAGCCTCGATGAGAGAGGCGGTTGTGGAAGAAGTACACCAAGTCATGCAGACGATCTTACCGTCTGTAGTGACTGAAGTAATAAAGGCTGTTAGGAATGAGGAGGGACAGGAAAGGGGTAGACCTTCGGGCGGAAGGAGACGGATGGAGACTGAAACGGTTTCTCCGATGAGGAGGAAGAGGAGGAGGAGCCTGCGCCGGTGGCGGCACGAGGCTGTAACTATGGGGCGTTTCAACGATGCAAGCCCCCAACCTTTGATGGTAACGGCAATGCTACTGCCGCTCATCGTTGGGTCAGAGAGATGGAAGCGGTACTGGAAATTAGTGAGTGCCGGGAAGATCAGAAAGTTAAGTTTGCCACTCATTCTTTCGTGGACTCAGCTTTATGCTGGTGGGACAATATAGTCCAAGCTGAGGGTAGCCGGGCTATCGGAAGGATGAGATGGTCAGAGTTGAAAAGACTGGTGATTGAGGAGTTCTGTCCCCGCCGTGAAATGGATAAAGTTGAAAGGGAGTTCCTGCAATTGGAAGCGGGGACGATGACCCACCAACAATACACCGCCAAGTTTAACGACATGGCGCGGTTGGTGCCAGAGCAGGTGACGCCGGTGTCTCGAAAGATCAACCGGTATATTCAAGGACTGCCAGTCGAAATTCGTTGGCATTTGATTTCCTCTCGACCCAGCACGTTCAGGTCGGCGGTAGATCTAGCAGGAAGGTTGTATGATGAGCGGGAGGCGATGATGATAACGAGCGAAGTGGAGAAGCGAGCCTTTGTTAAGAAGGGGAAAGGAAGGCGAGATAGGGATGGCGGAGTGGTGACTGAAGGTAAGATGATGAAGATCGATGATCGGGAGAGGATAATAAGGAAGGGTGAGGTATGTAAGAAGTGTGGTAGAGGTCACGAAGGGGAATGCAAATGGGGACTGAACGTTTGCTTTCAGTGTGGAAAGGAAGGTCACAGGGCAAGGGATTGCCGTGTGGCTAAGTGCTACAACTGCGGTGAGGCTGGACATATGAGCAGGGACTGTAAGAAGTCAAAGGCGGGAAGCTCTAGTCCGAGAAAGAAGAACAAAGGGTGAAGGCTAAAGCTTTGCCATGACGAAGAGGAGGCTAGAGCGGACTCCGACTTAACGTCAGGTACGTTTCCGGTGATTTAAATTTGTGCATATACGCCTTGAATGTGATGCTAGTAGTGGTACGTCCCTATTGCCTTCTGTTGTGAGTTGCATGTTAGGAGAAGAAACATTGATGAGCCCTTCGATGTAGAGATTACTATTAGTGGATTCACTAGGTTATCTGATACCCTAGAGGATTGAGCGATGCAATTAAGAAAGCTGTGTCACCCGTTATCTGAGGAACAGTTTCAGCCTGGGATTGTGCATGCAGCAACTTTACACAAGTTGAAGGCCTTGTTCTTCACACACTCAAGCTGAAGGTTCCCAGTGATGCTCTGAAGCTCAATGATTATAACGCCGAGCCTTTGCTTGAGTATTGTGGTGTAGTAACTATATTCTACATGGCATGTTTGGAGTCACAGATGCTGGTCAAATGAACATTGATCAGTATGCATGGGTTGCCGATGGCGATAGACCAAGATAGACCAGAAGTCGGATGTCGATAAACGATGTGGAGCGATAGGATTCCAAGTGATAGACTGGAAACTAGATGGGACAGTATTGCCCGCGAAGGTTTAAGGAACAACAGGTTTCGGGGACGAAACCCGTTTAAGGGGGGTGGACTTGTAACGCCCGGAAATTTCGATTTGGAGTGCCATGCGACTAGAGCGTCCAATCGCATGGGAGTCATGCGATTGAAGCTCAACCGCACGACTGGAGCTCAATCGTATGACTAGAAAGTTCAATCGCATAGAGCTTGGGCGACTGAAGGACCAATCGCATGAAACTCGGGCGATTGGACGAGGGGTATTTAAGGGAGAGGGCAGCCCTTACCCTCTCCCCATACTTGCAAAATTAGAGAGGAAGAAGAGAAAGAGGGAAAAAGAGAGAAGAAGAAAGTTGGTTCAAGCGGGTTCGTGAGCCAAAATCGACATATAGCGGGTCAAATCGAAGCCCTAACCGAGGAGGCTACTAAGGTGAGTTCTAAGACCCCTCTTTTACACGTTTTTGAATGATTTTGGGGCTGGAACACATCTGAAACCCTATTTTTCGAGTTTTTGGGTGTAAACCCGTTTTTATGCATTTGTGTATGTGTATGATGCGTTTGGAGCTTGATTTCATACGTGGTTATGCTCGAATGAGGTCATGGTATGTTTCCCTAAGGCTTAGGATGGTCGATTGGGCTCAAAATGGGTTTAGGTGAGTTTGGGGGCCGAAAACCCTCGGCTGCAGTCGGGATGAACTCCATCCTGCATCAGCTAGGCCCAGTCGCCCGAATGAGGGGAGACTGGAGCCCGGTCACCCGAATGAGGGGAGACTGGAGCTCAGTCGCCCGAATGAGGGGAGACTGGAGCCCAGTCACCCGAATGAGGGGAGACTGGAGCTCAGTCGCCCGAATGAGGGGAGACTGAAGCTCAGTCGCCTGAATGAGGGGAGACTGGAGCTCAGTCGCCCGAATGAGGGGAGACTGGAGCTCAGTGACCTGAATGAGGGGAGACTGGAGCTCAGTCGCCCGAATGAGGGGAGACTGGAGCTCAGTCGCATGAATGAGGGGAGACTGGAGGCCAGTCACCTGAATAGGGGGAGACTGAAGGCCAGTCACCTGAATGAGGGGAGACTGGAGGCAGTCACCTGAATGAGGGGAGACTGAAGGCCAGTCACCTGAATGGAGGGAGACTGAAGGTCCAGTCACCCGAATGAAGGTCTAGTCACCCGAATGAAGGTTTAGTCACCCGAATGAAGGTCTAGACACCCGAATGAAGGTTTAGTCACCCGAATGAAGGTCTAGACACCCGAACGAAGTTTTAGTCACCCGAATGAAGGTCTAGTCACCCGAATGAAGGTTTAGTCACCCGAATGAAGGTCTAGACACCCGAACGAAGGTTTAGGCACCCGAATGAAGGTCTAGTCACCCGAATGAAGGTTTAGCCACCCGAACGAAGGTCTAGTCACCCGAATGAAGGGCCTATCGCATGGAGGCCAGACGACTGAAGGGTGTCCATACACCCGAATGTCCGTAGTATTATCCGACTTTCGAAAAGTGCGGACTTAGACTCGAACCCTCGGGGTTGTAGATGATGAGTTAGGCATGGATAATGTAAGACGATGTATGATGATGAGTTGACGATGATGACGCGCATGATGTTATGTGTGAGGTATGCCTGGCGGTGTGTGTGATTGCATTGTATGTCGGATGTGTGTCATGAATGTATGATGATGCCTGTATGGTGATGATGTATGCTTATGATTATGTGTATGTTCCTTTTATTTATTGTATGTTTGTCTTCCCTGGGCTTTGCGTTGAACGTTAATAAATGAATTGAAAGTAGTATGTAACGTAAAGTGGAAGATAATGAAAGAGGAACGTAACGAATGAGTGCATGCATTAATGAACGAATGAATGAACGTAAAGCTAATGAGTGTATGTATGAGGTGAGCGACTCTGTGTCGCAACAGACTCGAAAGAGGATCTTTGTCGCATATCCCGGTACTGTGTCAGTCTACGGACATGAGTTGGGGGTTTGTTTGTCAAGCCCCGGCACAGTATCAGTCTTCGGGCATGAGTCGGGGATATTGCATGAGACGAGACAGTGAGGTGAGCAACTTTGCGTTGCAACAGACTCGGATGGAGTTCAATCCAGGGGATTGACTCGACGGGATCTTTGTCGCGTATCCCGGTGCTGTGTCAGTCTTCGGACATGAGTCGGGGGTTTGTGAGCAGGCCCCGGCACAGCATCAGCTTTCGAGCATGAGTCGGGGATATTGCATGAGACAGGATCTAGTTGGATGAGTAGAGGATCGCATGCTCCGATACTGTGTCAGTCTTCGGACATGAGTCGGGGGTTTGTGAGGAGGCCCCGGCACAGTATCAGTCTTCGGACATGAGTCGGGAGTAGTGCGACAGAGTGAGATGAGACGAATGAGGAACGGAACGCGTGCTCCGGTACTGTGTCAGTCTTCGGACATGAGTCGGGGGCTTGTGAGCAGGCCCCGGCACAGTATCAGTCTTCGGGCATGAGTCGGGAGTATCGCGTGAGTTGATGAATGAGAAAGGTAATTGTGAAAGAAAGAAAGTGTGAAATGAATGAAAGATAATGAACGTAATGAAAGCTAAAGAACGAATGAATGAAAGTAATGAACGGAAGGAACATAATGATGACGTATGAAACGGGATCTTTGTCACTCGACCTCAGTAATCATGGCTGTGTGCCATGAAGAGGGTAAAGTGTGACCGGATCTAGATGGAAGTGAAAGATAAAGGATGCACGAAAGTAATGAACGTACGAATAAATGAAATGAACGTAAGAATGAACGTAATGTACGTACGGACGAATGTAACGAATGTATGAATGAAAGTAAGAAACATATGAACGAAAGTTAATGAATGAATGATGAAGATAATAATAATATTATCTACGTGTACGTATGTTGTATGATCGTGTGTATGTAAGAATGGTTTTGATGGTAAGTAAACTATGTTTTAATATAAAACTAGAACTCACTCAGCAACGCTGACTTTGATGTGTTTCCAGTTGGCAGGTATGTTGCTGGGGATGGCACAGGGCGACTACTCAGTTGTTGAGGCTGGCATCCGTATTTTAACATGTCATTGTATTTGAAAAGAAAAACGAATATTGTAATGTTATGAAATGACATGTTTTTAGTTATTAATGAAAAATTTAAATTCCGCTTCAAAATAGATGAACGATTTAAATGTTTATGTGCGATGAATGACCAACCGTAAGGTGCCCGGGATCGGGGCCTTACAATACTCGTTTTAACATGGGGATTAAAAGTCCCAACACTAATTTGGTTATCGATATCGATTTGATCTTCAATTTGGATCAAATCGGATTAGGGTTCTAAGGAAATTGGGGGTTTCTTTTGTTAATGTTTAAATTTAATTGGAACCATTGTTTACCGCGGCTGAGAGCCTTAGTTCACTGGTTAGTCCCTTGTAAACACAGCCTTGAGGTCCCGGGTTCGAACCCGGGCACCCTCAATGTATTTTTTAGGGCTTTTTAGGCTTTAGAAAAATACATAAAAATTTCTAAAAATCATAAAAATAAGTTTTATAAACTTTCCTTATTTTAAATGTTTCATAATTAATTACTGTAAATTTATTTCATTTAAAAACCTTAATAATTTTTATTTACAAATTTCATAAATAATTATTTTTGTAAAAATAGACTTTAAATAAGGGGTTAAATCACTAAGTTATTATTTAGGGTCAAACATTATATTTATATCATTGTCTAAAGCATGAATATATATATTTATATGTATATATATATAAAGGTTATTTAAACTTGTCTTTAACTTTACGGTTTCTTTCTTAGTTCTCTAAATTAAAATGATCAAATAGTATATTTCACTTTCATGGGATCACAACAAAACCGTTTATATCATTTTATTTAAATTAGATATTATAACCCCAAATATCAAATGAAACCCTAATCCTCGATTTAACGTAATCGTATTATTAAACTGAAATATTGTAACATATATCTATTTGTGGGCGTATTGCGCGTCAAACCCAAACCGACCTGAATCCAACCAAATATATCTATCCGCGTTGCGCATATCTTAAAGACGTAATTATAATTAATAATAGGTATTGCTCGTGTTTGATCGTGCATTGTCTTATTCTTTGAAGATCTTATTGCTTTCATTACATCAATTCAAGGTGAGTTTACAGCCCCACTTTTACTTATATACTCTTTTGGGGGAGAGTAACATGTTGTTTTCAAAAACGTTACATTACTTTGGATTTTTGTAATACTGCATATACTTGATACTATGGTGTTATACTTGCCCAACGGACCGTTAATTTGGACTTAGCGAGGTAATTGTTAGTAGTACTACTGGGATTGACATACCCCACCCGGGCTAGTCGCGCTAGCACAACGTTCGTCAAACGGGTGAACGGTTAGCCTAATTACAAGTGTTGTGGTGTGTGATCCACATCCGGGCCTGTTTATTTATTGATTACATGTCAGTTCGGCCGCGAATTCATACACATAGTGATCATTATGGATTAGCTACCCATTATATGCTTTAATTACAAAATCCGGGAATTTCATTATACTTGACGGATTACATAATCCGGGAATTTCATTATACTTGACGGATTACAAAATCCGGGGATTTCATTATACTTATCGGATTAATAAATCCAGGGATTTCATTATACTGATCGGATTAATAAATCCGGGAATTTCACTATACTTGACGGATTAATAAATCCGGGGATTTCATTATACTTATCGGATTAATAAATCCGGGGATTTCATTATACTTATCGGATTAATAAATCCGGGAATTTCACTATACTTGACGGATTAATAAATCCGGGGATTTCATTATACTTATCGGATTAATAAATCCGGAGATTTCATTATACTTATCGGATTAATAAATCCGGGGATTTCATTATACTTATCGGATTAATAAATCCGGGGATTTCATTATACTTATCGGATTACTAAATCCGAGAAATTACATACTTGACGGATTACATAATCCGGGAATTACATACTTGACGGATTACATAATCCGGGAACTTCATTACTGATAATTACTGTTTTCTGATAAACCCGTGAACTCACCAGTCTTGTACTGAGATTTTTGCATGTTTTCTCTCAGGACATTGATGTGGCACGTCTAGGAGCACAACATCCACTGCATGTCATTCCGCGTTCATCTCAAACTGTTTTCAAGATTAAAATGCATTTACTTTACATAAATTGGATTGGACGCGTGATTGCGTGTTCCAAAACTATTGTTAAATGTTTTCCTGTTTTCGCTTCCGCACTACTTAAATATATTTGGTTTGTTTCATTAAAATTAAGCAACTTATATGATTTTGTAATTACCGAGTCGTTTGGTGTAACTGATGCTTATCTGAGATCCTGGTTGTGTCACACGCCTGACGGTAAAACCCCGTACGTGGAAAATGAGGGTGTGACAGATTGGTATCAGAGCATTAGTTATAGCAAACTAAAATGAACTTTGCATCTCATCTGCATTGCATTTTAGGCTATAGCTGGATTTGCATTAGTTGCACATACATAGATTACTAAGTTATGCCTACTAAACTGGTTACCTAAGAATTTTTGCTTTAACATATCCCTGTGAGCATATGGCTACCAGGATGGTGACTCCGAGTTGCTGTGAGTCACGGGAGAGTTTGTGAGCATTTGACATCGCCTGAATGTGCTTCATGATTTATGTGACGCATAGACACCTGTATTCTGGATTTCCTGGCAAAAGGCCCTCGGGTTAAGGCAAGCATATCGCATAAATCTCATTGCGAGACCTGGTATGCTTACCTGGGGATTTCTGGGATGAGTGATAAACTATGGTCAATACACATGTCTTTAAGGCAAATGGGTCGAATTACCTTGGCATGTCAATGATTCCCAAACTTTAGTGATCCTTACGTATACTTTGATTGATCGACCCCGATATAATACATACATATTTGGTACTTCTATCATTGATGACCACTATACTTGACAAGATATATTAGCCTAATAGGAGGAACCGGGGTGATCATGCAAAGCAAATTACTATTACGGGTGCACACGTAATTGTAATTTGCCGTGCATGCTAAGTCCGGTGAATCTGGTCGAGTGGTAACATTGTAATCAGTATAAGTCATCATTCCTACACCTTGAGCAAGAAAGTATCGGTCTTCGTAGAACATAGCCACTAACTATCTATCAGTTCTACTTGTAGGAATGCTCACCCTTACCTTGAATTTGGATGAAATTCAAACCATGACATTTGTGTTAATTCCACGGATTCGGACTGATTCTCTAGCTTGTCTATTTCTTTAAATCCTTGAATTTCTCTTCCTTTTCATTTCAAGACAAAAGGTCTATTTTCATACGACTGATAGCTTTTGATATTTGGTAATTTAAAGAATGTCTGGAAGAGGACGTGGACGCGGGAGAAGTAACGATCATGAGTATTACAAGTTTTCTATTCTATACCCTAGGGTGCTAGGATCATAATTCTAGTAAGTCCTCGTTAAGGGTAACAAAACATTTCTAACACTTGCTATTACTTAAGTCCTGTCCTACTTAGAGCCTTCATGATATTTCCAATCATGACATTAATTTTATCTTCTAAGAGACATTCCTACACTTAGCATTTCAGTAACTAAGGAACCGATTGAATACTTTAAGTGCATTATTAGTTATGATTACATAGCCTGTCATACAGACTATCTATGGTATACTTATTTAAGAACGTTGTGGGCATTATATCACATATTAGTACTTTGAGAAGACCCTCGATAATCACACCCTATCATTATTTGTTTGACTTATATTAATAAGGGCTTTATAAGAACTCTCTTAAGGACTTATGTTGTTAACCCAACTTTTATCCCATGCGTCTGTCGATGTCACATTTGCTATATGCGCCATTATTCACAACTTGTTGGATTGAGTCTTGAAAGACAAAAATGCCGGCTAATACAACATCAGTAGACAAGAGACGCGACATACTCTAATAATACTACTTCATCGGATTTTAGATTATTGTACTAGATTCCTTCGATCGCTCCTTGATCAACTGAATTCCTTCTCAATCGTTTCCTTTGTACAAACTCGGGTTAATTAACTCTTCGTTAATAACCATATCTTTGATACTCAAATCATGGATAACACTCTGTACTTGACAAGATTATCGGGAATTAAACAATTTGACTGTTAAGAACCGATACCCCCTTCCCAGGATCGATGATCTTTTCGATCAGTTGCAGGGATCAATGTACTCCTCAAATATCAATCTTCGATCGGGAAATCATCAATTGAGGGTTCGTGAAGATGACATACCGAAAATATTGTTTAGAACTCGATATGAACACTATGAGATCTTGGTCATACCGTTCGGGTCGACCAACGCACCAGCTGTCGTCATGGATTTGATGAATCAGGTATGCCACGTGTTCACTACGGGGCAAGGCACTAACCTGGTGGAACACCCAGGTTCAAGCTAAGTAAAGATAAGTCCAAACAGGATAAGTCCAATTGATACAAATGACTTAAGATAAGTTCAAAGCCTTGGTGATTGAGTACTATTACCTAAGGAATAAAATGCAAAAGTTAGAATGGTAATTCTAAAATCGTGCAATAGTAGGGTTAATAAAATGCAAAAGTTAGAATGGTAATTCTAAAATCGTGCAATAGTAGTGTTAGGTCGAGTTCTTTATACTAACGAACTCCCTGAATTGACAAAGCTGATGTCATACCTTATGACATTAGACAAAATAGAATTAGGAAGGACACTGGGAAAATCTAGTGAGTAGTAGAAAGAAGGTTAGAGATCCGACCATTACCATAAGTATGCCCTAAGTCGATTAGGACCCCAGGACAAGTTAGAAACAATCAGAATTAGGAAATGGCTATAGCTAGGAAGTAAGAACAGTTAAATTATGGTAATAAAGGTCATATAAATCAAGGCAATACATCACGCGGTCATACATTTACGGCTGAAGCAAGCCACATTCAACAAGACCAAATATTGTTACATGCACGTACCTTATCATCAATAGCTACACATCTATTTGATACCAGGGTTGATAATAGCTTTGATTCTTCTGGAATTATTCTTTAACTTAGTATTAACCCTAGTTGCTTAGAAATCATTTTACTCAGTAGAAATAACCAATGGTAGTAATTAGTACAAGAAGATCATGTCTTTGACATAGACTTAATACTGTATG
This sequence comes from Flaveria linearis, assembly GCA_024085815.1. Taxonomy (NCBI): domain Eukaryota; kingdom Viridiplantae; phylum Streptophyta; class Magnoliopsida; order Asterales; family Asteraceae; genus Flaveria; species Flaveria linearis. Next base: position 9,865,561 of record CM044003.1, read on the forward strand.
AATTGGTTATCGAAGAAGGAAACCAAGATAGTCCGTCAGGAGAAGGTGATTCGACCTATCAAACCAAAGCATGATCTCTGAACCTGAAAGGAGACCCAATCGTTTTAGGTTGATTTTTATTCTAAGCTTAGAGCACTTAACTTCTTAAATTGATTTATCTCCCTTTATCCTCATTTGACCTAGCTATATGGAACCATTTATTCCTTATCTATCGACTTTCATTTTGAGCTATCATCAAAACGTGATTGTGCGATGATAGCCTTCCTAAACAATCTCGTTGCTGAAGATATTGTCAACTTATGTTCATGACTTTCTAGTCATACAAATGTTCTCAGCTGTGCTTATGGTTTGTTGAAACTACGTATGTAAACGTACTTAAATATTGCTACCTTGCAAAGCATGTTTCCTATTGTTCGAGTCACTTCTTGAATTGCTTTTGAATCCTTAAGCTTGAAAATCATTAAAAATTCTATCTTGGATTTAAACAACAAGACTCGTTATTATCCTCATTGCGATGTGAATATAAAGGTTCATAAACCTTCGTAACTTGTAGACATGGGTTTGGTCTAAAGGAAAAGACGTAACTTGGTATGTGTCCAAGTGTCTTATCTTCACAAGTGACAAGACCTAATCTTCGTGATCCTATGGATCTCCTGTTTAACTTTCCTTTCAACTAAAATGCTTCTTATCTTAGAGGTCATGATGACAATTGGTGCATTATAGACCATTGTCGTGAACTCATCCCAAGATCTTCGCATAGCGTATTATTCTTAGACCGATGGTTGGTCAAAGGAGAAATACATATTCACAGGATATGCGTTAAGATCGTTTCATATGGTGACGTTTGGGATTTTTAAATTCCGACGGATAATCTTTCTTATCATTGTTGGCCTTATTTTGATTTGTAGACATCACCTTATCACGAAATTATATTCTGGAAATTATGGATCGGGAAGCTAAACAACTAAAACAAAGCAAGATTTCGATTGTCAGAGTTCGGTGGAACTCCCAGCACGGTCCTGAGTTCACTTGGGAACGAGAGGACGAAATGATACGCAACCTGTACAAGGATGTTGCCAGAACATCTTAATTTTTGGGACGAAAATTCCTCTAACAGGGGGATGATGTGACAACCCGAAAAAAAATATAAAATAAAATAAAATAAAATAAATAAAATAAATAAAAAAAATAAAAAAAAAATTTTTTTCGTTAACTTAATATATATATATATATAATGATATTATTATCACTATCAATAATAATAATAATAATAATAATAATAATAATGAAGTACAGGGGTAGTTTTGTCATTTAATAAACTTCAAAAGAAAGTTAATAACATAAAATAATAAAATTTAAACCGCAGGGACTATTGTGTAACTTTCAAAATTTTCAAAACCAACCCCTTTTCCCCCCCGTTTTCCCTGCCACCGCCGGCACCAACTCCGGCGGGTTTCCGGCGACCCCCAAACATCCAAATTACTCGCTTTTAACTCGATTAAATCGTCCCGGCATCTTCTAGTGAATGATTCGAACACTATACCCCACCTTAATTAGAATAATACAAACGAAATGGTGTTGTCTATCCACCAAACCCACTCGGCCGAAAGCTCCTCAATTATCGAGCACTAAACACTTTGATAATCAAAAGAAATCGCATATTCATAATCCTTTTGTCGTTTCTAATCTTCCACCGAAACCAAATTGGTATAAAACGAACACCATCATAGAGTTCGATCACCACCTTCATCATCGACCTGCAACTTGGTCGAACTCCATGTTCTAAGCATCATTAATCGAAATTGAATGAGGGCTTTTACTTGTTATTGTCACACGAAGCTTTACTCACAGTTAATTTGATTAACAACAACAATTTCACATCAAACGAGTCCAAGCACAGTCGCGACCTCACCTGCATCTGTTCTTGTCAATTAGGTCTCCAATCTGGTAATTAAACATACCTATATACTCGTTTCACATGGGGATTAAAAGCCCCAACACTAATTTGGTTATCGATATCGATGTGATTTTCATTTTGGATCAAATCGGATTAGGGTTCTAAGGAAATTGGGGGTTTCTTTTGTTAATGTTTAAATTTAATTGGAACCATTGTTTACCGCGGCTGAGAGCCTTAGTTCACTGGTTAGTCCCTTGTAAACACAGCCTTGAGGTCCCGGGTTCGAACCCGGGCACCCTCAATGTATTTTTTTAGGGCTTTTTAGGCTTTAAAAAAATACATAAAAATTTTTAAAAATCATAAAAATAAGTTTTATAAACTTTCCTTATTTTAAATGTTTCATAATTAATTACTGTAAATTTATTTCATTTAAAAACCTTAATAATTTTTATTTACAAATTTCATAAATAATTATTTTTATAAAAATAGACTTTAAATAAGAGGTTAAATCACTAAGTTATTATTTAGGGTCAAACATTATATTTATATCATTGTCTAAAGCATGAATATATATATTTATATGTATATATATATATACATATATAAAGGTTATTTAAACTTGTCTTTAACTTTACGGTTTCTTTCTTAATTCTCTAAATTAAAATGATCAAATAGTATATTTTACTTTCATGGGATCACAACAAAACCGTTTATATCATTTTATTTAAATTAGATATTATAACCCCAAATATCAAATGAAACCCTAATCCTCGATTTAACGTAATCGTATTATTAAACTGAAATATTGTAACATATATCTATTTGTGGGCGTATTGCGCGTCAAACCCAAACCGACCCGAATCCAACCAAATATATCTATTCGCGTTGCGCATATCTTAAAGACGTAATTACAATTAATAATAGGTATTGCTCGTGTTTGATCATGCATTGTTTTATTCTTTGAAGATCTTATTGCTTTCATTACATCAATTCAAGGTGAGTTTACAGCCCCACTTTTACTTATATACTCTTTTGGGGGAGAGAAACATGTTGTTTTCAAAAACGTTACATTACTTTGGATTTTTGTAATACTGCATATACTTGATACTATGGTGTTATACTTGCCCAACGGACCGTTAATATGGACTTAGCGAGGTAATTGTTAGTAGTACTACTGGAATTGACATACCCCACCCGGGCTAGTCGCGCTAGCACAACGTTCGTCAAACGGGTGAACGGTTAGCCTAATTACAAGTGTTGTGGTGTGTGATCCACATCCGAGCCTGTTTATTTATTTGATTACATGTCAGTTCGGCCGTGAATTCATACACATAGTGATCATTATGGATTAGCTACCCATTATATGCTTTAATTACAAAATCCGGGAATTTCATTATACTTGACGGATTACATAATCCGGGAATTTCATTATACTTGACGGATTACAAAATCCGGGGATTTCATTATACTTATCGGATTAATAAATCCGGGGATTTCATTATACTGATCGGATTAATAAATCCGGGAATTTCACTATACTTGACGGATTAATAAATCCGGGGATTTCATTATACTTATCGGATTAATAAATCCGGGACTTATCGGATTAATAAATCCGGGAATTTCACTATACTTGACGGATTAATAAATCCGGGGATTTCATTATACTTATCGGATTAATAAATCCGGGGATTTCATTATACTTATCGGATTAATAAATCCGGGGATTTCATTATACTTATCGGATTAATAAATCCAGGGATTTCATTATACTTATCGGATTACTAAATCCGGGAAATTACATACTTGACGGATTACATAATCCGGGAATTACATACTTGACGGATTACATAATCCGGGAACTTCATTACTGATAATTACTGTTTTCTGATAAACCCGTGAACTCACCAGTCTTGTACTGAGATTTTTGCATGTTTTCTCTCAGGACATTGATGTGGCACGTCTAGGAGCACAACATCCACTGCATGTCATTCCGCGTTCATCTCAAACTGTTTTCAAGATTAAAATGCATTTACTTTACATAAATTGGATTGGACGCGTGATTGCGTGTTCCAAAACTATTGTTAAATGTTTTCCTGTTTTCGCTTCCGCACTACTTAAATATATTTGGTTTGTTTCATTAAAATTAAGCAACTTATATGATTTTGTAATTACCGAGTCGTTTGGTGTAACTGATGCTTATCTGAGATCCTGGTTGTGTCACACGCCTGACGGTAAAACCCCGTACGTGGAAAATGAGGGTGTGACACCTGCACCCCCCATATATAGAAAAAAAATGAAAGAAAGAAGAAACTTGCTTGAGGACATAATGTGAGCTTTGGAGAGAGAACATTGTGAAATTCGCTTGTATATCTATGTGTTGTGTTTAGATATTCTTGATTAGAAATGACATTTTCTACTAATTTTTTTTAATGGCTCTTAATCTACCCTAAACTCATCTAATATATTTTACTGCATGATTTGAACTCTCATACGAGGGAACATAGCAAAAAATGACAGACCCGTATACTATTGGACCAAAACTCATATTGTATTTTCAACTAATTAGCATACTTTATTGTTTATTGGGGTAAAATAAAAATAATTATTATGAAAATGAGGGAAACAAATCAACGAGCATTAAAGGTTGTAAATTTAAGAGATTTTTTATGTATATCCTCTTCTTAAGATCATTAGTTACATAAATCAATTATATATTTTTCCTTCTTAAAACTTGTATTACACGTTTATTTATTTTATTTAATTTTACTTATTAAATAATTACTTTACCCTTATTTTACTAAGTAATTTTTATATATTGACTTTTAGGTACTGTAAATATTTAAAATTTGGCAATTATTTTTTATATGGAGATATAATATTAATCACAGGTGATTGTTGTTTTAAAAAAAAGTTAAATTTTATATTTGGAGATGTAATTTTAAAAAAGTTAAAATTGATCACAGGTGATTGTTGTTTTAAAAAGGTTAATTTTTTTATTTGGAGATATAATATTGATCACAGGTGGTTGTTGTTTTAAAAAAGTTAAATTTTATATTTGAAGATGTAGTTTTATATTTTTATTTATATAAAAGACTCATACCTAAGAAATATATAATTGATAGTCTTATGACGAAAAATATGTAAAAAAATTAGTAAAAAATAGAGTAAATAATTATTTAATAAATTAATTTAATAAAATGGATAAACATGTAACAGTATGTTTTAAAATGGATCAGCATCGTTTACCTGCCAACTGGAAAATACATAAAAGTCAGCGATGCTGAGTGAGTTCTAGTTTTGTAATTAAAATACTTTACTTTACTTTTTCAAATCATGCTATACTTTCGTACATGCCCACACAATATACGTACACGTAGATAATATTTTTTTATTATCTTTCATTTCATTCGTTAGCTTTCGTTCATTCATCATAATTCATTATCATTCATTTATCATCTAGATCCCGTCAGACTTTACCCTCTTCATGGCACACAGCCACGATTACGGAGGTCGAATGACGGGGATCCCGTTTTGTACTTTATTAGGATATTTTATTTGTGAGCATACATCCTTCATACATACAGATAATAATAATAATTATTATTATTATCCTCATCATTCGTTCAATTCATACTCTTTCCATTATTCTTTCAGTCTTTACATTCGTTCTTACGAGTCTGTTGCGACAACAAAGTCGCTCACCTCCATGTCGATCTCTCAAGATCGTATGTTAGCCAAGTCTGTTGCAACACATGGTTGCTCACCTCAGTGGCAATCTCACGGATTGCCTGCTAACCGAGTCTGTTGCAACACAAAGTTACTCACCTCCATATTGATCTCTCACGATCGTATGTTAGCCAAGTCTGTTGCAACACATGGTTGCTCACCTCAGTGGCAATCTCACGGATTGCCTGCTAACCGAGTCTGTTGCAACCAAAGTTGCTCACCTCATTGTCAATCTCAAAGATTGACCCTGTGTGCATCCTTCGGGATAGCTAACCCGCATCACAGTTGAGCTAACACCTGCCAGGGGTGTGCACCTCCATACATTTGCTTGCAAGCCTTTACTTATTCATTTACGTTCCATTTTCTTCATCATTAATATTTTACTTATTAATGATTATACTCTTCGTTAAATTTTAATCATCCTTCATCATGCCATTTCATACTTAACAATATTAAAATAATAATAATAATATTGCTAATAATAATAAACTACTGATAATAATATCAGTAATAATAACAAGGGTCAATCTTTAATCATCATTGCATGCATATAACATCATCATTAAATAGCCCTTGGTCAACCTCGGTCAAAACCCTAAAACCCAGATTTCCAGAAAACTCCTGTAAAAATTTCTAAGTATAAAAATTCTGGGCACATGAGGACTATTTGGGCGCATGAGCACTGTTGGGACTCATGAGCACTGTTGGGACTCATGAGCACTGTTCAGACTTTTCATCACTATGTAGGCTCACCAGCCTACACTTAGAAATATTTTCACTTTGGGCGTATAAGCTATTTGGGCGCATGAGCACTGTTTGGACTCATGACCCTACACTTAGTCATCCGGCTAACTTTTCTAGGCATATGACCACTGTTCAGACTCATAAGGCCACTGTTCAGACTCATAAGCCCTGTTTGGGCATATCACCTTACACTTAACTTTTTCTAAGTCATTTTCAAGCATATGAGCACTGTTGAGGCTTATGAGCCTTAGGCGTATTAGGTACTGTTTGGGCATATGAGAACTATTTGGACTTATGACCCTGTACTTAATTTTCTAAGTTCTAAATTCCAGACTCATGAGCACTGTTTGGAAGCATAAGCCCCAACACTTAAAATTTCTGTCATAATTTTTGGAGTATGAAGGTTGTTCAGACTTATGAGCCTTGTATAGGCGTATTAGCAGCCTGTTCATGTTTCTAAGTCGTTTTCCAGTCCCAAGCATCATATCACTTAATTCTAAACATTCACATATGGTTCTAAGCATGAACTTAACATATTCATAACCATACATCTTCCCAAAACATACCCGACCCACATACACATGCATATGAACATACGAGTATAATACCCAACCTTATAAAAACATAAATACATGTATTTTCCAGCCCCAAAATCATTTGAAAACATGTAAAAAGGGGATCTAGAAACTCACCTTAGCAGTCTCTCGGGTATGACTTCTTCAAAAACCCGTTTGCTACAATTTTAACACCTATAAAACCCAGTAACACACCCGATCACACAAACACACACATAAGAACACATAACCGCGGCTAATTTAGCCAAGAACAACTTAAAAACACTAAACTTTACCTTAAATCCGAATTTTTTCTTCTTGTTCTTCAAATGTCCGAGAGCTTCTGCTCTCTCTCTCTAAAATATTGAATGAAAGTGTTTTGGCAGACCATAATGGGTGGCCATACCATATTTTTCACCAACTTTATTACCTTTTTTGTCCATTTGACACTTTTGACCCCTCATCTTTGGATTGACTTTCATTTCCATCCTTTTTATTTCTCTTTTATTCTTTTATTTTTTTAAAAAGAAAATACGGGTGTTACATGTCAGCTTCTTAAAATTTTGTTTTTAAACTTATTTTATTTTTTTTTCAACAAGAAAAATAAACTTATTGTTTCAAAACAAACTGTTTTAAAAAATATAATTATCAAAAAATTTCTTATTAAACACTCAATTTTAATTATTTTGGTTTATAGAAGTTTTACTGTTTAAAAACACCGATTTTAAAAAAGTTTTGATGTTTTAGCAACACTTCTTATTTTATAAAAGTTTATTTATTTAGAAATAATATTAATAAATAGATATCTTTCTTGATTTATTTAAATAAAATTGCTTTAGATTTAAAAATTAAATAATTATTAGTAATTAATATAATAGAAGAAAAAAGCTAGGAAAATTTTGATAATGAGTAATGTGATGTTAACATGTGTTTCTCATAGTTATATTTTATTATGGTAGAAAGAAAAGATGTTTATATATCATTTGTAACTTTAAATTTCAAGTTGTATCCTCTTTCAACTCATTCTTCTATAACATTGTTATTTAAAACTTTGGTTTAGTTTATGAAAATGATATAATGATATTTTTATAAGCATGTAGTTATTTGAATGTATTCTAAAGCTGAATCTTAACACATCAATTTTCTAACCTCCATTTGTCTTGTCTGCCAAAGGATGCGTAGGTGCATTGTTGATTTGGAAATTTGAATTGTTTGACTTGATTAATTTGCCCAAAACATCTATGGTTAATCCACGCTGTCTCATCAACTATGGTTATATATTTCTCTTTTTAAATATCTTTATCTTTATATGTTAATGTTACGAATTATAATTTAAAGATGTATACTATTTATTACGTCTGAGATATGATGTCTCATAATATATATTTATGTATATGTATATGCATGTGGAAGATATTATTTAATTTGATATTTGATAAAGAAAAAGAGAATTAAAGAATGTAGGGCCAGATTACGTATGAAAGACTATAGTATGTGATATTGCTTTAGAAGGTTTGACATTTTCACGATAATTATTGATCATAAATGCTAAATTTTGGGAGTTGTTAACATATTTTAATATGTATGATTTGAAATCGTTTTTTTATTTATAATAACTTTTCCTACATATCAATACTATGTAAACGATTGTTCAATTTTTGGTTGTGAAAAATAATTCGGTAAGTTGTTAACTTGTATAAGAGTTACAAAATGAATGACTCAAAATTAAATAAATTAGTAGATAAATATTATTTAGAGCATTTTGCTATAGAGTGAAAAAAAAATATACATATATATGAGATCTTTTTAGCCGATATTGAGAAGTCTAAAATTAAACCATAAATCTAATCAAACTGTATAATGTAAATCATATCATTCTATAAATTTATAAACTTAGATAGTTTTAGAACTAGATTGAGGCATTTTATAAATTTTGAAGCACTAAATCAGGTATTTTGTGAATTTTTATAATTTTAAAGTATCAAATTGAATTGATTGTTTTTAATATTAATTTAAGGCAAATTGGAAATAAATAATCCAATTTTTATCAAATTGGCCATTAATAATCTCACCTCAAGTATTTACCAATATTGGTTCAACCTTTTTCATCTTTTTTGTTTTATGGTCCCCCGTTAAAAAAACCCTAACAGAGTTAACTCTCTCCTACGTGGCTCGGTGACTTGGCTTTTTTTATTTGGCAAATTGGAAATAAATAATCCAATCTTTATCAAATTGACCATTAATAATCTCACCTCAAGTATTTACCAATAACGGAGTTAACTCCGTTAGGGTTTTTTTAACAGGGGACCATAAAACAAAAAAGATGAAAAAGGTTGAACCAATATTGGTAAATACTTGAAGTGGGATTATTAATGGCCAATTTGATAAAGATTGGATTATTTATTTCCAATTTGCCTTAATTTAATTGTGATTACACTTCCGCTACAATTAACATTGACAAAGTATCAGACCGATTATTGAACCTTTTCACACACATAAATATGATCATGATTATATCTTAAACTAGGTTAGAGCCCGTGTGATACACGGGTGATTTAAACAACCAGACTTTTATTAAACATTGATTACATAATAAACATTATGAAAATTCAAAGTATGAAAATAGAATTAAAATAGATTCATACTCTCAAAATTTCTCATGAATGTCTAAACACCTGTTTGTATACAACGTTTTGTGCCTCGCTAGTAATGTTACCAATTTGATCTAAAATGAGTAATTTTACACCGTCTGTAATCTTCACATTTGACCAAGCCACCTATAACTATATAGTTATAGTTATAACCCAACTTTTAATAATAATTATCCCTGACTCTTGTTAATCATCATTGCAAAATAAACAGTTAGTGGAAACTGTCTTCTTTTGAATTTGAAAGGGATTATTTATTGGATGGCACGAGATTAATTCTTGCAATAAATGTTTGACATCCAATATTACTTCCATATATTATCTCAACTTTAATAACCCGTTTCCTAAATAGAAATTTGTAGGCGAGTACCATTGCAAAGACCATTTTGCTGGTCGATGCTACATAGAAGCATAACGGAAACTCCAACTTTCAATACTAACTTATGATTTGGCAATCCGGATAATAAGGAGAGTGCAAATTTTCTTGTAACCCGGAATATTAAAATGTTCCATTTGACGTATGTTATCCGAATTAGATACTTTATCTCATCATCAGAGAAAAGTGAAAGCAAATGATCGTTAATTTCATGAACGACCTCATTTTCTGGTGCAAAAATTGCTCTCTCACGAAAGTTCTCTTTATCTTTGTAGTTCTCTAACATAAATGGGTAAACAAATTGAATCATACTTGCTAAAAGATCGATCGATTCGTTGACGAGGAGTTCATGAGGTATAGTGATAGTTGCATCACCATCGTTATAACTACCAACATTACCCTCTCCTATATTAAGAAGTCATGTAGCAAATTGTTTAATTCCTTTAGTGTCAACACCTTGTCTCTTAGCTTTTAGTCGCACATTTTTTTGTTAAAGTAACTTGCATTTATTCAAAATATATGATGAGTTTAATGATGTATTAACAATTTCTTGACGACTACCATTTGGAACCACATGTAAAATTTGTTGAAAATCGCCACAAAAAACAATACTTTACCACCAAATGGCATATCTAAAGATACGGAAATATTTATAGTTAATAAATCATTTATTGTCCTATCCAGTGCTTCAAATGTGTGCTTATGAGTCATTGATGTTTCATCCCAAATAATCAATTTTGTTTGCTTTAATAAATGAGCAACTTCACTGTTCAGTTTTATGTAACAAACAGAATCTTTGTTTATATTTAATGGAATATGGAACGTGAGTGTGGAGTACGACCTCCGGTAAGCAACAAAGATCTTGTTCCACTGAATGCTATGTAACATCCCAGGGAAATCGCAACGTGATATTGTCCGCTTTGGCCACAGCCTCACGGTTTTAAAACGCGTCACATTGGGGAAGGTATCCAGCCCCTTATAAAGAGACTTTCGTTCACCTGCCCAACCGATATGGGATGCAAATAGCCATGTTTCAGGCATGTTTCATCCACCCCCCGAAGGGAGACCAGCGTCCTCGCTGGCACAACGGCCCGGCCCTGGCTCTGATACCAACTGTAACATCCCAGGGAAATCGCAACGTGATATTGTTTGCTTTGGCCGCAGCCTCACGGTTTTAAAACGCGTCACATTGGGGAAGGTATCCAGCCCCTTATAAAGAGACTTTCGTTCACCTGCCCAACCGATGTGATATGCAAATAGCCATGTTTCAGGCATGTTTCATCTTTTTAGTTGACCTTTTATTTTTATCATGTTTCATGTAACCCCCAAGTTTAAAGTGGTCTTTTGAAGCTTGCAATAAAACTAGGACGTGGACCTAGTTAAATAAATAAAATGTTATGTTATGTTTTGATATATGTTTGAATGTATTTCATGGTTGAGACTTATGTTTGTATTTCCTGTTGAAACTTATAATATTAATATTTACATTTAAACATAGCGTTATGTGGCTGTGAACAATCTTATCCCTCACATCTCGACGATCCCGCCGTCAAGGTTGGGGTGTGACATGCTACATTTAATACAATCTCATCTTTAGACCTTATTATTGCGGTCAATGTCTCCCATAGAAAGGTTTTACCAGTTTCGTCATATCCATAAATGTAAAAAACTCCTTTGTTAACTTAACAACAGTCATGATTTCACTAAAAACTAAGTGTTGTTCATTCGTTAAAGAATTCCAAAGATTTTCAAATTCAAACATCTCGTTTGCTACATCATACAATAACTCCTTGCTAATTAAACGATTATTTAAAGAAGACAAACAATCATTGTCCGGGTAAGGCATACTTGTAAATGACTTAAGTGTCGAACTACTCTATAATAAATACTTTTCAATCTCATACAACGTTAAATTTTTTTTGATTGTTTATTAGAGACAAAGCTGGAATTTATACATAGAAATTGTGAGTAATTAGTTTCACATTCAATAAATTTAAGAAATGGTAAAAATGTGTTATGAAATAACTATATTTATTATAATTAAATAAATATAAATAAAACATCCAAGATAAAAACATTATAGATGCAACATACAGTTTACTTAGTACGTTGTTTATATCATTATCAACACCATAAATGATTTGTTGTTGGTTTGCCAATTGGAAAGGCAACCTCATAACCGATGGATAACGGTAATGTATATCAAAATCGAAAATTCTTCATGAAGCCTCACAAGCTGAAATATATCTACAATCGTAGTATTCTTTTATTTCTTCTTTACCGTTTTGTTGGCCAGGATCATTGTTTGGATCTATAACAGCAACAGTAGCCTCCAATCTTGAACCCCATGAATAAGATGAAATAAAGAGAAATTTTTAAACATATAAATGGTGAATTGTTTTTAATACGAAAAATTAAAAGTAGAAAGAGTAAGATTGTGGGAATAAATTTTCATTGATTATTATCATTTCAAAATAGTAAACTTTTCTTGGATCCTTGAATAGTTGTCTAGTTCAAATCCTGATAATTTGAACATTTATGGTATACTCTTCCTGTAAAACACTTAGGTCGTCAAACAATGTGATTCTCCTGGATGTCATTATACTGCAAAATTTTGAAAAAGTGAGAAATAATTATAAAGTTAACAATTATGAAATGAACATAGTTTTGTATTTGATAAAATTTAAAAACATCATACCTTGTTTGATAGTTGGAAATGTAAATCGAATGTAAATTTTGCAAAGAATGTAGTATTAATTTATAGTCTTTGTGAAATACACAATTATGAAATGCAATTAGAAAGCATTGTAATTTCTATAAAATAAAAATCTACTAAATTAAAGGAGTTTTAATTAGAAAGCATTGTAATTTCCAGAGAAATATAGAGATAGTAGTGATTGCAAGTTGACAAAAATAAGTTTAAATGTAATTTAATGTATGATAGATAACTTATCAGACCAATGTTAGATACTATATAGTCCTTAAATATTACTTTGATAATTTGATAAATATATTATAATTGGATCAATTAATTATACAGTAACAAATCAAAATTGGTGAATAAAAAATTTCATAAAATAAAAATCCACTAAATTAAAGGAGTTTATTTTAGAAAGCAATACAGAGGAAAATTTATAGATTCTTAACACATAATATAAGAGGTTAAATGGAATTTGAGAAATAATACCGTAGAAGTTGAATTAATATATGGTTAAATGGAATTTTTATGACATAATATAAAAGGTTAAATGGAAGCCATAAATTGTAATTTAAATAAGTAAGTAAGTATGGTAATATATTTAAATTAAATGTCTAGTATGGTAAGCATTTAATATATAAAAAAACTAAAAATAAAGATGATGTAAGAGTGTGTCACGTGTCAAATTAGTGGTTTAAGAGAATGACATGTGGCTCCAAAAATCTTGTTTTATTAGAGTCTATAGATATGGGTAAGAACTTAAGAACTAACCAAGTTTTAGTGAAAAGAAAAAAGAAAAAAAAGTCCATTAATTCAGCAAACTTTTAATTGTATTTATTTGCATCTAAATACACTGACATGTGATAACCTCATCAGGGTTTTAATTAATAAAAAGAATTTAGAAGTTCAACAAACCTTTTATAGAATATCAAATTTTAGTTAATTGTTGCGGTTATATATATACTAGCTATAGTAACCCGTGTGTTACACGGGTTGAATAAATAAAAAATTAATATAACAAAATTTATTAATTATAAAATAATATTTTAAGATATAATATCACTGAAATTATGTATTAGAAATGACTTTAAGTTATAAAATAGTGATATCAACTTTTTAAAACTTTATTTTTTTAAAAAAATAAAAAATAAACGTTTTGTTCTAAAACAAACCGTATAAAATTGTCATTTTTAAAAATTTTCTTATTATAACTCTTAAATTTAATTATTTTTGGTTTTAAAAAAATAACTTTTTAAAAATACCAATTTTAAATATTTTATATTTTTAAAAAAAGTCTTATGCTTTAAATAAATTTATTATTTTATAAAAACTATTTATTTAGAAATAACATTAATAAATAGATCTCTTTATTAATTTATTAGATCAAAAAAGTGTTAAATAGTATTATTAGTAATTAAGGTAATTATTTAATAGGAGAGAGAGGCGGGAAAATTTTGGTGAGAGTGATTATGTGATTGTGGTGTTGACACGTGTCATCCCAGATACCCTTTTATTAGAGTAGAAAGATATATACACATACACACAGAGAGAGAGAGGAGGGATCAAATGAAAACCATCCCTATAATTAAAAACCATGAAAACCACTCTCAACCAATAAAAAATTGGCTTTTAATTTTTAATTTTCTTTATTTAAAAGGTTATTTTAACACCCTTTAATTTTGATAGGTGTTGACTAAATTTATTCTATTATTTATTTAATTTATAAGATGATCTTCTTCATCGTATGTCTTTTCTAATTTGTTATTCATCTTCTTCAATTTCTAGCTCTGAAAATCCATTGAACATGATTTAATTATCATTCAAAAATCAAATGGTGGTTATGCTTTTGAAATAAAATAATCATAAATGGTGGTGGTGCTTGATTCACTTGAAATATGATTTGATTTTTTAAAAATCAAAGATGAAGATGAGTACTTCTACCACGTAACGATAAAGATGGTGATGATCTTCATCAATTGCTCATATTTATGAATGATGTTGATTTTGGGTCAAATATGAGTAAGCATAAAAGAAGATTATGACCATCGGCGAAGACGACGATGAAGAACAGTTAATAGACGTACACTAGTGTTACATATACGTAACACTTCTGTGACATATACGTACCACTACCAAAGTTAACTTTTGCTTCTACATCTTTTCTTTCTCTATTTCCTTGATTACATATATGTATCACACAATGTAAGAATTATATGGATCAAAAAAGAAGATGAATATAATGAAGAACAAAGTGAAAATACGAAGAAGATGATGATGACAAAGAACACAGTGTGGAAGATAAATACTACGATTACGTATACGTAATGGTTATGTTGCGTAGCTGAATGTAACTTTTCTTTTACATGTATTCTTTATTGATTTTCTTGATTACACATTCATATCATGCAATATAGCAATGAATTAGATGTGAAAGAAGTATGCGGGGTAAAAAAATGATGAATTGAGGAAGATAATGGTTAAGTCAAAGGATTTACTTTTATGAAAGCATTTGGGGTACGCATATGTAAGGACGACGCACAAAACAAATACTAAAACATAATGAACATGAAGAACATGAAGATTTGTAGTTTTATTATAATCACATGTTTGATCATTGTTGCTACATATACGTAACTCTGCTGTTACGTATATGTACCACTGTTATGTGTATCTATTTTACACATACATATGACAATGTTACATATACGTAACACACAATGTTACCCATACGTAACACAGCGTGATGCATGTATAACAAGTCATATTTTTTAGTTTAATTGTCTTTTATTTTAGATAAACAATGATTATCTAATTTTTCAATCTAAAGTATAAAAATAATATATTTAATTATTTAAATATAAGAAAGAGGTGAGAGGTGAGAGAAATAGGGAAGATGTGAGTAAATTTAGGAAGTTAATTATTTTATGTTCTTCCTATTTTACCCTTAATGCCTATTTAAACACTCATAATCTTCCATTTAATTACTAAAATACTATTAATTAATCTCAATCATAGATCAAAAAGATCAATGGTGAATAAATGGTTTTTTTAGTTTTCAATTATAATATGGTTTTTATTGAAACACTCCCCTATATATATATATATATATATATATATATATATATATATATATATATATATATATATATATATATATATATATATATATATAGAGAGAGAGAGAGAGAGAGAGAGGGAGGTTCCCCTAAAAAATAATTTTTCCCTAAGTAGGCTAAGAAGTAATCTTAGCCTTCTAATTATCTAATTAAGGGCTAAGATCAAAGTGTAGAAAAAATAAGTAATCAAGGGTAATTTGGGTATTTTATTATATTACCCACAATTGTTGACTTTTTAAAATTTCCCCCTATTTTTTTAAATGCTAATAACTTTTTCATACGACATTATTTTTTAAATAAATTACACCATAAAATCAAGCATTTTTTTCTCTTTAATTTGAGTATAGTATTACTATAGTTTTTTTTACAAAAAAAATCAAATTATGTGAAATTGTGCTACATTTCTAACGTTTTTGTGCTGCATTTTATAAAACAGCACAAAGCTGTGCTACATTTTATAAAACAGCACATAGCTGTGCTGTATTTCATAAAACAGCACAAAGCTGTGCTGTATTTCATAAAACAGCACAAAGCTGTGCTGTATTTCATAAAACAGCACAAAGCTGTGCTGTATTTCATAAAACAGCACAAAGCTATGCTGTATTTCATAAAACAGCACAAAGTTTTGCTGCATTTCATAAAACAGCACAAAGCTGTGCTGTATTTTATAAAACAGCACAAAGCTGTGCTGTATTTCATAAAACAGCACAAAGCTGTGGTGTATTTCATAAAACAGCACAAAAGCTGTGCTGTATTTCATAAAACAGCACAAAGCTGTGCTGTATTTCGTAAAACAGCACAAAGCTGTGGTGTATTTCATAAAACAGCACAAAGTTGTGCTGTATTTCATAAAATAGCACAAAGCTGTGCTGTATTTCATAAAACAGCACAAAGCCCTCAACGGCTGATTCACCAACGCTCGAGCACCAACCGGAAAACTTATCAAGTACATCAAAGCCATCACACACACAACCATCACACACAACCATCACACACACAACCATCACACACACAACCATCACACACAACCATCACACACACAACCATCACACACACAACCATCACACACACAACCATCACACACACAACCATCACACACACAACCATCACACACACACACACACACACAAGCAGCATCTGCATCAGCATCATCAATGGCAGAATGCTCAACACTGAAGCTGATAATCGACAAAGGCCCAAGAGAAGGTGAAACCCTAACATACTCATCACCCACCTTAGTCAAAATCGGCCGTGTGGTCACCGGCAACACCATCGCCATCAAGGACGCAGGTATCTCCTCCAAACACATCTGCATTCAATTCGATAACCAGCTCACCAAATGGACTTTATGCGACCTTGATTCCTCCAACGGCACCGTTTTGAACGGGAAATCCCTCAAGCCCTACGTCCCTTCTAGTCTCGAGGATGGAGATTGCATCAAAATCGGTGAGTTAACGTCGATTGTTGTTACGACTGGAGTTGAATTGGATGTACGGACGAGGAGGAACACTAGGGGGAAGCTGTGTTTGGTTGTGCTGCATTTTGATAAAATACAAAAGGGACTAATGAGTATGTTTTAGGACCATAATGCCCTTTAACCCTAATTGAAAGAGTGTCACATGTAATCTCCTTATTCCTTCTTAGGCAACTTAGGCAACTAATTATTCTTAGTTGAACCTCTACCTATATATATATATATATATATATATATATATATATATATATATATATATATATATATATATAAAGTTTAGAATAAAATGTGTTTTTTCTCACAAACTATATAATCATAACATTAAATTGTTCAATTGATGAAAGAAAATGTGAAAGGGAATGAACTAAGTGTTTTCTTTACCGATTAACACAATTTTTATACTCTGTTTTTAAAATTATCACACCAACACATTAAAGATTTAAATTAAACCCACAATATTTACTTAAAAAGTATATTACTTTATCACGTAAACGCTACACATGAAATTAAGTAAGTGATTAAATATACGGTTGTTAAGAAGTTGGTGAGATGTTTTGACTAATGAACGTATGCCCTACAAACTATTGATAACCAAATTGTCAAAAAATGAGGCTAAATGTTGGAACCATATTCTTGTTGCATTTTCTTGAGAATAATACGTCCAAGTGGTTTGTTTAAAAATATTAATAAAGTTATATTTTCAATTAATAAAGTTTCTTTTAAGTAAAAATCTCAAAAAACTACATGTAATCCTGATAATTTACCATGTAACATGCAAAGAATAATGTTATTTTAATATGTGCAGTTCACGTAAGAGTTATATTTATACGTTATAAGTCATTACACATACATACACAATATATAATTATGATATATTATCTTTCATAAATGTAAGAATGTTTTAAGCATGTGATCGAGACTGGTGGTAACCAAAAAAGATCACATAGAAAGTTGAACTCGTCAAAAATTATCCTGATTATCGATATTTCATTTTCACTATTACGCTTATATAAGATCTCATTTAAATTCGAGAAGGGCTCCAAAACAACGTTTTAATTTATCATCTTGTTTAGGTGTTAATTGGTGGTTATTAAAAAAACATAAGTTGAGAACAAGGGAGTGACATCTCTTTTAAACAAGCAATGTTTGTTTAAATCAAAAGGAAAAATGTTTTAGTTCATATATAATGTCTTGTTTTTTGTGCAAGTTGTAGAGTGAATTTTTTTGTGGGTGTTATATTGAGAGATTTTTACACATTTTTTCTTCTTAAATTTACTATCAATTATATTTTTTACATAAAAAAATAATTACATATATCCTATTTTTAGAACATATATATTATATTTTTATCCATTTTACTATAATTAACTTATTAAATGATTATTTTGCCTTTGTTTCATTAAAAGATTTTTACATATTGATTGTATACTGATTATTTAAAACTTTATCGATTGTCTCTTGTATTTAAATATGTAACTTTGATTATTTGTGATTGTTAATTTAAAAAAAGTTTAAAACTTATATATTAATTTGAAGATGTAATTTTGTTGTTTTTATCCATATCAAAGACTCAAACATAAGAAAATATATAATTGATGGTCTTAAAAAGAAAAATATGTAAAAATCACTTATAAAATTTAGAGTAAAATAGTCATTTAATAAGTTAATAAAATAGATAAATATACAATTTATATGTTTTAAGAAAAGAACATATGCAATTGATTTTTTTAATTAGAAAAATATATAATTAATAATTTGAGAAATATATGTAAATGCCTCTTATAGGAGTCGGGACTTTGTTTTAATGTTTGTAAAGTGCTGTGCTATCAAAAATTACTTAATTTATACATACAATTTGAAATGACAAGTAGAAAAAGTGTTTTATATGCTTGCAATCAAATCATTTATTTTCTTCATATTTATTTTATCTCCATTCACAGATATATTATATAAAGTAAAATTCCCATTTTGAATTTTAGCATGTAAGGAATTAGTACCAAAGGCATAAAATCATTAATATTAGTCCCAAATCACAATTTATTTGATATTCCTTCCCCACTCCTACCTTTAGACTTTTAATCTCATTAACTGATTATTTATAAAAGTCTCCTGGTTATATATTATATGTTATTTTTAGCTTTTATATTGTATATACATTAGTAAACAGCTTCTTAAATATTCATGTTAGGCTCATCTTGTCTTGTCTTAAACACGTAAAATTGTTAGATTGTTTCGAAATCTATTCGTGTTCACCTGTTTGGGATGAATTCAAGTCGTATTTCATAAATGAAGTACAAACAAATACACACATAGATATGTAAACATATTATGTAACATCAGCTGCCCATAAAGGGTTATATTTTTCAATTTTTTGAACCCAAAAAGAAAGAAAGAGAAGTACGAACCACTTCATGATTTGAAGCCACATAACCATGAAACATAAAGGCACTATAGATGCCAAAAGATGGGCCTCTTTCTTTAAACGTTTTCTTGAATTCATCATAATTGATACTTGATATATTACCTTAATAAAAAGAAATAAACCAAATTGGTGGTAGTGGGAGTCTCATTAAGTCAGCAATAGGTGGACTGTGGGTTAGATGTGAGAGAGGCATGTGTTCGTCTTTAAAAAATAAAAATAAAAAAGTTTTATACAAGAAGTGAGGAAACATTCACATATAAAACGTTTACTTTGATTTTTTATTTATACTTTTGTTTGTAAATTTTAAATAAGTAAATAGTATTGTATTAAACAGTTTATCCCACATGTATGGATGAACAACAACGTCAAGAGAGACAACTAACCGTCCACCATTAAACTGTATCATGAATTCTGTGTATAATGAGTAAGACTCCGAATGTAATAGACAGAAGAAAATTTTACGAAAATTGTATGATCCCGTCACTAGACAAATAGTTAATATGTATATTAATTAACACCAATGAATTATGATCAATACATACATAGTTACATATCATGAAGATCTAAACATCCTTATCAAATCATTAGAATATCTCATCAACTTACTAATCGGTCTCAACTTTTAAGGGGATGTTGTTTTCAACAGAAAACCTTGAGCTTCAATTATGGATTAGAAAATTGTGATGGTCCACATATTTCTTTTCTTTCTTGCATTTTTCACAATAATTGCCGATAATCAAAATCATCCATCTACCATGATTAATATTGTTTACCATTTTAGTACGCTAAGAGTGGTTATGCGATTGGTAAACGTGCTAACACAAATATAAAATAATAAGATTTTGAGTTGTTATATTTAACTCATTTAATAACATGTTATGCTAGAGTTGACATGTTTAACTCATATAATCTAACACTCATCAACACATTAAATTAGGCTATGTGATATATTTTATAACTCATATATAACTTTTTATCTACTCATATACATCTCAGCAACATGTTTGATTCGTTTGGATAAATGTGTTACACACAAATCTTTGGTTACAAGATTTAAATGTGTTCGACATAGGGCCGATTTCTTTAACATAAACATGGATATGGGTGGTGTTCGCCGTTCGGGTTCATCTCTTCAGCCCTCTAACACGATTTCATTACTCCAACACATTTAAACTTGGATTATTTCTGAACTTAAGATGGTCACCTGAGCCTTTTAGATCAATTTTGCAGTAAAAGATGCAATAAACAATTGGTCAAGTGGGAAACCTTGCTTTATAAAAAGATAAGTCACTGGAATTTGATTAATGTAATGGTAACAAGTCTTCTTGAATAAAAAAGTTAAGTCATGTAAAGATGGTAGGGCACAATATGATCTTCTAAAATGTATCTTTTGCTTTTAATAGATATATATAATAAAAGTAGAATCCACCTTTCATTCTCAACCCCCTGTTCATGTTCCCACTACTTTAATTCAAACAATAAACAACAAATTAAGACATGATAATTTCATATAAGTTGTTTTAGCCAGACAGACATTTACCTAATCATCAAATCAAATCACTATTAATCACCCTTTTTCAACATCATATCTTACTATTCAACATTTGCTATGCAATGAAAGGTTATATATTTTCTTGAATAACGTATATAAAACATTTTTTGAAACATTTTTAACTTTCGAAACATATTTTCATTATCGGAACATGTAAGAATATCATAGACGACTCATGTAGTAAAAGCAAATGTAAAAGCAAATGATTCGGAATACCAAATTAGGAATGTCTAAAGACTTATCGAATGCTCGAAAGCCAAACAATGTATCAAAATAAAGGTTTAGGTATCTCTAAAGCAACTTTAATAATATCTCAAAACAAGCTAAAACCTTCTCATGCGATCATACAAACCTAGATACACTTTTAAGAGTTTAGTTATTTCTTGACTTTGTATCGTCTCCCGGAACATTTCAGCTTGAGGGGTCATAATATAGTTTTATTACATTCACCTCAACTACTCTACCGATATCAATCAGATCGAGGGATCAAATTGTAAGAAAACTTCATAAGATAACACAAAAAATTTTAGTTACACCCATGCATATATATGAGTGCTAGTTATTTGATAAATTATTGATAAATTAGGGGGGTTTGATATGCACATTTTGCATAACTAATGCTGCACTTGGGTAATTATAAATCAAATAATCATGTTCTTAAGAATACTTTTCATAACTCAACATTTATCTCAATAAACATTTTTTTTACTTCAGTTTATTGAATATTGATCCATGATGATGCATGCATGTTTATTGGAGTCAACCTAAAAAGCTCAGAACTTTGTGATGGCAATCCCTACAAAATCTGTAATTAATTTAGATTTAATAACCTTGGTGATCATATATTAATATCATAATACCCATGATCATATACAATATTATCCTTTGATTCCAGCCAAAATTGCTTTTTGGTCAAAAGGAGGGGCTACTACTATACTTGTTTTATGTACAACTTTGTATGTGGTTAAAGAATATGAATAATCTTTTACTTGAACAATACTCCACCTTGGCACCCTGTAGTAGTTAAGGAAAGAAGAACTTGAATTTGGGCATTTGTTTTGTATTGTTTATCTTACAAGGCAATGTTAGAATAACTGATGATCTCTAGGTCATATGACGTTAATCGGAACCACATGTAATTTTATAAATTATAAAAAATATTAAAAAAAACTAGTTGCTTTCAAGAGGCGATTGTAACTCTAGAATAAGGGTTGTACCTCCAGTATGAGAGTAGAACTTGATGTAGATGTCGGTTTGTTGTGAAATTTGATTTGGAACAGAGTAGAAGTGAAGTAGGTAAATTGTAATAGGAGAGAAAGATAAAGAGGAGTTTGAGGTGGCATCTGGTGTAAGGTGGTGTTTGGGAGTACTTTTTTAATCTCCTTTTGACTTATTTGAGGGGTAAAAAGACAAAAATACCCCTCAAATATTTTTACCCCTCAAATAAGTCAATAAGCTAAAAATTTTAACTTATTGGCTTTTTAGAGGGGTATTTTTGTCATTTCACTCCTCTAAAAGCTAAAAAGTCCTTTTGAAAAAGAAATCCAAACACCCCCTAAATGAACAGTAAAAAGAGAGAATTTAGAAAGCAAAACATAGTTTTTGAAATTATCATTATTAGACAGAGAAAATTTAGAATAAAAAAACCGTTGTTAGACAAAGAGAATATTTAGAATAAAAACATAGGTTTTTTTAGCTTTGATATTATGAAAGTTATTTCTTTGTGTCTTGGTAGAACAATATACTAAGACTAAACATGAACAGTAAAATAATACATGTACTATATATAAGAAAACCTAACGCTGATACTAAACCCTAACACGTTTAATTTTAACAACTTCTGACCCTAATGCACAGTATTTAATACTTCCGGCACGTAGATTCTATCCAATGATGCTTAACTTAACCCTAGAGCAATAATCAAGTCTAACAAGGATACATAAATGATGGCTAAAGAACTGGAGTATCATTTGTTACAATTTCAAGAAATAAACAGGAGGAAAAAAAAATGCATAAATCATACTTACATTGATGTTACTGGCAAACATAGGCGGACTTAGCTTTAATGGACCGCTGTCACAAAAATATAGTAAACTATCCCCATTCCCCCATATATAGCGATGTATATACAAGTTTTTTGAGTAACACTATTGTGTTTTTGGACAATGACTCCATTGGTTATAAAAGAAAATACTTATAAACCCAAAACTTGAAAAAAACACTAAGTTAATTAATTAAATAATTAAATAAGCTCACTTCCACTAAATAGTAAATACCTAGATAACCCACGAGTTAATTAAATTAAATTAGACCGCTCCCAAGAAAACCTAAAAAATGGACTTGCAAATTAAAATCAACACTCAAGAGGTAGCAGTGACAATTTGTCAATCGGAAAATAAGATTCAAGACTCATCACCTAAAAGATTGTCAATAATCGATTAGTTATCTTTTGAAGAATTTTTTCTTCAAAGAAGTGTGTGAATTCGGAGATTGGATGGATGATGAATACATGAATGATTTTTGTATTTGTTATATTGAAATAAAGTTTTTTCAATAAGCTTGTATCGAAGATGTAATGCAACGTTTTTTAAAAAAATAAAATTTCGTAGGAAACAACTACAAGATGTTTTATTTTAATTTTAGAGATCATCGTTTATATATTACATGCTTTGTACATTCAGATGGTGATACTTTTTTTATCACTATATCTCATTTTTATTATATGACCAACCTGTGTAGACCCGACCCGACAATTGTTGTATCCACAACTATATAATTGAAGCATTTAAAATCGATGACTTCATTAAAATAAATTTATTGATCCGTCACTGTTCACAAAAAGAGTTCTTATAGACGGTGTTATGATATCAGCTTATTCAATAAATAGACTGTAATAGGACCATCAGAACATTTACAGCTCATTCCTTAAAATTATGTGAGTGGGAGTTCTTAAATTATATAAAATGGTTTAAGTGGTTATGATTGAAGGAGAGAGAAAATTTTATTGTTCACCTGTACATTTAAGGATTCACTGTTTAACGTTTATAATTTTTTTAATATTTTTAAAAGTGTTTGTGAGTGTAGGAGAGAGAAAAAATAATGAAATATGTATAAAAATATATTATTTAACTAGTTTTAGTAAACCCGTGTATTACACAGGTTGAATAATTGTAATATTAAATATTATAAAATTTTTCTTATTTATAAAACGATGTTCTAAAATAATATAATTTAAATTACGTTGGAGTAAAAACTATAAATAGTAAAATAACCATATCAACTTTATAATGTTTTTTCAAAAAAAAATCAAACATTTTATTTAAAAAATTGTCAATTTTATAAATATCCTTACTATAACTCTCATTTTCAATTATCTCTGGTTATAAAAAAATTACTTTTTAAAAATACTAAATTTAAAATATTTCATATTTTTAAATAAGTTTGATGTTTTAGAAAAAAATATTTTATAAAAATTTATTTCTTTATAAATAACATCAATAAAAAGATTTTTTTTCTTAATTTATTAAAAAACCATTTTTAATCTAAAAAAGACTTAAATAATATTATTTATAATTAAGGTAATTATTTAATATGGGTGATAAGCGGGAAAATTTTGTGAAAATGAATGTGATGTTATCACATGTCTTCCATAGTTATATTTTTACTAGCTATAGTAACCCGTGTGTTACACGGGTTGAATAAATAAAAAATTAATATAATAAAATTTATTAATTATAAAATAATATTTTAAGATATAATATCACTGAAATTATGTATTAGAAATGACTGTAAGTTGTAAAATAGTGATATCAACTTTTTAAAACTTTATTTTTGTCAAAATAAATAAATAAACGTTTTGTTCTAAAGCAAACCGTATAAAAATGTCATTTTTTAAAATTTTCTTATTATAACTCTTAAATTTAATTATTTTTCATTTTAAAAAATAACTTTATAAAAATACAAATTTTAAATATTTCGTATTTTTAAAAAAAGTCTTATGCTTAAATAAATTTATTATTTTATAAAAAAATTGTTTATTTAGAAATGACATTAATAAATAGATCTCTTTATTAATTTATTAAATCTAAAAAAGTATTAAATAGTATTATTAGTAATTAAGGTAGTTATTTAATAGGAGAGAGAGACGGAAAAATTTTGGTGAGAATGATTGTGGTTTTGACACGTGTCACCCCAGATACCTTTTTATTAGAATAGAAAGATTAGAGTAGAAGGATTGAAAGAAGAGAAAAGAAATATTGATTTTGAATATAATGCTAAGAATAAAAATAAAAATAAGATGTGAGTGCTCTCACGTGATAGTCTCATGCTAAAATAATGATCCAATTTCTAAATGAGTGAATATTCGAGGGTGTCGGGTTGGGCTGTAGCGAGCCTATAATTGTTTTAATCTTGTTGGGCTATTAGTATTACTAAATGGGCCCAGAACAGTTATTATGTTATGTATTTGTGTTGGTATTCAGTTGGGGCATTGGCCTGTAATTGGGTCGATTTTATTAAGTCCAGTGGGTTGTCAATATAGATTATCTCTGCAAATGAACTTAAATGGATAAATGTTTTATCTAAATGGGTTGTTTGGGCAATTTTCGAATGATTAAGTAATACCAATAAGATGTCTGAACCATTAAATGTTAAACTATTAAGAGATCTGAACCATTAAAAGCTAGTATATCGCTAAACCATTCAAATGCAAATGTCTGACCAGTTCAGATAAGAAGTCTTAATCATTCTGCATTAGACCTCTTAACTATTTAGCATTAATATAATGCTTAACCATTCAGAGTCAAATGTCTGAACCATTCAGATATTTGCTCGTGAAACAAACAGTCAGAACCATTAAGCGCTGAACCATTCAGACATTTAAACCATTATTAGGATGATTCAGATGCTGTCAAATAGTCCCAAAATCCATTGTATCTTAATGAATCTTTTGTAAAGAAAACTCCTTTATGAGCCATGCAAATGTTGTTCACGTGGAATCAAAACTACTAAACCTCAATGTAGTTTAATTATAATCCATGTTGGTCTTTTATTATTAAGTTAAAACGGGTCAATAATTTTGTTTAATATGGGTCAATGATATTGTTTTATATGGATCAATCATATGTAATGGTCGGTGTGTCTAGTTGGGCCGAAGACCAACAACTAACTGGGCTAATCGGGTTGTTGTAGACAGTTGTAGTTATTTATCACTTGATGTTTTTGTTTGATTATTTCAAGAGAATTTATAACTTATATTTTATAAGATTTTATTTCTAAGACTTTTTTTTTTAATTATAAGATAGCTAATTACTAAACATATTGATTACCATGGTCATGAATAGTGTCGGTACACTCAACAAATCCAACACTTATGCGATAATTTTAAGGCTGTTATGTTTTCCAACCAGATATGATAAGTTTTTTCTTTAAAAAAAATTAACACATTCTAAAATTTATAAAAGTTCAAATACATTGTTAAAATGTGTTTATTTTTATTTATGATTTCGATGTAAATATACTTAATTTGGGTTGTACGTGATAATATACAAGATATCAAAGTGAAAATGTAAACGTTATTAAACCTACTTTAATATTTCATCTTCTTACACTTTTTCACTTTTTCCACTCATCTCAAATATGATTTTGCAAAATTTTGGATATATTGTCATGTCTTCCTTATTTTTATCAACATCCCAATTTTATTTTATTATACGAAGCTAATACTAATATTATGTAGGTCGTCAAATTAATCTTTTGAATTTTAATATCATTACATAACGTGCGAGACTCGTAGTTCACGTATAGGGTTGTAAACTAGCGGAGTCGACTTGTTTATTTTATCGATTAAAACAATGATACATGATTGATATTTTCATAAACTATGATGATTTTCTATAAACTTATACTTAGTTTTTTTATCAGAGAAGATTAAATTTATCATACATTAGTTTTTTTATCAGATAAAATTGAATTTATCATACATTAGTTTTTTTTATCAGAGAAGATTAAATTTATCATACATCTATGATCCATTTAAATAATATGTCATAAATTTTAGTTTATATTTTATAAAAAATATATATAATTTTGCCTTTAACTTAAACGAGCCAGCTTATAAGCTAGTCACGAGACGAACTAATATTGAACTGAGCACGGCCCGTTTACAAATTAAACCAAGCCGGCTCGTATTATTAACAAACCAAGCCAATTTCAAGCAAGATATTTTTAAATGAACTTTGAGCAAGTCATAAGACACAAAACGTTTCCATGGGTTTAGTGGGTGTTTGAGAATGCTTATTTTTATCAACTTTTAACTTTTTAATATTTGAAAAGTTAAAAATGTCATTTGTAATGTTTGGTAATTTGATTGTTGTGAAAAAACAAGTTAATAAGTTACCCCATACTAATTTATTAAGTTATTGAAAAAATTAATAAGATGTTTTTTAAAAGCAATCTTACACATGTCCTTAATTATATTTTATGATATTTTGATATTTGATTATTGTGAGGTATATGTATTTAGGGCGCCTCATTCATAAACCCTAATCTGCTGTCATAAGCCCTCACAATCCCCTTTAACCTTCATCTCCACCGCACACCATCGTTCAATCATGCCGAAGAGAAGCAAAAGTAAGTGCAATTCACACACTCAGATTCCATTATCCATACTTCCGTATTCATCCGTGTTCATTTGTTCAAATTCAATATATAAACAGGCGTTTTTTTTATTGTTTACGAATGTGCAGAGAGTAAAAGCAAGCGAGTGACGTTGAAGCAGAAGCACAAGGTCATAAAGAAGGTGAAGGAGCACCACAAGAAGAAGGCGAAAGAGGCGAAGAAGCTCGGGTTGAACAAGAAGCCTAAGGTTGAGAAGGATCCTGGTATTCCTAACGATTGGCCGTTTAAGGAGCAAGAGCTTAAGGCTCTAGAGGCTCGTAGGACGAAGGCGCTTGAGGAAATTGAGCAGAAGAAGGCTGCTCGTAAAGAGAGGGTAATTTGGTTTATTTTGATAGTTGTATGGTTATTGGTTTTAATGTGTGTTTATTTGGATGAAGTATGATGTGTATAGTCGCAAATTGGATAAGTTGTTAATGTTAATGTTGAAATGTAGCACCTTTTAATGCTAATTTGATAGCATTCAGTTGCTAACTAGTTGAGTTAAACATTTAGGGGCTGTTTGATTACTGCTGACTGAGTAGGATCCGGTGACTGAGTAGGATCTGATTGAGTTAGAGGTTGACCCAGTTAGAAGTTCTGACTGGGTCTGCATCTGACTGAAACTTGGTTGTTTGATTTAGTATCTGACTGACTCCAAAAGTTTACATTTTCAGATTTAAAATAACAACATAACAGTGTTTGCAAAATCACTACTGACAAAGATCAATTGCATCAACTACTACAACCCATTACCCAATCTATTGCAAAAGTACAACCCATTATCAAAAGTTTGCATCAACTGCTAGAACCCATTACCCAAATTGGCCACATATACACAATTATATTGCAAAAGTTTAGCAAAAGTAGAGAGCTCCTCAACTTATATATGCAATCTGATGAATGCATCTGATGTAGCCTCTTAAGTTTAGCAAAGGTTTAGCAAAAGTCTCAAAAGTTTCAATCAACGGTTACCTTTTGGTGGAGTCGCCGAGGATGGGGTTACCTTCTGCCGACGACGGGGCTGCTCGTCGATGGAGGTGCCGAGGATGGGGCTGCTCGTCGACGGTTGGTGGAGTCGCTGAGGATGGAGTCGACGGTTGATGGAGTCGCCGAGGATGGGGTTCCGAAGGTGGGTGGAGAGGCAGGTGGTCGATGGAGTTCCGAT
Organism: Flaveria linearis; assembly: GCA_024085815.1. Classification (NCBI taxonomy): domain Eukaryota; kingdom Viridiplantae; phylum Streptophyta; class Magnoliopsida; order Asterales; family Asteraceae; genus Flaveria; species Flaveria linearis. The sequence continues at coordinate 9,894,593 of CM044003.1, forward strand.
GGTGGGTGGAGAGGCAGGTGGTCAATGGGGTTCCGATGGTGGGTGGAGAGGCAGGTGGTCGATGGGGTTCCGATGGTGGGTGGAGAGGCAGGTGGGTCGATGGGGTGCCGAAGGTGTGTGGAGTGGCAGGTGGTTCGATGGGTTCCGATGGGGGTGGGGGGCGCTCCAGAGGCACAGAAGGTGGGGTGGGGCTGTTGAATGATTTTTGGTTATGGTCAGCTTGGTCAGCTATTGTAAATTTTAGGTCTGGGTCAGCCCATATGACCCGGTCAGAAGTGGGTTTCGCCAACAGCAAACGGGCTGACCGGCTGACCGAGTCAGCGGGTCAGCCGGGTCAGACGAAAACAAACAACCCCTTAGTACTCTTTTACATGTAACAGTGTTACAGTCTTCAGAAATGGCATGGTGGCTTGGGAATATCAGATATGAAGTTTGATGTGAAATAAGGCTTACATTGCAAAGAAAAACTTTTGTTTTGGGGGCATAAGGAGTGAAGTAGATCTTAAGCCATATATATTGCCAATACTATTTTTTAAAGTTGTTTGTATGACTTTATTATGTGTTTGTGGGCAGTGGGGGCAGTTCTTGAGCTCTTTTAAACCCAGAAATTTATCTACTTTGTTGGATTTTTGTTGGGAACGCAATATGGGATTTTTGTTAGGATGTTAGACTTGAAGTCAACGATCTATATGTTAGAGACGTAGTTCTTTAGTGAGAATGAGTTAGCAGTTGCCTTATTACTTGTGAATTTTTACTTGTACTATTTAGCGAATTAATGGATTTGTATCTTTTGGTAAAAGTTTAATTTTCATGTGTGTTGGACCGTTGGTAAAGTTCTTACAGCCTGTTAGTTTTTCTGATTCTGAATCCAAACAACCTAAGTTTGTGGAACCATTTTTTAAGGCACTTTTGTGGTCATAGATAAAGGTGACAGTTTTAGCACATTTGCTTATGAACAGGTTCAATCAGGTTATGCCTTATCTCTAATGGTTGAAATCAAAAGGTTTAGCTGAAAAGGAAAACTGTCAAATGAGTCTAAATGTCTAATAGGTTCATAGTTGCCCAAAAGATATCATTAATAAACAGAATTTGCAAAACCACGTTATCCCAAAAAAATGCATTATTGTTGTAACTTGTAATTATATATATTTGGTAATTGATATCGACTCAAATCGCTTATATGTTTTTGTTTTAATCTATAAGGAAAGGTCTCTTTGTTTGGGCTAACCTGTTTTTGACAATGTATCTGTTGTGACCCGTTATCCAACATTCCAACCCACCCGGGTTGGGCTAACCTGTTTTTGACAATGTATCTGTTGTGACTTGTGACCCGTTACCAACCCATCCATTTTTCCACCTGTAGGAATAGATGATAGTTGCTTCCTTGTTACTTGGGTACTTTTAATTTGATCGTAAGAAATATTGATCGGTTTGCAAAGTCTTTTGCTACAAGATGTTACTTTTTGAATGACACTTTATGTTCTTCAGGCTAGAAAGAGGAAGTTGGGCCTATTGGAGGATGATGGCGATGATATCACCAATCTGGCTGAAAAGGTTTCTGCAAAAGAACATGAATTAGTACAGAAAAAATCTGGTTGCAATTCAACTTCTATAGGTAAAACCAGGGTATATAACTAATTAACTATATGTCTATATATAGTGTATTTGTATTCCAATACATAACTAATTATTATCTTTCTAAAATACTTTTGGGTTTTGTTGGGACCATACAGAGAGGTCATTTTACAAGGAGTTGACCAAAGTTATTGAAGCATCAGATGTCATTTTGGAAGTTCTTGATGCTCGGGATCCCCTTGGAACCCGCTGCACTGATTTGGAAAAGATGGTACTAAAAGCTGGCCCTGAAAAGCATCTTGTGTTGCTTCTCAATAAAATAGGTAATCTTAGGGGCAAAGTTAGACTTAAATCGGGTTGTGTTTTAGGGTTAAATGTTAAATTATAACATTTTAGTTATCAAGAAAGCAGGTCAAATGTGTTGTACAGGTAAAAGGTTGTCTAAAATGCATTCAAATACTTAAAACCTCCTAAAGCATTTTACCTTTTATAAAAATGATAATTAATCTAATAATGCAACTTTTTTGTTTGAACTATTACATTGTACATTTCTAAAATTTGAAAAATGGGCGAACAAGGTGTTCTACACTTGGATTACTATGAACTGTTTTGACCCGAACCTTTTTGGCACCTTATTAAAACCTCTTGACCCTACCTGTTTCACCACCTCTAGGATTCCAAAATGTTGCTTAAATGTTGTGGGATTTGGTTGTTAGATCTCGTTCCCCGTGAAGCTGCTGAAAAGTGGTTAAAGTATCTTAGGGAGGAGTTACCAGCGGTTGCTTTTAAGTGTAGCACTCAAGAACAGAAATCTAATCTTGGGTGGAAATCCTCAAAGGCTGCAAAGAAGACTAGCAATCTTCTACAAACAAGTGACTGTTTAGGAGCAGAAACTCTTTTAAAGCTGCTGAAGAATTACTCCAGAAGTCATGAGGTATCTTTTCAAAAAAGTTTTGATTTTTTATCTAGAGACATTTTCAACTCATTTACTTCTATTCAGACTTTTTTGGTTTCTAGCTGATAAAATAAAATAATCATTTGCTTGGAAGGACCGCTAAAACGGATCAAGGTGGCCCAAAATGTATTTCGAATTATTTAAAACCTCTTAAATCATTTATTAAAAATATTGAAATAATAAATTAAATTTGTAATCATGTTTGACCGTTGACACTATTACACTAATATTGAAATATATTTAACGTTTTGGATAAAAAATGTTTGAGGTTAGTCCGACCCTTCCCTACCTGGACAAACTATACCTGTTACCCAACTCACTAAATTTGCCATCCTTATTCGAAAATGGTTCAGGTCGTAGCAACTTTTAAGTATAGCTGTACGGGTCAGGGACTTGCTTGGGTTAGTTTGGCCCACCAACATGTATATGGCCAACATTTCTGTTTTATAACTAATTAACATATTGAATTCGGCTATATGAACTACATTATGTTTTTAAAATAGAACTGTTTAGTTGGCTGTAAGCATTTGAAAGCACTTTAGGATTTCATCCAGTTTGACCGGATTTATCAGTTTGTCTATGACTAGCTTTGTTTACTTTCTCTGTTTGGCTCATTTTTAATAAAGTCTAACACAATTTAACTTTTTCATATTATTTGAGTTCAAATTGTCTTATGAATTAAAAATTTTACATTTTACATTGATAACATGATGTTTATTGCAGATTAAAAAGTCGATTACTGTTGGTGTAGTTGGCCTGCCTAATGTGGGCAAGAGCAGTTTAATAAATAGCTTGAGGAGGTGCCATGTTGTCAATGTTGGGGCTACACCTGGTCTCACAAGAACCATGCAAGAAGTTCATTTAGACAATAATGTTAAATTACTCGACTGCCCAGGTGTTGTTATGCTTAAGTCTGGTGAGAATGATGCTGCCATAACCCTTAAAAATTGCATTAGAATTGAGAAGCTACAGGACCCCATTTCTCCTGGTAATTGATTACGTGATCAACTTTGAACTGTTGTATTTTGGCTTTTTTATTCAATATAGCTATCATACTTGCTGAAATTTTGATAGAAGTTTGCAGATAGAAATGGGTAAATGGGCGAGTGTGAGTAATTTCTTATACTCAACAAGGACACATTCAATATGCCTTTTTGTGTATCTATCTGTTTTTATCAATTAGTTATTTCTTAAATGTGATTACCAAAACTATATTACTACAATAGCAATGCATGCTTTTTAATAAAGAGACTTAAGAGGTTGTATAAATTAAAAAGTTGTCATTGTGTGAGTTTTGGTATCTTCAACCTGTTTGACCCACATTTTGTTCATAGCTATATTTCTTCATTTGACCTGTTTGAGATAGAATATAACTCAAATTTCCTTTTTATGTTGATTGCAGTGAAGGAAATCCTCAAGTTATGTCCAGCAGAAACGTTGGTAACTTTATACAAGATTCCTACTTTTAATTCTACAGATGACTTCCTTTCCAAGGTAGCTACCGTCAGAGGTAAGCTTAAAAAGGGTGGCATTTTGGACACTGATGCTGCTGCAAGAATAATTCTGAATGATTGGAATGAAGGTTTGTACCAACAGAAACTTTTAATTATTTTGCATAAGCAGTAGAGGTTACAGAATCAGTGGGCCGGGCAGGTTGGGTAATGTGTCGTCTTTTACGGGTCAAACTGAGTCTGGTTAGATATTTGGAAAATTTATACTAGTTTTAGTATTGATACAAGGCTACTGCTAATTTCAAAAACAAGTTGCAGTAAACAATGAGAATACCCCACCTTGACCATGGGAAAGCCAGAGGGGTGTTTACAGTCAAGATCGGTCGGTTTTGACAAAAATCTGGCTGAATCATAAACGACAAATCAAATCATCCAGGTTGGGTTGGCTGACTGGGCCAGCTGGTTTTACTGGTTTGGCGGTGTAACGATTCAATCTTGGTGGTTTGGACCAGTTTCTTATTATATTTATAAAATCATTAGTTTGTATTAGAATTTATAAAATGATAATTATGCTGATTATAGTACATATTAACTACATATTCCAAAAATGGAAGATATGTTTAAACAAAGAAGGTTAAATGTCCAAGTTTCAAACTGGGCTGGACCATCAAACCGCCAAGCAGCGAAAACCAAACTGTTTAGATCTCAAACTGGCTAGATCGGCTGACTTGCTTCAGTGTGGACGGTACTGTCAGTTTTGTTGAACACCACTCATCAAGATGCTTATTTTCACCAATATCTGCAGGTAAAATTCAATACTACACTATGCCTCCAACTAGGAACGAAGGAGAGACTATGGAAGCAGAAATTGTATCAGAATTAGGAAAGGAGTTCAATGTGGATGAAATATATGGCACTGAATCATCATATATTGGCAGCCTTAAATCTGTAATCGATTTTACCTCTGTTGAGATTCCGCCAAGTGCCCCTCTTGCATTTGACCAGTCAATCCTCGAGGTTTGTATATCTTTTCACAAGTATATCAAATAAAATATAAATGTCATGAATCTGAAACCAAGATTTTGTTCTTAACTGTATAATTCTTTCTTTTTGCAGGACGATACAACTCCAGTGGGAAACAACACAAAAGATGAAACCATGGTGGGAGATGAAAATGCACAAGAAACGCAAAATGATGAACTTGATGCTGCTGAAGGTGATCGTACCACCAAGCAAAGAAAGCAAAAAGAGAAGTGAAAAAATCAGCAAATCTGCTGCAGTGGAAGATGATGAATCAAATGATTATGACTTTAAGGTTGATTATTTGAAGAAGGGATCGGTTCCAATGGATGATAATGATAATGATAATGATGAGGATGACGACGATGATGGGGATGATGATCTTGATGGTTCGGATGAAGAAAATGGTAAAAATTAAACCAAATCTTCTGATCATTATGAAGCTACTAACCAAACACAGGTTGCCTAGCAATATTCTTGATAATTTGGAGGAAAATTGCTTGAATTTTGGTCAGAGGATAAACTTAGGAATACTTGTTGCTGATTGGTGAGAATTGAACTTTGTACGAGGTTAAAAATTATAAATTATATATGTATCTTCTGGCAGTTCTGATATAATCTTTACCGTTTAGCTTTTTTTTTACCAGCAATTTCTAGATTTTTTAAGTTTAATACATCACAACCTGCATACTGTAGATTTTAAACCTTTAACATTTTAGTTACGGGAACCTTCACTTACCACCGCATGTCCCTTTGGGGACCTCTACTGTTTAGTATAACTCACGTCGGTTTGATATAAACCATTACAGGATGCATGATCTGATGGTTAACATGTGATGTTGACAAATGCCTCTAACGTTAAACACATGACATCAACAAAAGTCGAAACCGACAAGTCAGAAATGATTGTGTTGGAAAACGGGTCTTTATTTGATTTCCAATTCTTTAGGACCAAAACAAATAACAATTTTCAACAATGTCTTGGGTGTTCACCACTTCTACAGGACAACCTTACAGGCAATACTAACATGTTAAATACGTGATCATACTTATTAAACCCATTAAACATAAAACATAGCCTCAATTGATTTGTTTTACAAGTAAACGAGTTATACTTATTAGTTTCATCACATAAATTAATTTGAATGGTTAATTTAAGTAATTGAAATCATAATAATCAATTATATAGGACTCCCTACAGAGGAATCTACATTATTCAAAATCTCTTACTCATTCTATATTTTCAATTCACTTTAACATGTTCACAATATCAGCTCATATGTCACAAAGAGCCTAAACTAGTAACCCAATACTGAACCATCTCGATAACACATTCATTCATTCAATCACGCAGTTATATTTTAATCATCTATTGGTATTGCTAAAGGAGGGTCGGTGCTGTCATTATTCGGGCTCTGATCTTCAGAACCCGAGCTAGATGAAGAGGTAAAAGTTGCAGGTTCATCAACAGCTGCAGAAGCAGTTTCAGGTTCATTAACTGTTGGTGAAGAACTACTTGCTGCAGTTGACTTTGGAACCAGGCCTTGGGTTTCCATGGCTTCACGGGCCGCTTTTGCCTTGGCCTTTTTAGCTCTTTCTAATACTTCATCCTGCATATAAGCCCAAATATACATATTCAGACCATTTATATATGAGAATTGTAACATGTTTTGCTGAATATACTTATGCAAGCATAAAGCATATATGTTGGATATAGAGACTGGTTAATAACATTTAGGCGAAAATAAACAAAAAAATGCGGGTCAACCGATTGAGCCTGTTACAATCCACCAGGACCGGCCTGTTTGATACCCTACTAACTACTGAGACCTAATATTGCCTGAGGAGCAAAGCCCAAATGATTACCACTAGACCAACTCACCAACCCCATTGGTCCTACACTATTTTGTGTTTATTCTGATGTATTTTAGATCTATGTCAAAGCAGTTAACATTTTTCAAAATGTGCTAGATTATAAAAGAGGTGGAAAATCAGCCTGTAGGTTAACGTGTCAAACAATATTTTGGTACGAGACAGTTGACCCAAAACACTTTTTATGCTAGACAAATTATAATTATTATAAAAATTAGTATGTCAAATGTGATGCATAAATCTATCATCTCAATAATAATTTGACTTTTAGATTAAAAAAGGCTTAAAAGAAATTATGCCCTAAAACACACTTTGGATGACATTCAACCCATTTGACCCATTATGATAAAAATTATAAATACAAAACGGGCCAACGCAAAAGTAAATAGGTGGAAGTTGCCACCTCTACTAGAACACGCACTCCACTAACTTAAACTCCAAACCCTAAACCGGTATCTAGAAGCTCCCACATTAGTAACTTAAGAAAATGAAATCTTTAGTACCTGAAACTCCTGTACTTGTTTTTGTTGTTCAGCTTGCAACCGACCAAGTGTACTCAGGAACTCCCCCACAGTCGATTCAATACGCTCATTTAGTGCTTCTGCAAAAGCCTTCCCCAAGAAAAACGCGTCCAAAATTTCCTTACTTTCATTTTCACCTGTCAATCACAATTTGTTTCCATGATTAAACAGTTTCCTTTACATACAGTAAGAATCAAACAATGGTGTTTCATATTGCAATATGTAAAATCAAGCATTCGGGTAAAAAATAGTCACGTTTGGATGTCCGAGAATCATATAACAAGTTGCCTACAGAAAACTTGTTATCGAGATAAATCTAGTTTACTACTGATATACTAATATTATTCTAATTTCTAACTAACTCAAGTTGCAAATTTCAATTATCATCTTCATAAGTCATAACACAAATCCAATCGCCTCAGTAGACAGTTTTCGCCAAAGATTTTTATACATTTAATATAAATCTACATAAACTCATACCACAATCTCAAACTCCATAACCAAATTATTGATTAAAGAACTGAAATCAGTATAAGTCTATAACTTTGAAGAACAATTCAATTCAACAAAATCAATTGCAGAACAGACACCAAGAAACCGCCAAAAACACTCATAAATCAGCATTCTAATCAATTGCCCTAAATTTCGAACTCACGAACTAGTACTCAAAACTCCATCATAAACAAAAACCCCCAAACAATTTCAATACATACAATCATACAAAATGTTCAAAACACATCGTGTTTGGTTACCTGAAGCAGAGTCACCAGGATTTCTGCTGCAACTGCACCTGAACCCTGTGTTGAAACAACCGATTTCTTCTGCAAAAACACACATACTCCTCTTCTACCATGATTATCAGTGAATTTCAGGTGTGTAACTGAAGAAGACGATGAATTGAAGGGTGTAACGAATGGGTATTCGATGGAAAACGAGAATACACAGCTGGTGAAGAAATTGGTGTACTCATTTCTGTGTGAATTGTAGGTAGATGATGGAGAAAGATCTCGTTTGAGAGCAATAGATATGCAGCATCGTAACGTGTACTTGTTAGACCCGACCCGACCCGGTTTGGTCGTCGTTTTGGGCCGCTTTCTTATGTTGACCAAAGGCTATATGGATTGACAGTGTTGGGCTCATTATGTGACACGTCATTCGTGAATTTAAATCACAAGTCGCAACTCACAACTAGTTCATGGATGTTAAACATTTTTTTATTACGATAGTCGTGTTAATATTATTACACATATAGAAAATTATGTTCTTTTGTATATATGTGTAAATTCGTAAGCGTGAAAAAATATACACTGGTGTAATTCACACTTACGTTCTCGTAAATATTTACACATGTAAATGCAATTTACAATACTGTAAATTTTTTAACGCTTACGAATTTACATATATACATAAAATAATATATTTTGTATATGTGTAATAATGTTATTTCAATAAAAACAAATAATAATTTTATTTGATCTTGAAAAGTTAAAACGACTATCATAATAATTACTATTTGTAATGTTAACTCACCCCTAAAATAATTACTATCATAATAATTACTATCATAATAATAAAGGATTAATACTAATATTATTATTACTATTTATAATGTTAACTCACCCCTAAAATAGTAATATTATTAATGTTAACTCACCCCTAAAATAGTAATATTATTAATGTTAACTCACCCCTAAAATAATATTATTATTGTTACCCACAACAAAAACAAAAGTTAACTCACCCCTAAAATAGTATTCATGCTTGTTTGGTAATCTCAAAATCATAATTATTGTTACTGATATTAATACTAATATTATTATTACTATTTGTAATGTTATTTTACTTTTACACTTGTGACTTGTGGGTATTGAGTATTCTCGTTGTATGATCATGTCTAGTTAAAAACCCTCCCCTCCTATCTATTTGTGTTTCAGCCACTCACTTTCATCGGTGATCAATAACTATATCTTGGCATCCGTAGACACCGCCACACATAGTTGTTTCCAATTGCATTCCCACTCCACACACACCAAAGGCATGTTTGTTAGTGTATCACAACTAGTAAAATGCTCGCGTGCGACATTGCGCTGCGATAAATCGTAATAAAAACTGGTTTTCTCAAAAACTAAGAAAAGTTTAAATAATGAAGACGTGCGTTGCAACGATGACACTATGTGAGAAAAGAGAAACACATGAAGCTGCAATGGTTTAATTTTGATAATCTAATCATTCATGAAAAGCACGTTGAACAATATATTTGTAGAAATAAGTTTAGAAAAGTTATAAATGTTGTGTTTGGTATTTAAATAAGCATCATGTAGTTGTGGAACAAATTAAAAAAAATACAACTTTTTGACCAGATTCATTTTTAAATTGTTGTCATAGAAATTAGAAATACACTATATTTTACCCGACTCGAATTTAAATAAAATTATATTAAAACCTAAATAAAAATATACAAAACTATATATTAAAATTGAAATAGAAACCAAAATGTTCTCAAAACTAATTTAAATATTAAAAATTAAAAATAAATATAGAGAAAAGGTAATTAATGTTAAAATGCAAAAAACTTGTATAGCAATAAGAAGCTGTGCTTTTTGCATGAACATATGTAAAATACCGTTGATGAAGTTGCTTTTTGTTATATTATATAATTATAAATTATAATAAAACACAGTTTTATTTTGATAAGATATTAAAAAAAGAAAATTCTTAAAATATTCTTGTTCCTTTATTCTTCTCTTAAAATGTCTCCTCCATATAAGTATCCCTCAAAATGTCTCTACCGCACAAGGCGCCGACACTTGTAGTGCCCTAAGTATGTGTGGCCATCTCTCTAGCATCATTGTCGTGCGGGACAGACGTCCGACAACGGGGAACAGACGTCCGACAACGGGGAACAAACCCTTGAATGATGGGTACATGCACTCACTTGTTTAAACACGTGTCCATTTCAAACTGATCTGTTATACTGATGTTCTGCTTACGACTTACCCGTAGAAACATCAATTCCTTGTCCGATATGGACATTTTACAAGATATTTATTTGAATGATACATTTGAAGAAAAAATTAAGTAAAATAACATTTTTGGAATTTACCGAATCAAAAAACATAAGAAATAACATTTTAAGAACAATAGATGCATATAGATATTGTGCGTAGAATGCATGATATAACATCTTACATATTGTCTAATACTTGCAATTATTTTATGCAAATACTTCATGTATATAACCATCTTAAAAACACTTTTAATATATTACATTAACGTTATTGATACATATAAAATTAATGTTTGCTATTGTATTACAACTCCACTCATACCAAAGACATGTTTGTTATTGTATAAAAAATTAAAAAGAGAAAATTCTCAAATAATAGTTCCCTTATTTTTTTCTTAAAATACAGCAATCAGATAAATATCTCTCAAAATGTCTCCACCAGACAGAGCGTCGACATTGGTAGTGTCGTAACCAGCAGCCACCGCGTCCCTGACATCATTGTCGCGTTGGAACAAACGTCCGGCTACAAGGAACAAATACTTGACTGATGGGTACATACGCCCATCTGTCCGGTAGAGACATTTGAATGAGACATTTATAGAAAAAAAACATTTTTAGAATTTCCAAATTAAAAAATTTAACGATGGACATGTTAAGAATAGATCCATATAGACATTGTGCATAGAATGCATGATATAAACATCTTACATATTGTCTAATACTTGCATTTCTTTTATGCAAATACCTCATGTATATAACATCTTAAAAACACTTTTAATATTTTACATTAATGTTATTGATACATATAACTTTTAATATTTTACATTAATGTTATTGATTACATATTTTACATAAAATAATTCTTGTAACTATATTAAGATGAGCATTACATACATATTATTTCACTGAGTAGTGATACTAGGGCTAAAACATATAATTATAAACTTATAGTTAGATCACTTGCTCTTCATATTTTTTTGTTAAGGTGTTGGGTGTCTTTCCATTGGTCGCCCAAGTATCAAAGCCAATTCACCGACATGACTATGACCCACAACACCTTAATTTTCAACGTTTTATAGTACCTCATGAGGTGGGGACTAGGTTGCCATGTGATACCGATCTTTCATCTCACTACCATCAATACTTTTAAAACTGGATCTGACAGTAAACCGGACATCTTACTGGTTCACTGGTAGGACCGGATATAAGAACCGAATAAAATTTATAATTATTTTATAAATATATATGTAACAATACTAAAAAATAAAATATGTATATGAAAAAAAGTTTTGACTAGTCCAACCCCCGGTTCATCCGGTTCGACCCCGGTTCAACCAGTCCGGTTTCCGGTTCGACCATCAGTTCAATGTCAAAACGGTTTTAAGCATCGAATCAGACCGAATTGACGTCCGGTTCCCGGTCCAACCGGCTAGTCCGATCCAATTTTCAAAACAATGCTACCACCTCAATCGTACAGCCTTGTCAATTATCATATTGAAACCACACTCCTTACCTTTAAGATTGTGTGTAACTACGCCATTATTCCATCACCATATAGAACCATGCGGCTCTTCTATGAATTTAAATTTCAAAATCTAGTTAACCTATATATTTAAAAAGAAGAGTGAAAGAAGCAGTAATGTTTTTTATGTTTCTGATTTAGCCATAAAGGTTTGAGGGGTTTCCATTTTGCCCCCTTTTCTTTGTTTATATGGAAAGAAAAGGTTATTTGCTTTTTTTGAGTGGGGAATTCTAGGTTTGGTGGTGGTCGCCGACAGTGGCAAAGGTGACAGTGGTGGTCACGGCTTTGTCGATTTCACTCTTTTCTAGCCGTAGTCACTGTGGTGGCGGTGGACTCTGTTACTGCTCTGCCTCCCCTATGTGGTTGAGGTGGAGCAGGAGCGGTTGCCGTTCGGTCTACCGGTGGTCTAGGTCGTTCTTGGTGGTGGTTGTCGGTTGTTTAGAGAGAGAGAGAGAGGTGCGTCGCCGCCACCTTCTCCGACTTACCGACCAACCGCCTCATGCAGGAGAGAGAAAGGGGTGTGACAGCGGTGGTTTGGGCGCGTTTGTGTCGTTGTCACCGTCCTTAGATTGCCATACAATCGTTTCCGTCTTTCTTTCTCTCTTATTCGCCTGAGGTTGGCTGATCGTGGTGCTGCTACTACATTTGCTGGTGGTCGTTCATGGCAGTGATGCTTGTGGTTTTCCCCTTCTCTTCTTTTCTATCTGATACCCTTTTGGGGTTTTCAGATCTACTTCTGTTGTGGTTTATTTCCGCCATTGTTCCATGTGGACTTCCTTGGTGCGCTTGGATGTCGTCGATGGTCCCTGTGGATCGCCTTTGGTGGTGTCTGAGTGTAGCTGGTCACCTCTTGGCCCGCCTTCTGTTTCAGTACCATCGCCGAGGTGGAGGGCAATCAAGGTTGGTCTCTTTTGGGTCGATGATGATGAATGATTCATCTGAGATCGTTCTGTTTGAAACCGAGGTCGGTGTCAGGGATGCATCTTGGCTTGAGACCATCGATTATGTTTGGGTGTTGTTTACCGAGGTCGATGTGGGTTTACTAGTACCTATATTTGTTATTGGTACCTATATTTGTTATTGGTACCTATATTTGTTATTGGCAGGGCCGGCTCAACGTTTTTTGGGGCCCCAACCGAACTAAGAAAATGGGGCTCTTTTCTAAAAAAATTTATTAAAACCCTCCTCCTTTATCCGGGCTTGGGACCGGCAATAATAAACTAATACGTTTATAGTTGGCGGAGTTAAAATTTTTTTTAATTATATATTGTGTACGTATATATGTTTATATTAAATTTATTTTCTAGCCTTATATGATGCAAATTCGTTAATGAAATTTTCATAATCAAATCCTTCTAGAAATTCTTTTTCAATAGCCAAAGTGGATAAGCCGTTTAATCTTTCTTGTGACATTGTAGATCTTAAGTAATTTTTTATAAGTTTTAATTTAGAAAAACTTCGTTCTGCGGATGCCACAGTTACAGAAACAGTTAACAAAATTCTATAGGCAATATATGCATTTGGAAAAGAATTAAAACTTTAATATAATTTAGTATATCAATTAGTATGTCTGATTCTAAAGAAATAATTTCTCTTAACATTTTAGTTCTTGAAATAAATCTAAACCATTAACATCTACAGCATCATCATATTTTAATATTTTCAAGGTTAATACACTTTTCTTTTAAACTTTCTTCATTCATAGATTTTAACTTTTTAATAGTAAATAAGAAACCAAAAATACTTTCAAACTCTTTAAGTTGCTCAAATCTACTTTTAAGTGAGGAGATAGCTTGGTCTACTATGTATAAAAAGTAATCGGTTCTAAAACTTTCCATGGGTGTTTTCAAAGTTTCATTATTAACATTTTCATCAAATTTTTTATTTCTACGAATAATACGTTTTTCATGAAAAGTAGGTTCTACATTCATCTCTAGTGCAATTTCTTTAGCTTCATTCATAGCCTTTCAATCCTCATCTCCATACTTTTTAAAAAAACATATAAGTCCATCTAATTGAGTTATAGCTTCATCAATATTCATGTCTTTTGCTTGTAAGTTTTTACTAACTATATTAATAGCATACAAAATATCATACCAAATAACCATGCCTAATAAAAATTCAAAATTACCTAATTCAGTTCTACCTAAGGATTTAGCCTCACTTTTATATTTAAGATCATCATCATCATCATCATCATCATCATCATCATCATCATATTCATCATATAATTCCAATAATGCTTCTCTTAATTGTGGATCTTGAAATCAATGGCTTTGATACTTTCAATACGACTTTCCCAACGTGTTTGTGATAATGACTTAACAGTTAAATGTGAAACATTATCTTTTAAAATTTTCCACCTTTTAGGGGATGATGATAACAAACAATAAACACGTTGTACTGTTCCAAAAAATTCCCTAGCTTTTTTACAACATTTAGCCATATCACAAATTACTAAATTTAAACTATGAGCACCACATGGTGTGTAAAATGCTCTAGGATTAATATCTAATAATCGTTTTTGTACTCCTTGATGTTTTCCTTTCATATTTGATCCATTATCATAACCTGTCCCTAATATTATCTATATCGAGACCTAGTTTATTAATTTCTTTGATGATAGCATCAAATATACCTTTACCTGTTGTATCATCAACTATTAAAAATTCTATAAAGTATTCTTTAACAACTATTTGTAGGATCAACAAAATTTGGAGGTTCATTAAATTGATTTTGATTTTCATTACTATTTGTAGGATCATCACTATTTGTAGGCTCATTCACATCATTTTGTTCATCTAAATTCATATGCTCATCAAAGTTTGTTGGTTCATCTAGGTTTATCTGTTCATCTTGATTTATTGTAGCATTTGAATTCGAGGTTGTAACAAACTTAAGTAGTGATCCTTTTATTGATTCATTTAAAGCTTCTTGTTTTGCCTTCTTTGCCTTTTTTGATGCACCGGAAGGGTATTTTCGAAATCTATTTGACATTTTAAAGTAGATCAACTAACCTAATTACCTAATCAATATATCAAAGGCCAACAAAATACCAAATCAATATATCAACTTATCAACTTAATAACTAAGAATATACCAAATCAATTTATCAACTTAATAACTAATCAAAGGCCAACTTAATACCAAATCAATATATCAACTTAACCTAATTACCTAATCAGGGAAACAAAACTAAAACATATTATCAAAGCAGTTAAAAAAAATTTAATCAATGAAGATTTAAGAGGAGTAGAGCTGTAGAGGACTAACCTTTGATTCTTTGAAAACAAATTATCAAAGCAGCTGCTTCTGCTTGCCTGCAATCTGCACACAGCACACACACAACAAAGGCACACCCGATACCCAAATACAGCCCCACCCCCTCTGCTGTGGCTCGAAAGGCACACACACGCACAAACATAGGTAAATCGATGAAAAACAAATCAGGGAAACAAGAATATACCCAAATCGATGAAACAAGAAGAGAGACCCAAATCGATGAAACAAGAAGAGAGACCCAAATCGATGAAACAAGAAGAGAGGCCCAAATCGATTAACAGCTGCTCGACAAAGAAGCAATCGTTGGAACTTCGATTGAACCTTCGACAAAGAGGAACTTCGATTGAACTTCGGTAGTTCGGTTGGAACTTCGGTTGGAAACTTGGAATCGATTGGAACTTCGGTTCATCGGTTCATCGGTTGCCGGTTGGAAACTTGGAATCGATTGGAACTTCGCCTGGCGCCTCATATCGTCGCCCACAGCCCACCGCCTGTATAGGGGATTGGAATCGATTGGTCGGACTCTTCGAACTTCGAAGAAGTCAAGAAGGTGAATAGGGGATTGAAGGGGACGGTCTACTGAAAAGCCTTCGACTTGGGTTTTGAGAAGTTTTGAGAAATGGGCCTACGTATACGGTATACAAATTTTTTTTTTTAAAATGGGCCCCTATTTTTTTGGGGCCCCAAGCCCAGCGCGTCTTGGGTTACAAAGATGGGCCGGCCCTGGTTATTGGTAATCATGCGCGCAACGCGCGCAGATGATAAAACCTAGTAAATTTTATAATATAACATGAATAACAAGGTGTAAAAATTATGTAAAGAGTTAATTGTTATTTCTGTCACTGAATTTGATTTTTTTCTCACTTCCATCCAAAAAAATGTTTTTTTCTCTTGTGTTCTTGACTTTTAAAAGGTTGCTATTCTTATTTATTTCCGTTAACTTTTTTAATTGTGTTTGTTAAGTTACTATATTTAAATTATTATACAAATTAAAAACTTAAATTAAATTATTTTATACAATGACTTAAATGCTACTAACTTTAACAAATTCATTAATCAAGTTAACGGAAATGATTGAATATGATAAATTTTAATAAATTATTGACCGAAAAGAGAAAGAAGTTATCTTGAGTAGAAAACAAAATATATCAAAATGATGACGAAAATGAAAACTAAAACTATGTTAGCCCCCGAGTATTAAACGGGTTGATAAAATAAAAATATTAAATATTTAGTAATAATAATTTATTAATTATAAAATAATATTTTAAGATAAAATATGATTAAAATTACATATGAATAAAGATTATAAGTACATTTTCTTTAACATTTGGTTTCTTATATATGTGTGTGTATATATTGTTCCAACTTCCAAACAAACCGTTTAAAAGATGTAATTTTTAAATTTTTCTTATTATAACTCTGAATTTTAATTATTTTGGTTTATAAAAATTTATTTTTAAAAACCAAATTTTAAAAACTTCATAGTTTTAAAAAAGTTTGATGTTCTAGAATAATTTAATTTATCAAAAGACCTTTTTAACTTATTTAAAATAATGTTGTAAAAATCTCGACTAGCCTCCGATTAGTCGGTGATTAGTCGTTAATCGTAGTTTGGCAGCTTCGATTTCACCGAATTGGAGTGATGTGCGCTAATCGGTCAAAATTGGTCAAAGTCGGACCTAACCGGTCCAAATCGTGCTAATTGGTTGTTAACTGAATCTAAAACCGTTGGATTTACTGATTCTGGCGCCGGATTTGCAGATTCCGTGAGTATTTAGAACATCGGTATTGGAATGAAGAAGGGGAAGGAGAACGGCGGGATTGAACGACGGGGTAATAGTGTTAAATGATTTAATTTTGTGTATTTTAACATTAACCCCCTCAATTTTCACCAATTTACAAATTATCCCCCAAACTTGTAAGTTAATTTATAGAAAAGTATAAAATTAATGTTTTATATACATATATTTGCAAAAATTATATACAAAAGTTTGATCTGATTAGTTCCGATTAATCCCTAGTCGGTATCTTGCCGCCCGACTAGCCTAACGTTTTCTACAATACTGATTGAAAAACTATTTTTAATATAAAAATAAATATTATGATTAGTTAGGGCTGTTCAAAATGTTCGAGGCTCGAAGTTCGCTCGAAGTTCGCTCGAAAAAAGCTCGAAAAAAACTCGGTTCGAAAAAGCTCGTGTCTAAACGAGCCGAGCGAGCCGGCTCGATTTTAAAACGAGCCGAACTCGAGCTAGGGTGGCTCGGCTCGTGGCTCGGCTCGTGGCTCGGCTCGTGGCTCGGCTCGTGGCTCGGCTCGAGGCTCGGTATATATATATATATTATATATTATATATTATATATATATATATATAATATATATTAACCCTAAACCTAAAACCATTCCCATTTCATCCCATTTCAAATTAAACTGAGCCGCATCATCCATTCATCCTGCGACGCCTTCTCCGAGCTCCACTCGACCACTCGTTCAGAACCACCGGCAACCACTCCTTCTCCGAGCAGAACCACCGGCGACCACTCGACCACTCCTTCTCCGAGCAGAACCACCGGCGACCACTCGACCAGCCACTCCGTTCAGGGCTCCACCGCCCTGCTACACCGCCGTGCTCCACCGCCCTGCTACACCAGTACACCGCGACCTGAACCACCGTGCGCCTCCGTCCAGAAGCTCCACACACGTTCTCCATTTCGGTGAGCTTTCAATCTGCAAAAAAACATTAGATTCCATTGATTTGTGTTAGATGAGAGTTTAGTCATGTTCTTTGTCTGGTTTCTTTGTCTGGTTTGTACATGAGTAGATCTGGACATGATAGTTGTAGTCATGTTCTTATTGATTTTGGATCTGTTATTGGATCTGTTATTGGATCTGTTATTTTGGTTTGTACATGAGTAGATCTGGACATTTCAAATTAATATGTTGTTAGTCTGCTAATTTTGGATCTGTTATTGATTTGTAGTTTGCCTTGTGTCATATACTGCCATGGAAACAGTGGGTTATTGAATTGTAATATTCATGGTTATATGCATGTCTACTTCCATTTCGTCCCATGTACATAAATCTAGTATATATTCATTATGAGTTCCATCCGTGTAGGTTGAAAACTGAATCCATCAGTTGATTGCTGTTTGAGTATAAAGAAACATCTGTATGAGTGGAAATATCTTGCTGAGCATTTTATTTTTCCTAAATTTCTTGATTTACACATTTATATATTGTTCTTGTTTGCTAATGCGATCTATGCCTACATTATTATGACAAACTTATCATTCTTATGACAAACTTGCCGGAGGACGCATTTTAGATGACTATCGTAGCTCTCTAACCAAAGATATGGTTGAGCTTCTTGTTTGTGGAGGTGATTGGATTAAGTCCTCATCAAAAGCAATCATTCAAACTTTAGAAGTAAGTTTATTCTTATTAGTGTTCATCTTTAGATTTGTAATTTTATATTTTATTGCTAATATACTTTGTATTTTTTATGTGTAGCAATCGGCAAAGGAGGAAGAAACTTAGAAATTCAAGTACAACCCAATGACGAGGCATTTAACTAGTTTGAAAGGTAATTTGTATAATTTGTATATTTTTTGGTTAACCTAACCTGCACTGCTCATTTTTTATCTTATTTACTAAGTAGAAAACCAACTGTTGTGGTGATGTGTACGTAGATGTAATTCAGAGTTATTTACTCTAATCTGTGTAACTCTTTGATGATGTTGGGGTATATTTAGGCATCAATGATGATCTGAAATATGCATATACTGTTGTGGTGATGATGAGCTGTTAATGCAAGTTTTTAAGGGAATGGCATACATGTGCAACTGCTGGTTTGAATAAGTAATTTGTATAATTTGTAGTATGGTGCTTTTAACTTCTGGGACAAAGATAGCAAACAAAGACTGAAGGTTGATTATTCTAATAAAATTTCTTTGCCATTATCTGTTCAAGTCAAATGACCTTTAAACCATGTAGATACACTTATTTAGAAGTTCAAACAAGCCCATAATATAGCCTTCGGGTACATGTGCAGAGCTGTTATTAATGTTGTTTTTGGTGTCTACTTGTTTGTTGCATCTCAGGTTTGTTGACCAACATGAAGAATGAAGAAAAGAAGTTTGATAAAAAGATCAAGATTGTTTTTGGTGTTTTATGTATTTGGTCAAAAACAATTAATTATGAACTTGGTTGTTTACCTTTGTATTTCTTACTAGAACTTGGTTGTTTGTTTTTTTATTATTAAGAACCTATAATGTTGTTTAATTATCTTTAATATCAGTTTTTTCTGTTTTTATTTATATAAAAATGTGAAAAAAATAAATTTTTAAAAAAATTCGAGCTGGCTCGACGAGCCACGAGCTGGCTCGAGCTTTTCACGAGCCGAACTCGAGCTCGATTTTTTGGCTCGGTAACATTTTCGAGCCGAGCCGAGCCGGCTCGTTAGGCCATCGAGCTCGAGCCCGAGCCCATTCTGGCTCGGCTCGGCTCGGCTCGTTTACAGCCCTATGATTAGTAGTTAATGTAATAATTTGGTATGAGAAAGAAGCAAAAATATTAATATTAGGAGGTATAGAATTATGTCAAGTGACATAAAAATCTTCTTTTGTTATAACTAGAAGGGTGCCCGCGCAATACGACGGGATAACATTATACATCCAACATGTGTTTCTAATTTTTGTTATTCTTGTAGTAATTTTATAAAATTTTATTATATTTTTTCCAAACTAAAATTTAAAACATCAAATAAATAATTTTTGCATGAGGACTTGTATATTTTCATATTAACCTATTGTAACTCATAAAATGCACATCGGTTCAGCAAGAAATTTACATCAAAACGTTTAAAAAATACTCATGTTATAAATGTAGGTTATTTTAAACATGATAGATTAAATATATAACTGAATCTTAAAGCAAATTAAGTTTTTTGATTTATAGGTTATAATGTAAAATTTTATGTAAGTTACAATAAATGTAAGATTATTACGTAAATAATAGTAATGGGTAACTTATAAATAATGTTAAAATAATATTTTACTTTTGAAAATGATGAAGTAATTTTTAATTTTATGTTATTTTAAAATACTATATGTATAGCATAGGTATATGAGTTTTCAAAAAGGCGTGGCATTTTCGTAATTCCAGACTCCCACAAGCCCATATTCAAACCGCCCTGAATTTTTCATTTTTTCTACCTACGGAAACCCATCACCCACCCCTTTCAACTTTCTCTCTCAACAAACCCACTTCACCCCCTCTCTCTCTCTCACACACACATACCACACACAAACACACAAACACACACACACAGCGTTTGTTGAGAGAGATGGGGCAACAGTCGTTGATCTACAGTTTCGTCGCCAGAGGAACGGTGATTCTCGCCGAATACACAGAGTTCACCGGAAACTTCACCAGCATCGCCGCTCAGTGCCTCCAGAAGCTTCCTGCCACCAACAACAAGTTCACCTACAACTGCGATGGTCACACCTTCAACTACCTCGTTGAAACCGGATTCAGTAAGTCCGATCTCATCCAATCACCTTCCGTTGCTCAAATTTCCACCGATCTGATCGTTTTCACGAGTTTTGAATCTATTGATGGCTTACGATTGTGAAATGTTAGTCGATTTGATGCGGTTGGTGGCGTTATAGGTTGTTTGTATCAGTTTAGCTGATATTAGACGTTGATGTGTAGTTTGATTAGTTTGAGTGTTTGACTAGGCGTTATTTGTCGTTTCTGTGTGGTTGTTTGAAGTGATCTATGCGGTTGCGTCTTAGATTTGGTTTTTTGTTGTTGATGAACTTGATGTGTTTGATTGTGTATGTATTGTTTTCGTGTTGATGTGACTGTGCGAGTGGCGTCGATCAGCGGTTTACTTATCTTATGTTTGATCTTAGTTGATTAGCTTGTTTAGCGAACTCCATAGCGAGAACTTCATTTGTTAATTCTGTGCTAAAGATAAATCGTGGATAGATGCTAGTTTTGATCAGTTGTGATGTTCATCATGTTATGTGTGAGCTTGAAGCAGTTTTTAGGTGCCAGGCTAATACCTGAGGTAGAGGTTCATCAGTATTTGATATTTTCTAATATGTTTGCAAAGCTTGTGTTGAGTTTAGAACTTTGGAATGTGAAGCAGTGATGAATCCAACTTCCTAGCTTGAGCAGTTGTTTGCAGGTGGTACCATTTGCTTTTTGTAGTAATTTTATAGTGCATGGCATTAGTAACTAATTATGCTAGGTAGCTTGCTATTGACAGGGACCATCTGAATTTTAGGTTTTTGAATTTGTTCATGTTTTGGGCTTTTGCATCATTTAGTGAATAAGCTCTTGGAAAATATACTCTGTGTTTAGGTCTTTTTGCCATAGCCTGGTTTATAGAGTCTGATTGTGACATGTGTTTACTTGGCAGATACTGCTTGATTATGCTGTTATGCTTATTGCATTTGCGCTACAAATGTTATTATATATGATGTCAGTTCATTTTTCATATATATATATAATCCTGCCTGTAGAGTTTTTGGGACGTCTGGTGCATCAAACAAGCTGTGGATTTCATAGTTGTAGATTATGCTTGAAAGACTTCATTTTCTACTCATTTTAAATAATATCACATTCAACACTTGAATAAATTTACAACTTCCGTTGGCTAAAAGCTTAGGGCTTTACTGTATCTATATCCAAATTGCATAGAAACATTAGTATATTTATATTTAAATTCATGGAGTTGCTAAGGTTAGGCTGAACAATGGTAACTTATAACGCCGTGTCACTTCTAATGCTAGGAAACACTCTGTTATTTCTGTCTTCTGAAAAACACTGTTTTTAGGTATGCATTTAGTTGACCTGTTGTTTCTGTTTCTTATAATCGATATAATTATAAATTCTATTCTTATATTGGGATGGTGACCTAATTCCCTTATTATTATTCTGCACACATTGACTAACTCTGTCATTGACTTTTTAAAATTATGAAGCATACTGTGTTGTGGCCGTCGAATCTGTTGGTAGACAGGTTCCAATGGCTTTTCTTGAGCGAGTCAAGGAAGACTTCACTAAGAAATATGGCGGTGGGAAAGCTGCAACAGCTGTTGCCAATGGTCTAAGTAAAGAATTTGGGTAAATATTATCATCTGTTTTAGTTCCCATCTTTTAAAAACATTTTAAAGTATTTATTTTTTGACTAATGTCTACTTGCACACGTTTCTTTTATACCAGTCCCAAGCTGAAGGAGCAGATGCAGTACTGTGTGGACCATCCTGAAGAGATCAGCAAGCTTGCAAAGGTCAAAGCTCAGGTTTCAGAAGTCAAGGGCGTGATGATGGAAAATATCGAAAAGGTAATTTCTTATAATTTTGTGATCTCCAGATTTTTTATGTTAGTTCAGGGCATGGTCGAACACTCGAACTTTTACTGTTTTGAAGTGATTATTATTCCATAATTTTGGAATTGATAGGTTCTTGACCGAGGAGAGAAGATTGAGCTTTTGGTAGACAAAACAGAGAATCTACGCTCTCAGGTCAGTGCATCGGTTTACAGTTTCTGTTCTGCATCATGCTTTAAACCTGATTTTTTCACTGGCAAATTATAGTGGTATTTGTTTGTGGTTTAATGGGATGAGGGTTTTGTTCGTTAGGACTTAAATAAAGAGACGAATACACTTATTCAGTAAGTCAACATGGATTTCTTTTACCCATTATGCTTGTTTTTTCCACTTATTCACGAGCGGGGGTCTCTTTGGAAGCGGTCTCTCTACCTATCGGGATAGAGGAAAGACTTGCACCACCTACCCTCCCCAGACCCTACTCTTGAGTGGGATATACTGGGTTTGTTTGTTTGTTTGTTTGCTTGTTTTTTCCACAATACCTCTTGACATTGTATAACCGCCTCCTAAAGTAAATCTTTCATTTAACACACTTAACAAAAGTAATATTTTACATTTTTACCTTGACTAGGCTTATTTTTATAGTTCAACAAATAGACCCTATGAAGCACCACTAGAATGTTGGTTCAGGACCCAATTAAACACATAGTTTACTACTTAAACTCACTTGTCTTTTTCATTCATAATCAAACATTACACTAAATAGGAAAATTAACTCTTGCACCTAAAGAAAAGGAGAACCACCAACCCACTAATCCATTACTTTGACTCAACAAACTAATAATAAACATGTGACTAAAGTAATACTATTCATAACCCGTATCCATGACTCGGTTACATTAACCGCTCCGACCCATACCCGTTGATCCGACTTTAAAACCGATCGAGATTAATCAACATTCACCCCCTTAATCTTGATCTCGTTTCATATTTTTACTTCTTGGTTGAACTACATGGGTTCCTTGTTTGTTACTCGACTCACACTACTTGTCTCTTGATTGATCGGTTCATTCAGACCCGACTTATCTCTTGCTCTTTTCAAGCTTATCACCTGCTCCTCCCGGACTCACTTCTCCCATCTCATAGCTTTGCTCACCACTGTCAAAACAAATAATCAAAGATGCCAAATACATTTTTTTCTTGTTGTACTGCACCGAACACACCACAAATTGTTTCTACTTTTCAGCCACATGTCATCCACCTCCTAAACACACTTTCTTTTCATTTTCGTACCCAACCACAATTAATAACGACTCCTTTTCAGCCACATGTCATCCACCTCCTAAACACACTTTCTTTTTCATTTTCGTACCCAACCACAATTAATAACGACTCTTTCCCTTTTTTTTATCATCGTTTAGGCTTTGGACTTGTATCACACAGATCACAACTCACCTCGTTCTTGATCTTCTTTAGCGGGCACAGGTCTAGTCGCCGG
The DNA here is from genome assembly GCA_024085815.1 of Flaveria linearis. Lineage (NCBI taxonomy): Eukaryota > Viridiplantae > Streptophyta > Magnoliopsida > Asterales > Asteraceae > Flaveria > Flaveria linearis. The sequence goes on from CM044003.1 coordinate 9,918,635, forward strand.
TTTCTTTTATCTTTTCTAATCTTTACCGAGGTCTTCTCTTGAACACATAAATTTGGTCCTTTATCACGGTATCAACACACAGTTGCAGGTACTTTAGCCGATCTTCAATCACACAGATTGCAAGATTTTTTTTTTCGGTCACACAACCTCCGACGTGAGTCACCACACAGGTTTCCGTCTCCTTAGATTCCCATAGAAATCGCATACCGCTACTCTTCTTCTCTGATCACACAGATCATTCAAGATTTCGGTTCGATCACACAGATCAACTAATCTTGATCTCACAGATTCACCTTTTCTTTTCTTCTTAGTTGATTCATACAAATCTCCTTTTCGATCCTGTTCACACATAACACTTCTTTCTTTGCCTAACACAGAACCTAGTACGGGTTCGCATAGAACTTCTTCGGCGATCACACAGATCTCATCTTCCTTGTCTCTTCGTCCCCTCATAACGGTGCTCGGTTCACGCAGAACCTTTTCATAAAGGCACACCCGAAACAGCCACACGAGCTTGTACCCACGATCACACAGATCAGCCACACTTCGGTCTCTTCTAGCAGAACCCTTTTCTGCCTTCGATGTCGTCTCGTTTTTGCTGCCCGGTTCTTTCTCGCTGCACTGTTTCTTTCTCGTCTTCTGCCCTACAGCCAAGTTCTGCTTTTCTCATGAAGGACGACTCTCAAACCGGCAGACACCGAACGCTATGCTCTGATACCAAGTGTGGGTTCAGGCCCCAATTAAACACATAGTTTGCTACTTAAACTCACTTGTCATTTTCATTCATAATCAAACATTACATTAAATAGAAAAATTAACTCTTGCACCTAAAGAAAAGGAGAACCACTAAGTCACTAACCCACTAATCCATTACTTTGACTCAACAAACTAATAATAAACATGTGACTAAAATAATACTATTCATAACCCGTATCCATCACCCGTTACATTAACCGTTCCGACCCATATCCGTTGATCCGACTTTAAACTGATCTAGATTAATCCAACATAGAAGTTATAAATTGAGAAATTAGCCATGAATATATATATTATACGTATGAGCTTTGTATGTTATACATATAGGTGAAAATCTTGACCCGTTTACTTATGGATGGGTTGATTTGGGTACGTTTTATCTAAAACTTGTCTAAAACTATTGCAGGCGCAAGATTTTAGGACACAAGGTACACAAATGAGGAGGAAAATGTGGTTGCAAAACATGAAGATAAAATTGATAGTTCTTGGAATTATCATCGCCTTGATTCTCATTATCGTCTTGTCAGCTTGTGGTGGCTTTAACTGTGGCAAGTGAACTGCATCTTTGCTTCAGGGATTTAGGACGGTAAACATCTCTCGTTCATGCCGTCTCGTGTTTATTTGTTTGCTAATGGTTTTCTTTTGCCGGTTTCATTTTCGGGTGACACGGGCCTATCTTTTGCGACAGAAAAAAAAAGATTTACACTGCTATATAGTGGTTGTATAGTATGTACCTTAAGTATCATTTGAAATTGACATACAGCTAGGAAAACAATCTGATTGCTGTTTTGTGTTTTCTCTCCAAGACTGTTGCTTTTAGTGTTTTTAAGGTTATTTGATTTGGTTGTATGAAAAAACTAGTTCATGAGTCATGACAAAACCAAATAAGATCGGATTGCCCTAAGCCAACTATATCCAATTCTATTCTTGGTTGGGGGTGAGGGGTGTTAGTAAAAGTTTGACGGAACCGCCCATTCTAAAACAAGTTGGCTGGTTTGGTCGGTTTCAGATTTTACGGTTCAATTCATGATTGGTTGGCATTTAATGGTTCAGTCTGACGGTTTAAAACTTTGAACCGGCTGTGTAAACTGAATGGACTGTTTTAACCTTTATAATTATTTATATAGCTTTTCATTTTTTAGAGATTGAAATGTGTAATTATGTCTATGTATTCTATAGATGAATCATCTTTATCAATGATCTTGAAAAAGAGAAAAATTAGCTTTAACCATCAAATTGACTAGTCTGGTACCGTACCCTGCTTGTTTGGCTTGTGGTTTTCTGGAACCATAGTGAGCGGGTCAGTCCTGAAGTTTTGTCACCGAAATGAATAGCAAACACCTCTAGTCTAGTTCTAGATATTGTGAAATGTGAAAAGCTGGTAATCGGTTATTCGGTTTGGGTTTTGGTAGGCGATCTAACGTTACATATTGATCGGTTTATAGCATTTGGTAGATCCAGTTATTCTTTGTTAATTATCTGATTTTTATTAGTTATGATCATATATTTTCATCCACTTTTGTGGGAGGGTATTTATTTCGTCGGTTGAAACATCCAGAATGTGGGATGCTGGGGTCATTTTCTCTCTTTTTATATGTGGTTTATAACTTATGATATCTCTTTATATGATAACTATTATAAGAACGATAAAAGAGATGCTGTAAGTTAGAGACTTAGAGCAGTTCTTTCTATTTATGTTATTGGTTAATTGGTTTTTATATTATTAGTTTGTTTCATCTTGACAGCTATCTTTTGTTGGATTATTTTTATATATAAACACATTTGAGTTATAAGTACACAAAAACTTTAATGATATGAAAGCCTTAGGGTACTTGTCTTTTTCTTCTCTCATTTCACATTTCTTTTTATCGCTTTTGATGGATCTTGGTTGGTTTTCGATCTTTTTCTTCTTATCACACTTCTTGTGTGATGACGTTCTTTCTCTTCTTATACCTCTTTTCCTGCCACATGATGCATTGTGCGCATTTTTTTTAATATTCTCATGTTGTAGTTCATGTCATCGTAGTTGTAGCTTCCGTTATTGTTATGTCATCACAATTCTAGCTTTTGGTGTTGTGGTTGTAGGTCCTGTCATCGTGATATTACCCTCATGGCGCTTGTCACTAGCGTTATGGCCTTATATCTGCCACAGCATTTGTTCTAGCACAGCGGATCACCAGAAAAAATAATATTAGGGTTAAAACATTTAAGTAACAAATAACAACAAATATTCAAACAAGAACCACTTTTTAATTGAATCGCACGAAAAAAGAACATTTTTGAGGTTAAAATTAGACTATATTTTGTTATGAAATTTTGCAAATTTTCTAGTGTTCAATTTAATACCAGGTTATTCGGTTTCTGATAAATCAAGAAGACAGCTAGTTTAATAACAGGTCCATTTATGAAAACGTTAGTAGATAGCATCCTTTTAGAATCAATGCATGGGTGATGGTTCGATGTGCATGAAGAGGTGGTACCTTGTAGAAGTTGATTGGGTGATTTGATGTTAGGGTGTTTGGAAGAAATGCATCAAAATGACTTGATGACCTCTCCATTTCTAACCAATGGCTCCATCATGACATGACTTTTTAGACTTTTTGGTGCACCATCCATTCTTTAGGGCCCTCCAAAACCAATCAATTGCATCCTCTAGGATACCTTTTTACCGGTTGTAAGCTGTGGAAAATATGTACATATATTGAACGATGTGATTCTACTTTATGATGCACTTTTAACACCTTAGCCAAATTTAACATTATCAAAATACATATAAACTTAAACACACTAAAAGTTACATGCTTCTTCGTCACCACTAATATATATGTAGCTCTCAACTAACATCAACTGATTTGGTTGATACATTCTGGTTAATTTATATAATAAATTCAAATATAAGAATAATAGATTCATAAATATGCACATATGTCTGATAAATACAAATGTATAAAAAGTAAAAGAGAGATACGAAGAAAAAGTGGGAGGGGAAAAACAGGTAGCATGAGAGTGGGTTTTTAACCTTTTGATGTTTTTTGGAATTGATGAGTTTGCAATGTTTGACTTGTGTTAATTTTTTTTAAGAGCAGTTGTACGAATTCATTTCGATAGATTTATCTTAATTGGGTTAATCTATTTATTTCTCAGTCAGAAACTCACCCCAATGTTCTCAGAAGAAAACCCATAATCACAAAAAAAAAAAAAAAAAACTCTCTATCTTAACCCTGAATATTTTTATCACGAACAAAATTTGAACTCATAACCTTCCATTTAGGAAGTCATGGGGCCACCTCCCATTTGTCTATATAGCATAAACAACTATTTTTCTTTATTATCAAACAAAGTTAACAAACCCGAACTACGCTACCTATGTGCTAAAATGATATCTTGCTTTTAAAAAGTTAGAGAGTTCAGTTCTCATAGTAAAAGATGGTATAACATAAGCGATAATTAGGTTATTGTTAAAAGTTTATTTTCTTATTTATGACCGTACATATAAAACATTTAATTCTAACTTGATCAAATAAAAAAACAAGTTTTAAGAGTATTCATATCCTATATTTTATTTTCATACTTATAATTATATTAAAATTATTATTTTTTAATTTTTAATTAAATAGTAACATTTTATTCTTTATCATTACATTTCTTTATCCTACACCCACAACCAATGTCAAATATAATAATAAAAAACTTATAAAGATTGAACAGTGTATTACAAAATATAACCAATAATATTTTCTTACTACTTCACTTATAAAAATATAATAAAGGGTGAATGCTTTAAGCCTTTAAAACTAAAAAATCAAGTTACTTTTAGTTTTAGGTTTCTAATCCGTCAATAACTTGAAACATGACAAACTATTACGCTGACACAATTTCTTTTTTTTTTTTCTTTTCTTCCAAACGATAAATGTAATACCTTGTTTCGAATGATATATATTATTTTAATAGGGCCAACATATTCATTTACTAGCCGAGACCGTAACCATAATCATCATAGGAAGAAACCACAACTAGAAAAACCCTTTTCCTAAACATTTTTACTTAGAGTAATACTTGAACTTAAAATCTTCTCATATTTACATATTTTAAATATCTCACTTTAACCATTTAAACTGAAAATCATTAATAGCCGATTTCTATTATTTCCCTCCTATAACATACAAAACAATCAATTCTAAATAACCCATCTTTTAACTCAAATCAACAATAAAAAAAACTAATCATCCCACAAACAAAACTAACAAACTGTACAAAAAAATATCATCTTCCGAAATCATTATAAAAAAAACTTACAACAACAATTTACACATCAACCCTCCGATTAACCGAAACCGTAGAACAAAACCCAATAACCTTATGAAACCGATTCACCGGCTCCGGCAGCTCCGGCACCCTCCGCCACCGGCACCCACCCGAACCAGAACCCGAACCCGACCCGATTTCACACACACACGCAGGATAACTCCGGCGATGTTCTTCATTGAACACAAACACAAAATCCCCAAATCCCACACACTTCAAGCTTGCAAACTTGTCATCATCATCACCATCAAACAAACTGTTGAGCAATTCACGAGGCATCACCGCAAATTCACTCAACTCCATCGTCGATTCATCGATTTCCCACAAATTAAACGACGACCCATGAAGATTGGTGCATACTCCGGCGAGAATCAGGTGATTCCGGCAGGATAACAAGAAGGAAATGATGACCCCCGGTGGTCGGAGAGTTTGAACCTCACTCCATACTCTGGTGTGTAAATCGAACGATGAGATGAAGCATGAGTATATACCGAATACGAAGAATTTGGATCTGTGTAGAGCTGATGAGAGTGATTGTGATGTGTTTGCTGATCGGAAGTCTGGGGGTAACGGTGGACAGAGGTCCCATGAGTTTGAATTGGGGTTGTAGATTTCAACAGCGAGATTGTCTTCGATGTCGACTAATCCACCGATGAATCTGACGCCACCGACGACGATGATTTGGGGGGAAATTGGGGATTGAAAAGTGGGGTTGATGACGCCGACAAGAGGGTTTAATCGGGAGAATTTCAAGGGGGTTGTGTCGATCCACGAGGGTTTTAGAATTGGGGAAAAGCTGAAGTTGTTAGCGGCGGTGGTGAAGAAGAAGCCACCGGAGCCGATGAAGGAGGATTCTTGTGAGATTGAATTGGGGAAGAGGGTTGAAGGGAGTTTGATCCATTCGTTGGCATGTGGGTCGAATGCGAAAGCTTGGTTTTTTTTGACGAAGATGTTGTTTCGGCCGTAGAGGAAGAACCATGGGGTGGTGGTGGCGGAGGACGACGGTGGTGCGTCGGTGGCGACGGAGTGCCAGAGCTTGCAGACGGCGGAGCAACGGATGAATGATCGGAGGGGGAGGTGGGAGAAGATGAGTTCGATTAGATCGGAGCTCAGGAAGTTGAAGTAATTGGTGGATGAATCATCCATTGTTGATGAAATTGAAGAATCTGATGATTGTTGGATGAAATTGAAGAATCTGATGATTGTTGGATGAAATTATTGAACTTAAACTGAAGAATCTGATGGTTGTTGAATGAAATTGAAGAAATTGATGATTGTTTGATGAAATTGTTGAACCGAATTGAAGAATCTGATGATTGTTGGGTGAAATTGTTGAACTATATTGAAGAATCTGATGATTGTGGGGTGAAATTGTTGAACTGAATTGAAGAATCTGATGATTGTTGGATGAAAAATGTTGAATTGAATCGAAGAATCTGATGATTGTTGGATGAATTGTTGAATGAATTTCGAAGAATTGATGATTGTTGGATGAAATTGAAGGATTATAAATTGGGGATTTGTGGTTGAGGTGATTGCAATTGAAGATGATGATGGGTGCCTGTGATTTCAACGAATTGGTCCAAGTGTTGAACAGATAGTTCGTCTCATTATTGGCTTTCAATTTAGTGGATATTATTTGTGATGGTGATAATTTTAGCATTTTAAGTTTACTTTGAAATTGGTTCGTATAAAATTTTGATACATTTGGAGGTAGAAAATCATAAACGGAATTGATAATGATATCATACAGTGAACCTGGACGTAAATTTAGTAGATATGATTAGTGCGTCTTCACTCTTCAATGTAGTCTTTCACCGACATATGGCAGATAAGAGCATTAACAGTTTGTTGTCTAACTTGATATAAATATTATTATAAGTGGTTATAAATAAAAAATAAGAAAAATTTACTAATCTGTATTTTTAAGAAACATTGTTTAAAACCCTATAATGTTTTTAATATATTTTAAGTGGTTATAACTGGAGTAGAGAGAAAAAATAATGATAAATGTATAAAAAATATTATATAATTGAAAAAGAGGAAAAAAAAGTAATGATTTTTAGTGTTGTAACATCTCGTATTTTGTTAACTTAAAAGTTAACTTTGTTAATTCTTGTAAGGATATTTTGTCAATTTTGTAACTTTGTGAAATTAATATGCTTGATAATTAATTTGGGGATTAACAAATTAATTAAATAATAGAAATAATATTTATTATGTTAAAAAATTGGTGATAAAAATCTTAAAAATAATTGTTATTATAATATTAATAATGATATTATTACTACTATTATTAATAATAATATAATAATAATGTTAATGGTAATAATAATATTAATAATAATGATAATATAAGCTTTAATATATTAAAGCTTATAATTAATAAGTTTCTACCTAAAATAATAACAATTTAAACTTCAGGGTCTAAATTATAAATTAATTAAAACTTAATCAAAACTTTAAAATCCAAGTGATAATGATTGGAAACTTCAGGGACCATTTGTGTAATTTCTTTTAATTCACCCAAACCACCCCCCATCGCCCGTTTTTCCGGCCATCTCACCGGCCAAGTTCTGGCCAAGCGCCGGCGAGGCCCAAACGAACCTAAATTGTTCGAATAACAATCACAAACCGTTCCAAATCGTTTCATGAACGTGTTTCGAACTTAACCACATACTTTAATTGTGTTTAATCGTCGGTTTCAAGATTAATCGACCACATAACCGATCCACATTAAACTACATAGCCGTTCAAGCTTTAAACCACAATTAAAATCCAATTAAACTAACCTAATCAATCATCAAACAAATCTTAATCATTTGCAACTCTTAATTTCTCCTGAAACAAACACGAACATAGGCATCGATTAGCACCTTTCGTCGCGAACCGTAGATGGTCGAACCCAACCTTTCCACAATCTCACCCACAATTAACAGAGGGCTTTCGTTCATAGAGGTCATTAGAAGCTACCTGCATAACGAATTTGATTATCATCGTCGTTGAGTTTCGAATCGGTGCTAAGAAGTCGCGACCTATTTCCCCGACCTGTTCATCATCGAATCCATCTCCAACCGGGTAATTAAACATGTTACACACTCGGTTTCATCTGAGGAACAAAAGCCCCATGATTCATTTGGTCATAAACAATGTTTTGATGCTCGATTTGAGCCAAAAGGATTCTAGGGTTCATCGGTTGAAGAGGGGGCTTTTGTGTTATGTTTTTATGATTTAAAAACCGGGTGATACCGCGGCTGTATGCCTTGGTTCACCGATTCCGTGTCCCCCTTGCTAACTTGGAGGTCCCGGGTTCGAAACCCGGGCACCCCCATATTTTTTTTAAAAGTGTTTTTTTAGCCTTAAATCAATTTAAGAAATTTTTATAAACTTTAAATATTTTTTAAGACACCAAATAATTTTCTGGATGTTCTATTAATTTTAAAAACTAAATAATTGTTTTAAAAGCATTTTAACAAATATTATTCTTGGTTAAATTCTATTAAAATGGGTTTCAACTAATAAATTAGTTTTGGTTCAAACGTTATTCCTTTAAAATCATGGTTATCTTAAAATGTTTATTTAAAACTTAAATTTAAACTTTATATGTTATTACAAATGTTTTCTTTTAAAATAATTAAATAATTATTTATGTGCATATGGACTTGATACAATAATTTAAAAATCATTTAAAATACTAATGGACACAATATTATCTTTAATCTTTAAAGAATTATTTTCTATAATTGTGGAAATTATATATTATTCTTAGAAAATTATTAAGATTTAATCACATCATTATTATCTAACTTCATTCTAATATACCTAATCATATAAACCTATATAATTCCTCTAATGGATTAAAAATGTAAATAATTATTTTATAAACTTATTACTTATTAAAAACCTCATAATTCTATCAAAACCTTAATTCTTATTTGAACATTAATCTAATTATTGACCTAAACTTGTAACATATGTTTAGGTGCCTTGTAAGGGATACTTTGGATTATCTTGTAATCTTTATTATCATCTTGAATTGCATATAACCATGTGAATTTTCCTTGCCCCTTTTTATATTATTTCACACCGTTTTGGGGTGAAACATGTTACATTATTCAACATACACTTATAACGTTTAAATCTTATAAAAGCACATGCAATTCATACTTTTATTTTGTCATGGTTATTTGTGTTATTGTAAGTTTTACATGAGATATGTTGGATTATGTACGAGTTCGGTTACGTCACGTTACCAACCGAGCTATGACCCGTAAGAGTTACACCTTGGGCAACAAATATTAAGTCCACTTAATTTGATTAACTGACGCTTACGAACTATATCGGGTTTTATAATTTATAATTGTTATAAATTATTTAGTATTAATGTATCTTTCATTGCGAAAACAAAGAATGACCAAGCCATGTGCCTTGTTGGGCAAAGCCATGTGAAGATGTTTGGTTTTGATAATGATTCTAGAAGATTAATACCACTTGCTCTTTTGAATATATATACACAAAGTTTAATCACAAAGGAAATTGCGATTGTGATCTGTAAAGCAAAAGCAAGAGATTCCTTTTGTCCATAAGTTCCATTTCCACCTTGTTCCATTATTGCTTTCAATATTAAAAGAAATGAGAAGGCAAGTTGGATTGAGGTTTTTCGATTTTTCAAAACCAACATTCTCTCTCTCTCTCTCTCTCGATACATCCTAAAATTCATGTCGAAGAAAGAAGAGGTATAGTTGGATTTTTCTACCTATCACAAACAACCGATATATTTGATTGCAACCGTGGACCACGCCTCTTAGAGCCGCAACCACAGTGTTCCAATTTAGTGTTCGTTGATTCTAGCAGTCATTCGTTGTCCCTCGGTGTCTCAAACGGTTAATTATTGACCACAAAGGTATATTATATCTTATCAGTAGGTTATTCATATTCTGTATTTGCATTGTTTGTAACCCAGATCCTGTCGGATTCACTTTTGGTATTTATTTATACTCCGCTGCGTTAACTGTTATTAATCAGATTAATAATTATCAAAACTGTTTTGATAAATAAACCTAACGAAGATACCACTGAACCCAACAGTGGTATCAGAGCCAGGCTTACAACATGCAAATCAGATCCGGTCTGTTAACCGGTTATAGATCACAAACTTTAAAATTATTTGAAGTTTCTGATTTATATTATTTTGGGCAACTTGTTTATTTTGGTTAAATATTTATTAACCAAAAGATTGCCCGTATTATTTTGATTGTGTTTTAATATGTAAATCTGGCTAGACCCTGTGGTTGAATGTTTGTGATGTGATTTGTTATTGTTAAAGTTTTTGGTTTTATGGTTTTTTGCCCTTAATGGCTCAAAGTTGTAATAGATTAGAGTTTTCTTTTATTCTTCTTTTGTAAATATTGTAATATTTGAAGACCCGAAGTCAAAACTGGAAGCATGACAAATCAAGGAGTCAGTGGGAGCCATCAAGACAAATAGATGCACTTAGGTCCATCCTTGTGGTTGTTATGTGTTTTTGACCCGTGACCTGGCTTGATCTCGCTATTTGGCTCTAGCAAGATCAAACAATCATAGCCATTAGATTTACATATTACTTTGCTATTATGGTTGCTTTATTTTATATCACCCAACCTAATATCAAACTAATTAAAAAAAAGTTTTTTTTACAATCAAAATAAATAACAAGTTTTAAACTTATTTTTACAACTTGTTAAATTATTAAAACAATTGTTTGTTTTAGATGGGATAATCGGATAAGTTTTCAAATTTAAAATTAGTTTGAATTTCAAAACTTAAAACTTGATAATTTTTAAATTAAAATTAATTATCCATTTAAAAGGATAACTAGATAAGTTTTCAAATTTAAAATTAGTTTAAATTTTAAAATTTAAAACTTAATAATTTAAAAATTATCAACTTAAAAATCGGTTGTCTATCTCGTGATGAACCTAGTTTTAATAGGGTATTAAAATCTGGTGTCCCGAGAGCTGAAAGGGTTCGTCATTTATTATCACGAACTATATATTGTAAAACTAACTTTTACGACGCACGTATAACTTAATTATACGTTGTGTTTGACCCTATTCGGTAAACACTAAAATTGGATCCCATAGATAAAAATCAATAGTCTATGCCACCTTACTACAAGGAACACTTGGAACATTAAGCGAAACATCAGTGTTTGGAGCCACAACACCGCACTTGATGTGTAGTTTATTCTTCCAAGGTGCAAGGGTTTTGTTGATACATCCAGCCCTTTCACAAGTAACTGTTTTAGGATGACTATTACTTTTCTCTCTTGTTACGTGCCACAACTGTCTAGAGAGAAAAGTGGGCATAGATGAGGCTAAACGTATCAATGCATTGACAAATGTTGTCGTTGCGGCCTCATACACGAGAGTTGTGCAATTTTCACAACTGATAAACATTGTCAGTCTGCCTAATCACTTACTAATGTTGCGTGCCCCAGCTGCCTTTAGTGACTGACCAAGCCAGATTCTCATTCCTTATTTAAAATTACTGTAAATGGGTCGTTAATTAAAATAAGGAAACAATATATCGAAAATACTAATTAATTTATTTTGCTTATTTAAATAGATATCTTCAGAAACCAACAAATCCTTCATTCTCAAGTCTATTCTTAAGAAAGAGAAACTTGATAACACCAACTTTCTCGCATGGCACCGCAATCTGAGATTGGTTCTCAGGATGGCGAAAAAGCTCTATGTTATAGATAGCGCTGTTCCCAACGAGCCTGATAACAATACGGCCGCAGCCCGTAGAACTTGGGAAAAAATTTAAGGAGGATGCCTGCCTTATGCTAGCCACCATGTCTCCTGATCTCCAGAAGAACATGGAGGACATGACTGCATTTGACATGATTGAGCAATTTAAGGGCATGTTTCAGAAACAGGCCCGACAAGAGCACTATAATACCATGAAGCAGCTTATATCCTGCAAAATGCAAGTAGGCTAGCCTGTTAGCGCCCATGTGCTTAAAATGAAAGGGTACATCGACCAAATGGCCAAACTTGGTTATCCTATGCAAGATGAAATGGCAGTAGACTTCATTTTGAACTCCTTGCCTAGTTCTACGACCAGTTCATAATGAACTTTAATATGAATGCATGGGTTAAGAGTGTAGCTGAACTACATGGTATGCTCAAAACTGCTAAGCAAAACATACCAGGTAAAGCCAGTCAAATGTTGATGGTCCGATCTACTGGCGTTAGGAAACCAAACCCCAAGAAAAAACTTATAACAATAAGGGTAAAGGTAAAGTTGTTGCTGCCAAGCCTGCCACCAACAACAAACAGCTGGCTAAAACAAAGCAGCACCCCCTCCTGAGGAGCGACAACTGTTTTGAATGCAATAAGATGGGACACTGGAGACGTAACTGTCCTGACTATCTAGCCAAGCTGAAGGTGAAGAAGGCCAATGGTGAAGGCTCTTCTTCAGGTATTCTGATTTATGTTATTGAACTTTTCACTGTTTCCAGCAACACATGGGTATTTGATACTGGATGTGGTTACCACATCATTAATGTAACACCCGGAAAATTTTCTAATCGAGTCAAGTGATAGTGATGGGCTCGGATGAAAACCATTTAATAAATATAAAATGGTTGCGGGTATTACACCGAGTTTACCCTCCGGGTCACGAGTTTAACGAGTTTGGGATCCCGGGAACACCTGGCATATAAATAGATGGATCAGCTGAGCAACTCTCATTTTCACTCAAACGCCCATTCTAGAGAGAGAAAGTGTAGAGAGAGAAAGTGCCGGATTGAAGCTCGGGTGGTCAAGAATCGAAGGCTGGTGTTTGTGGACTCCTAAACTACAAGAATCAAGGTAAGAAACGTATCTAAATTGCTACATTTGGTGAAAAACCCGAGTGTGGGTTTTTGAGGTTTTAAAGTGGCAAAAATCGCCCCAAAACACACGTTTTAGGGTAAGAAAACGCGTAATGAGCTTAGATATAGCTTCCTGGATGATAATCCAAGGGTTTGGGTGGAAAGGATTGGATTTTTGGGCTAAAACGAGCTGATTCGTAAATTTCAGCGCGTTCTGCGAATTTAAGGTCTCATCCAGCGAAACTGTAGGTTCGTCCAGCGAAACTGGAAGGATTACAGCGAAGTTACAATTTCGCTTCGGCGAAACTACATATTCGCCTGAGCGAAACTATAGTTTCGCTGATGACTATGCCAATGCCCAAGTTGACCTTAGATATTGCGAAACTAGGGAATTCCAACGAAAGTTGGGCGCTCGAGGTAGCAAATCTGTCCAGCGAAACTGGCAGAATGCTGCCCAGCGAAACTAGCAGTGAAACTGCTAATTCGCCCGGCGAAACTACGGGCGAATTTACGGCGCGAATTTACGGGCGAAACTACCTGCGAACTTAGTAGCGAAATTAGGCAGAAATTAACTCTTTTGAGTGTTAACTTATCTGCAGGCAGTGTAGTGTGACCCGCGTCTTTAAGGCTTGATTGAGAAGCTGCTTGTCAAGCACAGGTGAGTTCTAGGACCCTCATTTACTTGTTTCAAATGATTTTGGGGCTGGAACACATATAAACTTGTTTACTGACGTATGTATGTATGACCCATTTGGGTATAATGTTGTGTTATACGTCTAAGGTATGGTTGTGGACTCGGCACGTTATATAAGGTCCTAGTATGAGTCCCCACAGTCTTGGAGGGACAGTTAGTGCTACTGCACCAAGATGACGCATAGTAAGTCCCGGATTCGGGAAGGATACGGGAGTAAGTGCCTAGTGATGATTGATGATGTAAGCTATGTATGTACGAGGTTATGTATGATGATGTATGATGATGCATGTATGATGTTATGTATGACGATGTACGTATGATGCTATGTATGATGATGTATGTATGATGAGTGTGTTCCTTATAATAACGCGTGAATATCTTTCTATGGCTTTACGTATTAATGAACGAACGAACGAAGTATTATGTAACGTAAAGTGAAAGATAATGAAAGGGGAACACGATGACGAATGCATGTATTAATGAATGAACGAATGATTAAAAGATGATGAATACATGCATTAACGAACGAATTAACGAAAGATGACTTGCAAACATTGGATAAGTTTAAACGGGTCCTTCTTAGTGATTGACCATATGTATGGTATCCCTACCGCTTACCTCTAGTACCGTGGCATACGTTTTGCTGTTCATTTAATGACTTCGGCCCGGTAGCTAATAACGTTCGGGGTATAGCAGATGGTAGTGGTACAAAAGATATCCAATGTGCAAGAAAAGATGTAACGGGGTCCTTGTCATTCGACCACAGTAATCATGGCTGCGTGCCATGAAGTGGGTAAAGCCTGACAGGACCTAAACGAGAAGTGAAAGATAACGATGTATGACGAACGAACGAATGAACGAATGAGATAATAAAGATATATCTATATGTACGTACGATGTATGATCACGTGTAAAGAATGAACGGTTTTAATATGAACAAAGTATGTTTATTATAAAACTAGAACTCACTCAGCAACGCTGACTTTTATGTGTTTCCAGTTGGCAGGTAGCGTTGCTGGGGATGGCACGAGGCGGCTACTCAGCTCTTTTGGGATGACATTCTCTATTTGATAATGCTGCAACGTCATGCGTTGTGGGCCCATAACGCACGCAACTCATCACGTTGCATGCCATCATGAGATTTCTCGAGGATTCCATAAAAGGGATTACTTAAGAAATCTCCTTTAATTTGATAATGCTGCCACGCACCGGAAGTGCGTGTGCATAGTACATGCAACAAAGTATGTTGCATGAGAGTGTCAAGAGTGTTCCGTAAGGGTTCGATGTACGGAATTACCTACGGAATATTCATTAGTATAAAAATATAATTTTTATATTTTTGAACTTAATATCTTCTATAGAGGTCACTGTGTATGACCCTGTGGTTGCTGAGGATTCATATGAACGAGATTACTTACATAATCAAAGGTTTCATATGCTCCAGCAGCGATCATAGCGAAGATAGGCAAAGCAGAGAAAGTTGTATATTGTAATCATGTTAATGATGTAATGACTTTTATGAATGAATCAGAATGTATATTTTATTAATTCCGCTGCGTTATTTATGATTATATACATTATGTATGTTTTATGTGCGATGAACCACCAACCGTAAGGCGCCCGGGAGCGGGGCCTTACAAGTTGGTATCAGAGCCAGGTTTAAGTGAAACGGGTAAATTTCAAAATAAACCTTAACTTAAACTGAGAAGGGACGGAAAGAGGGATGTCAGCCCGAGTAGCCATGTGCCATCAGGTATTGTTTTTCTTAAGAGTTAATCAGTATTATGTGCGCGTGCTATGTGATTTATGTGTTCTTAGTAGATTTAGATGCTGATGTAGTCAGGATAGGGAGTGCTTGGGGTGTGAAGAGTAAAGTAAGTGGCTAATCACAACTGGCCACTGTAATTAGAGACTACTATACTTGACATAAACTGAGCTATTCCTTGAATGACTGTTTTAGTGTTTGAATCTTATAGTGCATAGGAAAATGGCTGGGAAGAAACCTTCTAAGGCTGCTAGAGGTAGAGGTCGTCCGCGTACGACTAGGAACAGTACTAAAGCTCCTGAGACGACTCCTGTGAACCCCGAGGTCCTGATCGGAATGAAGAAACAGAGAATGCTAGTCTGAATGCCTCAGCTAGGGAGGCGATTGCTGATGAGGTACACCAGGTCCTACAGGCAGTTATGCCATCTGTAGTGACCGATGTTATTCGAGCTATAAGGAACGAGGAAAGGAAGGAAAAGGAGGACAGGAGAGGGTCGACTGAAAAGGAGAGCAAGGAAGAAGAGGAACGACCGGATCCTGAGATAGTAATATCTGATGAGGAAAGAGATGATGTAGTAGGGGTGACGACCAAGGGGTGCAGTTACGGGGCATTTCAGAGGTGTAAGCCCCCAACTTTCGATGGCAATGGCACTGCTGCAACCGCTCAACGATGGGTAGGGAGATGGAAGCGGTACTCGAGATCAGCGAGTGCCGTGAGGATCAGAAGGTGAAATTTGCCACCCACTCCTTTACTGACTCAGCACTATGCTGGTGGGACAATATTGTCCAAGCTGAGGGTTCCAGGGCCATCGGGAAAATGAAGTGGTCCGAATTGAAGAAGCTAGTAATTGAGGAATTCTGTCCTCACAGAGAACTTGATAAGGTCGAGAGGGATTTCCTGCAACTCGAGGCAGGAACCATGACACACCAGCAATACACTACCAAATTCAATGAGATGGCGAGGCTGGTGCCGGATCAAGTGACACCGGTATCTCGAAAGATTAACCGGTACATCAGGGACTGCCAGCTGATATCCGCAGACACTTGATTACTGCCCGACCAAGCACCTTTAGGTCGGCAGTAGACTTAGCTGGGAGGCTCTATGACGAAAGGGAAGTGATGGTGGTGGAATCAAAGAAGGCCGGTGGTGACCGAAACTGGAATGGAAAGCGGTTCGGGCGTGGTGGCTTTACCCCGAATAACAAGAAGGCGAGAAGGGATAACCGTAAGGTGGGGTCATCAAGCTCGGGACCCAAAAGATGTGACAAATGTGGTAAGGATCACGGTGGTGAATGTAGATGGGGGTTAAACGTCTGTTTCAGGTGTGGGAAATCCGGTCATATGGCCAAAGACTGTAAGGCTGCGAGGTGTTTCAACTGTGGTGAAGCGGGGCATATGAGTAAAGATTGCAAGAAGTCGAGGGCTGAGAGTTCCGGAGGAAAGAAGGTGGCAGGGACTGAGGGGCAGAAGACGATTGCCAGAGCTTTCACCATGACCAGAGAGGAAGCTAGGACGGACCCCGATGTTGTGTCAGGTACGTTTCTAGTAAATCAAACTCTTGCTTCTGTGATATTTGATTCTGGTGCTAGTAGGAGTTTCATTTCTGCCACTTTCTGTGATAAATTGTCTGCTAGTAGTAAATGCATTGATGAGCCCTTGATGTAGAAACCGCTATTGGTAAGTCCACTAGAGTTACTGACGTGATAGAGGACTGTACCATAGAGTTAGAAGACCATAGGTTTGCTGCCAAATTACATGTGATGCCCCTAGGAGGATTCGATGTAGTGTTAGGGATGGATTGGTTAGCAACTTACGAAGCGAATATCGTATGCCGAAAGAAGATGATTAGACTGACGGCGACTGACGGAAGTCCGGTGACAATATATGGCGATCGGGTTACGACGATTCCGAAGGTGATCTCGATGGCGGTGGCGGGAAAGTGTATGAGGCGCGGATGTAGCGCCTACTTATGTTATGTAAAGAATGTAGAGACACCAACACCACAAACTATCTGATGTACCAGTTGTGCGTGACTTTCCAGACGTGTTTCCCGAAGACTTATCGGGATTGCCACCTGACCGAGAGATCGAATTCCAGATCGACCTGATACCGGGTGCTCAACCTGTCGCAAAAGCACCGTATCGCTTGGCTCCGACGGAGATGAAAGAGTTGATGAAGCAACTGCAGGAGTTGCTTGACAAGGGCTTTATTAGACCGAGTATCTCTCCTTGGGGTGCTCCGGTCTTATTTGTGAAAAAGAAGGACGGTAGCATGAGAATGTGTATCGACTACCGTGAATTGAACAAGTTGACAATAAAGAATCGGTATCCGTTACCGAGAATCGATGACTTGTTCGACCAGCTCCAGGGTGCCAGTTGGTTCTCGAGGATAGATCTTCGATCTGGCTACCATCAATTGAAAGTAAAGGAGCAAGACATTCCTAAAACAGCTTTTCGCACGCGTTATGGACACTATGAGTTTCTTGTTATGTCATTTGGTCTAACTAACGCGCCAGCTGCTTTTATGGATTTGATGAACCGAGTGTGTCGGCCAATGTTAGATAAATCAGTGATTGTGTCATCGATGATATCCTGATTTATTCGAGGAGCGAAGAAGAGCATGCTGGCCACATTCGGGAAGTGTTGGAGACTTTGAGAAGGGAGAAATTGTACGCCAAGTTCTCCAAGTGCGCCTTTTGGTTACGGGAGGTGCAATTTCTGGGTCACGTAGTGAATGCAGAAGGAATAATGGTGGACCCAGCAAAGGTTGAGGCTGTGATGCAATGGAAATCACCAAAGACGCCATCCGAGATTCGTAGCTTCTTGGGATTGGCGGGCTATTACAGGAGATTTATTCAAGACTTTTCAAAGATAGCCTCACCTTTGATAAAATTGACTCGTAAGGACGAGAAATTCGTGTGTGGGGTCGAGAACAGGAGACGGCTTTTGAGGAGTTGAAGGCAAGACTAACACAAGCTCCTGTCTTGACTTTGCCTGAGGGAAGTGAAGACTTAGTGGTCTATTCGGATGCATCTCATTCTGGGCTAGGTTGTGTGTTGATGCAACGTGGAAAGGTGATAGCCTACGCATCTCGACAGCTGAAGACCCACGAAGTCAACTATCCCACACACGATCTAGAATTAGCCGCGGTGGTTTTTGCGTTGAAGATTTGGCGGCACTATCTATACGGCGCGAAGTGCACAATCTTCACTGACCACAAAAGCTTGAAGTATTCTTCGAGCAGAAGGATTTAAACATGAGGCAAAGGCGATGGTTGGAGCTCATAAAGGATTATGACTACGAAATCCATTACCATCCGGGCAAGGCCAATGTGGTGGCTGATGCCCTTAGCGAAAAGAAAGGCCTGAGCCGATCCGGGTGAAGGCTTATCAGTTGATCATGACCTCCGACGTGATGACACAGGTTAAGGAGTTTCAAGACGAGGCTTTGAAAGAAGATCGTCTTAACTCCGAAAGGATGAGAGGTCTAGTGACGGAGTTGGGTGAGAACACTCTAGGTGTTAAGACCCGATTTGGGCGAATGTGGATTCCTCGATACGGGGATCTACGTGAAAGGATTATGGACGAGGCCCATAAGACCCGATACTCCATCCACCCCGGTGCTACCAAAATGTACCACGATATGAAGAAGGATTACTGGTGGCCGGGTATGAAACGTGACGTAGTGGAGTACGTGAGTAAGTGCCTGACTTGTTTACAAGTGAAGGCGGAACACCAGAAACCCTACGGGAAGATCCAACCGTTGGATATACCCGAGTGGAAGTGGGAACACATCACCATGGATTTCATCACGAAGTTACCACGTACCCCTAAGGGGTATGATGCTATATGGGTGATAGTTGACCGCTTGACAAAGAGTGCCCATTCCTACCGATCCGTGAAACGTACTCATCGGAAAGATTGGCGGATCTGTTCATCAAAGAAATTGTAGCTCGTCATGGTGTACCGGTGTCTATTGTGTCTGATCGCGACACCCGGTTTACCTCCAAGTTTTGGAAGAGATTTCACGATGCAATGGGGACGAGGCTACACATTAGTACAGCATATCACCCTCAGACAGACGGTCAGTCTGAGAGGACGATCCAAACACTCGAGGACATGCTTCGGGCGTGCGTGATCGATTTTGGAGGAAGTTGGGATGATCACCTGCCGTTAGCAGAATTCTCGTACAACAACAGTTATCATGCCAGCATTGGCATGCCACCTTACGAGATGCTATACGGTAGGAGATGTAGGACGCCCGTATGCTGGGGAGACATTGGGCAGAAAGAGTTAGGAGGTGTTGAGGTGGTCGAAGCTACGACTGAGAAGTTGGAAAAGATCAAGGCCTTCATGAAGGCGGCAAAAGATAGACAAAAGTCGTATGCTGACAAGAGGCGAAGACCGATAGAGTTCAAGGTTGGTGACGAGTAATGTTGAAGGTCTCGCCTTGGAAAGGAATTATTAGATTCAGGAAACGAGGAAAGCTAAGCCCGAGATATATAGGACCTTTCCGAATTATCGCCCGTGTGGGAGAGGTGGCGTATAGGTTGGAACTGCCAGATGAGCTGAGTGGAATTCACCCGACCTTCCACGTATCTCATATGAGGAAATGTTTGGCCGATGAAGATATGGTTGTTCCGCTGGAGGATATCGAAGTAGACGAACGGCTCAACTATGTGGAGCAACCAGTGGCGATCATCGATAGAAAAGAGAAACGGCTAAGAAACAAAGTGGTTCCTCTTGTGCGCGTACAGTGGAAGCACAGGAAGGGATCTGAGTCTACGTGGGAGACTGAGGAAAAGATGAGACAACATTACCCACATCTGTTCGAAGAATAACAGGTTTCGGGGACGAAACCTAAATAAGGGGGGTGGACTTGTAACACCCGGAAAATTTTCTAATCGAGTCAAGTGATAGTGATGGGCTCGGATGAAAACCATTTAATAAATATAAAATGGTGCGGGTATTACACCGAGTTTACCCTCCGGGTCACGAGTTTAACGAGTTTGGGGTCCCGGGAACACCTGGCATATAAATAGATGGATCAGCTGAGCAACTCTCATTTTCACTCAAACGCCCATTCTAGAGAGAGAAAGTGTAGAGAGAGAAAGTGCCGGATTGAAGCTCGGGTGGTCAAGAATCGAAGGCTGGTGTTTGTGGACTCCTAAACTACAAGAATCAAGGTAAGAAACGTATCTAAATTGCTACATTTGGTGAAAAACCCGAGTGTGGGTTTTTGAGGTTTTAAAGTGGCAAAAATCGCCCCAAAACACACGTTTTAGGGTAAGAAAACGCGTAATGAGCTTAGATATAGCTTCCTGGATGATAATACAAGGGTTTGGGTGGAAAGGATTGGATTTTTGGGCTAAAACGAGCTGATTCGTAAATTTCAGCTCGTTCTGCGAATTTAAGGTCTCATCCAGCGAAACTGTAAGTTCGTCCAGCGAAACTGGAAGGATTTACAGCGAAGTTACAATTTCGCTTCGGCGAAACTACATATTCGCCTGAGCGAAACTATAGTTTCGCTGATGACTATGCCAATGCCCAAGTTGACCTTAGATATTGCGAAACTAGGGAATTCCAACGAAAGTTGGGCGCTCGAGGTAGCGAATCTGTCCAGCGAAACTGGCAGAATGCTGCCCAGCGAAACTAGCAGTGAAACTGCTAATTCGCCGGCGAAACTACGGGCGAATTTACGGGCGAAACTACCTGCGAACTTAGTAGCGAAATTAGGCAGAAATTAACTCTTTTGAGTGTTAACTTATCTGCAGGCAGTGTAGTGTGACCCGCGTCTTTAAGGCTTGATTGAGAAGCTGCTTGTCAAGCACAGGTGAGTTCTAGGACCCTCATTTACTTGTTTCAAATGATTTTGGGGCTGGAACACATATAAACTTGTTTACTGACGTATGTATGTATGACCCATTTGGGTATAATGTTGTGTTACGTCTAAGGTATGGTTGTGGACTCGGCACGTTATATAAGGTCCTAGTATGAGTCCCACAGTCTTGGAGGGACAGTTAGTGCTACTGCACCAAGATGACGCATAGTAAGTCCCGGATTCGGGAAGGATACGGGAGTAAGTGCCTAGTGATGATTGATGATGTAAGCTATGTATGTACGAGGTATGTATGATGATGTATGATGATGCATGTATGATGTTATGTATGATGATGTACGTATGATGCTATGTATGATGATGTATGTATGATGAGTGTGTTCCTTATAATAACGCGTGAATATCTTTCTATGGCTTTACGTATTAATGAACGAACGAACGAAGTATTATGTAACGTAAAGTGAAAGATAATGAAAGGGAACACGATGACGAATGCATGTATTAATGAATGAACGAATGATTAAAAGATGATGAATACATGCATTAACGAACGAATTAACGAAAGATGACTTGCAAACATTGGATAAGTTAACGGGTCCTTCTTAGTGATTGACCATATGTATGGTATCCCTACCGCTTACCTCTAGTACCGTGGCATACGTTTTGCTGTTCATTTAATGACTTCGGCCCGGTAGCTAATAACGTTCGGGGTATAGCAGATGGTAGTGGTACAAAAGATATCCAATGTGCAAGAAAAGATGTAACGGGGTCCTTGTCATTCGACCACAGTAATCATGGCTGCGTGCCATGAAGTGGGTAAAGCCTGACAGGACCTAAACGAGAAGTGAAAGATAACGATGTATGACGAACGAACGAATGAACGAATGAGATAATAAAGATATTATCTATATGTACGTACGATGTATGATCACGTGTAAAGAATAAACGGTTTTAATATGAACAAAGTATGTTTATTATAAAACTAGAACTCACTCAGCAACGCTGACTTTTTATGTGTTTCAGTTGGCAGGTAGCGTTGCTGGGGATGGCACGAGGCGGCTACTCAGCTCTTTGGGATGACATTCTCTATTTGATAATGCTGCAACGTCATGCGTTTGGGCCATAACGCACGCAACTCATCACGTTGCATGCCATCATGAGATTTCTTGAGGATTCCCATAAAAGGGATTACTTAAGAAATCTCCTTTAATTTTGATAATGCTGCCACGCACCGGAAGTGCGTGTGCATAGTACATGCAACAAAGTATGTTGCATGAGAGTGTCAAGAGTGTTCCGTAAGGGTTCCGATGTACGGAATTACCTACGGAATATTCATTAGTATAAAAATATAATTTTTATATTTTGAACTTAATATCTTCTATAGAGGTCACTGTGTATGACCCTGTGGTTGCTGAGGATTCATATGAACGAGATTACTTACATAATCAAAGGTTCATATGCTCCAGCAGCGATCATAGCGAAGATAGGCAAAGCAGAGAAAGTTGTATTTTGTAATCATGTTAATGATGTAATGACTTTTATGAATGAATCAGAATGTATATTTATTAATTCCGCTGCGTTATTTTATGATTATATACATTATGTATGTTTTATGTGCGATGAACCACCAACCGTAAGGCGCCCGGGAGCGGGGCCTTACAATTAATGTCTTGCAGGAGCCTGAAAGTGGAAGAAACTGAAACAAGGCGACATGGAGCTCATCATTGGTGATGGGAAAAGAGTACCGGTTCTAGCAACTGGAACATATCATCTTTCTTGTCCATCTGGTCTTGTAATTACTTTAAATAATTGTTTATTTGCTCCTGGTTTAACTAGAAATATTATTTCAGTTTCTTTATTGTTTGAACAAGGATTCAAGTATGTTTTAATGATGCTGTTATTTCTACCTACTTGAATGATATCTTTTATTTGAGGCTAAACCTCGAAGTGGTATTTATGAGATTGATATTCAAACAAACAATAATGTATATAATCTTTCTAAACCTATCAAATCTGGAATTAACGATACGTTTCTATGGCATTGTAGACTTGGCACATAAGCAAGGCCCGTGTGAAAAGGCTTCAGTTCGAAGGGATTCTTGAATCCACAGGACATGAATCTTTTGATGAATGCAAATCTTGCTTAGTTGGCAAACTCACAAAGGATCCTTTCACCCATGTTGGTGAACGGGCTAAGGATCTGTTAGCACCTATACATTCTGATATATGTGGTCCTTTCAGAACCATGTCTAGAAATCATGAAAGATACTTTGTTACGTTTATTGACGATTATAGTCGATACGCACATGTCTACGTTATGAAGCATAGACATGAAACCTTCGAAAAGTTCAAAGAGTTTCAGAACGAAGTAGAAACCAACTTGGTAAAACTATCAAAGTACTTCAATCAGATCGAGGTGGAGAATACCTAAGCCAAGAGTTCATTGATCATCTAAAGAAATGTGGAATTGTTTCACAGTTCACTCCACCCGGCACACCCCAACTTAATGGCGTGAGTGAGAGGAGAAATCGAACCCTACTTAATATGGTTCGATAGATGATGTGTAGAACTAACTTACCTTACTCCTTTTGGAGTTATGCTCTTATGACCGCCGCCCGCCTTGTCAATCTGGCACCGACTAAGAAGGTAGACAAAACTCCATATGAGATATGGCATGGGTCTAAACCCAATTTGTCTTACCTTAGAGTATGGGGATGTGATGCTTATGTCACTAGCGAGTCTAACAAGCTAGATCCTCGAGGTGAAAAAGCTATTTTCGTTGGATACTATAATAGAAGCGGGTATTACTTTTACCATCCTGATGCAAATATGATTTCCATAAAAAGGAAGGCATATTTTTCTCGAGAAAGAGTTTCTTGATCGAGGAACTAGAAGTAATATTGTGGATCTTGAAGAAATTCGAGAACCACAAACAAACGATGATGTAGTCGGTGCGTTTGAACAACAAGAAATTGTTACTGATTCAGACATAAACACAAGCGTTCGCAGAAGTAGCAGAACCCGCAAAGAACCTGGCAGATATCTTCGGAATCTAGAGGGTCCTGAGGTTCTGGTAGTAGCTGATTCTGGTGATGAACCTACTAACTACAAATTTGATATCTCAGATTCGGAATCTGCAAAATGGCTAGATGCCATGAACGCCGAGATGCAATCCATGCGAGACAATCAAGTCTGGGACTTGTTTGAGCTACCTCCCGGTTCATGGGCTGTAGGGAGCAAGTGGCTTTTCAAGAGAAAAACCGACATGCATGGAAATGTACACACCTATAAAGCACGGCTAGTTGCGAAAGGTTTCACTCAAACTCAAGGTGTTGACTATGATGAAACTTTCTCACCGTGCTATGATCAAATCGATTAGGATATTGCTTGCCATAGCCGCGTACTATGATTACGAGATATGGCAAATGGATGTCAAAACCGCTTTTCTAAATGGACATCTCTCTGAAGATGTCTATATGGTTCAGCCTGATGGTTTTGTCAATCCGCAATATCCAAATAAGGTGTGCAAAATGAACAAGTCCATTTATGGACTTAAACAGGCATCTCGTAGCTAGAATCTTCATTTTGATCAGAGAATCGTCGAATTCGGTTTTGTCAAAAGTGAAGATGAGCCTTGTGTTTACAGAAAGGCTAGTGGGAGCGTTATATCGTTCCTCATATTGTATGTGGATGGTATACTGATCATTGGAAACAATATCTCAATGCTTAACGAAGTTAAAAAATGGTTGGGAGCTTGTTTCGCAATGAAAGATCTTGGATAAGCTGCTTACATTCTAGGAATAAAGATCTATAGGGATAGATCTAAGCGGCTTCTAGGGCTTAGTCAAAGCACATACATAGACAAAATGATGACGCGCTTTAAGATGGAAAACTCCAAGAAAGGAGGTGTTCCAATGACTAAAGGTACCGTGTTGAGCAAATCGTAATCTCCTTCAACGGACATTGATATTAAGCGAATGGAAAAGGTTCCATATGCTTCAGCGATTGGTTCCATCATGTATGCTATGCAGTGCACTAGACCTGACGTCTCGTATGCTTTGAGCATTACTAGCCGTTATCAGTAAAACCCTGGATTTGCCCATTGGACTGCAGTTAAGAACATTCTGAAGCACTTGAGAAGGACTAAAGACATGTTTTTAATATATGGAGGAGTTAAAGAACAGCTCACTGTAAGATGTTACACTGATGCTAGTTTTCAAACTGACCGAGATGACTCTCGCTCACAATCTGGTTTTGTATTCATACTCAATGGTGGAGCCATCTCTTGGAAAAGTTCCAAGCAAAATGTGGTGGCAGATTCTACCACTTGATCTGAATACATTGCAGCATCTGATGCTGCAAAGGAAGCTGCTTGGATGAAGAAGTTCATAGCCGATCTCGATGTGGTTCCAAGTATTCAGCAACAATAGAGATATTTGTGATAACATAGGTGCTATTGCTCAAGCCAAAGAGCCCAGATCTCATCATAGGGCCAAGCACATTCAGAGGAAGTTTCATTATATACGGGACATAGTGAAACAGGGAGACATCGTGATAAGAAAAATCAACACAGATCAAAACCTAGCGGACCCGTTTACTAAGCCCATGACTCAGAACAAGCATGATCTGCATAGAAATGCGATCGGGCTTAGATTAGCTAGTGATATATTTTGATTTAGTATTTGGATGTATGAACTTTTAAACAGTTATACTTTTGAATTCATTTTGATCTACTGATATAGATACAATATGAATCCTATAACTGTGTTCAATTTTAATACGTTTAATCCATGGATATTGTATTCTAAATTATCCATAGTCGGTCAGACTTGTGGGAACAATTCTGAATTAAGACTATTCTGAATTTAGACTCAAGGAGTTGACTTCTAAATTCACAGACCTCATTATGAATGACGTTGGATGTAACTTGCCACAAGCCATCTTTATTATAAGATGCTTTGATATTGGTATACTCATTTAGTATCCTATGACCTGAGATGCATACTAGAACTTTCGTTTACCGAGGGTTATTCTTTGATCACTGCCAACCGCTGTCGCGTAACTGCCAGTCACAAAGGCTTTGGTTGGGAATAATTCTGAAGTTCAGTGAGAGTTGTATGTAGTCAATAAGGGATTCTGTACTCTTACATTATATGTAACAGTTAGACATCGTGGCACCCTCGTTGATTCAAACTGGTGAAGTGTGAGGCCTCACCCAAACTGACTGTGTGTTTGATTAGACCATTTTGAATCTAGATCGAGAACTATAATAATTGAGTCCTATATGAGAATTAATCTCAAATGACTCAATTGATGTCTTTTACAGAAAGGATAAATGACTATGATTACCATAAATTTATTATCTTGTTATAGTAAAATGATACTAGAAGAAGATGTTTGGTTAATGACTTTAAAGTGTCATACCTTGTTGGGGGCAACCATGCGCAGCTAGAGCGCCGCTGACTATCTACGTGGAATTTAACTGAATGTCGTCCAAGTGGGAGCTTGTTGGATTATGTACGAGTTCAGTTACGTCCATTTCCAACCGAGCTATGACCCGTAAGAGTTACACCTTGGGCAACAAATATTAAGTCCACTTAATTTGATTAACTGGCGCTTACGAACTATATCAGATTTTTATAATTTATAATTGTTATAAATTATTTAGTATTAATGTATCTTTCATTGTGAAAACAAAGAATGACCAAGCCATGTGCCTTGTTAGGCAAAGCCATGTGCAGATGTTTGGTTTTGATAATGATTCTAGAAGATTAATACCACTTGCTCTTTTGAATATATATACGCAAAGTTTAATCACAAGGAAATTGCGATTGTGATCTGTAAAGCAAAAGCAAGAGATTCCTTTTGTCCATGAATTCCACTTCCACCTTGTTCCATTATTGCTTTCAATATTAAAAGAAATGAGAAGGCAAGTTGGATTGAGGTTTTTCGATTTTTTAAAACCAGCATTCTCTCTCTCTCTCTCTCTCTCTCGATACATCGTAAAATTCATGTCGAAGAAAGAAGAGGTATAGTTGGATTTTTCTACCTATCACAAACAACCGATATATTTGATTGCAACCGTGGACCACGCCTCTTAGAGCCGCAACCACAATGTTTCAATTTAGTGTTCGTTGATTCTAGCATTCATTCGTTGTCCCTCGGTGTCTCAAACGGTTAATTATTGACCACAAAGGTATATTATATCTCATCAGTAGGTTATTCATATTCTGCATTTGCATTGTTTGTAACCCAGATCCTGTCGGGTTCACTTTGGTATTTATTTATACTCCGCTGCGTTAAATGTTATTAATCAGATTAATAATTATCAAAACTGTTTTGATAAATAAACCTAACAAAGATACCACCGAACCCAACAAGATACATATATTGTGTTACAATCATTAACTATTGCTAGCCTGGCGACGTCTTAGATCTTTGGGCTTGACAAGCCTATTGGTGCTAAAGCCGATGTATTGCCGGCTCCTGATGACGTATGCTTGTTCATCATGGGAACCAAGTACATTTAGCCAATCATATAAACTTATAATCTAGTCGAGGTTTGATTGTACTATATGTGTTTTATAAACTTGCTAACACATAACATATGACATGAATTGTTACTTATAATCTTTGGTATATTATGTATGTGAAACCCTTGGAAACTTACCAACTTTATAGTGACCCGTTATTTTAACATGTTTCAAGAAATGCCCAAGTTTGAAGTCATCATTTGAAGTTTGCATAAAACTAGGATTGGACCTAGATTAAAGATTAAAAAGCTTTGGATTACTTTTGTTTATGTATTGACTTA